>OZ004713.1:40961491-41699844 GCA_963924515.1 Vespertilio murinus
CCCATTCCCCTTTTCATCTCTCCAAAGAATTTCTAACCAGAAACATTAGCAGACATCTATCTATAGATAAAGGCTTCTCCCTAGAGAATTAGAGGGCTAAAAAATTTTTGGTGGTAAATTTTAAAAAGCTGCAAGTTTCCATTTGCTAGTGGAGTTGTCTTCATGGAAACTTAGTAGTGTTTCCTAAATGAGTACCCTGGACTAAATGAAGAGGGGGAAAAATTAAGCACTCCAAATATTTAGAGTTAGAGCAATTAGTAAGAACGTCTCTTGATAATGCTCTAACTTTTCATCATGTGAATTTCACTTTATAGCCTAAGACTTTTGGGGAACAAAAATGTGAATAAGTTGCCCCTACAAATCCATAAGGGATATCAGTCTTCCATTTCCATTCTCTATTTCCTTCATTCCCAGTCCTTACCACATTTCAGTTATCCCCTTCGTGGAACCAAATGTCTGGCTGGCCCCAAGGACTCATCTCTCTCTTCTTGAAGGACTGCAGTTGGTACAGTATTTCTTGCCAACTGCCCCTTCATGCTGAGAACTGCAGATAGCACGCTTCTCCACGTCATCACAAGTCTAGAGACAATGTTTCTGCATCACACCAAATGAAACTGTGAAGAGTAGGAAATCAATCAGAACCTTCCTGCATTGTTTCAGTATGGGCTAGCTTTCTTCCTTTGTGAGTGATTTCAGGAATCAAGAAAAAGTATTCAGATTCTCTCTACCAATTTGCTAATACTTGAAATTCTTTTGTTAAAGACTTAAATTTAGTATTACAGGCTGTGTTCAAAAACAATTTCCCTGTGTGGGGTAATGCATAGCACATAGTTCTCATTTAGAGTTCAAAGTGACTAAAACTGTCAGATGTATTTTGAAAGTACATATTTATAGATATCTACTGGGAGCAAAAAAGCATGAGGGCTCTGTAATAAAATCTTTCTCTGAATATAAGTATCATCTACTTTTGCCTAGATACATCCCTTACTTTAGTCTCAATTTCAACTAACATTATTAAATTTTGTCAAATATTAAAGGCCTTGCAAATAAGAAAATATGAAATGAATTTTGTCTATGGTTAAGTTATAGAAGCATTTACCTCATTATCAATAGCCTATAATGTATGTTTATATTAAATAACTAGTATAAAAATACCTCTCTCCATCCTATATAATAAAAGGGCAAATCAATCGAACAGAGGAACAACCACTTGCTATGATGTGCATTGACCACCAGGGGGCAGATGCTCAACGCAGGAGCTTCCCCCTGGTGGTCAGTGCATTCCCACAGGAGGAGCACTGCTCAGCCAGAAGCCCTGAGCTGAGCTCATGCCTGGTGAGGACAGTGGCAGTGGCAGGAGCCTCTGCGGCAGTGCTAGGGATGTCCAACTGACAGCTTAGGCCCACTCCCCTGAGGGCTCCCAGACTGTGAGAGGTTTCAAACCAGGTTGAAGGACCTCCCCACTCCCAAGTATACAAATTTTCATGCACTGGGCCTCTATATATGTATATATACATATATATACACACATGCACTGGGCCTCTCTCTCTCTCTCTCTCTCTCTCTCTCTCTCTCTCTCAATATATATATATATATATATATATATATATATATATATATATATGAAACAGTACATGAGTACCCCTAACATGTGTTAAAATAGTAAATGGATTTAGCATTATCCAAGGCAGTAGGATTTATAGACAAGTAAGAACCCAACAATATGTGTTACTTGATACCATTATCCTTCAAGAAATGCAAACATGGAGCATGTATTAAGCACTTACAAATTCGTACTTAAGTGACAAAAATAATATTTTTCAATTTGATTTTGTAGGTACTGGGAGAAGATAAATAGAAAAGTTCTTGGTCAGGCAGCCTTCATGACCAATTCAATTATATTTTAGTAAGGAATGGAAAGTACAAAGAAAAGTTAGACATGCAGTAGGCAAAGGGTCACCAAGAAACCTAGCCCATGTATAGTAGAGTAGGCAAAAATTATTCGGGTTGGGAAGCTAGGGCTTCAGCAATATTTATATAGGGGAAATCTGATAGGACTAAAGGCTGGGTGGTTTATTTGAACATATTAAAGAATATGTAGGGTCAGGGAATTATCCCCATTTACTCTTTTTGCTGAGAGCATCGGCTAATGCCCATCCTTCATTATGGTTTCCCAGAGTCAATTTTCATGATAACAAAGAATGGTTCTGTGAGAAGTCATTTTGGATATGAAAGGATTCTTTAACTTTTAAAGTATCATTTGAAATCCAAGTGATCAGGAATCTCAGTAAAACTTAATCTTAAAGTGAAGGATACTTCTCTACTTCCAGATTCAGAAACTTTCAGGGAGAAATGCTTAGTGGAGAAGGTAGCTTTTTAAAAAGTATCTAAGTTCTCTGTCTCCCATTTTCCCAGGCCCTTCTTATATAAATTCCTTCCAGGATAAGGTAGAACAAATTCCTGAAAGAGATAACCTAGGATTCTTTTTCAATATTAAAAATATAAACCTGGTTCCATTTTATCTTTTTTTTAATGTGATAAAAGAAAGAATTGCTTAAATGTCTCAAATATCAAATTTATCAAAATGTGAGCTTTTATCAACTATGGATAGGAAAAATCAGTATGCTCATAATTATGACTAACCATAACATTTATAAATTTACATAATTTAAATAAAGTGTATCCTGTTATTTTTTAGTTACTTCAGTTCTGGAAAAATCTAATAGAGATCTTATGCATGCTGTTCCTTAGGTTTTTTTCTGCTCTTGCAGAGGACAATGACCTGAAAAACCCATCTTTCAAAGAACTCACACATTCCATATACAACTAGGACAATTTCTATTTTTTTAATCTTTTAATCAAAATACTGATGGTCTTAAGCCATCAGTATTTTGATTCTTGACTTGAGTTTGCTTATTTAGTATCTCACAATATAATAGTAATAATTACAGTAGTCCAATTTTCCTTTGAAAAATACTTCGTTCATGTATTCTTTCTTTCACTAATTCTGATTTAAGTAAAAGCATTATTTCTGGATTCAGATAGTTTTGGCTCTAGCACATAGTTTTGCTGCTATGCATTTATTTAACAAATGCTCATTTGTTATGTATCACGTCTGAAGTTAAGTGCTGAGGATACAGTTATAATTTTGGATTAGATAGGAAAGATTTTGTAGGAGTTGTGTCTTCAAAAAATATTTATGCTGCCTGATGGCCCAGTTGATTGGAATGTCATCCTGTACACCAGAAGGTTGGGGGTTCTATTACTAGTTAGGACACATGCCTAGGTTGTAGGTTCTATCCCTGGTCTGGGCACATATGGGAAGACAAATGATATCTCTCTCTCTCTCTCTCTCTCTCTCTCTCTCTCTCTCTCTCTCTGTCTCTCTGTCTCTCTGTCTCTCTCTCTCTCTCTCTCTCAAGAAAAACATATTCCACACACACACACACACACACACACACACACACACACACACCAATCCTTTAAATTCAGGAAGAACATCTGCAAGGAGCTAGCTCTCTTCCTCTTTGTAGTTGTACTTATCCTCCCTGCAGGATTCTGCCTGCTATAGAAGCAGCATTTCCTGCCAGCTCTTACCTACCAAATTTGCTCACTTTGAGAGTAGCTTATACTGTTATGAACCACACCCCTAGGCCTGAGGGGTAGCCCAGTGGAGCTGTTCATGGAGATTATAGAGGGAATTTAGGCACTTAGCCTGGGGTGTCCACATGGCATCTGTGAGGCCACTGAGAGGCTGGATAGGGCCTGCTTAGGAAACAAATGCTCATGAATGAAGGCCACCAGCCAGAGGTAATCAATAGCTCTCTGTGCTATCAAGCTGAGGATCACATGAAGTAGGATTTTATTTCGCAGTTTAGTAGCTCTATTTACAACTTTAAAATATTCAGATAGATGTTATGTTGACTCCATTTATCCTCTTGTTCCCAGCTGCAAAGGCTTAGGATGGGCTTGTTGATGCTCTCCCCTGCTCTGCTGGGCACTGCTGCCTCTCTCTCACCAGCCCCCTGGCCCTGCTGCTCTTCCTTGGCTGCTCTTGCTGCTTCTCTGAACCAGCATGTTTATCTTAGTTCTTCTTAGGAAGGGCTGGAACCCTCCTGGTATGAAGGCCATTTGGGAAGCACGCTTGGCTCCAGGTCTGTCTTTAGTGTTCTCACCTCTCAGAGGGGAGCCCAGGCAACTGTCCGTGTTCTTACATTTGGGAGGGACATGGAATGAAATACCTTTTTTGTTGGAATATGCAGAGTTAATGGGACTCAGGTTCCAGTGCAGCAAAGACAGAAGACACATTCCCACAACAGATAGCATCACACTGTGAGGAGATCAAAGTTCAGTAATTTGCCTAAAGACATATAGAAATAAGTGGCAGAGCTACCCTTGGATCTTTGTTTCTGACATCAAATTAGGGCTCTGTGTGTGATCCCAGGCTGGCACTTGGTTTTATTTTATCAGCACTTAATTACTTCCTTTTGAATTATTCTCTAATTGTTTTACTCGTGTTTATTTGACTTATCTCTTAGGACTGTAAACATCTGAGGGCAAAGTCAAACATTTCCAGGGTATTATTTCAGCCAGAGTACAGAGAATCATGCTGAGAAAATAGCAGATGCTCAGGATAAACTTTTGGATAGCATAAGCCTGGTCTTTGGGATAATAATCTGCTCTATCAAACATCAAAAGGCTTCAGAGTCAGAAAAATCTAATTCAATTCTCTCCAACACCACTTAGTATTTGTGGGATCTTGGACAAATTGCTTAATCTAAGAACTTGTTTGCTTAAGCATAGTAAAAAAAAAAATGTACCTAATGGAATGATTAGGATAATTCAAAGATATAACATAGTTAAAGTGTAGAAAGAATATAATATGCTCTCAATAGATGTACTAACTAGCATCATCATCATTTTCCAATCAAATTTCAGAAATCGCCTGACATATTACATTTTGCCATTTCACCAAAGAGTCCACTTGCCTGATAACCAGGGACAAGAACCCACTTTATGTATGGTATATGTGTTAGCAAGCAGCTGGCCCACTGACTCCATGAATATTTGAATGATGTTTACAACTCCAATGGATCTATTTATTTATTCACGTCAGTGACAAACATTTAGTAGAAACCAGGGGATATGTTGCATAGAATCCGATGGATCAGAAAGAACTCAAGCATCTTCATTTCTGGACGTAGTGGGCATGGGCTCAGGTGGGCTGAGCTGGCATAAACAGGATGTCTACAGCCAAACTTTGGCTTCTGCCCACTAAGTTTTACAAAAAATACCTTCAGCAATAACCAGGGGCATTACCTATAGCACAGGGCCACCCACCTTTTGTCTTTTAGTAGATACCTTCTCAAGATTTAAAATATAAAACCATGCTTTTCTCTTATCTAAGAACTAGTCCTCGTTTCCTATTTTTTGAGGAAGAAGTTACAAAACCTTTTTTTATTATTATAAATGAGATCCATAGGGGTCCATTTTACCATCTCATCATATCTCTTGAAATTAACACCAGTATAACACCTCAAAGCCTTTAAAAAGAAGCACTGTTTAAAGATAAGTTTTTCTGCATTTCTACTTTGTAATATGTATTAGATTTGTTTGAAAGTTCCTTGGGGACAGAATCCCTGTCTTTTTCCCATTATATATAGCTTGTTGCTTAAATACATGCTGTGAAAACCATGGCAGGCAAATGGTCTCCAGGCCCTCCCCATCATACTTGCTTTTCCACCAAACATAAAATTTTTTACATTTGATACATGCCACAGATAGGCCACCTGCCAGTTGAAGAAGCCTATTGAAAGAATTGACTGCAGTTCATCGTCTATCTGTCAGCTCCAGGTATATTGTGCAAAATAAAAGGCTTAGGTAGTCAGCAGACAGAGAAAGTAGAAACATCTTTGTTTGTTGGCAGAAATAAGATGTATTTTGTCATAGGTGTTGCTACCACATATTAATCGCCCCAGCTGGGGAACATGGTGCTCTGTGCTGTAAATATTGTTACGATTGCCCTGCACTGGCTTGAGAGCTCAGTATAGAGGACTTTTATAAAGGATGCTCAATTGTTCTCCACCCTCCTTTTGGAGGCTTTGCAATCTATGCATCGCCAACTAATTACTTCCCTATTCAGTCCCTAAAAGTCTAAAAAAAACCTTCCAGATATTTCAGGAATACAGTTGAATCCCTTTTCTCTTTTCCCCTGAACACCTAATCCTTTTATCTTTTCCACTATATATAGTGTTTGACAGCAGTCACAGCTTCCCCGGGCTAGCTGCCTGTCTGGTGGAGTGAAAGGTTGTCTGGCATCGGCTGCTGGTAGGCAAACATCCAGGCCATTTCAGCTACAGGGACAGAATTTTGTGCTGTGATGCCATTTTCATTTCAGGGGACACTTTCCAGTAATCAAGTTGACAGTCTTTCTCAAAGTTACATGCAGACCACAAGAAAATTGTTCTGTTCTGAAGACGGAGCAAATATTGGTGCTCACAATGGCAAAATGCCAGTTGTCTTTTAGCACATAGTATATCATTTCACAATTGCTTGCCAAACCTTGCTAATCATAAGGCCAGACTGAAGTCAAAATAGGTTCCCATCATACAATTATAAGAATTAGTTATTTAAGCAGACTACATTGTGAACTGTATCTGCAATAATATTTGTATATTTTCATCCAACAAACATTTATTTATCATCAAAATACAGTCAGGGAGAGTCAGATAGGTAGTTTTTTAAATATACATTTTATTGATTTTTTACAGAGAGGGAGAGAGAGGGATAGAGAGTTAGAAACATCAATGAGAGAGAAACATCAATCAGCTGCCTCTTGCACAACCCCCACTGGGGATGTGCCCAGAACCAAAGTACATGCCCTTGACCGGAATCGAACCTGGGACCTTTCAGCCTGCAGGCAGGTGCTCTATCCACTGATCCAAACCGGTTTCGGCCAGATAGGTATTTTTGCATATAATGATAAGCAAGTGAGGCAGGTAGACAAGATTCTCATAATAGGATTAAAGGAACACATTAATTGTAAAGCTTATATAGAACATTAAAATAGGACAGGAGAATGGTGTTTACTGTAGATTGGTAGTCTGCAATAGTCCAAAATGTAAATCTTTAAGAGTTACCAGCAGATTGCAGAAGGTGTAAGAGATGGTTCCAAGTAACATGTATAGCTAATGCAAAGGCTTTCCTGTGGGAATGTTTGGCATTTTGAGGAACAGTTTGGTAAATACCTTTGTGTGTGTGTGTGTGTGTGTGTGTGTGTGTGTGTGTGTGTAATATTAAATGACAAGAGAGGCAAAGCTTACCTCTTTGGTAAGGATATGTGAAAAGAGAATGGGGGACCTCAAAGCAAGTGCGTGGAAGCAATTATTTAGGTAAATTTCAAAAAAAATAATTTTAAGAACTACTAATAACTAGGACCAACATCATCCAGTCTTACTTGACATGAGGATTTTGTTGGTCCTCTATCTGAAAAGCTTATCCCAGTACCTTACTTTAGATAAAAACCCATGTGCTTTGGAAAGCAGTAATTCTCCCTCTTTGGTATCTGTTTTTAGTGTGTGGCAGTTGAAGAAACTAATAAATATTCAGTTTTTAGATATTATAGATGATGTCAGTGATATAAACAAATGTGAAAAATCCTACTCTTTATCCCAATTTGGAAATCTAGACCAGTTGGAAAGATATGTAGAATATCCTGTCATAATTTGTACCATTTTGTCATTCTGAAAAACTTGGAGAGAGAAATGTTTAAGGAAGAAAGAGGCATAATTAAGAATATTATTTAAAATTTCTCTAGATCTTCATTTTACAGTATTTGGAAATGAACATGCCATGAAGGAGACTGATGAATTTGACTTCCTTTTGTGGTCTCAACTAGTAAATATGCTTATTCCTGGAGGACTAAATAATATTTTGTATTGAAAGTAGAACATGCTTCAGATTATTTCCTCAGAGAAGCATACATTTAAAAATAGGTCATATTAGCCCTGGCTGGTGTGGCTCAGTTGCTTGGATGTTGTCCCATGCACCCAAAAGTTCATTGGTTGGGACTGGGCTCCATCCCCAATGAGGGGGCCTATAGGAGGCAGCCAATTGATCTCTCTCTCTCTCTCTCTCTCTCTCTCTCTCTCTCTCTTTCTCTTCCTGCCCCTCTCTCTAAAATCAATTAAAAAAACACACATTCAAAAATAAGTCATATTTACTGGCTTTGTTTGACTTTATTTATAAAGCGGAGGTTTTATTTCAGGCAATTTTGGGGGTTTCAATAATTTTCCTGGATCTAACCTATCACATTCCCCCTAAATTTTTCTGCAAATCATGACTATTATATTTGGGAAGGTTCCTTTAAGAAATTGTCTGAGAAATGCAATTAGTCTTTTTTAGTTAGGGAAGTAGCTCAGGGGATTTTCTGTAATCAAGGTTTGATAAGACAACTGAATAAAAGTTTTTACATTAAAATGACAAGTGACAGCTTAAGAAAGACAGCTTAGATCCCCATGCCTATCTTCAGAAGCTTAAAGCACAAAAAGATAAAATAATTCTGACTGAAAGCCATATTAAGGAACCTGGCTAAGGTGGGAACTAGATTATAGAGTCTGATCACAGGCTTTGCGCAGAAAAATGAATTTCATAGATAAAATGTGAATTCTACAAAGCAGTCTATCCAATAGGAGAAGAACCTCACAGTACTTAGAGATTTCATTTGGAAGAAATTTAAAGTATTGGGGTATTTCATTTTACTAGTAAGTGGCAAATGAAGGACAATGAGGTAAAAATATTCGGTATCAGGCATTTGTTTGTTTTTATTGCTGTTAATCCTCACCCTAGGATATTTTTTCTATTAATTTTTACAGAGAAGTGGAGGGGAGGCAGAGCTGGGGGAGGAAAGCAGAAACACATTGATGTGAGAGAGACACATAGTTGGTTGCCTCCCACATGTATCCTGACCCAGGGGCTGGGGATAAAGTCTGCATTAAGGTCTGTGCCCTTGACTGGGAATTGAACTGAGACCCTTTGGTCAGTGGGCAGTTGTACTAACCACTGAGTGAAATTGGCCAGGGTGATGAATCAGGTAGTTTTATTGAAATAAAAGTATATTAAATTTTTTTAAGAACTTTAGCAAAATAATAGAAAGTTCAATTAATTGTATTCTTTGCAAAACACAGTGTTTCAGTTCTGGATTGGCAAGGCACTAAACATTTGTGAACATTTTCAGTCTCCGCTGAATTTTGATTAAAAAGATAAGAGTAGGCATTTTGATACTTTTTATGTTTTTTTCTTCAGCCTTCTGACCTTTCCAAAATAGAACTGTCAATTGAATTGTCTTTTCTAGTTGAAGAGCCTGTACCTGAAGAAATATGGCAAAATGAGCAAAACAAGGTCCCTGACCTTAAGATGTTCAATTTACAGGTAGACCTGGTGTCAACCAAGCAGACCTGAGGAATACAATACCTGAAATGAAGGAATCAACAGCAAATTAGCTAATACAGAAAAAAAGATCAATGACCTGGAAGACAAACTAGTGGAAAACATTGATCAGAACAGCAGAAAGAAAAAAAAAGATTGTTATGAAGTGAGGATAGTTTAAGGGATCTCTGGGATAACATCAAGAATTTAAACATTCACATTATGGGGATCCCAGAGATGAAGAAATAGAAACTTTATTTAAAAAAAATAATAGCTCAAAACTTTCCTAACCTGGGAATGGAAAGGTCCAGAAAGCACAGAGAGTTCCAAACAGGATGAACCCAAAGAGACCCATACCAAGACATATTGTAATTAAAATGGCAAAAGTTAAAGATACAGAAATAATCTTTAAGGAAGTAAGAGGGAAAAATGAATTATATACAAAGGAAACCTCATAAGTCTATCAGCTGATTTCTAAGAAGAAAATTTATAGGTCAAAAGAGAATAGTGGGATATTTTTTAAGTGCTGACAGAAAGGAACCTAGAACCTAGAATAATTTACCCTGCAAGGTTACCATTCAGAATTGAAGGAGAAATAGAGAATTTCCCTTACAAGTAAATACTAAAGCTTCCATCATCATTAAACCAGCTTTACAAGAAATATTGAAGGGTCTTCTTTAAGCAGAAACAGACTGGCCATAACCATAAATAAGAAAATATGAGAAAGGGAAAAAATATCACCAACATAGCCAAATATAAAGACAGCAAATCAGACGTAAAAACCTATTAAGAAAGTCGAAAGAAAAAGTATTAAACTCCATTCAAACTGCAGTAAGTAGTTAGGAGATATATAGAACATGATCTAAAACATGACATTAATAACATAAAGCAGGGAGGGGAGTATGAAATGCAATTTTTAAAATATATTTAAACTTAAATGCCTATCAGCTTAAAATAGACTACTATAGGGTATGGAATGATATAAGTAAACCTTACAGTAACCACAAATCAAAAACCAACTAAAGATATACAAAGAGTAAATAGAAAGGAATCCAAGCAAAATACAAAGAAAACTATCAAATTACAAGGGAAGAGCTCAAAAGAAGAAAAAAAGAAATAGAGGAGAATTAAAAAAAAATGTTTAAATGGTAATAAGTACATACTTATCAACAATTACTTTATTTTTAATATGTTTTTATTGATTTTTTTTAGAGAGGGAGTGAGAAATAGAAACATTGGTTGGCTACCTCTGCATGCCCCCTCCTTGGGATCAAGCCTGCAACCAGGGCATTTGCCTTGACTGGTAATTGAACCAGTGATCTCTTCAACAATTACTTTAAATGCAAATGAATTATTTGGAGGAAACTCCATACTGCTTTCCACAGTGGCTGCACCAGTCTGTATTCCCACCAGCAGTGTACTAGGGTTCCCAGCTTTCTTCAATACACAATCAGGATAGAAATTTGTTTTCAGTCTTTGGTTGAAGAGTGTAATCTAATTTTCTACCATCTAACTCCTAACAAAAAGTCTGACTGAGAAAAGTTCCATCTAGGAAAAAATAAAATCTACTCTCTGCTTCCGGTAATATAAAACTGTTATTAAACCCTTCTGGCATGGCTCAGTTGGTTGGTTGCCTTTTGTCCCATGCACCAGGAGGTCACCAGATCCATTCCTGGTCAGGGCATATGCCCTAGTTTTGGGATCAATCCCCAGTGGGAGGCAATGTGCAGGAGGCAGCTGATCAAAGATCAGCTGATCAAGCTGATCAAGTTGGAGCCAAGGTACTATGATTAATGAACACACCTTTTTTTTTTCTTCTCTCTCTCTCCCTCTCCCTTCCTTTATCTAAAATTAATAAAAACATTTTTAAATTAGAAATATTTTAACAACTGTCATTAAAACTGTCATAAATTAGATTAAGAACTTTCCCTATAAACTTGCCTCATAGAATCACCTTCATTTGGTTGCATTATATATTTAACCAGGTACCATCTCATGTAATGATCAAGAGTTTCCTGTAAATCCTAGCATAATGTCCATTGGTCAAAAAGGATTTCTTCTATGCAATTCCAAATGAAAAATTAAGTCTAGAAGTTATAACTGGAAAATCTTTGTCTCATGTAATTAAATGGTGAGTTTCCCACCACACTTCTCACTATTGAGTATACACTTACCATGTTTGGTCTCTTATCTGGATCTCAGGAAGTCCAAAGGCAGGTTCCCAAGTTCAGTCATATAAGCATCATTAACTACCATGGCTGGTACCTTTGAATTCCTGTGTGTGTGTGTGGGGGGGGGGGGGGAGGGACATTTCAGTTCTTATTTTCCTTACCTGATTTATTAATCTCCATTCCAGTGACCTCCTTTTGTATACTTAATACATAATTTTAAAAGAATTATAAGTTCAGGAATTTTTAAAACTCAATATTCAAGTTGCCTTTATCAAGTGTCTGTCAAGCCACAGGAACAGAACTAAGGAAATTCCAGATCAACCACAATAAAAGCAAAACAAAACAAAACAAAAATGCAGTACAGCCATGAATTAAGGGCTTTTATTTCCTTTTTACAGTTGCTTATGTTACCAAACCTTTCATGTAAAGTTTGGAATAAGTCATCTATTTTCAATACAGTCTATTTCCATTTACAGTCAAACAGAGATTTACTTAATAAGTTAAATTATCTTTTTCTTTGGTGGGTAAAGTCAAACATAGTTCTCATTTTTTTCCTCAGATGGTATAACTATTCTTAAAATCTTAGCATGAGGCTTTTATAAAGAGACATCTTTGCAGATAAATATACATTCACTTTTCCTCACGGGGATGCTCTTCAACTCACAGCAGGGGCCCTAATTTCTTTTATCTTGAGCAAAGTTTCTTTAGCTCCCAAAGGGAAGATGGTGCAAGTTGGAGCCAAGGTACTATGATTAATGAACACATCTTTTTCCATGTTACAACTCAAATTTGGCATTTCTATCAGATAAACTGTATTCAACTCACGAGGAAGAATTGGGCTTAAAAAAAAAGAGATTTTTATAAAGCAAAGAAGTCAAATTGGTTCAGTTGCTGGTTAAAATTCTAGGCAGGCTAGCCAGGAGAACAAAGAGTCTCTGATTTTTGTATGTGTGCTCTTCCCTTCTATATTCTTTGTCTTAGAATTATTCAGGAAATTTACTTGCGACAATTTGGTGTCATTAAGGGACTGAGAGCAGGCACTAAGAATCAGTCAGTTCCTTTTCCTTCCATTGAAGAGCTCCCTGTGTGTGGATTATTGTACAAGTTTTCTCTCCTGTATTTACTGCTCTAACATCATGAGCCACTTGCTAACATTTCACTGAATAGACATGAGCAGCACAGTGGTAAATTTAGGCTCAGACCACGTGCTGTGTCTTGCTCATATTGTTCAAAGAATCATATTCTGAACATCATTCAGTTCATCACAGCAGAAGGACAGACTGTAAGGGGAAAAAGAGTAGGAGATGACTTTGGTACCCAGTATGATTGGTACCTACTTGATTCCCGTCTTGATTATTAGTATGTCTTATCTTTTAAGAAAAATAATCAGAGTAGAAAATAAAGAGAAAGAATGCCCAGAAGATTGAGAACTGACAAGCATATTCCTAAGGACTTCTGTATTTCAGTAATAAGGCTTGCTTATCTATCTTAGGTTAATTCACTAAGTCTACTTAAACGCAACAAAACTTATCACTTTGTCTCCTTTCATCTTTCCTTAAACGTCTTAAAGGAGTTCTCCTGGATCATCCTATATATAAGATTACAGCCTCACCCCCAGTCTTGTTTCCTCTTTCTGTGCTCCATTTTCCCCATAGTAATCACCTTTTTTACACACTACCATACCATTTGCTTTTTATTTATTAGATTGAATGTAGAATATAAGCTCGTGAGGTCAGGGCCATTTTTCGGTCCATCAGTGTGCCCCAAGTGCCAGAACAGTGCCTGGAATGCAGTAGGCTTCCAAAGATATTTTTTGATGAATAAATTGGTTATTGTAGTTTTAAAATAGATTTTTAAAAATCTCTACTGCAAAATAACAATTTAAATTATTCAATATAGCAGATGAAGAAGCAAAGTATGTCTAAAAAATTTTATTGGGATTGGATTTAAACCTTCCTAGTGACAAAAAGCAAAGAAACCGTTAACAGCAAAAACAAAATCCCATAAAACTAATAAACAACAAGGGTTGACAAGATTCTCCCCTTGTGCTGCCATTGTGTGCTTTATCACAACTGTTGATTTACATTGTAAACTCTTCCACTGAAAATGATTTTCATGGAAACATGTCCAGTTTCTAGTTTATTATATGAACTCATTAAAAACAACATCAGAAAAACCCCAAAACCACAGAAATCCAGAAAAAAAGAAAACTTTCTAGCATGCATAAAATTTATATATAACTATAAATAAGAAAGTACATATGAAGCTATTCATTATTTTCACTTTAATATTAAGAACTAATGCTTTAAAAATACTACAGTCTATTTTTTCTTGAAACCAGCATTTGAAATTAAATACTCATAGCATAATAGCATCCTGACACTTTATATGCAAGTGTTAACTTATTATGTCAGTTCTGATTTCCTACAGAAAGGCTTTAATCGCGAGTGAAGAATCAATGGCATCCAATGGGAATCTTCTTTAATTACCATTTCTTTCACAATCTAAAGGGACTCTTATGTCTCATGAAGCAACCAACGTTTTATTTTGACCATTGTCTGAATTATAATAAACAATAGAAGGTTCTTACACATTACACTGTGGTTTTGGAGAAGCAATCTGTTGAGAAATACATTTTGTATAGCTTCAGTAAAATTCAGTGGGGCCACTACAAAAGAGAAAATAAAAGTATTTAATAGAACATAGAAAAGGCACTTCATTTTTGCTCTTTGATCCAATTAAAGACTCCATCTCTTTACATTCCTGTCTTCTCACCTGGGATGAACCTCTGCTTTCACTGCTAAATTAAGCCTTCTTCACTTTCCGATCATCTTTTAATGTTTCCTAAACAATAAAATAATTCATTCACCAATAAATTAATTAATTAAAATAATATGGGGGTGTTTGTTTTGTGTGTACACATGTTGAGTTTTGGAACAAATATTATTGTGAAGGCTCCTGTCTCTCTCTCCACATGAATTTTTTCTTGGAAGTACCCAGCAGGTCATAGTAATTACTCTATGATGACAGGCTGCACTGCCATTTCTCTAGCCTGTCACCCAACTAGAACTAAGCAAGGTAGGATTTGGCACTCTCTTTTGTATGTATGGGGCTTTCTCTGTTACACAAAAGCAGCCTGCATTGAATTCTAATTCCTCATAAGAGGCTAATCATGCCCCTTCTCACCCTCAACTCTGCCACTGCCATAGGATTAGAGTACATGGCAGTTGGGTCAGCAGGCAAAAGTGAGCAGGCGACACCACTCTACGCATAAGACTTGGCTGATGTGTCAAGCTTGCTGTGACTGGTTCATTCTTGCCTTAGCAATGATGTTCTTAAACTAAGTCCAGAGGCCCTGACTGAGTCTGGATGGACTACAGTGGATACATGCACCTTGTGAATTTGTACAAACATTTTGTGGGGATGTGAATTTAATTAGAGGCTTTTCAAAATGCCCCAAAGGCCAAAACCATTTTGGCTCAGTGGATAGAGCGTCAGCCTGAGTACTGAAGAGTCCCGGGTTCGATCCCAGTCAAGGGCATGTACCTTGGTTGTGGGCACATCCCAGGTAGGGGGTGTGCAAGAGGCAGCTGATTGATGATTCTCTTTCATCGATGTTTCTAACTCTCTATCCCTCTCTGTTCCTCTCTGTAGAAAATCAATAAAATATGTATTTTTAAAAAATGCCCCAAAGGTCACTAACCATGGCAAATTAGCTCTCTGTCACCTCATAAAAGTATGTCTAGTTTGCCCACCCCATCAGTTTTACAGGCCTGAATAACCGAGTTGTATAATTTTTGGTTCAAACTGGAATTACTCTTGTACTCTCTTATATGTATGGGGCTTTTTCTAATACCACATCAGTACAAAGAACTTGGTACATAGCTAGCTACAGCAGGAGATAATATGTGATAATATTTAGGTGTACTCTTTTGGAAGTAAGCAAAGCTAGACTTAAGTACCAACTGTACCACTTTCTACCTTAGTAGTGTTGGCCAAGGTACATGGCCTATCTAAGCCTAAGTTATAAAACAGATATAAGAATTATATCTGTCTCATAGAGTGAGTGTGAAGAATCTGAAAAAAAATGTATGGATAAGTACATACTTAGATCTCATGGTAAAGGGCACACTTCAGAGTAAAAATAAATGCTTAAAAATATATTGATGGACTCATTTTCCGTTTCACCCCTCTGTCTCTCCCCTGCCTCTTCCATATCCTCAGTAATATTCAAAAGATAGAGAAGAAATAACAGCCAAAGACTAGAGAAGAAATAACAGCCAAAGACTGGATGCAGATAGAAAATGTTCCCCTGCACCTACAAAGCTTTCCGGTCCTCCCACATGAAGCAGAAAAGGGGACTCTGGGGACTGAGTGGTAGATATTTAGAAACATTTATGCTTTAACTGCCTTTTACAAACCCAGGTTCCCTAGGTTGGGTCCCTCTTTATTTCAACCATTTGTACTGTAAAATGTTATTCATAATGGATTGTGCACACAGTTAGAGCAAAAATGAAGTTTAATTTAGCTTGTTTTACAGAATTTTCTTCTATTAAGATTTAAACAACAGTCACTGGATTCCCATACTGTGGGAGGTACATATAAGCATTAAGTATTTTCAAGTGTTATAAGTATCCAAATATTTTTAGAATAAAAGTAAATGAGATCATTTTCATGATTAATAACCATTACTTTTTTGTTTAATTTATCTTTATTGTTGAAAGCACTACAGATATCCCCCTTTTTTCCCATTGACCTCCTCCATTCCTACACCCGCCCCTCTCTGACCTCATCACATTATTGTCTGTGTCCATGGGTTATGCACATATGCATATAAACTCCCCAGTTAGTCTCTCCCCATCCAGCCTCCCCACCCCAGCCTTCCTTCTGAGATTCCTCAGTCTGTTCCATGCTTCTATGTCTCTGGATCTATTTTATCAGTTTATTTTGTGCATTAGATTCCACATATGAGTGAGGTCATGTGCTGCTTATCTTTCTCTGACTAATAGCCATAATTTTTTAAAAGACAGGATCTTCTTTAAATGTCAGAATCATTGGGGAAGCCAGGTGTCTCTGAGTTTAAGAGAACTAGAAAGAGTTGTTTCCAGCTGGATGGTTCCAGATTCCATATTTAACTGCTTAATGGGCAGCTCCTCAGGCCAAACACTCTAGGTCCTTGTGCTGTTGCCAGCGGCAGGTGTCTCAACCTGGCCCCAGAATTCCACTACATCTTCAGCTCTGAGACACCTTGATTGCAGATATTTGGCAGAGAGTTAAAAAAAAAAGTCTTATGATGAAGGAATAAAGTTATTTTCCAACTGGAATGAAATGGGAAACTTTCTTCACCTGACTGATCCCACCAGCATGTTACATGGGATCACATCCTATAAGTCGGCTCCCTTGTTATTACCCACTTCTTTCTTAGTCTACACCTTTATCTTCCCCAGATCCTCACAGCTGTCTCTATGAACAGACCCACCTATGAGCTCAATTCTAGGTGGAGTTCCTCACCGAGGGAGGAAATACATCACTCCTACCCCAGTTAGGCCCAGCCTTAACCACTTGAGTGACACAGATCTGTAGCCATCAGATCCAGAGTTTCATAACATAGGGGCATGCCTCTGGACCTGTTCCATAGGGCCACACTTTAGTTGAGATTTCCCATGTTTGATACCACATCTCCCTCTAGAACTGAAAGCTACAGCTGATGGTCAGCTTCTAGTTCAATAGTTCCTCTGGAGTAGGTTTTCATTGTAATGTCATTTGGTACTATGTTGTAAAATGTTTGAACAAGTTGGGTTGAATTTAGACTAGATATAAATTAGATTTAACTTCAGGTTTTATTTATTCGGGAGACTGGAGAATAAGGATAGTTCAATCTTCTATTTTAGTAAATGTGCCTTTTTTATATGAATTTGATTCTGTTAGAAGAGCCACTACAGATTTTGACTAGCTAATATGTAATGGTCCATGATAATACTACAAGGGTCAGTTTAGTTTAAATAACTAGATGGTTAGAGGCAGTCCTTCTCTGTCCTTTGCTTTCGAGCCTCTACTGGCATCACGATACATGGCATCAAGAGATCGGGACACTTCACATCTTGCATCAGGCAGGCCTGGTATTATGAGGTTATAAAGACATTTATACCTTAAAAATTCAGTCTTGGAATTAAAAAAAAATAGATGCTTTTCATATGAAAAGGCTGCCTTTTTCAAGGATCAAGTACCTGGTGTTCTTCCTGAATGTTTGCTTTTTTGGTAAAATGTTGCAAGAAGCAGTAAAGACTTCCTGTGTTCTCCAGAGTATACCACTTGTACTCCTATTGCTAGCAAAAATCAAAAGGCTGATTCCCCAGAATCTCAGCAAAAAGTATAAGCATGGTAAATGACCTCTGAGTGTCAGAGAGTCATTCTTTGGGAAGATGCAGATGGAGGAAATCGCTCCAGAGCAGGGCAGAAGCTGAGCCACAGTGTCTGCCGTTACTTCCTCAGATGGTCCTCTTGGCAGCAGATGAGACATAAGTGAGCCGGGGGACACAGAGTACACACATACCAGTGCTCTGTTGGATCCCACATGCAAACTCAAAAGGTGATGGAATCATAACTCTTTGTCTAGGCCTTCCAGCTTGGCTTATGATGCACCTTGAGAGGCTCTGGGATTTCCTAGTGTAGTGTTATGGCTCTCAGCCTAAGCTAAGAATCAGATCGGAGAAGTACAAAGAACTTTTTGGTCACGAAGTTGCTGATTTTATCCGGGTTCTTCTTGGAACTCACCAGGAAAGGCTGGTGCCTCAATTCAGTGGTTCTTACATGTTCATGTGCAGAAGAAACACCTGATTCTTTTTTTCAAAACAGGACTCACAGCCAGAAAATCTGGTATCTTTGGTTCATGGCCCACAAATATGTAGTTTGAATAAGCACCCTGAATAATTCTGATATGACGATTTATAACTACTTGGGGAACCACTAAAAAAAAATGCTTAGGATTTCTGTGGCCTCATTTTTCATGGTATAGGTGACCATTCTGGGGGAAAAAAATATTGTTTACGATACAGATAATGGGGGACATAGCTCTGAAACTATCTCCAGAAGATCAACCTGCAAACTGTTTTATGACTCTTGAAACAAACACAAGGTGGTAATGTCATGGGAGGTATGTTATTATAACACATCGGGCATTTTTTGGTATTGAGCTGTCTTTCTGAGGAGCTCTCCATCACTGGACATGGAAAAGTGGCCCAAATTAAGAGTCAGGAGACTTAGTATTAAATGGAGCAGGTCATTTTACTTTTCCAAGTTCTAGTTTCCTTATATATAAAACCAGAAGGTTGGGCCCTGACTGGTTTGGCTTAGTGGATAGAGTGTCGGCCTGTGGATTAAAGAATCCTGGGTTTGATTCTAGTCAAGGGCACATACCTGGGTTGTGGGCTCAATTCCCGATAGGAGGCATGCAGAAGATTGATGCATTCTCTCTCATCATCGATGCTTCTATCTCTCTCTCCTTCTCCCTTCTTCTCTGAAATCAACAAAAAATATACTTCTTTTAAAAATAAAATAAAATTAGAAGGCTGTTGCAGAAAGATTCTTTAATTTTTTGAGTTGTGTATGTATGTGTGTGAGAGTGTTGATCTCCCTTTAGTGAATTTTTCTGAGTGCCTAAAAGAGAGAGTGGTGGCACTGATATCCCTACATTATTACCATGTCATTGTTGTCATTGTCAACATTTTCTTCCTTAAATAAGAAACTGTGTATAATTTTAAGAGGTCAAAAAATGACCTCATAGAAGGTAAAGCAGTAAAATCATTATTTGTTTTAGATTAAGCAAATCCCCATCAACTGTTTAATATTTTATTCTCCTCTTCCAATTTGATGATATTTATTTTTTGTTTGTTTGTTTGTTCTGGATATGGTTACCATAATTCTATGTGTTCAGACTATGGAAGAATATAGCAAGACATGGAGCGGGGGTGAGGGCATGTATGGGATTGGGATGGGGGAGGGGGGCAATGGGAAGATGTGTACACATGTAATACCTTAATAAAAAATGGGGGGAAATATAGTAGGAAACAGCATAATATAATTCCTGAACATGTGGACTCTGGTCTGGAGGTATCAATGTAACTCACGGAAAGCCTACCAAGGTCCTTTTTTGGAACTGGTATTATCATTGAAAAAGAGATGCTTATGATGACTGTCTATCACAAGGAAAGAGTACGCCTTAAAATGAAACAAACATGGAAGTAATGAAGAGAGGGAGGGGGGAGAGACATGGTGATCACTCTGGGCCTGGGCCTGGCCCTCCCCTTGGTGTTCCCAACAATGTGAACCTGCCAGTTCCCTTTCTAGCCCAAAGCAGGTGAACAGAACATCTGTCCCAGAGAGTTCCAGTACAATTCACTTCACAGTTTTGACAAGAATTGTCCCTCCACGGGGCAGTAACAATAGAATGTTTTCTCCAGAGTCATCATGAATAGGCCGCCTCTCCTAATAGGAAAGTTCTTAGGCAACATGGTTCATCCACAAACTATTTGCTTTGTAGTCATTTTTCTAAAGTCTATTCCTCACAGTTAAAGATAACTCCTGGTGGATTGAAAACTCAAGTGTATTCCAGTTTTAGACCCAGAACAGCTCAATTTGGGGCCCGAGAGCTGATCCTATCCACTGTTATTCTTTTCAGCCAAGGTGACATCCTCAATTTAATGTGGTCCTGTCACCGGTGCTGGTATAAAGGGTGGAGGAGAACAGACTCAAGATTGGAGCAGTCATGTATCTAATGATCAGAAGCCCTCCCTGACCTGTTCGACTTCCTCTACACAGGAACCCAGCGCTGACATTGTTTGGATCCAGGACTAACATAATACATCGGGGGGCCTTTCTCTGGGAACAGAAAGGGATATACTATAGCCTATTGTGGCTCGATAGAGCTAATTATATGTTTTTGAAGAAGAGCCCTGAAAACGGTTTTGCGAGGAATTTAACCCAATCCCTCCCCAGCAGCCTGGTGCTGGAGCGGGCATGCACTGCTCCTGGGGATTGAATTCGACAGGCGTGGTTCCGAAAAGGCAGCCTTCTAAGCAGTCCAAGCCAGCAAGCGCCACAAAGCAAATGTCAGACTCAGACGTGGTTCTTAGCCCAGGGGATATATGCAATGTCTGGAGATATTTTGGTTGTCGCATGGGGAGGGGGTTGCTACTGCCATTAGTGAGTAGAGGCCAGAGATGCAGCCTAGCATTTTACAGTGCACAGGACAGCCCCTACCATTACCTGGTCCTAAAGAGTGCTGCCGTAGAGAAACTGGGCTAAAGTCAATAGTGACACCTGGGAAAGTGGGGTGATCAAGGACAGACAGATATATATATTTTTTTCCAAGTTAGATGTAGGATTAACCGAAGAGCAAGTTGAGAGTTTGTACGAGTACTTTGGAGGAAGAACGTGTTAGAAGGTGTTCAGATTAGGAACACAGAGGTCCTATGATGCATGAGGCTTCTATGTTGGCTGTTCTTGTGATGGGAGGTTGAGCTCACATAAATGTCTAGAGTAGCCGTTCTTTCATTGTTTTCTTCACGGTTGACATACTAAAGTAATTCAGACCAAGGTAATTCAGTGAAGTTATTGCAGCAAAGGCCCCTTTATGTCTTCCTGTATCCTCAGCATCTAGTGCAGAGTAAACTCAGAAAATGGCTATTAATTGAATGGAAATCAAAGAAATGATACTTCACTCTTTCTGCAAAAACATCCATTTTTACATATAAATATTATGATATTTATATATGCACATGCATACATATTGTTTTGCACACATACTTTGGAGGCATAAAATCTGAGCTAACCAACTGCGCATTTGTTAACTTTTGAATTAAAAAAAATTATTGTTTAAATTATTACATGAGTCTCCTTTTTCCCCATTGACCTCTCCCCAGCCGCTCCCACCTCCCAGCACATGCCCTCACCCGCCTACTGTCTGTGTCCAGAAACCAAAGACTTTTAACCCAGCCCTGACCTTACACGCCTGGCCACCATGAATGTGGAAGCGGATCAATGTGGTCTCAGAAACACCAGCTGACATACACCTGATCACTGCTTGAGCGCTCATCCTCCGACACAACTGTCCACGCCCCATCAAACCAGCACGACACACTCAGGGGTAGCTGTTTCTTTGGGTCTTCAATTTCTACAAAGTCTCCCATGTCACATCAAACTTATAAAATTAAATAAATGTCAATGCTTTTCTCCTGATGACTATTCTTTGTCTCAATTCTGGGCTCTGTAAGTAGGTGCATGCTTCAGCCAAGGGGGCGTGGCAGGTGACAGATTCTCTGCTCTCTAAGCCTTGGACTGGGACCCTCTGCGCCCTTCACCTGTCTGACTTCAGCAAGAGTCCTGGTGGGTGGATTTAGCCAGAATTCCCCCTCACCCCTGCTGTTCTCTTCATATTTTTATTAATATTTAAAGTAATATTAATAGTAATTCACAGAGATAATTACTACCCCCATGTCTCAGCAGTAACTTTCCACCCACTAATACCCTCTTTCCCACCCCACTCCCACCTGCTTCTTGACTCTTGTAGAGGAGGAAGAGTTTTCCTTGACCCTCACAGGATCCCTGGCTGGGCCTGAAAATTAAATTTTTGAATCTTTATACATTATTTGCTCAGATTTTAACTTATTGCTATATGCAGTTGTTTTTTTCAGTAAGGTAGGGGAAAACACTCTTATGCTGTCCTTTATACTTATCTATGTAGTTACCTTTACTGTTGCTCTTTATTTCATCATGCTAATTCAAATTACAATCTACTACTGTGTTTCCCCGAAAATAAGACATCCTCCGAAAATAAGACCTACTTCATAGAAACATAATAAGACCTAGCGCATCTTTGAGAGCAAAAATTAATGTAAGACACTATCTTATTTTCGGGAAAACAGGGTATTCTTCCTTTCAGCCTGAAGGAATCCCTTTAGTGTTTGGTTTTTGTTTGTTTGTTTGTTTGTTTGTTTGTTTGTTTTTTGTAAATCAGGTTTTCTATTGATGAATTATCTCCATTTTTGTTTATCTAGGGAGGTCTTAATTTCTTACTAATTTGTGAAAATACACTTTTGCTGGATATAGAATTATTGGATGATAGTCTTTCTTTCTGCATTTTGAATATGTCACCCCCACTGCCTTCTGGCATGCATGGTTTAAGATGAGAAATCAGCTATTAATGAGTAGCTTCTCTCTTGCTACTTTCAAGATTCTTTCTTTGTCTTTTGTTTTGAAAGCTTTATTATTATGATCATGCATGGAGTTTGTTGAGCTTCCTGAAAATATAAATTTATGTTCTTCATCAAGGTTGAAGTATTTTAGCCCATTACTTCTTCAAATATTCTCTTTGCCCTTTTTGTCTCCTCTTTTTCTGAAACCCCTATTATGACCTTGTTTGTAAACTTGATGATCTCTGAGGATTTCCTTTTTCTTCATACTAATTTTCCTTCTGTTTTACAGGCTGGATAATCTCAGTTAACCTATCTTTAATTTCAATGGTTCTTTTATTCTCATGGTTCTGTGGAAGCTGTGGCTACATACTTAACAACTAGATGCACCATCTTTAGCACAAACATTTACTGTTTGAGAATTTCCTCTCATATAGAAAGTCATCTATTAGAATGACAATGCATTTGCTTGTGAAAATGTTGCAGCACTGTCTAAAAGTGGAATAATCGAGTTTCAGATTTCTAGCTTAACCTCATTCATTTTATAGACGTAAAGCAGAAAAACAGATTAATTTACTTTTCAACAGAATTAGTTGCACAGTAAGGCTCAGGGGTATTAGGATCTGCTTAATTCAAAGGAAGTAAACAATTTTGTCACAATGAGATTAGTAGTGGTAGGAGGAATTCTAATTTCTTTCCCCTGATTATACTATCAGTGGCATCTAGGTCTGTTCATAAAGAGAAAA
This sequence comes from Vespertilio murinus, assembly GCA_963924515.1. Taxonomy (NCBI): domain Eukaryota; kingdom Metazoa; phylum Chordata; class Mammalia; order Chiroptera; family Vespertilionidae; genus Vespertilio; species Vespertilio murinus. Next base: position 40,985,024 of record OZ004713.1, read on the forward strand.
CATTATAGGATTGTGTCAGGATATTTAGTTTAAGATGGGAAAGGGGCAGGAGAAGATTAACCAAAGAATTTATATACATATGCATAACCCATGGACACAGACAATAGTGCTGTAAAGGCCGGGGGAGGGGAGAGAACAGGTGTGAGGTGGAAGGGGTCAATGGAGGTAAAAAGGGGATATATATAATACTTTAAACAGTACAGATAACTTTTTTAAAAGGTGGAGTAAAGAGAGATTTTTTAAATTATAATTTAGTCTAATTTGGTGAGAAAAAGTTCTTAATTCCACAATGATAAGAGCTGGTGAATTTAGAAGGCATAAGTAGAAACTTACCACTTTGCAACCCCTTTAGGGACTAATAGATACAGCCACAGATCAGCAATGAATGCTAGTATATTCTAGAGGGTTGTGGTCTTAGGATCTAAATCATGGACATCTTTGAAAATCAACTAATTTGTCTGGAGATGTCTAGAGGTGATGAACACTTGGGGTATAGGTCCAGTGGAATAAGAATAGATTTTGAGTTTGGATTTGCCATATAAAGAGAATGATATCCAGAGATAAAAAAAATTTTGCTCAGAGTTACATAAGACTTGATATTAAAATCAGACCTCCAGTTCAGTATTTATGCCATCTTATCACATAATTTTTACTTTAAAAAGATTTGATGAAACAGAATCCTAGTTCCTACAGAGAATTTGAATGGGCTTTTGGAAGTTGTTATAATAGAATTCTCAGAACTTGTTGCTATTTGGGGCTAAGTTTAAAAGAAAGAGAATTTCATCAGTACCTTGAACAAAATATACTATTTTGTGACCAAAGGGAGTTGATTTTCATCTTCAAATGACTCTGAATAGCTATTGGCGCATAAGCATCTCTTTAGGAAAAAAAAATTTGTCCTCAATTCATTGCTGGCCAAACGGCCATCAGGGCTCATTCTTTGTCATCTCTACTCTTGTCTTGGCTACAGAGGATGCAGAAGTAAAGTTATCTTCTGCAGAGTTTTTAGGAACTTTGTCCACCAAAGAGGGCTGGCTTTGGCTTGCCTTGAGGATAAGAATTCACAATTTAACACCCTCATCCCAAGTGTCATGGCCGTCCCTGTGTCAGGCTGCTTGAAGACTGACTTGTCATTGGACCTGAGAGGGCAGGCACTGTAGAAGAAAGGGGATGACCTGGAGCTGGTTCTAACTGCTTTTTATTATTTTGCACCTCGGAATCTCTACAATGGGGCAATTAACATCTAAAATGTTGTGATGGTTAAACAACATAATATATGTAAAAACCTAAAAAATTTTTGGTATGTATGTGTAACAGGATAGCTTTTCCCTCTAGCTTCATAAAATATCAACTTGTGGAAGTTGTTAAATTCTCTCTTCAATTTCTAAAAGCAAAGCAAAGGAGCAGTTTGTTTCCAACCTCCTCAGGATGGAAATATTTTCATTCGATTTTTTTTCTTTGATAATGATATAACTCAGTATTGCCCTGATTATATTGGCAGTGTTCCAGTTGACCTCAGGATGACTAGAGAACAAAGATAGGAAGGAGGGAAGAGAACACCAAGGAGTTTAAATCCGAGATACAATCAGGGATCTCAGTGAGAAATAAGAGAAGGATTAGGGCTCAGGCCCAAATACAACATCCCACCATTCCTTCAGTAATTGCTTACTGAGAACTCTCTATGGCCTAAACCCTGGGTGGGCTTGGCACTGGAGCTACAGTCACAAAACAGTTATAGTTTGTAGTAGTTTAATTGCTAAATTAACCCCTCTTCCCACTTTTCTCTGTATCTACACCCTTTGCAATAGGACCTCCTCTTCCGGAAGTGGAGAATATTTTTCTACAGCTTGAATCAAAATTTGCCTTAATTTTTGCTTAGGCCAGCAGAATAAAAAAAATAATAATGATGATGTACTAGTAGGTACCAAGCCTAAGCTTCATGAGACCATACACTCATTCCTTGTTTTGAAATCCTTCCTGGGCACCCAGAGCTGGGAAATGAGAGAGCACATTGGGAGATAAAGGGGCCCCAGCTCATTGCTAGAGAACTTTCAGAGCAGAGCTCCTGACTGTAGATCCCTAACAGGGTCCAGCTGAGACCTGAATGGTTCGGTGGCTTATAGATTCATGTCCTGAAGTTTTAAGCTACTAAGTTTTGATGTGACCCAGGTCTCTGAGCCCAGAGGTTTCATGGAGTGATCTCTGCTGTTTCTAGTATAAGTCAGACCTCAATACCTAGAAACTTCCTTCCTGAGCTTTCTTTAAGAATTTCAATGCTGTATCAAGCTCTTTTTTGAAAGAAGACAAAATAGTTTACATTACTTTGTGAGGTGGTATATTTTGAGCCTCATGTATACAGCTCAACATAAATACCAAGTCTATTCCAAACACGGTCTGATTCCCTAATAGTATGCCAGATACTATAACTCTCTCTACTTCATGAAATTAGGTCAGGTAGACTTCCAGGGAGTGCTGTGCAAAACCTCTTATAATGCCACAGTCCATTGTGATAAGTAAAGTTCCGATAAAAAGCAAGTGGCTGATGGAGGCTTGAGAAGATTTTCTTTTATGGGGATTTTTATTTTGAATAGTTTTTGTTGTTGAAGGATTTGGCCAATATATCAATTTCAAGCCTTACATTTCTCTTTCACTTGAATGTGAAGTTGCTCTCCACTATATCCAAAAATTACCGTTACTGCTACTATTACTACTATTATACACACACACCTGCTCTTTAACACAATCACATGCCTTGCACTGTGCTGTATACATATTATTTCATTTTTCCTCATGATAAACTTTTGAGGTTGGTATAGTATTATTAGCTTCATTTTTCAGATGAGGAAATTGATGTTTAGAACAATTTAGGAAGTTGCTTAGAATTACATAGCTATAAGAGCATGAACCTATATGTGAAATCAGGATTCCTGGGTCCAAGTCCAGTTTCCTTCTAATGATTCTGCTGTCGTCTCTGTAAAACAGAGATCGGATATCTCTGTTACCATCCTCATAAGGCAGAATGAAGAGTCAAATTATATAAATGTTTTAAAATACCATTTAAATATAGTACATTAAATGAGCCTGACAAGAGATTTGAAAAAAGACCATTATGGGTAGAACAGAGATGAAGTAAGAGAAAAGAAGGAGGTACCAATAATACAAAGACTATATTAGTTAGGCATATTTTATCTGTCAAACACTCTTCTAAATACTGAAAATGCAGTAAAGGGAAAGATAGACAAGATTCCTGCCTTCATGGAACATTTAAGTAGAAGAGCCAGACTGTAAATAATTTAATATATTTAACAACTATGACAAATTCTTTGAATACAGCGAGTCTGGTGATGTGATAGACACCAACTGAAGGGGCCAACTTTAAAAGAGATGACTGCGTAGGCCAGAGTAATGGAGCCTCATAAAAATGTTTCCTTCATAATAAGAATAATAATTATGGCAGTTTTTAATAACTTACCACCATCTTCTTTTTGAAGTCCTCTACTCTCCTTCTTTTGATTCTTCAGTTTCACACCTATTTGAATTTCCTCTCTCTCTTAGCCACCTTAACTGGAGTTATCTCTCCCTCCACCCAACCTCTACACATTGGTGAACTTCAGGAACACGTCTATGTGGACTCTTTAATTTCATCTTCAAATCTATTTTCCAAACTTCAGAAAATAAGTCTCAAACCTGGAGTCATCCTGACACTTCCCACTCCCTCACTTTTGTATCCAATCCATCAGTGTCCTGCCCATTCCAATTCCTCAGGTTATCCCCACTCCTCCTGTGCTCTGAACTCAATAGATGACAGTGACACATCTCTTTCCTGGACACCTGCAGTGGTTCCCCAAATGGCCCCTACTTCCTTTCTTGCCCTCCTTCATTCACTCAGCATCCCTTTAAAAGTATAAATCAGATCATGTTACTACTCTGAAGTCCTTTAAATGCTTTCCTTTGTACTAAGAACAAAGTGAACCTCCTCATGATGGTTTCAAAGATTCTGTATCATCCAGCTTCTGACTGTCCCTCTTATTTCATCTTCTATCACTGTCTCCCCTGCTCACCATACTTCAGCCAATTTCCTTGTTTCCTTTCAAGGAAAAGTTTCCAGAGTCTTCTATTCTTGTGCCTGGGTCCTCTCATGCTTAAAGAGAATGTCATCTCCTTAGAGAAGTCTGACTGGAATGTTCTAGTTAATGCAGACCATTTCCTCATTCTGAATTCCAGCACTATTTCATTCTTTCATAGAATTGCTTATTTCTTGTTCAATTACTAGTATACTGTCCTGCTTCCCTATTACCAGTAGTTATAAAACCCATGAGAGCAGATACCACAACTGTCTTGTTTACAAGTTTCGCTTAACATTGGCCATGGTGTCTGGTATATAACTATGACGATAACAGTATGTTGAATGAGTGAAAGAGTAGAATGCTTACTGTATGCCAGCCACCATCCCAAACACTTGGTATTACCTTTTTCAGTTCTCAAACATTTCACTGTGGTCAGTACCAATATTACTCTCAATTTGTAGATGAGGGAATACAGGCATTTAAGTGAGCTCCTTAATGGCACGTGGTAACAGAGATGGAACCTCAACCCTGGTCTTCTTAAACCTGAGCTCAGAATCCTTGCCATTGTATTGCTTTTATAGTCTGTCAACTTTGAGCCAGTAACTTGCATTGGTTAATTCTTTCTTTGTTTTGCTTTTCTGTTTATATTCTGAAATCTTTCAAAGTTTTTCTCCTATATTCTTCAAGGTGACTTCCCCAAGCATAATATATGCCTATTCATGTGGGGGGATACTTGCAATAAAATGTCTTGAAAGTTATTGCAAATAACCAATTGGGAAGCTTACCCTTTTCATCTAACTTTCTTTTTGAAGACATCTCCCAAGGATGTGTGTTACTGGGGAAGGTTGACCAAAACCACAGCACTATATATATTATTCACTGAGAGACTAGTAGATTTTGGTCATGGAACCATGACTCACATTATTTATAATCCTCACTCTAATTTAAATTAAGTAGGTATTTTCATTCTCTTTTCACAGTTGAGAAATCAGACTCAGAGTGGCTAAGAAATGAGTTTAATATAGCACAGCTAATAAAAACTAAAGCCAGATTTTGCTTCTAGTTTTTGTTAAAATTCAAAGTAAATACTCTTTGCAATATTGTTATATATTTTACCTTGTATCTCTTTATCTGCCAAAGTTTTCTAAAAATGTGTGTAAATGTTATTATATATATATATATGTGTGTGTGTGTGTGTGTGTGTGTGTGTGTGTGTGTGTATTTTTTTTCACCTCATTTTCCAGCTGAAATATTTTGAAGGCTATTTTGTCCGCATGTTTTTAGTTTCTGTTTCTTGACATCAGATTACAAGTATAAAAATCAATCAGACAGATCAGGATTACAAACTTTTCTGTGAAGATCCAGATAGTAAATATTTTATGCTTTATGGAACATATGTCTCTTTCACAACTACTCAATTCTGCTGCTGTGGGCCAAAAGCTTCCACAGATAATTTGAAAACACATGAGTTTTTCTGTGTCCCAATAAAACTTTAGTGACACCAACATTTGAATTTTTATAACTTGTTATATGTAATGCAATAATGTTCTTTATTTTCAACTCTTTCAAAATATAAAAATTGCTCTTAGCTATCAAAACCAGGCAGTGGGTCCAATTTGGCCTATGGCTCAGATTTCAACCCCTGAGTTACATCAGTATTATATAGCTCCAGGGTAGTTTCGACTTTTTAAATTTTTTTTCTTAAAATTCTATGTTCTCTTGGATGTGTTTTACAACCTTTAATTCACCAATTAAGTAGATACTGAATTAAAGCACGTGATTATATTAATTTGTTCTTCACTTGTAAATGGATACAAAGCAATATAGAGGGAAATATTATAGTGATTAAAATTCAATTATAGTATCATTGTCAATGCTATCTACTGCTTAGAAGAATCACATCAATGAATTCACAACATTTATATAATGCCCTTTTCACAAAGTCCTCTTACCTTTTCAATAATACCTTTGAATAGAAAATAAATGTCAATGAAAGTAAGTAGAATAAAAAGTAGAATGGCTATTAAAATTAAAAATGTCACAATGGTGCCTGCCTGGCATGGCTCAGTGGTTGAGCACTGACCTATGAACAAGGAGGTCATGGTTTGATTCCTGGTCACTTGCCTAGGTTGTGGGCTCTGCCTAGGTTGTGGGCTCTATCCCCAGTGTGGGGCATGTAGGAAGCAGTGGATCCATGATTCTCTCTCATTTTTGGTGTTTATATCTCTAGCTCCATTTCCCTCACCTCTCTGAAATTAACTTTTTTAAAAAAAAATTCACAATGGAGACAATTGGACAATTGGATTTAATGAAGTCAACTCGGTCTTATATTGTCTTTAGCTTCTTTGCTAGCAAGAATTTGATTCTTGAACTGCATTTCTTTTCTCTAGATGTTTGTGTGTACAAAATGGTATACCTTTAGCTTTAAAGAGATAGAGATTTTAACTTCTGGTGAGAAAATTTCTAGCTGAGCGTAAGCCAAGGTTCAATCTGGCTATGTCCAATGAAGTGGAGCTCTATCTAAGCAGTGCCCAGGCTATACTGGAGGAGCCGATTGGCTTGCCAGAGAAAATGGAAGGAAGGGAATGCAAACTACTGCCTCTTCCAACTCAGGAACTCCTGAAGTGTATGTGTGAGCCTTAACAAGAGAACATTTTCTTCTAGAAGTATGCAAACTATAATATGGGTTAGCCCCTTGAGACATGAGACAAAGGCTACATGCTTTACCAGATGCAAGGTCTTTCAACTTGAAGAATACCAAGAGCTGGTGGGTAGAGCAGTTGTCCCATGGAGGCCATATGCAGCAATAGCAGCTGCAGGCACAAGCTCTGCCCTCCGGTAACTCTGAGGGTAGCAGACATCCCCAGAGAGACAAAAGGATGAAAAGAAAGATTTCAGAGTGAGTCCATGTTGGGTCACCCAAATCTCTCAGAAGTTATTGGGTGACACTACAGAGGCACCCCTGTTAAGTATGTGTAGGTGATAAGACAGATTCATTGAGTAAAAATGACTGATGTGATATCAGTTAGGCCCATAGGCTGGAATGGGGTCAAAAGATAAACAAGGAAGCACAAACCTGGAGTAACTTTTGAGCTACTCCAAAACTTTCAAATAAAAAGACAATGTTTTTTTTCCAGAGGATTTGCATTTAGACAGACTTCCATAATTAGTTTTGAGCTTTGTAGAATTTCTTCATATTTGAATTTGGACAATAATAATACTTACAGAATCTTTAAGGAATTAAATTATATCACATTTATGAAGTGCTCAGCATAGTTCATGGACTTAAAGATGTTTCATCAAAGCTAATTCTCACTCTTATTCTTACTGCTAGAAGCTGGTGCACAAAATTTATGCATAGGGGGAGGTGCCTCAGCCCAGCCTGCACCCTCTCCAACCTGGGACCCCTCGAGGGATGTCTGACTGCCCATTTAGAACTGATCCTACTGGGATCGGGCCTAAACGCACAGTCGGACATCCCTCTCACAATCCAGGATTGCTGGCTCTCAACTGCTCCCCTGCCTGCCTTCCTGATCGCCCCTAACCACTTCTGCCTGCCAGCCTGATCACCCCCTAAGCACTCCCCTGCCAGGCTGATTGATACCTAACTGCTCCCCTGCCAGACTGTTTGCCCATAACTGCCCTCCTCTGTAGGACTGGTCACCCCTAACTGCCCTCCCCTGCAGGCCTGGTCCACCAAACTGCTCTCCCCTGTAGGCCTGGGTCTCCCCCGACTGCCCTTCCCTGCAATCCTGGTCACTACCAACTTCCCTCTGCTGCAGGCTTGATGGCCCCCAATTGCCCTCCCTTGCAGGCCTGGTCCCTTCCAACTGCCCTCTCCTGCAGGCCTGATCACCCACAACTGCCCTCCCTTGCAGACCTGGTCCCTCCCAACTGCCTTCTCCTGCTGGCCATATTGTGGTAGTCATCTTGTGTCCACATGGGAGCAGCCATCTTTGACCACATGGGGACAGCCAGTTTGTGTGATGTTCAATCTGCATATTACTCTTTTATTAGATAGGATAGAGGCCTGGTTCACAGGTGGGGGCCAGCTGGTTTACCCTGAAGAGTGTCCCAATTCAGGGTGGGGATTCTCTTGGGATGTGGGGTAGCCTGGGTGAGGGGCCTATGGTGGTTTACAGGCTGGCCACACCCCCCAGTGACTCAAGTGGAGTCCCTGGTATCTGGGATTTGTTTATCTTCTATAATTGAAACTTTGTAGCCTAGAGTAGAGCCAAGCCTCCTGCTGGTTCCGTGGCCACAGCCATTTTTTGTTGGGATTTATTTATCTTCTATAATTGATACTTTTTAGCCTTAAGTGGAATTCAGGGACAGCCAGGGTGTGCAAAAGCTTGGCTTCCTCCAATGCCAGAGAAACCCAAGCCTCCTGCTCTCTCCGTGGCCACAGCCATCTTGGTTGGCTTAATTTGCATACTTGCTCCTGATTGGCTGGTGGGCATGACTTGTGGATGTAGTGGAGTGATGGTCAATTTGCATATTGCTCTTTTATTAGATAGGATTATTACTATTAGCATCAGTGATAATATTTTTGCCTATATAGTCCAAACTGATACAGAGGATAACTAGTGTCTATCAAAACCTTATCCATAAGTTTGGAGACATTGTTTCTAGACAGTCAATTGAAATAAAATAAAAACCTGGCCTAAGTGAGTGTCAGAATTCTTCTCTAGTAGGCAGACATATGAAATCAGACATTCTCAATCAGATGCTACATCTCTTCACTAGACACATTATTTTCAGATTATGACAACAATTACAAGTGTGAATTCCCTGAGTTAATATTTCTTACTTTCCAAGTGCCTCAAATTACTCTCTTTAATTATTATAGTTAGACATAGGCAGAGAAGAGGAATTGAGCAAATCACATTTTCCAAAGGGAGAAGTTGGTCAAGAGACTGTTAACTAGAATAGAATGCTTATAAAATACTGAAGACAAATTTCTCTGAGGCTAGTGAGCCCAGCAGGACATTCTGAAAGCTGACAGATCAGTAACTTCCTCTTGGACACCATTAACATGCCTGTTGCCTTTGGGCCAATGCCTACGAACTAATCTCCACTTGTTGCTGGTGTAGAATTTACATTTTCCTCTCTGTCCAATTATTTGTCTTCATTTCCATTGAGACATCCAAGTTTATACCACTGTTGAATTTTATTTTAATTGGTTTTGAAATTATTTTTAAAATTTTGATAATATGTTCATTAAAGAAAACTTGAAAAAATGCACAAAAATCTTCCATAATCCCAAACTTCAACAATAAAATGATCATGTCACATTCTTAATCTACTTTCCACATGAAAGGTTATTATTATTATATATAATGTATCTTTCATAAAAAATGGTATCATGTGTACATATTTTTTTTCCTACATGCTGCTTACTTTTCTTACTGACTTACATTATGGTACTTAATGAACCACAATATTTCTACACCATTTAATATTCTTCTATTGCATGATCATTTTCATGACTACATTATATGAATGTACCATAATTTATTAAACAATCCCCTATTTTGACATTTAGGTTTTTCAAAATTTTTCTCTATAATGACTGATGTTTGAATGAAGATTTTATAGATAAATATTTGCACATCCTTGATTATTTCCTTTTACATTATGAAAGTGATTTTTTGGGAAGAAAGTGTATGTATACATCTAAGGTATTATTTCAAAAATGTTTTATAGGAAGATTAAATCAACATACATGTCCTCAAATATCACATATGAGCTTTTGCTGCCTCACACCTTTATTAATTCTGGTAACTATAATTTTTATTTATCAATTTGTTAGGCAGTAAATGTCATTTTAATGTTTATGCTCTTTTTATTTTCACTTTGGTTTCTGATGAGACAGGTTTTATTTTCCTCATCTGATTATCATTTTTATTTCTTCCTTTGTAAATTGCTAACCTGGGTCCTCTGATCATTTTCTAATTGTATTAATTTTATTATAATCTGCATGAGCTTTTAAATTCAGTAGCTCCTATTTGTCTGATATCTTACAATAAAATACACATTTTATTTCCTTAAATTCTCATTACATTTTAATTTTCCATATGGCTGTTGTTAGCTATATAAAATTTTTAAATGTATTTCAAAATATGCTTCATTTTTTATTTTCTTCTCTTAGACTTTTGTTAACTTGATAGAAATAAACATCACTTATATTTTATCTGTGTTTTTATTAGATACATTTTTTTCTACTATGTCACTCTTAAATCCGTAATTATTTTACAACAGTGGATTGCCTTTTATTTTTTTACTAGAGGCCCTATGCACAAATCCATGCACCAGTGGGGTCTGGCCGGCCTGCCCCAAATGGGGCCCATCAGGTATGGGGCTGGCCAGGGGAAGGGGCTGGCTGGGGGGAGGGGCTGTGGAAAGACTTCAGGGTGTGTCTGGCCCATGTCACTCAGTCCTGATCAGTTGAACAGATGACCAGATGACCAGACACTTAGCATATTAGGCTTTTATTATATAGGACAGTGGTTGGCAAACTCATTAGTCAACAGAGCCAAATATCAACAGTACAACCTGTCACAACCTACAGTTTGAGAACTGTTGCTGTAGAGCCTAAAACCATCAGAAAACACAGATATCCACATTACAGTTCATTAACAGTAGCAAAATTACAGTTATGAAGTAGCAACAAAAATAATTTTATGATTGGGGTCACCACAACATGAGGCATTAGAAAGGTTGAGAACCGCTGGAGTAATGTTTTCCGGAGGACATGATTGTATAGATTCTGCCATTAACCAATTTCAGCACCTGTGGTGCTCAGCCAGCTTTCATTCTGGGTAGTAGAGATTACAGTTACTGAACCACTGAGTTCCTTCAAATCAAGGACGTGCCACAGCAGCACAGAATCTTTGCGCTGAAAGAGAGATCACCTTTCATTTGGGGAAACTGAGGCTCAGAGAGGTTAATCAGTGTGAAATAAGTTGCACAGCTGCTTACTGAGGCTGAAGGCCATTATCCAATATTATCCAATAGATAATGATTCACAGAGTGTTGCCCCGTACTCATGACAGAAGGCATCTTCTGTTATTGGCAATGCAAACCAGTGAGCAGTAGGTCAGGGGTGATGTGGACGGGAGCGTTATTTACAGCCTGGTGTCACTTTCCACGGATTACTTCAGCTCTGTCACTGGGGTTGCCATAAAACCATTTGCTGATTTATTCTGGGTCTCCTGGCCCCGTCTCGTAAAGGCATTTTTGTAATTCTCACCAGAGACCATCCTCTGGGATGACAAATAGCATCGATCATTAAAAATGACACCCATAATTTTGCAGCCAAGGAAGACAATCTCTTAAAGCTGTCAGTGAAACAAAAGGGATTTTAGGAGATGCTGATGCAATCTCTTTAAAATCTTTTGGAAATTCTAAAGAGTAAGATGAACTGTCCGTTTTGGAATTGCAGGATTAATTGTGCTAAAGCATGCCCCCCACACTCTCGCTGTCAGGGGAAGTGAGGTTTGAGGCTCCCAAGGTTCCCTGCAGCTCAGTCATTAGCTTGCAGAATAGCCCAGGAGGCAAATGAGTTAATGGGCTTCATCCAGATCCGGAGGAATGGAGGGCAGGCCGGGGGACAGGGGGAAAGCCCATTGCCTGTTGTAAGAAGAGGAGGTGGGAAGCAAAGCCACACGGAAGTGAGGGGGACAGAGACCTTCAACAGCACCAGCTCTGCTTTGAGGCCGGTGGTCATTCACACAGTGAAATGCAACCTGCACCTCAGACCCTCAGTTTTACAGCTGAGTCAGTCACCTCAATGAATAGTAGTGTCTCCCTCTCCTCATTAAGTTTTCCAGGACATCAAAATTGCTGAATCGTCAGCCATGTCATTCCCCAGAGCTCTGTGAAAAATAAAGGGAGATGAAGAAATTAGACATCCATTTACAAAAAATAATGGTGGGAGAGGGAAGAAGAGAGGAGTGATTCTGATCCTCACATCCTTCTCTCACCAGAGGCAGGGAGCTAATTAGTCTCAATAAGCAGAAGCTCAGAGCACCAAGACTAATAAACAGAGTTGCTCTCTCCAAACGGAAAGCAGGAATTTTGCAAAAAGCTGCAACTATAGAAGAAGGGCTGCAGCTGAGAGGGTGGGGTCACCTGTCCCCGGAGGGGTGATGGTGCATCTGAGGGAAACATCTCCACCAGGAGCCCACACATCAGTGAACAGCGTAGGTGGCTGCAGCAGCAATGTGGTCTGTGGACTCCACCCACGTCGTCCACATCAGTTTTGCTTCTCTACGTCAAGATATTCAGATATGCCACTTGATTTTTTTCCCCATTGGATGTTTTCTAGAGGAAACTTTAACTGCAGCAATTCTAGCACAAGAGTCTGAGCAGCGGATGACCTACATAGTTAGTTGCTCTTGATTCCTTGAAAGCTTTCCCTGTTTTGTTAGCGGATTTCGTGTTTTGTTTCTCTGTTCTTGGTCTGCAGTGAATTGTGGCTCGATCCCCTGCAGTCCCTGGGATTCCCAGACTGGGGAGCAGGAGGTGTGCAGTCAGCACGCCAGACTCTGGGGTGGAAGGCACGGCAAGGGGGTGGAATAATTCTATGCCATTGTTTGCTGACTTGGCTTTTAGTGTAAATACCTCCTGTTTCCAAGGTATCTCTTCCATAATTGCCAAGCATGGTTCTATTTTCAGTGCAATAGCTGAGAGGGTGTAATTGGATACCCCAGAGGCAGATTATTTTCTCTTCCTTTAAGGGTTTTCCCCCACTATCATCATATCATCTTCTGTTCCCACTCACTCGTACCAGGTACTCCTCATGCTGAGTCAGAACAGATCCTGGTTCGGAGATTCTTTCTGCTAATTGAGCATATCGCTTAAAAACTGAAAAGGTGGTGAAGCATAGTTGGCAGGAGAGCCTTGGCATTCCCCCCAGCTTGACTACACTTAAGATTCTCCCTAACTACAGGCTGCTGACCTCTCTTTTCTCAGAGCATTTACTTTAAAAGCTTGCAATTGTAAATTATTTCTCTTCCCCTTTGGGTGGAGATCTTCTATTATGCAAGAATGTTTTTTCTCAAGAACCTGGGAGCCAGCCCTTGGAATGGAATTCAAGAAAGATAGTGCCCCATTTCACAGTCTCTGTGGGAGAACGGGACCTTAATTTTGATTAGTGACCATTAAAAACACGGATGGCCAATCATGTTGACCTGTCCCACGTCCATTTCTAAGAGCCCTATCTTTAGGAAGGTGTCAAACTGGGAAGGCTGTGCTTGATGAATTCCAATGGAATTGTTGAGAAGTATTGTTCTCTGTACTTGTATGCAACAGATGGCAGGGGAAATGCCTTAGTTTCTAGTGTCTACACATTCTGGCATTGAGACAGGCTAGTAGAAGTAAGAGGGCCTTATTGGTGAAGTAGATTAAATGTCTACTCAACCTCTTTGTGAAAATGCTTTCTGCGAGAGAGTCAGAGGGAGATTGCTATGAATTCTCAACCTCCTTCTTCCTCTTCAGTCATCCTTTCTATGGCCTGTGTGCCAGTATGCTTCTTCTCTTCCCAATAAAAATTGAGGTGACATAGATATAGGATAATGAAAATAGAGGTGATCATTTTTATGGGATGGGAATGAGGGTATGTAGTTTTCTTTGAGAACCATTTATCTGTTAATTGATCATTTTCAATGTAAAATTTTAAAAAGAAATACATTCTTTAGATTGTTTGACAAGGTTTTTATCATCCACTGTCATTTCATTTCCTTGAGAGTAGTCTTGCTGCTTCTGAGATAAACTATGCATGACTCAACTCACTCAACACAATTAGCTGCTCATGTTTGCCTATCCTGGAGGGCAAAGGTCAAAGAAATAATAACATTAAAATATATACTGAATAATATATCATATATAATAACTTTTACCTAAGATATTTTCAAGAAATTAAGAACAAATCAAGTTGGAAGTCAAAAGTGATTGCAGAATCAAGACATAATTAATGCAATTACTTTATATAATAGGGTTTGTCTGGATTTAGGGATAGGAGAGGACATAAAGAAGATGCCTGAAAATTACTAATCCAATTAACTTTTAGAAATACATTTAAGCAATTTTCCATATTCTATCTCTGTAATATCAAGAACCAAAAATGAAAATAAGCAACAACAAAAATTGAAAAGAAACACACTAAGCCTAAACCACAGGAGAATTAATGATGGAACAATAGAATCCTACAGTGACTTATTATCAATTTGCTCTTCACCCATCAATGTCTCTGAAGGAAATTAAAAATAAAATACATTTAGGAGAAAAGGTTTATATGTAGGTAAACATGTATCATCTATAGATAACTATGTACATCTCTGATGATTTTTAAGGTATGTGGCCAGATGAAATAATTTTTTTAGCCTGTGTTTTACATAGCTCTCTCTCTCTCTCTCTCTCTCTCTCTCTCTATATATATATATATATATATATATATATATATATATATATATTAAATGACTGAGAAAGGCTATACAATCTATTTCCAAGTTCTGAATTGAACTTGAATAAGCACAGTGCTTCCTCCTCTCCTGTCATACATACCTTTAACCATATGCACATTCACCACTCCATTATCCTGCCTGGAAAATTAGGACAATGCTAGCCTATCTCCTGGAGATTTTATCATGGTTAAATAAATAATTGTGTGATTGCAGAAGAAGGGCTTTGAAAGTGTGAACTTAGACTGTGAAGCAATAATTGGCCAGGAAGACAAGAGGCAGAGTTAAGTGCTGAATGAAATACGACAACACAAAACAAAGACCATTAGTTCATAAAATGCCCTTGAGATTCCAGGGGAACCCAAGGGTCTATGGGACAGGACCTGAGATTCCCCTTCCCAGCGAAATAATCCGTATTTCAAGAAGCAGCACTAATATTTATAAAGAAAAATTTGCTTTGTTCTTGAGATCACATTTCAGGGGGTAAAGATTAAGTTCTTTTTATGGGTGCAGACCTTCCAGGGAAAACCAGCAACACCTACCACTACCTGACATATGGCAGAGAGAAAAAAAAAATTCTAATGTAAGCAAAGGGTATCTTTTGCTTAGAAGATGTCACAGCTGAGACCTTCAAGAGTTTTTCAATCAGTGAGCAACTTGCACACATATTAGCAGTATGGGAAGGCTTGGGATGGCATCCCTCTACTGGCTCTGGAAATAGGAAGCATGTTTGCCCAAACTGCTTTCACTGATATTCCCACAACTTTGCGATGCCCCCTAGACTGTGGCACTAGGAATGGCACCATGCTATACCTGGCATTTGTCTTTGCTGTTTTTCTAAAGGGAGTAAGTGCCCACTCTAAAGGGAGTAAGGGCGATCCATGTTCTCCTTGTCATGCATGTGCCCGCCCAGGCCTGGAAGGGGAAGAATACACATTCCAGTTACTTTGGGAGGGCAGAAGGAATGTCAAGGTTTTACCGAACTCAAGTAAATCCACTTACCAAGCTGCTCTGGTTTTGTCAGTTTTGAAAATGGTGATAAAAAGTTGCTGCATATTTCATGCTTGATCTTAATCAATACAGTTTTATACATTATTTTGCTCTTACGCATCAGAAAATAAGACAGGAAATCATTGAAAATTTTTCCATGGCTACTTCGTGCTGAAAAAAATCTATTCTTTTGCTTCTGTGGGCAAGAAGAGTGGAACTTTCAGGAAGAGTGTAATCTATAATAATAAAAGCATAATATGCAAATCAATCAAACTGTCAAACAGTGGAATGACCATCTGGGCGACCACGCTATGACACCCACTGGCACCAGGCCAGCCAAGATGGGTGTGATGCAATTGGTTGGGGGTCCCACCATCACCCCATGATAGCCCTGCAGAGGGAGGCCCAGGCCACTGACTGACAGCTGCGATGGGTGGGCAAGACCTCCCTCTGCGGGGGCAATCCATCACAGAGCTCCGGCCTGGTGGACAAGGCCCAGCTCTTTGGGGAGACTGGGAGGCTCTAGGACTTTGAGAGAGTGCAGGTAGGTTGAGGGACCCCTCCACACCAAGAGCACAAATTTCGTGCATCAGGCCTCTAGTACTTCTAGAATTATTTCCCAACCAAGTAAGTAAGCAACCAAGATTGTGTGTTTCAATACATAATTTTTTTGAAAAGCAAATTCCCTTTACTTTGACAAAGTGATGTTATAGCAAATAATGTGAATAGCAGACTATTTCTCTTTTATAAAAGTGAAGTCACATGATAATGATTTTATTTGATTGTAAAAAAATGCTCTTTAGAAAATCAGTTGAGCATTTTTTCTTCCCCATCTCAATGTAGATCATCATTATTCTAGTTATAGCTTACATCAGGTTTTGTATAGAAAGAAAAAAAAGAAACATCACACTGTTGGTACATCACATTTGCGGGCATAATGGTCTAACTCTACACTTAGTTCAAGTGTTGGTTAATAGTTTTAAATTCTTAATAGAGATCCATCTGTCCTCAGAAAATCTTTGAACTTAAAAACAAAATAGGCAAGCAAGAAGAGAAAACTTCTGAATGACACCAAGTTGTCAGCCCTCTTCTGTGGGGATTCTCACACAGCCTGGGGAGGGCAGCCTCCCTTGAGGATTCCTACCAGTAATTATCTGTAGAATTATTCTGTGAAGTAATTCCTACATCATGAGAGTACCCCAAATTCACAACAGGATAATTGCTCATTTCTCTTTGCTACTGTAAGATGACATGAGAACTTGACTTTCCTCATATTTATCTATTAAAAAATGAAAAAAAGCCATAAAGCATGTCTCAAAAGTCCAGTGGCCGTGTAGTCCAGCAGGTTCTGAAATCAGAGCACTTGCCACTGACGCCTGACAACTTGACCTGTTAGTTGTGTGACTCTGGAGAGGTCACCTCAGACCCCTTCCTTCCCTAGCTCCAGTTATCTTTTCACAAGACTATAAATCGAGGCCAGGGCCCGAGGAAGTATCACTGTTTCTGAGCCTGTTAACGCTTCACAGTGCCGCTCAAGCTAAGCCACTACATCCTCAAATGCCACCGTTTCCATTCCTGAAGACACCGAGCAGGTCCCTCTAGTTGTTTTTGCTCAGAGAAATTACCAATACGTTCTTTCCAGAGAGCTTGGTCCTTTTCCTGCAAACATAGCATCCACAGCGAACACAATTTGTTTACCAGCCTACATTCTCAGCTGCGAGGGAAACTGAATTATAAAAAACATGTACCAGGTATTTTGAGTTTATAACAATCAAATCATGATGGCCCCTCACATACCCTCTTTCTGAACAGTTGCTTCTATTTCTTATGTATTAGACTTCAGAGAATGTAGTTTCTTACAAATGTAAAACTGTCTTCTCACAGGAACCATAGCGATATGAATAACAATAGTTGAACTTTATTGAACACTTAAAATGTTTAAGGGTCTCTGTAAACTAACATAAATCATTTAAATTAATTCTATCTACAATAGCATGAGGAAGGTACTGTCAGTTGTTATACAGGCAAAGAGACTGGAAATCAGAGAAATTAAGGCTCCTCACAGGCCTTTTTACCATTAGGCAATTCTGTCTCATGAAAGTCTTCCAGCTTCCAAACCTAGCAATCTCAGATTCCTTTCCTTAGGCTAATCTCACCTGAGGGCCAGGATTCTGTGATATTCCGATGCCTCCTTCCTCTCCCCACAGTAGTTCAATGGGTTCCATAGTTCCCATTTGATAGAGGGAAAATAAAAATGTGTAAAAATGTGAGTTTCATGCCTGCACATTTCCCCTCAGCCCTCAAAAGGTTTAGGATTTCATTTTTAGCATGGGTAGAGTAAAAACTTGAATCAGGCTTTAAATTTGGAAACTCCACATAGGATTGTAATTACTTTTTCTAAAAATGAATGAAATCTGGCAACCACAGAATTAATTTGTCAATCCCTGGAAATGACACCTTGGTTATGAATATGGCTCCCCATGAAGGCTAGTAAAATAAATGAAATCCTTCTGTACCTCCACCCAACTCTTTTTCTCTCTCTTTCTCTCTCTCTCTCTCTCTCTCTCTCTCTCTCTCTCTCTCTCTCTCTCTCTCTCTCTCCTTCTCTCTCCCTCTCCCCACCCCCTTACCCCTTATCTCTAGTAGCTGAAATGGGTATGTGTACATCCTAACAGCTACAACCGCTAACCTGGTAAGCTGAGGGAGCTCTGTGACACTCTGCCATGGCTAAAGCCTCCAACCCCCTTTCTGATGCTAGTGAGGAAGAACAGCATTTGAGACCATCATGGGGGTTAGGGTTTATTCACCCTTACCTGTGAGATGTTTAAAATCCTGTGAAGAACTTCCTTCAAGGCTGTGTGAAGAAGCCGTGAGGAGGAAAAAAAGTGAGCAATTGCATTTTCTCTTCCTTCTGCTCTTCTAAGGCCGGTGTTCCTTCCAATTTTCTAAAGGAAGGTTGTGTCATGGAAAGGGGATTGTCCATCAGACCTCACACATCACTCTCATTCTCCCTCCCAAAAATGGCTTAATCATTTCCGCGTAATCTGTTTGAGTTCTGCTTCCTACCAGCCGTGTGTCATTCGCTATATCACCGAACCTCTTTCAGTGCCTCAGTTTCTCCTGTAGAATGCCAATGCAAAGTGCACCAGGCTTGACATAATCGGATCTGAGTTTTTGTGCCAGCTTTACCCCTTACGGTATGTCTTCCTGCCATTAGACAAATCATGTTATTTCTTTGAGGCCCATCTTTCTTATCTGTACAGTAAGAAATGAAGATCACTACTTAACAGAGTTTTTATGAAGCTTAAATGAGGGGAGGAATATATATAATACTTATATATTTACTAGAGGCCCAGTGCATGAAATTTATGTATGGGTAGGGTCAATTATCAGGGCTGATCTGCAGAGCAAGCAACCGGTGGGGCAATTAGGACAGGAGGAGCCCTGCTGTCATCCTCCTTGGCTGGCCTGGGGCCTGAGGGCTAGGGGCAGCTCCTGCATTGAGTGTCTGCCCTCTGGTGGTCAATGCACCTCATAGCAACCAGTCATTCCACCAGTCGTTCTGCTGTTTAGTTGATTGGCACATTAGACTTTTATTATATAGGATATGTGTTTGTAAATGTGTATGCATTTATACACATATATAGTTTTTGTGAACTGTAAAGTTCCATGTAGACATGAGATTGAGGTCACATTTGTTGCTGCAGACTTAGTGATACCTAGTCTGAGAAGGCACTCAACCTCGTCCACTTCTTTGTTACAGCTTGTGCTAAGGCAGGTGACATGGCTGGAGAGCCAAATTCCCTGGCTGCCCGTTAGATCAACATCCATAATAGTTTATTCCTCTCTCGGCCGTTATGTCCTCATGAGATTCCTTAAGACATTAATATGACGTAGATGGTTGTAAAAAATGGCCCTCCCAGACCTCATGCAGTAACCCAGGCAGGAACGCCCATATAATCTTGGTTCCCAAATTTTAGGTCCGGACTTCTGTGTTGAACTTGTATCCAGAAACACATTTGCATAAACAGAAATGAGGAGTCTTTCCTGGAAGTAACAACATACTGGTATAATGAAAAGAAACTAGAAGTAAAACTAGATATATAGAACAGAATGGTGTTTTCTTCCTTCATGGTTTGTAGGAAAGCCACATTGGCTTTCAGTAGCAGTTACCGTGAAGAATCCTCACCCAACTCCTTCTCATCTCCTTCCTTTTCTCCCCAGCCTTTCCCTTTCCCTCTCTCCTTCCCTCTCCCTTGAATTTCTGCGCTTGCTTTTTAGGAAGGGCTACTGAGCTCCGGGGGCAAACTGTACAACATTGCTCAGGCAAACCGAGTCTATATTTTGATCCTGGCTGACATCTCCCACTTGACATGCTTTCACAGTTAAGGAATAAAGCATAAACAAAGCTGCCTCCGGCTTTTTACAGTAGGGATCCAAGCCGAAGGAATGAAAAATACATTAACCCTCCACTATTGTGAATGCATGCATGCCAGGATATCTCTCCATCCCCTCAGCTGCCTACCTCGCTGTCTTATGTTTTGGGAGGGACTGGCTTTTATGTTTAGCAAAAAAAAAAAAAAAAAAAAAAAAGTTTTTGCCTCTGAGTTTGATAAAGCTTTTGTGCTACTTGATTTGCCAGTCTCCCAGGCACCTTGTCTCCATTTATGCATGAAAAGAACAGAAATAAATCCCCTGCAAGCATTTAAAGGGGCCCTGATTGTATAGGACCTCTCTGAAACTGAGATTGGAGATAATTGCTAAAGTCTCTCTTGAGTCTAAAACAAAACAAAACAAAACAAAAAAACCAACAAACCATTAAATGGTTTCTAACCAGATCTCCTAATAGCCCTCTAACTTGTCAGGAAATGCCAATATTCCTTAAGTCTGGTCTCAGCAAAGCTGCGAGGTCACCAACTTCGTGCTTTATAGAGTGCTAGTCTTTATCTTCCTGGAAACAGTTTTCTCTCTTCAACATGGTTTATAACACATAGCTTACACATCATAAAGCTCAGAAAACATTGTTTTATTTCAGAAAACGACATTCTGATTTGGTATTGTCCATAGAGTAAGAGATAGAAGGTTTTCATCCTATGCCTCATTTCTAAGATGACATTAAAACATCATCAGGCTTGTCTAGGTGAACGTTATTCCAACACAGAGTAGATGGGAGAAGGTTTTTGAAAGAGTAGACACACTCAATGCCTCAAGGAAAAGAGCAGATAGAGGTCAAGTTTATGGCAGTGTTCCTTATTGAAAAGTATTTTGGTGCTGAAGGTGGGGGGATCTACCGTGGTTAGGTGCTATTGTCTCGTTTTCCTTCTTCCTTCTTAGTCTACGTGAGAGTTCCCCAGGGTATGTTCCTTAAAGCCTGGGGAGTTTAAATGAACCTGTCCTAAAATAGCACATACTTTAAAAGAAGCTAATTTTAGCCCAGAGCCACAATGTGTCAAGTACCAGTATATTCTAGTTCTCCCAACTTTGGGTGGTTTAAAAATATTGAAGCCATTGAAAAATTGGAGTTTGAAGAGTCTTGTAAAGCCTGGTAGAAGCTCAACGAAGAGAAACATGGGGTCAAGGTCAAATGTTAGGTTGTTGTGCTGAAATTGGCCACTCCCATCAATCCCTAATTGGAAGGGTATGTCGAGCTGAAAATAAACTCCTGGTTGTAAGAGAGGTCTTCAGATCTCTCCGGGACACTTTTGACTTTTTTTTTTTCTTTCAGACATTATTTGGACATTTCACTACCTTTTTCCTTCACCACTATCCAGAGCGCTGAGTTATTTCAGGGAAACTTGGAATGCACGCACACTTGAAAGAAAAGGCTCATGTCTAAAAGTCCTACAGCCTTCGGGGAGGAGATGCGGTAGGAGGGGAAAAGGTCATAGGAATGAGGATGTGAAGAGGTTGGGAGCCCAGGAGTGTGACATATTCACAGCTTTGCTCATTGGTGATGTAATACCATTGACAATTTATCTCTCAGACAATGAACTTTATATTGATTTTTCAGTGAAGCTTTGTTTTAATAGCCAGAGGAGGAAAGTCCATGAAGGAAATAAATATTACCATGCCTATTGTAGGTGTCAGAGAAGCATACATCAGCGAGCTGGTTAGAGTAGAAATAAAGGCACCCGCGTTTTTATCAGCATGAGCCCACAGAACCTTTGGCAGTCACTTGCCTGGGATTGATCTTGGCACCGCTCGGTGATCTAAGCGACTTGATTTCCCTCTGCATTCCTTCTTCTGTCGCCTCCCCAAATAACAGAGTGATGAGAGGGTGATTAAACAGCGCTATCAGTGTGAGCACTGGGAGCAACTCTCAGCCTTCACAATTTGAGATATGATAGGATGTCACTGAGGCCATGGCAGTGAATCACTTTTAATATGTAGCTAAGCACATTGTAATGACTTATCAGTGCCAATGGCCTAACTCATGGCAGTGGCTTAAAAATAGCACATGGGCAATTATGCAGCCTTCGCTGGCCTGTGCATATCACCCTCAGACTGCCCTGGCAGCGTGCTGCCATGGCGTCATTCCAGGGAATTTGTTTCTTTGTTCTCTCAGCTATTAGAACATCCCGGGAAAGCCTGATTTCAGCCTCTGGTAGCACGGCGCTACTACAATTATATAAAGCTCAGAGTTGGTGGGGCTTAGAGATAAGGTGATCACAAGAAACTCACAAAATGTATTTGGCTCATAAAAAAGGTGAATCTCCCTAGAATAGGTCAGGAGTTTACTTTTACATTACTCAACTTCAAGGAAAAAAATATACCGAGAACACATACGTCCGTGTTATGGATGAATAATGGTGTCAAGTGATTCAAATACGTTTTCAGTTTCACAAATTCAGAGAAATGCGTAAGCCAGCCTCAAGTAGAATGAGCTGATATTCACTCCAATTTTTCAGACCAGGGAGCTGGAGACCAGGAATAGCTCAGGATTCTCCGTGGCCCAGTGAACTGATTGCATTTAATAAATGTTCAGTATTAAATGCCTCCCAATGTGTGCTGGTCTGAAACAAACCAAGGATGCCAGCTTATAATCTTTGCCCTTTGCTTCCCACAGTGACTTAAGTGATTCTTCCTTGGCTTTCTCTGTCACGTAAGCACCGGCATTGATCAAAATCTTTGGGGAACTGGATGGCTCACAAGGAACTTGACCAGAGTTGTCCTCAATTTCTCAATCTTGAAATGAGACTCACATTTGAATATAGGATTTTAACTATCAGAAGTCTGAGGTGTTTAATCATCCCTCTTTTCTCCATCAGTAAAGACACTATACTTTGTCTTTAAAATCTAAAAAGAACATTTTTATATCTGAAGTTCTCCAGTTTATTTTTAAGCATCTTTATTGAGGAACACTTTACATACCAAAATATTCACCAACATTTTAAGTGTACAATTCAATGGTTTTTAGTGATGTTACAGAGTTGTTCAACCATCCCCACAATTTTAGAATGTTTGCATTAACTGTAAAAAGATTCCTCTTGCCTCTTTGAATTGTCTTGGCATCCTCATAGAAAATCAGTTGAACCTAAATATAAGGATTGAATTCTGAACTCCCAATTCTAGTTCCTTGATGTATATGTCTATCCTCAGACCAGTGGCACATATTGTTTTTTTTTATTATTATTATTATACCTAGTAAAGCTTTGCTGTAAGTTTTAAATTCATAAAATATGATTTCTCCAATTTTGTTCTTAATTTTCAAAGTTGTTTTGGTTATGCTGGGCCTCTTGGAATTCCATATGAATATTAGGGTCAGTTTCTCAATTTTTACAAAAAAAGAAAGTTGAGGTTTTGACAGAGATTCATTGAATTCACAGATCAATTTGGGGACTATTTTCTCTTAATATTGTCTTCCAGTCTATGAACATTGAATGTCTTTCCTTTATTCAGGTCTTTTTAAATTTCTTTCTATTATATTTTATACTTTTCAATGTATCTTTTATACATCTTTTGTTAAATGTATCCCTAAATATTTTATTTTTTATTTTTTTAAATATATTTTATTGATATTTCACAGAGAGGAAGGGAGAGAGATAGAGAGCTAGAAACGTCGATGAGAGAGAAACATCGACCAGCAACCAGCCGCCTCTTGCACACCCTCTACCGGGGATGTGCCCGCAACCACAGTACATGCCCTTGACCGGAATTGAACCTGGGACCTTTCAGTCCACAGGCCTACACTCTATCCACTGAGCCAAACTGGTTTTGGCTGCTTTTTTACTTTTTGATACAATGATGTGCTATTTTATTTTTTGATCCAATGATGTGCTGAAACTTACCTGGTGAACTTTTGACTCCCACAAAAGTACTCTCATCCAGGAATGGTAGTCAAAATCAATCCCTTATGGGGAGATGTCAATAGAAAACTCCCATGCTGCCATCTTGCTGGCATCACAAACACTCATTTTTAACTATTTTTATTAGTAACCTTTAGGGCAGCGAAAATGTGTATTTTTGGAATTATGACTATATGATCTCACCGAGTTCAGCTTTCTTCTCTCTTTTTAGATAACTAACAAATAAATTTGCCCTCTTCCTGCTACTTTATTCTTTTGTGTAGTGAGCTTGGCAGTTAGGTTTGATTTAACCCAAAGCCATTGCCTCAAATTTAATAAAGTAAAATGTGCTTTGTAAGCCAGGGGTCCTTTCCTACCAGCCAAAGGGTGCCCATGTTATAGCTTCCTCCTGCTGCCGCTGCTATGGTGAAGGGCGGTTTAACTTCACAGGAGGTGTTAACCATCCTAAACATAGTGTGAAAGACATTTATTTTACTTCTCTGCTGGGAGGTGCTGGTGAGGATAGGGAACCAATTAACAAGGAGAAAGGGGGTAATTATTAAGTGCATAAAAGTTTCCCAAATCAAATTAGCACTTAAACACAGAGGCGCATGAACTTCTCATATATCACATCTTCCCTTTAAAAGTGAACTCCTTTACACATATCACACCTTCCCTTTAAAAATGTTTCCTCGTCTCCATATTGAGGAGATTTAATGTGTAATTTCAGGGGATTGCCATTCTTATTAGAAAAGTAAGGCCCTGTCGTAAATTTGAAGAATCTATTAAGTTTAATCCTGGAAAAATACCATTTTTATTGTGTTTTCTCCCCTGTTCTTCTGTGTGTATAGGCTCTCCTCTTGGCTAGTTCACTGTCTCTGGTGTTGGGAAATTCCTTCATAGGTCATACTAACATGAAGCCTCTCTAACTATTTAAATTGTTCCTTTCCTATTTGCAGCTAAGTACGAATTTTATACTGAGCCATCACTACAGAGGTCTTTGAAAATTTTCCATCTTTCCTTTAAATTTCTTTTCTTTGATGGATGTTTCTGAAGCTTAGATTTCAGAGGAATTTACCTACCGATCCAGGGCCACTTTGCTATTGTTGCAAAAATGCTTCCAAATAATCACTGTCGGCCTGTTCTTAGTGCTACAGATGTAATTAATCTGCGCTGCTGATATCCTTTCATCCATGCTGATAGTTGCTGGCTTCCTGTTGGCTTGTAAGAAACCATGACTGTGTCTTTATTTCCTTTCTGGGGTTCTAGAAAGTAAGGGTTCTCCTGTGTGATGTTCAAATGCTTTCTGGAGACTTTTGGGCTTATGTCAGTGACTCAAAATCTGGTTATCTAATTAGTCTGTGAAAACCAGATCTTGAAATCTTATTGTCTTCTTTTGCTATGTAAGCCATTCCAATGAAAAGCTTTATTTCACCTTTTTAATAACTTGACCGTCTAAATAGGGTTACACATATGCCTCTCTCTCTCTTTTTTTTTCCTTTCAGTCCCTGAATTAGAAATGATGAAATCCTAGGGGCCCTTGTAATAAAAAAAAAAAAATCTCTGTAATAAAAATTGCTGCAAGGGAAACTTCTTTCACCAAGAACTTTTCTTTATCTGCTTTGCTGCTACAGCTGCAAAATTGGAGTGTTTGCAGAATCCCTTCCGACAGCATGCTGACCCCTGCCCTGGGCCTGTTCTCCCTGTCCCCCAACACCTATGTATCCTGGGGCCCGCGGGTGAGGAAAAGGGGGAAAGTGAGGGATGTATGACAGTAGACTCTACCCACATGCCACTGAGTGTAACTTTTCCTAGCTCTTCCTTTTGCTTCTCCTAGCCAGCCTCTAAGTGCCATTTGAAGACTGGATTGTCACTCAAGATACTGCTCTACCTCCCCAAACTGTCTGGATTTTCACTAGCACCACCATCAGCCCCCAACCAGTTTCTTAGTACCCTGAGAGCATTCTTTACTAGTTGGGATCCTGTCATTTGCAAATATAATGATTCAAAACAAACACATGAAATCGGATGTTTAATTTACTATCACAGAACTAAAAGGTCCAGGGGCATGAAGTTTGGTCCAGGTGCTCAGACTCTGTCCTTTATAGCCCGCCTCCCTCCAACTCTACATTCTCATTACAATTGTCTTAAAACTTGGCTGATCAACTTGGCTGAGCAGGTTGTTTTCTTCTTTTTAACATACAAAGATGAAAGAACTCACTTTCCCCTCAGTCATTCCCCCCCGTATTTCATCTACCCTCACCCAGGAGCATGATAATCTTTCATACTTACTACCCAAAACACTGGAAAGCAATGTGTGTGGGGGATGACTGGGTTGGATTTCCAAATGCATCTTCCCACAGAAATATCTTACTTATTTATATCTCTTTCCTGTTCCAAACGTGACATAAAGTGGAAAAGATTGTTGTAGGCAGCAGTGAGCTTCAAAGTGCTTCTGAAACTGTATTTCAGGTACTTTATAAGTTAAATAGATTTCTGTAGATGGGCTGGCTCAATATCCAATCACCTTCCTTAACCTTTTCTCCAAGGGGCACGCTTCCCGGGGAAAAATGATTTACAGATGGAATTTTTGAGCACAGTCTGGTCAGACTGCCTTTAATTCCTTCTCATATCAATGGCTAACTGAATCTCACCGGGCATTCTCTGTTAGATTTTCTCATTACTTTCGTACAAATGCTTTATTGAATAAGCACTTGCTCCCATTCCTTTCATGCCAGATCCTTAGTGTAGATGAATCATATTGCCCTGTTCTCTCTCGAGCTCACTGCTTCAGTACTGAAATGTTGTCCATATACAGCAGTGTTGACTATTTACTGCTAATGTCTGCATGCTTTCCCTAAAAAATATAAAATGCATGAACTATGTATTGCCCAAATACCCACAGGTCTCATCAATCTTTGAAAATAACGAGTTCACATTAGAATGTAGACCTAAATCCCGCTGAGACATTGTCTCACCAGCTCAAGCAGGAACTCAGCATCCTGGACAATCCCCCTATCGTTGCCACCCCACTACCCCTAAAGTATTCTTGGATCCCTGGGGATTATTTTTGTGGGGGTCCATAAAAGCCCTGTCTACCAGGAATCCATTATTCCACCCGAGTTTTCTTTTTAGGAGAGAGGGCTCTGGTACTGCACTCCCTGTGTTTGAATCCTAGTGCCACCATTTAGCTGTGTGACCTCGGGCAAGTTGCTTAACTTCCCTAAGCATCTCTTGTTATCTGGGAAGTGGAGGCTGTTTTAAGAGTAAGAAACTGCGTTGGAGTAATTGGAGAGTGCCTGACTTGTGTCATGTGCTCCATAAACATGAATCACTACTGTCATCCGTGGCATCTTCTGCTACTGCTTTTCTGATTTCAGACTCCTGTCCTGAGTCCTAGTACATGGTCCTCAAAATCTGGAGTTGTCAGAACAGCCCTCAGTACAATTCTGTGTCATCACAGAACTGGAAAGAAAGCTCTTGCTCTAATTTGGCTCAATGGCTATTCTTGGAGCTTGTCTGGGATAAGGTAGCTCAAGGTATTTGTGTTTCTCATCTCTCTTCCAGGTTCTATTGCATCGAAACTACCTTCTTGCAGGAACCCTTCAACTCATGAAAATCATCAACCTGGGTGGAGACAAGGGTGGGAACTAAAATCTAATCACAAAACATAACTGGCATCACTTTGCTGTCTGCCATGGTCTCTGAGAGAGAGAGAGAAAGAGAGAGAGAGAGAAAGAGAGAGAGAGAGAGAGAGAGAGAGAGAGAGATTCGTGGACTGAATCTTTGAAACATCTTATGTTGCTTTGCATTTATATATTTCAGTACATTTTATTCCCTCGGTCTTACAATGCATTCTATTTTTATTTGCCTTCAGAAAATGATATATATATTTTTAAATATGGTTAAGCAGTTCTAACCATTTTGACTCAGTGGATAGAGCATCAGCCTGCAGACTCAAGGTCCCAGGTTTGATTTGAGTCAAGGGCATATACCTTGGTTGCAGGCACATCCCCAGAAGCAGGTGTGCAAGAAGGCAGCTGATCGATGTTTCTCTCTCATCTATGTTTCTAACTCTCTATCCCTCTTCCTTCCTCTCTAAAAAATAAATAAAATACTTTTGTAAAAAAAATCTGGTTAAGCAAAAAGACTTACTTTTAAAACAAAACAAAAGTGACATTTAATTTAGTAAATATATTTTACAACTATTTAAACTTTAGAATAACTGATTTTTACTAATTTAATATTTTATTTATTTTAAACCAGCCCCAGAATATATAGTATGTGATTTTAAAATTATTTTAAGGTCACATGAGTAAACTTGACTTACTTGTAATGGGTAACTAGACACTATTGAAAATATTTGGAATCTGCTGCAATTTTTTTAGATCTTATAAATTTTGAAAGCTAGGATAGTACAGTATCACAGTTGTGTGAGAGGGCTGAGCCCAGTTGCCCAGTTTGAATCCTGGCTCAGCTATATAGTAGATGTGTATCTTGTGCAAATTATCTTACCTCAAGGGCTTTCAATTTCCCTATCGGTAAAATCCTACATAATAAAGGCTAATATGCAAATCAACCAAACAGTGGAAGAACCTGTCATTATGATACAAACTGACAACCAGATGGGCAGATGCTCAATGCAAGAGCTGCCCCCTGGTGGTCACCGTGATCCCTCAGGGGGAGCGCTGCTTGGCCAGAAACCACGCTCAGTGCTGGGGAGCGCAGTGGCAGTGGCAGGAGCCTCTCCCTCCTCTGTGGCAGTGCGAAGGATGTCTGACTGACAGCTTAAGCCTACTCCTCATGGGGAACCAGCCTATGCCATCAGTTGGACATCCCATGAGGGCTCTTGGACTGCAAGAGGGTGCACAAATTCCATGCACCAGGCCTCTAGTAGGAATAATAATAGTCCAAATATCATACGATCGTTGGGAGAATTAAAATAGTTAACATATGTTAAGTGGTCACGGTGCCTGGCACATGAGCACTCAGGAATTGTTGGCTAACTTTATTAACTGTCAAAAATAATGAACAAAAAGAACACTTCTTTGACTCTTTTACTTGTCAAATATTTATTGAGCATCCAACTGGGTGCCAAAAACTATGCTAAATTATAAAATAAAACAATAAAAACAAAATCACTGCACTCAAGGAAATAATAGTCTTATGGTCTAAAATTTTCAGATACGTAACTGTCTTCATGAAACATTTCATTTTGGGAGGACAGATACATTCATGAACCTAGCTTTTCAGAGAGGTGGTTATTTTAAAAAGAGGTATCTCTTGAATAAATGAAGAATTTATATGCAATAGCCTTTAATTTTTTGTTGTTTAAAGTATCTAGATTTCAGACAAATATGGCTATATAGATGAATAGCTTTCATGGGATCCAAGTGTCTAGGGAGAGTTAATACAGCTGCAGAAAAAGTTCTGTCTTTTATCCACCTAGAATTTATTAAAATATTTTTAAAATTAGTCTTTTGAAGATAAACCAAAATAATTCCCATTTTAATGCAACATTGTATAATTAGCATTTCCCTTTTTTTTTTTTAGCACTTTTGCCTTTCAAATAATATAAGGGTTATTTAAAGTTGAATAATATAGCTAAGTTTAAATAACTAGAAACACTACTTTTTCATTTTGAAGAAGAAAAAAAAAAAAACTACGTAACATTCTCTTGAGATTTAGCATCACCAGAATTCTTAAAATCCCCCAAATCAGGAAATAATTCAGCTTTCCAATTATTATTGAGAATTTATGAGAAAGACTTCTAGTCAATTGCCTGGGGCAAATGTAAGTGAATTGACAGCAGGGGGTGCATGTGTAAGTTTTAAAGAGAAACTGACCTTGTGCCAGTCTCTCAACCTTTACTCCTTAACAGATGAATGCTATTTGCTGAGTCAGTGGTTTGAAGTCAATAACCATTGATACTCTCCTTTGGGACCTCTTGTGCTTACAGAGGCAATACTTCAGAATGAGGACACAGTCTACTGATGAGTAAGGAAGTATATCTAATGATGGTAGGAAGAAATGTTACATTGAAGCTCTGAAATTCAAGAGAATTATCGCTGCTCTGTTCTTTTTAGTAGTTATTGAACAATAGTGGTGCATAGTTCCCAACTATTTCAAGAAGGGGAAAAGGTTAAATCCAATAAGAATGTTGTGACCCTGATGAGACACTTGGTAGAACAACACCTTTTCGAATTAAACTGTTCACTTACGTCTAGTTCAGAAAGATAGGCAGAAGTTTAGTTTTCAACCCAAATATATTCTCAGGTGTTAAATGTGTTTTATCATTTAATTGCATCTTGCCTTTGGAGTCCTTACCCTAGCACTTGGTTGCTAGCTTTGTCTCAGCCAATTATGAACATGGACCATGTGCCACGTGTAGTTGACAAGTGTCAACCTTTCACTGATCACTTATTTTTTCTCTCGTCCTTTAGATGCCATATAGTTTTGAAGAAAACATTATGAGTGATTTGTGTAGCTCCTCGATCTTTGGCATTGAGATGTTAGACTATCACTAGAACTCAGTCAAACATAGCTGGACTGGACAATTCATGGGTCTAATTCCACAAGGTAATTTTGCTCTCATTGTGAAGGTATGAATCTTGGTTCCTAGTAGAAGCTGGCAGAATTGATGATGACCTTCAGCTAGGTTAGACTGACCTGGAGAAATGACTCATTGAATATGAGCATTCCTGCTTTAAAGTCCACTATTTCCATTGGGAAAAAGGATGGCTGTAGTTTAATATAAAGTGTGTGGGTAATAGTTCCCCTTGCCTCAAACACTGCGTTTTTATAATGAAAGGTAGAACTAGTGTTCACTTTTTCCATTGTTTCTCATTTCTCCTCCCAAATGCCTCTTCAACTGAAACATGTGAAATGGACAGAAACCCAATTAGATGAGACAAGTACAATATGCTTCTGAAGCATCCTGTCAGAGCATTTGTCACACCATATTGTAACTTATCTTTTTATGTCTGTCTTCCCCTCCAGACTGTGACCTTCTTAAAGAAGGGATTATTTTTGTTGCTATGTCATCCGGATCTGGCACAAGTTCTGTCATATAGTAGATATTTAATGTTCAATAAATGAATGACAGAGTAAATTTGGAGTGGATCACTTTAAAAACTATTTTGTTAATGTGTACTCTAGAGATGTATGTTAAATCCAAATAGAAAGCATGATGTTTCTCCAACTAATCAGCAGTCAATGTAAAACATGTAGATGGATGGTGAAAGAGCCAGTGGTTTGAACCTAGAAGCAATGTGATATCATAAAGAGCGTGAATGTTTTTGGTTTGGAGCCATTTTATTTGGAGGATAGTTAAATTCTGTCCAAACTGAATATATTTGCCTCAATAATCAGAATCAGTTTCTGAGTTTGGTTAGTATGAGTCAATTCCACAGAATCTGACCATTTTCTGAAAAACTGATGGAACTGAGAGTGTGGATCAAGAAAATTTGTTTAAACACCTGTCTGATGTACCAAGCAACATAATTCACATCTCTATATATTCAATACAGAATGTGTATAAACACATTAATTTTACAATCACCTTGATATTATTCACTTAAGTCAAATTAATCAAGTGAATTTCCCTTCAATAAATAAAGAAATTGAGTTCAGGTAAACAATGACATAAGTAATAAATGGAAGCAAATTTCCAATAAATATTTATGGATTCCTTTATTTCATTCATTAAAAGACTTAGTCATCTCATTGACTTTTCATTTCTTTAAGTGAAATAACCAGGTAATAGAACTTGATCTGATATATTTGATTGGTTCAGTGATTAATTTATGCATGTATCTGTGAGAATCTATAGCAGACTTGCTCAAGATCAAAATAAAGTATAACTAGTCAGATAAACACTATTTTTGAAAAATATTCCATCTATTCCCTCTTAAGTCCTATAATGAGTACCATATATAATAAAAGCTTAATATGCTAAGTATCTGATCATCTAGTCATCCATTAAAGCAATCAAAGTATAATATGCTAATGATATGCTAAGGCCACTCAACTACTTGCTATTCTGTGCACTGACCACCAGGAGCCAGACTCTCAATGCAGGAGCTGTCCCCCTGCTGGCCAGTGCGCTCACACAGGGAAGCACTGCTCAGCCAGAAGCCAAGCTCATAGCTGGCAAGCGCAGTGGCGGTAGCAGGAGCCTCCCCTGCCTCCACAGCAGTGCTAAGGATGTCCAACTAATGACTTAGGCCCGCTCCTCAGGGAGCGGGCTTAAGCTATCAGTTGGACATTCCCCTAGGGTTCCCGAGGTGCAAGAGGGTGCAGGCCAGGATGAGGTACCCCACCCCCCTTCAAGTGCATGAATTTTGTGTACTAGGCCTCTAGTATAAACATAAAACTCTCTATTTAAGAGATAGGAACTTCTTGAAGACAGTCTGTTTCTTAGACTGATAGAAAGGAAACCAGAATATATTGAGTAACTGCTCTTAACCAAATGCTATGTGAAATAAACAGATGTAGATCAGATGTATGTACTAATAGAGTTTCTATATTTGAATGGGTGAACAACATGCTATGCTTTCTCATATATTCCAAGTTTAGTCATTACACATTCACACAATATGTGTGTGTGTGTGTGTGTGTGTGTGTGTGTGTGTGTGTGTAAATATATACTAGTATATATGTAATGTGTATATGTACATATTATATATATATATATATATATATATATATATATATACAGGAGCAAAGTAGGTTTATAGTTGTTTGTATGAAAAATAATAAAATAATGAATAAATAATACTAGAAGAATAAACTGTCTCATGTTTATACTCATAACTACATACTTACTTTTCCTTCATGCTACTGATATACACAGATATATACACACAGATATATGTTGAGTTTCTGCTATGTGTAATCCAAATTTCAAAGATTCCAAATCTTTTTTATTTCTTTTTTTATTTTTTACTAGAGGCCTGGTGCACAAAATTTGTGCACAGGAGTGGGGATGTCCTTCAGCCTGGCCTGCACCCTCTCCAATCTAGGACCCCTTGGGGTATGTCCAACTGTTGGTTTAGGGACATTAACTCCAGCCATTAGGAAAATCACACAGAATGTCCTTGACATACAAACAGTATGGTTTTATGAGTTATTTTAATAATAATGGCATTCTTTTAAATAATATCTGCTTATATACAATTCAACTGGTACTATGTGAATTCAGAATGTTAATATCAGAAAATCATAGAAGGTTGTAGAGGAAATAACCTTGAATTGTCTAGTCCAAACTTTTATAAATATTGAAATTCCCTTTTCAAAGATTTTGAATGCCTTTTGTTCTAAGAAGCTTAAGCAACTTTTGAGGCAACCCATTTTCTGTGAAAGGACTGGGGAACTCCGATGGGGCTGAGGGGACTGGGCGCTGCCATCTTGTGGTTATGGGCGCTGCCATCTTTGTGACAGTCAATTTCATACCCCCTTCTTTATTAGATAGGATTGTTTAAAGTATTACATATATCTTCTTTTTCCCTGATTGACCTCCCTTACTCCCATCCCACTAAGACAAGCCCTCAGCACCTCAGTGTCTGTGTCCATTGTTATGTTAATATGCATGCATACAAGTCCTTTGGTTGATCACTTACACCCTCTTCCCCTGACTTTTCTCTGAGGTTAGATGGTTTGTTCAGTTTCCTTGTCTCTGGATCTATTTTTGTTCACCAGTTTATGTTGTTTATTATATCGCCCATATGAGTGAGAACTTGTGATATTTATCTTTCTCCAACTGGCTTACTTTTCCCTTAGCATAATGCTCTCCAGGTACATCCATGGTAAAAGTTCCTTCTATTTTATAGCAGTGTAGAATTCCATTGTGAAGATGCACCACAGCTTTTTAGTCGACTCATTTGCTGATGGGCACTTAAGCTATTTCCAAATCTTAGCTATTATAAATTGTGCTGCTATGAACATATGGGTGCATATTTCCTTTATGATTGGTATTTCTGATTTCCTGAGATATAGTCCCAGAAATGGAATTACTAGGTCGAATAGGAGTTCCAGTTTTAATTTTTTTGATGAATTTCCATACTGTTCTCCACAGTGGCTGCACCAGTCTGCATTCCCACCAGCAGTGCAAGAGGGTTTCTTTTTCTCTACATGCTCTCCAGCACTTGTCCTTTGTTGATTTGTTGATGATAGCCATTCTGACAGGTGTGAGATGATACCTCATTGTCATTTTGATTTGCATCTCTCAGATGATTAGTGACTTTGAGCATGTTTTCATATGTTTCAACCTTCTGTATGTCCTCTTTCAAAAAGTGTCTATTTAGATCCTTTCTCACTTTTTGATTGGATTGTTTATCTTTCTTTTGTTAAGTTGTATGAGTTCTCTGTAACTTTTGGAAATTAAACTCTTATCAGGATAGCATTGGCAAATATGTTCTCCAGTGGGCTTTCTTGTTGTTTTGTTGATGGTTTCTATGTCAAACAGGAGTGGTGAAAGTGGACATCCCTATCTTGTTCCTGTTCTTAGGGGAAAGGGTTTTAGATTTTGCCCATTGAGTATGATTTTTGCTGTAGGTTGGTCATATAATGCTTTTATTATGTGGAGGTATGATCCCTCTATTTCTACTTTGCTGAGCATTTTTATCAGAAAAGGGTATTGGCCAAAACCAAGTTACCTCAGTGGATAGAGCATCGGTCTGTGGACTGAAAGGTCCCGGGTTTCATT
Organism: Vespertilio murinus; assembly: GCA_963924515.1. Lineage (NCBI taxonomy): Eukaryota > Metazoa > Chordata > Mammalia > Chiroptera > Vespertilionidae > Vespertilio > Vespertilio murinus. The sequence goes on from OZ004713.1 coordinate 41,019,534, forward strand.
CAGATCAAGGGCATGTACATTGGTTGCAGGCACATCCCTGGTAGGGCGTGTGCAGGAGGTAGCTGGTCGATGTTTCTCCCTCATCGATGCTTCTAGCTCTCTATCCCTCTCCCTTCCTCTCTGTAAAAAAATTAATAAAAGGAAGGAAGGAAGGAAGGAAGGAAGGAAGGAAGGAAGGAAGGAAGGAAGGAAGGAAGGAAGGAAGGAAGGAGCCCTAGGTAGTTTGGCTCAGTGGCTAGAATGTAGACCTACAGACCAAAGGGTCCCAGGTTCGATTCCAGTCAAGGCATGCACCTTGGTTGCAAGCTTCTCCCCGGCCTGGACTCTGGTTGGGGCATATGCAGGAGGCAATCAATGGATATATTTATATCACATTGATGTTTCTCTCTGTCTTTCCTTCTCTCTTTTACTCTCCCTGAAAATCAATTGGAAAATATTCTCTGATGAGAAGAAAAGAAAGAAAGAAAGAAAGAATGGAAGAAAGAGAGAGAGAGAGAGAGAGAGAGAGAGAGAGAGAGAGAGGAAGGAGAAAGAAAGAATTACAAAGTTATATATTTAAATATCCATGAAGTCAAGAACTAAATCTGCACAGTGAAGGAATGTGAAAACTAGGTAAAGAACTTTTTACATTGATATACATTCCTATTAAGTTAATTAATTATAATAACAAAGAAATAATTATGCAGATCAGAAAAAACTAATCAGTTCAAACTGAACTTTCTAAAATATATAAAATACATGTTGAATTATAAATATTTACTATGGAAAATAATTTAAATCTCATTATCAGTGTTTTATGTTTATTACATGTTTAAATAATATTTAGATACATTGGGTTAAATAAAACATTAAAATTTTAAAAATGGAATAAGATATTTAAGATACACTATCTGGGAATAATATTCAATGGTAGAATTTAAGTGAAAGTACTGAATATTTTCTAAGGATAATAAGGAAATATTAAATAATAAGAAAGATACACTTTGGACAAGAATAATATGTCATAAAAATATTTTTATCTAATTTGTACATTTAATACAGTCCTTTCAAAATACCAGCAAGATTGCTTTTTAAAAAAATATATATTTTATTGATTTTTTACAGAGAGGAAGAGAGAGCGATAGAGAGTTAGAAACATTGATGAGAGAGAATCATCGATTAGCTGCCTCCTACACAACCCCCTACTGGGGATGTGCCCGCAACCAAGGTACATGCCCTTGACTGGAGTTGAACCTGGTACCCCTCAGTCCGCAGGCTGATGCTCTTCCACTGAGCTAAACTGGTTTTGGCAAGATTGCTTTTAAGAAAATTTATAAAATGTTACTAAATTTCACTTGGAAACATATATGGTAAGATTAAAATGAAAGATTATAAATAAGAAGTGTAATGTGCAAAAACAAGCCCAACCGAATATTTACATGAATTATAAATCTAAAGATCTTGCAAGAGTTTATTATCGATCTAAAAATAGACTTAAGGGTAGGGTGATCTGGGGGAGATAAGAGATCAACCGAAGGACCGATATGCATGCATATAAGTACAACCAATGGACACAAAACTCTGGGGAGGGAGGGTATGTATGGGAGGTGTGGGAGGGGGGAGTAATGGTAAGCTATGTACACATATAATACCTTAATAAAAAATTCTGTGGGAAAAATAAAGAAAAAAGAAAAAATAGAATTCAAAATGTATGAAGATTTAATATATGATAAAGGTAGAATTCAAATAAATAGGGGAGGGAATAGATTATTTGATAAATGATGTTCAATAAATGGGCTTAACATTTGGAGCACTAAAATGAGGTCTCTATTTTACTTCTTATACTAAAATGAATTTCAGATAAATCAAACCATAATATTTTAAAAAATCAAATTATAAAAGTAGTAAAAGAAGACTTTAGGATATTGCTTTACTGAAGGTCTTCTAAGCATGTCACAAAATTTGAAAGTCATAAAGGAAGACTGATAAACTTTAGGACATAAAGATTAAATCCTTCAGTCAAAACAAAAAACTTGAAGTCAAAACACAAATGACAAACTGGAAAAAAGTAATTGAAAAAGCTTCTAAGAAAGGGATAGTTTTATTTTATTAAAGAATTCATAAATTAATATGAAAAAGTAGCTCAACCCTATAGAAATAAGAACAAAACATGGACCATCCATCATAACACATTTGTTTTTTTTTTGTTGTTGTTGTTGTTTTTAAATATATTTTATTGATTTTCCACGGAGAGGAAGGGAGAGGGATAGAGATCTAGAAACGTCAATGAGAGAAAAACATCGACCAGCTGCCTCCTGCATACCCCCTACTGGGGATGTGCCCGCAGCCAATGTACATGCCCTTGACCAGAATCGAACCTGGGACCTTTCAGTCCACAGACCGACGCTCTATCCACTGAGCCAAACCAGTTTTGGCCATCATAACACATAACACATTTGTAAAAACCACACACACATACAAAACACCTAGAAGCAATCGAAGTATCTGTCTGTTATTTCTACAAATAACACAATATACTGCACAAATTTTATTTTTAAATGAGGTAGATGTTTTTTAACAGATATAGAAAAATAGAACTACATTACCATATGAATAAGTGACCTAAAAGTACACACATTTATTTTACTTGTGAAAAAAAGCAGGGGATTTTATATAGGGCATCTCTATTATCATTTAATGTGAAGCATAATGGATCTATTCTATGATAATAGTTGATTAATTTTAAAGTGATCAAATTAAATAGAATTTAAAGGGAAAATGGGAACATAAAAACTGCATTACATATAATTAAATGCATTACATTGATTTCCTATAAAACTAATTTTGATTTAGTTTTTCAAAGTATTGGATGTATTTAACTTTTTTGAGATAGATGTATTTAAATATAAAATGCATTGTATAATTTTATAGTAAATCCAAATGAAATATTTAAAAGCTAAATTATTCCAGTGGAATAGCAAATGACCTCAGAGAATCTTAGGGGCCTTTAAAATTCATTTAGAGCCAGAACCAGTTTAGCTCAGTGGATAGAGTGTTGGCCTGCGGACTGAAAGGTCCCAGGTTCGATTCCGGACAGGGGCATGTGTCCTGGTTGTGGGCACATAGCCGGTGGGGGTGTGTGCAGGAAGCAGCTGATTGATGATTCTCATTGATGTTTATAACTCTCTACCCCTCTCTCTTCCTCTCTGTAAAAAATCAATAAAAATACATTTTTTTTAAAAAGGCATTTAGACCCTACAGCCCCCCATAATGCCAAAAGAGTCTCTTTCACTTAGCATAGTATTCTCCTGGTCCATTGGTGCTAAAGCTAAAGGTAAGATTTTCTTCTTTTTTATGACTAAGTAATATTTCTTTTTTTTTTTTTTTTTAAATATATTTTATTGATATTTCACAGAGAGGAAGGGAGAGAGACAGAGAGCCAGAAACGTCGATGAGAGAGAAACATTGACCAGCTGCCTCCTGCACACCCCCTACCGGGGATGTGCCCGCAACCAAGATACATGCCCCTGACCGGAATCGAACCCGGGACCTCTCAGTCCGCAGACCGACGCTCCACCACTGAGCCAAACCGGCTTCGGCACTAAGTAATATTTCATTGTGTAAATGTACCACAGATATTTTTCCTCCACTCATCTATTGGTGGGCACTCGGGCTGCTACCAAATCTTATATAATAAAGAGATAATATGCAAATTAATGCTCACGCCCTCACAAGATGCTGCCTAGGACCAGGCCTATAGGGGGGTTAGTGAGGGATGACCAAATGACTTGAACAAGCAGGTTGTGTAGGGTGATCAAGTTGGCAGGGGGCTGTGAAGGGCAACAAGCCAGCAGGGGGGCAATTGGGGGCAACCAGGCCAGCAGAGGAGGGCATTTGGGAGCGACCAGGCTGGCAGGGAGGACAGTTGGGGGAAACCAGTCAGGCAGGCAGGAGAGTAATTAGGAGCTAGCAGTCTAGGATTGTTAAAGACATGTCCTAGGGACCATACCCGTGCATGAATTTCACGCACCAGGCCTCCATCTAGTCTATAATAATAAAAGCATAATATGCTAATTAGACCTGACATCCTTCCAAATGTCCTCTCAGATGACCTTCCAGATGAAGCCGTGGCAGCGGGAGGCCAAGTCCCTTGCATGAATTTCATGCACCTGGCCTCTAGTTGTAAATAACACAGCAGTGAACATAGGGGTGCATATCTTCTTTCAAATCAGTATTTTGGGTTTCTTCAGATACTAGTCTATTTCCAGAAGTGGAATCTCTGGGTCATAAGGTAGTTTTTTGTGTGTGTGTGTGTGTTTTTAGGTAACTTCATACTGCTTTCCACAGTGGCTGCACCAATATGTACTCCCTCCAACAGTGCATGGGGTTTTCTTTTCTCCTCATTCTTACCAACACTTTTTGTTTGTTATTTAATGATGATAGCCATTCTGACATGTGTGAGGTGATTAAAACTACTCATTGTAGTTTTAATTTGTTTTTCTCTGAAGATGAGTGATATCGAGGATCTTTTCATATGTCTATTGGCCATCTGTATGTCCTCTTTGGAAAATTGTTCATCCAGGTCCTTTGCCCATTTTTAAATTGGATTGTTTGTTTGTTTTATGTTGATTTTTATAAGTTCTTTATAAAATTTGGATATTAACCCCTTACCATACGTATCATTTAGCTAATATGTCCTCCCATTCAGTGAGTTGTCTTTTCATTTTGTTGACGGTTTCCTTTGCTGTGCAAAAACTTGTTATTTCATGTATCAAAAACTTATTGTGAACTTTTAGGACAGCAGTGTTGTGAACAATTTAAGTTGCCAAAATTTAACCTCTTCATGGCAGGGTACTTGATGAATATGTTTTCTTCCTTATACTCGGTTGTATATTCTAAATTTTCTATAAGTATGTAATGTTTTTTTAATCAGAAAAAATATATTTTAAGTGATACCATTAATTTAAGTCAACATTATTTTGGCAGGGATTCTTAGCTTAATTGATTGGTTTAAAAAACATCAAATTCATTTCCCCAATCCCTATGGACATAAAGCCTTGATACTCTGCATTAACAAAATCCGTGGCCAATGAAGAAAATAGTGGAAAGGTTGTTGTTGTTAGTGGTGGTGATAAGTAAAAAAGGTTTGGAATATAATAGGAACTGAAACTTTCTCTATAGCAAGAGTTGTTCCCGTTGCTGTTACAAACTGTGGTATCCTCTGGTACAATCTGGCAAATCAGTTAGTTATAAAAGAGATCTGGGTGTCCGCATGGGGTTTTCTGAATACATGCAGTAAGATTCTTTACCCCACTGTTAAGTAATGCTGAATTTTTCCAAGGTGAATCTTGAATGCTATTCTGTTTGGTTTTCTTGCAAATCATATGGATGCCTCTTGCAGGAAGAAATGTGATACATTTTAAAATTTGGGGGTAGGGTGGGAGAAAGGAAAACATCTTCATTTCAAAACAGTGCCAAGGGGGAAGGGAGTATATTCTTGTGCGCTCACCCCAAGCATTTGAAGTATAGCTGGCGCCTGAAGTTGTTTGGCCTTTATAATACCACCTGGGTCTTTCAACGGAAGCCCAGGGATTGGCCTTGTTTTTACTTGAAGCTTGACTGAAAGTCTGCACCGCAATCTTTCTGAGTTGTCTGAAAGGCTTGGGTTCTTTGAATTCAAAATGTCTTCACTCATCTAGAGGATTTTCCCTTTCCTCCTTCTTTAATGTCTGCCCGCCACCCCTTGTCATTGAACTTCAGGGCTGTGTGTCCACTGGGAAGGCAGGCTGAAGGAAGGAGGCTGGAAATAGTGTCGACCCACGGACTCTGAATCTGCAAAGCTTATTTTTTTGTGTGTGGAGAGGAAAAGCCAGTGTGTTCCTGTGCTCTCACCCCAAGCATTTGAAGCAGAGCTGGTGCCTGCAGCTGTTCGGCCTCTACAAGGCAGGGCAACACGCCACCGGGCCTTTCTGAAAGGAGGTCAATAGCAGCCCACGGTGCACTTCGCCGGGCTTGTGTCTTTTAAGTTCCTATTGATTGTAGCAACATGGCATCCCCCTTATCTTTAGCTTACATGTTCCATAGCCCGTGCGTTATGTGAATTCATTTCCTTTACAATGATCACTTCTGCTCAAAAGAAAATCCTTAAGGGTTGGTTTTACACAAAGTTAGGAAGCTTTTCTAAGAGGATATTTATAATATCATACTCATAGCATCTTGGAGGAAGGACACAGTAATGATCCGTTCCGATGGCTCACGGATGAAGGTCAGGTCTGGAGAGGTGAAGTGTCTTGTCCTAGACTCCAGAGCTGGACGTAACGTACATCTTAGCGTTCCATCCCGGGCTTTCCCTCACTGCCTTCCACTCTGCCCTCCGTGCATCTCTCTGCTGACTTACCCCACCTCAAATAAAAAAGGGAAAACATTTCCCTTAAAATATTTGATGGCATCAAGTTTTTGTCATCGGTTTTTTAGTACCACAAATCTAAGTACACTATGGGAAACAATCACAGTTGAATCAAGGAAGTCAGCATTAGCTCATTGGCACACGAAACCATTATCATTTATTTGGAACCTATTTAACATTTAACTAAAGATAGAAATAAAATGTGCTAATCCTCAAAATGCACGTATTCCTGAAGAAGAAGAAGAAGAAGAAGAAGAAGAAGAAGAAGAAGAAGAAGAAGAAGAAGAAGAAGAAGAAGGTAGGGATTCAAAGAGAAGACATCTGCTGGTGTTAGTGCCTGCTTACTCAGCTATCTGCCGACCCCCCTGTTCCACTAATGAGCTTGTTCTTGCCTTATCCTTCCTCTGCTCCTTCTTAGCTTCCCAGAGCCTTATGAAGCCAAGAGGTTATTGTCCAATCAAGTTCTTCTCAGCATGAACAAAATAGTTCTTTAATTAAATGTCACTGCCGTGCCTATGTCACAGATTATCTTCATTTATTTTTTTTTAGCCATGACTATGATCTTCACTGCTTTCAAATCCTAAAGTGATTTTCTTTGCATTTTGCATCTGACTCAGAAGACATTCATCCACCTTAAACCAGTTCTCCTTCCTCAACCTCCTTCTTCAATATTTACTCTGCCATAGCCTTGGGGCTGGAAGTATCCAGGGTGAGGATGTTTTGTATAAAGAAGAGGGGATCAATATACCGACATGCTTCCTTAAATTTTTTAAATGCATATTTTTGTAAAACAATACGCTGTTCTGCAAATTGCATTCCTTGAGGAAAATATTCAGATTGCGATTTTTCTTTTGCAAAGGAAGCTTATTGAGGGAACGGTGCTCTTAGGAACCACACTGTGGGGTTGAAGAAAGCTGGCTGGTCAGAGGGAGGAATGGAACTGTAATGTACTCAGACTGAAGGCCTCTGAGGCGTTTCCATTGGGGAGATCTGGAGTAGAATGGCCCCATGGGGGAGAGAAATTACAGTTATCTCTCTGCTTTTCTTGTGCATCTATTTTAATTTTGGCACTTACGGCTCTGTGAATTTAAGTGAGTCACTTAATCTTTCTAATCTGAAGATTTTATATCACTAAGTGTATCTCTGCCCTTTATTGTGAAAAAAATCTACACTTGACTAATATGGAAGGAATGCTTTTGTTATGATGTCATGTCTAGGGATAGGGGAACAGTACCATGGGGAAAACTAGAGGAAAAAAAAAAAACCTTTCTCTTTTCTTTAAAAATGTATTCCAATTTGCCTTGTGTCCGGGTCTTATACATTTTACAGAGAAATGAGGAAAATACAACTCATTAGTTTTGTTTCTAAACACACGGGACCGTGTCCACATAGCAACCAGCAAAAGATGGAGAAGGGCAAGCTTCAGCCGAGGTCCAGATGCCTGCTGATAGTCACAGTGTAAGCGAAGCAGCTGGTGGGGTCACGGAGTCTCCTGTTCATCACTAAGATGCTTGGCCTTGGGTGGACATAACTGCAAATTGCTGATGGGGAAGAAAAGATCCATGTAGGCAGAAAAATAGCATTACACATGATTCCAGTCCATGTTTGAATATAAATGTCTCTCTTCGTGCTCTCATAATAAGTGGGAGTCTTAGGCAGCCAATTATAACAGCAGGGGCAGCCATAAAGACAGTAGGGATGTGGATGATGACAGGATAAATAGTCTTCCATTCTGTTGCAGATAATCAGGGAGGAAACCTTTAAAACATAGCATTCTGTGAGCCTTCACAAGCTGGCGTGTCTTAATTTATTCAAGCTTATGCTTTTTACAACCATAGTCTCCCTTAGAAGGCATAAATCATTGTAATGACTAGAAGGGGAACCCATAGACCCTTGCTTATTTTTAAAAAAATATATATTTTTTAACCACTGAGGAACTGCTTTCACGATTAGTTCACTTTAACCACTTTCACAATTCTTACTAGACTTTCCTTCTTGAGGGATGCCATGGAAATCTTGAGGGATTTCCCTGGATTTGGGGATGCCATGCTACCCGGCCTTCCTACTACTTCTCTCTGGTACTTCTTTCTTCAGTCTCTAGCGTGTTTCTTAAAGATTTGTACTTTCATCTGATTCTTCACACTTGGACACCATCTCATACATCAGATTGCCCCTTTGATACCTTGACTCTGTTGCCTCATGGATATTTCTATTTTAGAATAGTCAAGGAAAGATTTATCAAGCTCTTCCACAAATTTGACTCCTCAAATTTAGTGTTTTGCCTTCTTAACTGAAGAACCCTCAGGGTACATCAGAGATATAGATGGCACGGATACCACTTATTTCTCTCAGTCTCCGCACATTTGGTTAATCACCAAGTTCTATGGAATTTAACTAAAAAATGTTCTAAAATAGACTCACATTCTTTCTTTTTCTTACTAATACCCTAATCTGAATCTAAACCTTTCTTTCAAGATTACTATGTATCTCCTTACTTAAGCATGCAAAATTTGGAAGAGAGAACAGATTACTAGGAAGAACGTCTTAATGGTAGCCAAACTGGGATGACCAAGCATACATCAGATATGTGACAGCATTTCTTTATGTTTCTACTAGTGGACCGATGCATGGATTCGTGCACATTGAAAGGGAAATAATTAGAAGAAATATTTGAATACTGCTATTTGCCCTTACTCCCTCAGCACCTGGGAGCAGGTTGGCAGCCCTGCCCTCTGCCACCCACAGCTTGTTGTACCTGCTTTGGCCTGATGCCTCCCACTCACCCTCTCCACCATCTCATTATGGTCCTGCTCTCATCAGCTCCCTTGGGGCCAGCAGCACCTCCACTGCCACCTGCTGCCAGTGCCACGTGGCCAACACCCTACATGTTCCACACTACTCCCTGGTGGTCAGCACACGTCATTGTGAGTGGTCAAAGTCCCAGTGGAACCACCACCAGAGGAAACAATTTGCATATTAGGCTTTTATTATATAGGATTATGATCACCATTCAGTTCACAGAGAATTTGTGTCAGAGGGAAAATTGATAATCACTTCCACATCTGATCTTGTCATCTCTTTCCTCTTCCAACCATCCCTTTGTCTCTTCTCCTGCACCCTCACCTCAAGTACCTCAAATCCTGTGAGGTTCTGATATGCCTTCCATTTCCATCCTATCTGAGTGTCTGTAGATCCTTACCATGTCAGAGATGGAGAACTTATTTTAGGTATTTCATATGTTTTACTCCATAAACAAGACACATTATTTTTTTGGGGGGTGGGATGGGGGGTTGTAGGGGTATTAACATTGAGTGGCTCCTTGGCATAACTTTTCTGTATTACTATATTATCAAAATCTTTCTCTCTCAAAACTAAAACATGGAAAAAGAAGACACAATTTTATATTCAGTTATTGGTTCTGCCCACCTGCTGATTTGTTCCTGTTCAATACGCTGTCCCTTTTGCAGAGTAAACCTTCCAACAGGTAGATCCAATCATATCACTTCCCTGCTGAACACTTCCATGGCTTCCCATTGCCGTCAGGGAAACTTCACATAGAGGACTTGTTCATTTTCTTTCATACTTTACCTCTTGCCATGGCCTCTTCTCCCCAGCCCCAACTAAGCTGGATTTCTTTCAAGCTCCGTGTCACCCAGTTCTCTGTTATCTCCATTCTGTTGTGCATGCTGTTCCCTTTGTCCCGACACAGACCTTGGAATCATGACAATCTCATTCTTTTGCTTAAAGTGGTCTCTCTTTGCCATCTCCAGTTCTCCTTTCTACAAGCAGATGGGTGAAAATGTGAATCTGAGTCTCATGGGGGTATTTATTTATATCCTTTTATTTTGTTTTTGTATTGAATCCCCCCAATGGCAGCAAACTGAAGTTGAATCCCCAGTCTGCTGGAAATAAGAAATGTGCCTCCTTCCCAGGGAGCACTGTTCTTTCTGTGTTTCTGTTGGCTGGTCATTGTCTTCAGGTGGAGAATGGAGGGGTGTGACTTTTAGTTCCAGGCTCCCGGCTGTGGGAGTCAAGTCAAGGGCCCCTCCTCTGCAGGTGCATGTGAGGACAGCCTCAGTGAGGTGGGGCCTGGCATTTGATTTCCAGAGTTGATGGCACAGAGACACGGATGAGGGATTGTTTTAGCGTAAGGAATTAAATACCTGTCAAGATACTCTGGGGCATGAGCATGGAAAAAATTTCACTCCTAGCAGTTTTCTGGGCTTAGATTCGATGAGTAGGTATTGGCATCATTATTTAGTAAGAAATTTTCTATCAACAGAGTTAATATATTTCTGGTTCCTAATTTAATATTTTTTTTTCTGTTAGCAAGGAAGATGTCATTATCTGTTAGATGTGGTGCTGGAAGCAAAGCAGAAGGATGCAGAAAATACAGAATTGTGAGTTTAAGCAATAATGTTTAGAAAAAGAAGCAATCCCAGGAGAAAGAATTGGGTAAACCTGATGGGTTTTCTGATTTTTTTTTTAATATTTTAACCAACTTAATTTTCTCTCTACCACCTTCTTCATGCATGCATTAAAAATAACTTTAACCCTTAAAGAAACAGAGTTGGTCCATTGGCCACTAGTACACCAATATTTTTACCAGCTTTAGAAATGACCCTCATAATTTTTTCTAAAGTTATGGTGGGTCTGAAGGAAGTTAGCAGCAGAAGGCAAAATAAGAGGCACCATTTTACTTTTAGGAATTCTTATTTAAATTCTTCCTTTTTTTAAGCCAGCTAACCCAGGGGTGAGCAAACTTTTTGACTCGAGGGCCACAATGGGTTCTTAAACTGGACCAGAGGGCCGGAACAAAAGCAACCTGACCATGCTGACACTCCCATCTTGGGCTGCTGGTGAAGGAACGGAGGGGAGAACAAGAGAACCCTCCTCTCTTTTGGCTCCGAGGGCCGGATAGAACAGCTGAACAGGCTGGATCCGGCCCGCGGGGCCATAATTTGCCCAAGGTTGAGCTAACCTCTTTCTGAGGAGGTGTTGGAGGATGAAAAAATATGAAGAGGTTTTATCTATCTATTTATTTATTTATTTGTTAGTTTGTTTTGCTTAGAAGGTTGTAATGAATCCCTAACTCCACAGTAGTGCGTATTTTTGAACCCTGTTTGGTACATGGCATTGCAGGCACAGACTATACAAACTTGAGGGTATCTGTTTACCAAGAAGATTCAAGAGATCCTTGAAGCCCCCATCCACCGCCTGAGAATCTGCACAGGTGAAGTGTATATCCATTTCATGATTATATTCCTCAGAGATAGTAAGGTAATATGGGCAGTGAAATCCAGAGGCATTAAGCATGTTCATTTAGGCAGTGATTTCTGTCTTATCTATTAGCAACTGTTATTAGAGTGGTTAGCAAGTAATTAAAATGAGACCGATCTGGCTTAAGTTTTATCTCATTTCCTCCTCTTCACTGAAATAAAGGGTATTGACTAGCCATGAACTGACAAGTCCTCTGAGAGAGGGATCTATGGAGAAAGAAGAAAAGCAACAGTTCAGTTTTGCCCTGAGACTAGACAGCCATCTCTAGGTCATGGGCATTGAGTATCTTTCTGAGAGGAGCTGCAATTTTATCTGGGGAGTACAGGAAAATGCATAAAAAGGAATACTTTATAGGAGATTCATATATGTTTTCATTGCAGTTGAGACAGTCTTAATCATTGTTCCTTGCATTCCATAGACTCAGGGATGACAGGTGCTTGGAAGGGGCACACGTGCAGCTGGAGAGTAGGCGGGAGCATCTGGGTAGTATGTACGCAACACTGTGCAAAGTCTCCTGTGCCCACACTTCAGACAGTGCTGACAGCCACTGGGACAAACTGTTTTGCCCGTGTTATCGTACAAAGCCAAAAGCAGCTAGCAATTGTATTCACCATTGTAATTTGTTTTCCAAATCTTAGTCTCTCCAGGTTCTCATTTTAATGAGCCAAAGTCGCTCAGTTTAAAAATACAAGGTTTTCTCTGGCTGGTGTGGCTCAGTCGAGGTCACGAGTTCAAATTCTGGTCAGGGTATATGCTTAGGTTGCGGGTTCAATTCCCGGTCAGGGTGCATATGGGAGGCAATCAATCAGTGTTTCCCTCCCACCTTTCTCTCTCTCTCTCTCTCTCTCTCTCTCTCTCTCTCTCTCTCTCTCTCTCTCTCTCCTTCTCTCTCTCTCTCTCTCTCTCTCTCTCTCTCTCTCTCTCTCTCTCTGTCTTCACCTTCCCCTTTCTCTAAAATCGATGAAAAATGTCCTCAGGTGAGGATAAAAAATAACATAAATATTTTGCATGTAAGCATCTTCAAAAAATATGTTTTACCATTTAATAGCATTACCACATTTCTTCCTGAATATATTTTAATTTGTATATAAGATCTTACTATAGCCAAAATTCAGTTCTCCAGTATGTCAGGGTATTCTATTATATTTAGTTCTTGAGACCTTGTTGCTTTGGTCTGCAAAGAATAGATTGAATTTTGGGAATCATGGCAAATAGAATCACTTATATTTGTTTTCAGTTTAACTGAATAATATAGGTTACCAAATGAATGAAATTGACATGACAATAACTAGATATTTTTTTCTGCTTAACTTTCTGAAACCAAGGATTCTACAAGGCAGAGAAAGTTCAGAAATGAAACTCCCATCAAATTTATATATTATTAATTTTAGATTTTTTTTGCTACCATTAACTTTCTTGTTCTTTCTGCCACCTGTAGGAAGAGCTAACCCATGTCATGAATAACTAATCTCAGAGCTAAATAAGGTACCATTCTCTGTGTGCTCATTGAGACTTGTACATCCTTGCATTGTGGCCATAAATTTGTATTCTTATAATTGTGTGTCTTCCCTCCAGATCAGGGGTTGACATACTATGTCCTCCTGCAGGCCAAATCCTGCCTATTTCTTATTGTTGTTTTTTAAAAATAAAGTTTTATAGAAAGATAGCTCTGTGTTCTGTTTATATATTGTCTATTGCCAGTTTGTGCTGCAGTGGCAGAGTTGAATAGTTGCGATAGGGACTGGAAGGCCAGCAAAGCCCAAAGGTGAGGCCTCAAGGGGAAGTAAACAAGGATGGCTGCTGGACTGTCCTGGGTAAGGTCTCGGGGCTTACTGAATCCTGTATTGTTCAGCCTAGAGGGGTAGGGAACAGGTGAGTATTCAGTACAGAAGGCCCAAAGGATTGCACATTTGGCTAGTTCAGATCCTGTGTCATATCTCTTGGGACTCACTTTGAGCCAGTGAGGAGTGGGATTGGGGATGATACTGACTGAACCAATGGAGCCCAATATCTGCTTGAGCCAGCAACAGGTAATAATTAAATGACCTACAAATACTGCCTGCCTCAAATGGCAATAACGACAACTTTGTCACGTAGTGGGTAGTTAATATAAGAAATGTACTAACTGTGTTAGCCACCAAAGACTTTTATGAAAATAATAAAATAATGACAGATCCAAGAAATATGTCAATACCAAAAGCAGTTATTAAAGGGGAATAATGTGCTCAGAATACATGTACAAAGTGAGTAGATAGTAGGGTCACTGAGTTTACTGACTGGCAAATACTCAGCTCCCTAACAAAAATATTATTTATGTAGCTAAGCATATATATATGATAACTAGTATATACTGCCATATATATATGCTAACTAGTATATCCTGCCATATATATGCAATCCTGCCATATCATATATATATATATATATATATAAATGCATATATATATAGATATATAGATATATAGATATATAGATATATAGATATATAGATATATAGATATATAGATATATATATCAGAGCAATCCTGTCATATATGTGAGCAATCCTGTATATATATATATATATATATATATATATATATATGGAGATATATATATATATATATATATATATATATATATATATATGGCAGGATTGCTCATTGATTTGGCTCAGCATAGAATTTAATTCCCTATTGTACATTCTTTTTATTTTAAAAGATGAGCTTGAGTTCTAATAGTATGTGTCTTGCCCAGGTGTTTGAAGTATTATAATCAATGACTTGATTATAATCAAATAACCTAAAGCTATTCCCAGGTTGTTTACTGGTTCCTTCTGATTTATTTTTGGTTCTGTTATTTTTCTCATATCCCACTGTTATTTCAACAAAAGAGCACTGTGTCCAGTGTATATCCACAGTAGATGAGAAATCTGGAAAGCTTCATTAAATTTTCAGGACACCAGAGTAAGAAACGCTGTGCCAAATTAGTCATTTACTGGCAAAAACCATTTGCTTTAGATGCTCTTGTTACCACCTCAGGGGTCTATAGAAATCTTCTGAGTCCTTTGTTTTTCTCACTCGTTCCCTCTTTTGTTGAAGGATGAGTGCACTAGGTTTGTTTTTTATACAATTTTGCTCAATAAACTCTGAAATTACAATTTGGAAAACATGTAATTATGAAAGCAAGCAAAGCAATAATCATTTTGTATAAAACACTAAAAGCCTGCAAACTGTGGCAATTAGTGTGGCATACTGAGCTAAGCTCAAATGTGAGTAGGTAGTATTGATGCCAGAGTGATGCTTCCAGGTAGCTCAAAAGGGCCGAAGGTCTTTAATCTCAAATGAGTTGCAAATGTTAAAGGACAGAGAGCCAGTAGGGTCTCTTCAGGGACCAACTTAAGTTTCTTCCCTTCTGAAACCCCTTGCTTAGCTTTTTCTTTTATTTGTCTAACTATCAAGGAATGGATGGCTTTCATACTATTTCTACCATGAGTTTGTAAAGCATTGTTCATTTTGATAAATGGCATATACTTTATTTTGTTCTCATCTCAACTCTTTAAGACGAATCTAAAGATAGTTTTGTTTTCAAATGGCTTCAGTGTTCTGGATCATTCGAGTGATTTGCCTCAAATAGTTTGACAATATTGTTATTGCTGAGTGATGTAAACTCAGTTTCTGAATTTTATTTCCTTTTCCTTAATGCTGGGAACATTTCTTTTGACCTACCCTTCAAGTCCTCAATTTTCTTGTTGTTTTTGTTTTGTTGTTGTTGTTTAGTTTTGTCATCTTTACTCTAAACAGCTACATTGAAGAAAACAAAGATGACACAATGTGAGTGGTACAGGTTTTATCTGAACCCTCTACACTTTGATTTAATTACTTTAAAAAGTCTTTGGAAAATAACTTATTCACACTGTGAGAACCTTTCATCAATGATAGCAGAGATTAACAATTAGAAATTTACTGCTTGATAATACTCCACTGAACCCTATCATGAAGGTTGTATAGATGAGGAAACTGAAGTTTAAGTTTGAATTATATATTCAAAACTACATGGCCAGTAGATGCAGAGCTGGGATCCAAACCCAAGCCACCTGCCCTTAGAGCCTAGACATTGAACATTGCTTCACTATAGCTTCACTCCATTTTGTACATCTAGCTCAGTATGAATTTCTGTTTAGCTAAGTGGAGATAGACAAGCAGACGGGGTGTGTGGTGGGGAGTATATGTGGTTTCAGGTTGCTTATCAGCTAATGGGTGCAGGAGGAAGGGAGTGTCAGAGAGCTTTTACATGTTCTTACAAAGCTCTTATAAACCTCATGGTCATCCTGGAGAAATCAAGAGATAACAAAGAACAACTCCTTAGCTCTGGCTTTTTTCTTTCTTATTTTTTTAAATAAAATTTCTTTATTGATATTAGAGAGGAAGGGGAGAGAGAAATAGAAACATCGATGATGAGAGCGAATCATTGATCAGCTGCCTACTGCACACCCCCCACTGGGGATTGAGCCCGCAACCCAAACAAGTGCCCTTGGCCAGAATAGAACCTTGGGACCCTTCAGTCCGAAGACACTCCATCCACCGAGCAAAGCCAGCTAAGGCAGCTCTGGCTTTCTTGCTTTTATAGTGCTAACTAGAGAATATTGTGTTTTTGAGGGACTGATGTTGGTCTTCTAAGTTCTCTTTTCCTATTTCCACTGAACTGTGACCAATAGATAATGGCCAGTTAGCACCACTATAAGTGTCTGATGTTTGCCTTCTGTTTTGACAAGTCTTGGTGGTAGTTGAGTTCTATATACTAGGAAACATAACCTTTTTTTTTTTACTTTTTTATTATATTCCCCTTCTATTCCTGTCTTTTCTTGTTACAGTGTCATGCAGATGTTATGCTAACCAGTAGCGAGGGAATGAAAAGAATCCACAGGGCTTGTGTAGCCAACAGGATAATCAAGCAGACCATCATGCTAAGGGCACTGAACATGATACAGCCATAGACCAGACATTGACATAAGATTATTCATGCCTAGCAAGGCAATGCCCAGCTCAGTGATCCCATACATGAAGAGCAGTGCACAAGTACTTCATGCCTCCTAATTTATTTAGACAGACCTGCCTTAATGCCATTGGGAAAAGTAAACAAGTCTTTTAGGGTTGTGATAAAGGAATTCCATTCTTAAATAATGTTGCTCCAGATGCCTCCTGGTGAAACCAGGATTCTAGTAAAAAGTATTATTTCTATTTTCTAGGCTTATGCATCTCTTTGTACTCTCCTTGCGGTAATATTTTTTTAATGTGTAGTGGACTTCTCTCATATAAAGATTAAGCTCTCTGACTTCATCATGGGGTTCTGTAGCAATTCTATAATTACCAGTTATCAAATTCCTGCCCTGTTATGCACTTGTGTTTACCTGACCACAGGTTTTTAAGAGGCCAAAAAAAAATATGAAGAGGCTAGGAAAATATAAAGCATCGTCAAAATGATCCAGGTTTGATATTTACAAAGAAAAATATCATGATATGATTGTTCCAAAGAAACACACTCTTTTAAACCTGCAAACTATACTAGAATTCTTGCCATTCCAATGAAGTCAAGACAAGAAAATGCCTATAATTTCTCACAGCAGTAGACCTTCATCCCTGGGGAGTTTCATATAAATGATTTTTGATAAGCTCAATCAGAAGTTGTACTTATTTCAAAGAAGTTGTAGCCTGGCTGGCTATGCCCAGTGGTTGAGCATTGACCTATGAACCAAGAGGTCAGGGTTTGATTCCCGGTAGGGGCACATGCCTGGGTTGCAGGCTTGATCCCCAATGTGGGGCATGCTCTCTAATCATTGGTATTTCCATTTCTCTCCCCCTCTCCATTTCTCTCTGAAATCAATAAAAATATATATATTTAATAAAATAATTCGTAAACTTTGCCTCCTGTTTAAAAGCTACAAATAGGTCTCTTTTTATTATGGCAACTAAAAAGTTTGTTTGACCTGTACTCAGTTAAAATTGGATCTTTTTTATACCAAAAACATTGCTCTGAGATGATTCCTTACACCTGTTTGTATTGGTGATGGTGTTTTGTATTGTATTATTTTGAGGAGACAATTTGGTGTTTTTCAAACCTCTAAATGTCTAGATTTATTTAGGTATCCGAGGGGCCCTACTCTAGGCAGTATGCATTTGTGACTAAAGTATAGATAGTATAATTAGATTATTTTTGTACAAATCTATTTATTTGAAAGATTTGTGTCTCTAGTTCTAGAGGGTGAAAAGTACTAGTAGGAAGAAGATCCATGCTTCACAAAACTGGTAAGTTTCATATAAAATCTTAGCTTTACATTTTTTCCCCTAGTCATTCAAGAGAGCGCCTTTTATGTCAATCGGGAAACATCAGAGAACGTATATATCTATTATGTCATAAGCTTTTTTCACTTTTGCCCATCACCTCCTTGTCTCTGTCTCTCTTTTGGGCTTATCACGCAAAGAACAAATATGGATTTGATTATCTATAATATACCAAGTGCTAGCCCAGTTCTCCAGTGGCATTGCAGCTTTCTCAAACAGCTTTTAGAACAGGTGCAGAAAGTCCTATATTCCCAAACGTGTGTTGAAGCCAACTTTACCTCCTTCTCTTGCAGAGATAATAAATTTGAAGTCTTATTTGAGCATAGAGATCATGGATTTTACTAAGAGAATATGGTATTATTTAGGAGATGGCTCCATTATTGGTCTTAGAGGATACTGTCTATGGGTAGGTACCTAGCCTCCCAGGTATTCACAGCTAATCAGAAGCTGGAGTTAAAAGAATCTCAGGAGTTTTGCTCTGTTCCACTTTTACTTAGCAGAAAGCGGAGGCCACAAAGGTTTTGAATTGCCAAATGCCTCACATTAAAATTGCATTATTTTTCTGACTCACTCTCATGAGTTTCACTCTACTATATTGAGCATAGAGAGAGCCTAAAGCAAAATGAGCCCAGAGAAGACTGAACAGCTGAAAATTGGACCCATTCTGGAATTTGCAAGTACTTGACCTGGACAAAAAGATACCAATAGAAGACTTCATAGCTAATTGCATTTAAGAGTATAAATAACTTTTACAGTAAGAATTGTAATGACCAACATGTAATATTGACTGAAGTCATAAAAAGAACAAGTATAGTAAGTTGTACTGTGAAGATTTGATAAGGTATTAAAAAAACATCTCTAATGTTAAATGCAAAATATAGATGTGTGGGTGGGTAGAGAGCTAGACCTATGATTTTTTTAATTAAATTTATTACAGTGTCATTGGTGAATAACATTATTCATAAAGTTTCAAGTTTACATTTCTATGACACATCATCTGTATATTGCATTGTGTGCCCGCCACTCAAAGTCAAATCTTCTTCTGCCACCATATATTTGACCCCCTTTACCCTTTACAACCCCCCACTCCTCTTCCCTCTGGCAAACACCATATTGTGGTCTGTATCTATGCGTTTTTGTGTGATTGTCTTTCTTGATTGTTCTTTTGTTGCTTCCTGTTTCCATGTCTTGGTCACCATGAATAATGCTGCAATGGACCTATATTTTTAAAAGGTAGTGATTACTAAAGATAGTTTTTTTTAGGAGATTGCCTAGATCCAGGTGTATGTGTGCCTATGTATTGTGTGTTGAGTTGCAAACTTCCTGTCCAGATGGAAGGAGACCATTATATATATATCAAATGAAAGTAGAGCTGGGCTTAGAGTTCCACCTGCTCCTGGGAACCCCAAGTTCTGAGTGGAAAGAATTGAGCCAGATCATGATTTGCCCAGAATGGGTGGTTTACCTTAGGGCAGAGAATAGCTTTATGAAAGTGTTTCAGCTCTGGCATCCCTGCACATGAAGAAGTAGCTTGGCAATGTACATGAGAGTCAGCGGCCATTGACTCGTGCCCTTTCATTTCAGCTAAATTGAATAATCAATGCTAAACATAAGGCCTTGCACACAGTGGGCTCTTGACAAATATTTGTTGAATAAATGTCATTCTTTGGTCCAGTAGAGTGCTTTAGTTCTCTAAATGAGTTGGTGAAAAGCAATGACAAGTCAGAGTTAATTTTGGCTTCCCTCTCTAGACGGTGTATTGGATTTCACCCCGTGGGATGGCTGCCAAAGGTACAATTTTCTAGCTCTGCTTGTGCTGGTAGCCTGTGCAGAAGCTGGGTTGGCTGTGGCAGCAGAAACATGAGACACAGACCCGGGGCCAACCTGATTCAGTCAATATCTCCCTGCTCAGCATCTCAGAAATGTTTCCTGAGTTAATCTCTTTGGACAGTAATGAAGGAAGGAAGAAAGGACATTTTTAAAAGAGTAACATCAATATGAAAGAGATGCCCAAGTATGCTCTGGATTGAAGAAAGTTTATACCAGACCCTTCCAAATGTGTGGTATTTTTGTTGTTGTTGTTTTGGTTTGGTTTGGTTTGGTTTTCCTGGCCTTAACTGTGGGGAGGTGACTCCATAACATTATAGATTTTGGGATATTGACAAGTCAATCTGCCATTAAATGTGTGGCATTGAAGAAGAGGAAGTAATTTTCCTGGGTTTACCAACTTTTAGGGATCTGACAAATGTTTTTGAGAACTGCCATATAAAGAAGAATGGGTCTTTACAGACCAAACAATTTATAATCTCCCTACCCTACTCCTAGGAAGTAGGTTTTTATGTTGCTTTCTTCAGCATTTTTTTAAATTTC
This sequence comes from Vespertilio murinus, assembly GCA_963924515.1. Lineage (NCBI taxonomy): Eukaryota > Metazoa > Chordata > Mammalia > Chiroptera > Vespertilionidae > Vespertilio > Vespertilio murinus. The sequence goes on from OZ004713.1 coordinate 41,039,889, forward strand.
ATCTTGCCAATAGTATACAGTGACCCAGACATAAAAAAAAAAGATGTCTGAAATTCCACCATCAATTATAGAAAATATTTTAATTTCTTACTTTTTCCATATAGTCACTGTTTATAAAAATAAAGTGCTGTACAAGGTATAGATAGAATTATGTCTTCCATTTTATGCCAGAACTAGCATGATATATATTTTCCATTTTAAATCATTTTTATCAGTCATCATATCAGTGTCTATGGTGGAAGTATTACATCTTAAGTCTTTCTTTATTGTTTGATAATAAGTTATAGTGTCCAGGTTTTTCTATTTTAACAACTGAAATGAGTAATTTATTATATGTATTTTTTCCTCTTTTAAAAGCAGCATAGGATAGTGATGATTCCTTGCTAAAGATAGTTACATTGTAGTGGAAATAGACAAAGGTGAAATAAAACAAGTCTGTAACAGTTGCTATAGCATCTGAGTACCATGAAATAATGATAATAGTGAACTCCTGATGGGTTATGCTGTTCCAGATCTTGAGAATGTGTCCATTTTAACAGGTATGTGAATGCAGAAGGAATTACAGACATCGGGAAGAGCTTGTATAGGGGCATTGAGGTCTGGTAAATTCTGGGAATGGCCAGTCATTAGGGACAACCGGAGGTCAGTGGGAAGGAAACTCAGTTCCAGGGCTAAGACAGGACTCAGATGATTGTCTACTTGTATGCCCATTTTAGCAACTCCATATTGTCCTGTATGAAACCATAATATTGGTGAAGGATTTTAAGTAGCTGACAGATGCAATATAAATTCTTTTTGTGACCCTTATGGAGAATGACAAATTGCTATAGGTAGAGAAGCCTACACTTACGATGACAGTGAGGTAGGAGGAAAAGAGAGCTTCAGGTACATTGAGTTTTATGTACTTGCAGACTCAGGAGAGAAACAAGATTTTAAAGCCAATTGTATACATGACATTTGAAAATATTGAGTGGATGACATCACCAAGGGAGGCTGTGTAGAATGAGAGAGGGCCAAAACCAGAGGCTTAGAAAATAAGGCAAGAGGAGGAGGGAAAGGCAGAAGGGAAGAGAGGCTAAAGGCAAAGGGCAATATGTGCAGTAGAAGGAAAATCAAGTTAGTTGCAGAATTTAAAGCATTTATTGGTTATCTGCGTTTAGATTTTTAAAAATTGTCTACTTGAATATTATTCATCATGTCCTCTCTGGCTTAAAATACACTTATCAATCCATGTGAGTTTTCCACATCATGTAAATATTAGCCCTTTGTAAAAGTTAAACTTGATATTTATTCTCTCTAGTGCATTTTTGTGGCTTTTCAGTTTTCAATTATATCTATTAGGGAGTTCAAAATTTTAAAACAGTTGAATTGCTTTTCCTTGGTGATTTTTTTCTCTTTTGCTTGCAGTCTAGACAGATTAATTAAGATGGATTGAAGGGATGAGGGATAAAGGTAGAGAGTCTAGTTAGGAAGATATTATGACAAAGGGATAATGTTCTGAGAGCCTGAACATGGAAAGAGCAGTAAGATGAGAAAAGAGAAGACGGATGCAAGTTATTAAAGAATTAAAGACTCCACAATCAACTAGGCAATGGTATTTGAAGGCTGAGGTTTTAGACAGTGTAGAAAGGGAGGAAAACCAGAATTTTAAGCTTTTAGCATATTTCAGGAAATTTTTAGATGATTCTTTCTGTTCAGTGATTCAAAAATATTTATTGAACAGCAGTGAGCCCAATACTGTTCTTTGTGCTTGCAGTGTTTTACTCTCTCTACTCTCAAATTAGACAAATCACTTTGGAATCAGAGAAATTGGGTTACAGTCTTAGTTTGTTGCTGATTTGTTGTTAGACTTTGGAGAATATAATTACTATTAATGTATATCAACACTATAATCTATAGATTGGAGATAAACATATTTACCTCATGGTATTATTACAAAAATTATAAAACACACACAAGTCAGGAATGTACTAGGTATTTAATAATTATTTGGCTTTTTTTCCTTTTGAAAAAAAATCTGTTTAATTCATTCATTTTTATTCTTTAACCTGTGTTTTCTTTTTTAAATCCAAAACAGAGATATATATGCTCGTTGGTATCAACAGTGGAAAAATAAAATAAAAACACTGTAAAATTTCATTAAATAAAGTACATTAAACTTTATCAAGAATTTTGGCATTTAAATTATGGCAAAATAAATATATGAACAAAGAAAAATATCATTTTATCCGAATTGCTTACTAAAAAAATTATATACTACAGCATAATTTTCCTCTTTATGAGATCTGAAAATATGCAACATAGTCAGTCTATTTCTATTTCTGCTTACTGTATTGTTAATTATATTGAATAAAAGCTTTGAATTTTCCATTAAATATCTTCTTATCTCCCTTGCTTTGTTGCACAATCATTTCTCACTTTTTTATTGTTGTTTATGGCATTTATCTAGAGATGAAGGGAGAGCAGAGATGCCAACAAGTCTAAAGGTCAAAGTGTTTATACACACACACACACACGCACACGCACACGCACACGCACACGCTCCAAATTTCACTTCTCAGAATGCATTAACCATTACTAGTGTGAGTTACTATAAAACGAACTGGGGGGAAAAATCAACACTCAATCAGACCCTAATTGTTGAAAACCTTTTTTCTTTATATGGAAAACCTTTTTTCTTTATATTAGAAGTATATAACATCATTTTCCAGACTGAAATTATAAGCCAGCCCACCTCCACACATTTCTCAAAGAAACTCAAAGGCAATCACATTGTACAGCTCAGTGTGCTGGGAGCTTGCCAGATTTGAGTGTACTGTATTGGTTCCTAAGAAATGATTATACTTTTACCTTTAAGATAGAGAGCTTCTTACTCTAAACTGGTCTGTAAAGGATTTACACTGGAATCGCAATTGCATCTGTAAAATGTGTCCAGACAAGAGCCAGGTTTGTTTAATGTCTCATATGATCTCTGGGTACTTAGGGAAGCAGGGAATGCATTTCTCTATATCTTTTGTTCATGAAAGTCTCACAATGGTGACTTTATCTCGGACTGTTTACAAACTTTTTTTAAGTATGTGGATGTGGATGTCCAAGAAACACAGATGTTTGCATGTTGCTTTAGCAACACCAGTAAGTGCTGTCTTACCTTACTAGCCCTCAGCCTCTGGATTTGTATTCTTATTTTAAGAATTGAACTGTGTCCAAGACCAGTTTGGCTCAGTGGATAGAGCGTCGGTCTGCGGACTGAAAGGTCTAGGGTTCAATTCCAGTCAAGGGCATGTACCTTGGTTGCGGCCACATCCCCAGTAAGGGGTGTGCAAGAAGCAGCTGATCGATGATTCTATCTCATCAATGTTTCTAACTCTATCCCTCTCTCTTTCTCTCTATAAAAAATCAATAATATATATATATATATATATATATATATATATATATATTTTTTTTTTTTTTTTTTAAAGAATTGAACTTGTGTTAGGGAATTATTGCAGAGGGCTGGAGTGGAATGATGGACCCTCATGCAAAATGAAGAACTGGTAAAATTGCAGTGGCTGAAACTGATGTTCACCACATTTCATTCTTTTGGCTCTAGACTAGATTTGCTCATAAATTTCTTATACTTGAAGAGTAGGAAAACATTCAATATGTCTTTTTTCCCAGATATAGTTTGATCTTGACATAGGCAAAAAAAAAAGCCAAAATAAGCTAAGGGAAAACAAATCTGTTGTCTTCTTTGTCAAAGTCTCTTTGGCTTCCTCTCCCTAAGAGGGCATAAAACCTTAATTCTTTCCTGTGAAACAATAATCACAACAATGAAAAATGAAGCATCGAGTTGGTCTGTGATCCATAATAGTCCGGTAATATGCCTCTAAGGAATTTTATTCAAAGTTTTCTTCACACTTTGAAGCCTCAGTTTAAGAAGGGAGTCTTCAGTGCTGTCTCAGAGATAAAATCAAAAATGCCTCCATGCCCCCTAAAAGTTTAGGTGACTGAGAAGTGTTCTTAACTTTTCCTGCTGGCGTTAGTGTTTCAGCAAAGCCCTGCTGCCCGGTGCCCGCGAGTGTCACTGACCCGGAGAAACAGGAGGCCAGAACCACGGATTACGTTTTTCCATTTTTAGTGAAAGTGCTCTGTTCTTTCAGAGCCGGCAGGAATCTTTGTGAAGGGTGATCTCAGCAGGTTGGAGATTTCTGGAAAGGTTTCACTGAGGAAGAGGGTTGAGATTTATATTTTCACTGAAAACAGCGTTTGAAATGATGTTGCTTCTACTCAATGTGAAGAAAGTATCACCAGCTCAACTCTGGTGCAGAAATTAGTATCATAGTGAAAAACTGTCTCTTCTGTATGAGAAAAGGGAGTTAGGTATAAATGTCTCTGAGACAGGGGACTTTTGATTCATATTCGTATTGAGGTATAACAGATCTTTCCCCGAGAGCAGTGTTTGATGGATGAAAGAAGAGCAGAGAGCACAAGAGGACACGGGTGAGACGGGGGAAAGTATAACACCGGGAGAAATAGAGACAAATGGGCTGAGCGGCCAGAGCACTCACAAGACCGCCTTGATGACAGTTTTATAGGTGGGTAGTCTGGCCTTTCCACACTGTTTACACTAACAGCTGGCTATCAACTCGGTGACTGTTAGTTAAATATTAGACTCCTAGATGGCTTGGAGTGGTTGCTAAACTGGTGCTAAAGTGGGCTGACTTTGGTAGTCTACACCCTCCACGTACACATACACACACACACACATACACACACACACACACACACACACACACACACACAGATTTGCATACATTTTTAAATAGTCATACTTGAGGACATCTTTTTAAGGACTGCTTTCTGCTTGAATTTACCCATCATGCAACTGTTAACACATAGAGTGCTTAGAAAATTTGTATTATAGCTCACATGGCAATTGATGGGGATCCTGATTCTTTTTAGACCTCTGAAAGCTATTTGGACAGAATACAAATTTCAAGTATCAATTAGTAGGTATGAGAAGCATAAGAATTTAAAAATGTTTTAACTGTAACATGAAATTAAGAAGACTTGGTCTTATTGGTGAGGACGTCTTTATACACAACATTGTCATTTAAATGTGAGGGTTAACCTTAAACTATCTGTAATTCTGTTCTCATTAGAGAGGTGTTGTTTTGTGTTGTTTTGTTTTGCAGTGAAACAGTCGACTTTTCCTCTCACAGAATTAGAAACCGTGGAACCTGGAGCCTGTGCTATAATTTCTCACCGGCTTCCTTTGCAGCCTTTGATTGATCCCCGTACTTTTTTCTTATTCAGTCTCTTCAACAGAGGAACTCCTCCTGCCTCTCTCAGAGAATCTGTATGCATGCTAGGCCCCACTCATTGATCAGCATCTCCCATTTTTCCTTGTCTGTTTAGCCTGCTGCTTAAAGATGCTGATAATAAGGGAAGGTCTTCATTCCACATTTTTTTTGAGTGTTTGCTATTTCCAATGCACTGTGATAGATGTCCAGAAATAGAATATTCTTCTTTTCTGATAGCTGAGACCCGGGAGAGGAAGCTAATTAAAACAGTCATGAATAACTCGCTTACATAAGCTGAACATGATACAGAACAGCCAGCTATTTACTGAGCATCTACTGTGTATTCTACACTATGGTAGGTGCTGTGGACACCTGGGCAGATATTGCTTGCGCACATGAAAAACAGGCTGGGATGAACCACAATAAGGGAGCAGAATCTGATACGAGTTCATCAGACAGCCGAATGTATAGTAATTAATAAGTGTCTAGAGATGGATTAAAGCAGAGATCATCAGAAACTGTGGAGTAGCTCTAGCTGGTGCTTTAAGAGTGATGGTCTGGCAGAGTAGGAAAGGGGTAAGCACTGGGTAGGGAGGGAATTGACAACAGCAAAGGTAAGGAATGTACAATTCTATGCTATGATTGGGTTTCTGCTGAAGAAGCTAGGTTTATAAAAGGAATACTTTCAAGCTGAGATAGAACTTTTTTGGGGTGCTTATTATATAGGAAACTTATTTCTAGTATTCTACATAAAAGAAATAGTGAGTGTTATGGATTGATTTGTTTCCTCCAAAGTTGTGGCCTCCAGGGTGATGGTATTTGGAGATAGGAACTTTAAGGAGGGAATGAAGGCAAATTTAGGTCATAAGGGTGGGGCCCGATCTGATAGGAGTGTAAAGAGAAGAAGGGACAGGAGAGCTCACTCTCCCGCTTCTCACACAGAGAAAGGCTGTGTGAGGACACAGTGAAAAGGCGGCTGACTGCAAGCCAGCAAGAGAGCTCTCACCAGAAGCAACCCTGATGGTGCCTTGATCTTGGATTTGTGGACTCCAGTTCTGGGTGAAGATACCTGTCTATTGTTTTAGCCACTCAGTCTGTGACATTTTGTTATTATTGAGTATTTGTAAGGAATAAACAAAAAAAGAGAAAGACAACAGAATCCTACCTCTAAAATGACAAAAGGGAAACTGAGGGGAAATACAGTATACCTAGAAATACAATGTCATCTAAGGAGGCAGAAGGCCCTACCCCGGAGAGCTCATCTTCACGGGCTGTCTGGATTGACATGCTGTGAAATATCAGGAAGTAACTTAATAGGTCTTTTCTGGATCAAGAACCCAATCTGAAAATTATATGCAAGGTCACTTGGGGTTACGTATGTTTAAAAATAATGTAATTGCTGCCAATGAGAAATGCTATAAACTATTGACCATTTTTTGTTTCGCTCTGCTGCCATTTATTAACACAAGTTTTAATTAACTCAGTTGACAGTATTATTTTTCTCTTGCAGCAGCTGACTAAAAATCTAGGACAAATTCTAACAATAATTGTGTTGAATCTCTTCAGGGAAAAAGTAGGAGCAATAATACTTATTAAACTTTCCAATGGTTTGGGTTAGCAGGATTTTTTTTTCTAATATTGAATATTTTCACTTTTTTACTCAGTTGAAAGCAAGCAAATCTTCACTGTCTGAACTGGAAGAAAAGTTTCACGTTTCAAAGGAATAACTTCTTAAAAGAGAGAAATTATTTTGAATAAGACGCAAATTCTTTAGTATCCATGTGTCTAAGCTCAGTAGCTCAATGTTGGATAATGTGGCATTTTTTCTACCATATTCAAAAATACTGAATTGTGCCTCAGCACTGCAATGGACACATGACACTGTATTCTTTACCTAATTTTCATAGACTAAAAAATTTAGGTCATGCCATTGAAAAATTTGCTCCAAATCTATATAAATTAATCTAAACCACTTGAATTGTCATATAAAATATTGATAATTGAATGTCTGGCTTTATAGTATAGATGATACATACATTTATTTATAGGGTGGAGCAAAAGTAAGTTTACAGTTATGAGTTCATGAAACACAATATATTCTTTTTTTAAATTAATTTTTTACAGAGAGGAAGAGAAAGGAATAGTTAGAAACATCTATGAGAGAGAAACATCAATCAGCTGCCTCTTGCACACCCCCTACTGGGGATGCATCCACAACCAAGGTACATGCCCTTGACTGGAATGAACCTGGGACCTTCCAGTCCGCAGGCCCACGCTCTATCCACTGAGCCAATCTGGTTTCAGCAACACAATGTATTCTTACATTATTATTCATTAATTATTGTATTATATTCCACATGAACAACTGTAAACCTACCTTTGCCCCACCCTGTATATAGTACTGACAATACAAGGGTTATAAGAGCACTTATTTTTTCCCAGATAGACCTTATGAAGAAAAGGGTGTTTGATCTGGCTTTCTAAGGGTAAATAGGATTTCAATAGGTACTTATGGGGTCTGGAAAACATTCAAGGTATAACTTCTGAAATAAGCAAAGAAGCAGAGTGAAGTGTGTGTGGTGGGATGTCTTCAGGGGAAATCATAGAGTTGGTTGTGTAGGGATTTAGAAAAAGCTATATCCCAAGTGAAGAAAATAAAGATGGGGTTTGGGACTAAGATTATAAAGAGACTTCCTTTTGAAGGGCTTTCTTTTGAAATGTATTCTCTAAAACGGCAATTTCAAAGATTCCCCAAGGAAGTTTATTTTCCAGTCCTCAGTTTCAGAGATTCTGATTTTTCTGTTTAAGGTAGAGCCTAGAATCTTGCTCTTAACAATAACAAATTCAGGTGATGTAGCTGGTCCCCATATAACTTTTTGAGAAATACTAATCAGGTCTCATAATACACTAGAAGCTCAGTGCACAAAATTCATGCATGGAGGATGTGTGTCCCTCAACCCAGCCTGCACCCTCTCCAATCCAGCACTGCTGGCTCCCAACCACTTGCCTGCCTGCCAGCCTGATCACTCCCTAACCACTCCACTGCCAGCCTGATCAACACCTAACTGCTCCCCTGCCAGCCCAGTTGCCCCTAATTGCCTTCCTCTGCTGACTCAGTCACTCCTAACTGCCCTCCCCTGCAGGCCTGGTCCCTCCCAACTGCCCTTCCCTACAGGCCTGGTTGCTCCCAACCGCCCTCCCCTGCAGCCCTGATTGCCCCTATCTGACCTCCCCTGCCTGCCCAGTCACCCCTAACTGCCTTCCCTGAAGGCCTGATCACCATCAACTGCCTTCCCTTTTAGGCCTGGTCCCTTCCAACTGCCCTCCCTTGCTGGCCTGATGACCTACAACTGCCCTCCCTTCCTGGGCATCTTGTGGTGGCCATCTTGTGTCCTCATGGGGGCAGCCATCTTAGGTCTTCATGGGGGTGGCCATCTTGTGTGTTGGAGTGATGGTCAATTTGCATATTACTCTTTTATTAGATAGGATTGTCGCTGTGTTATTAAGTCCAAATATATGACATAGGGACAATAAAACAGCCTACCTCCACTATTGCCTAATATTATTGCCAAATAATATGCACTCGTTCTTGTGTGTAAACAGGTTCTGTCTAGGAGCTGGAGATATAGTAGGGGACACAACAAAGTGCCTGTGAGCACAGAGGCTGTGTCCTAGATTAAGACTGCATCCTAGGTTGAGACTGTCTTGCACCTTAAGTTTTCATTTTAAAGAAAATAGAAACAAGGAGGCTTGTTGGAAAAAGGTGTCTGTTTTCCACAGCAGTGATCAGGAAGGGCTTGATGATGCTGTGATATCTGAGCAAAGGGGAGGGAGCGAATCTGAGGACACACATTGGATGCTGAAGAAAGAGAAGGTGTGAAGGCCCCGGGGGAGGATTTGTGCACTATGGCTAAAGAGGAGGGGAGAGGAGAGGAGCTAAAGAAACACAGTTTAAATAGGAAGACAATGTTTGATAGACGCACCCTTAGAAAGCCAGGTCTCCCTATGCCACGGTAAAGTAAAGCATTTGTATTCTTAGCATATGGGAAGGGCATTTTGAGCAGGTGATGTATGCTTTTAAATGATCGCTCTGGCTGCTCGGGACAAAAGAGATTGTTGAGAGATGAGAGATGACAGTGGCCTAGACAGGTTGGACAACAATAACTATAGGATCGCTATCATGATAGTCAACACTTTTACATGATACCGAACTCATTTAAAAGGGTTCTTTGGAATATCCTAACACCAATAACCAATTCTCTGATACTTTGGACACTATGTAGATCATTACATATTAAGGAGGGGGGGTGGAGTTTTTAACATCCTATAAGAGGATACTTTATAACTTCTATAATTTAAATAATGCCTACCAGGAAATATATTTACCCCAAATTCTTCTTGATGAAATTTAATCTATTTCTTTCTCTATTACCATATGCTTTTTTTTTTTTACAGGATATAATAAAAGGACCTCAAAATTATATTTGGATTTCAGCTGCTTAGTCAATGGCAATTGTACTAAATATGTATCAAGATTATAAAGGTCAAAACCACCAAAGGAAATGAAGATAGCCAGTCACATTTATTGAACATGAGAGTGATTTGATTGAACCTCACAGGAATGGCCACTGAATGTGTTGGCTCTTCAAGAATGGTATAGGGAACTGAACTTACTTGTGTGTTGCTCAGTGTTTTCCACAAATTAGAGAATTGGCATATAGGTAAGCTTTTATCTTAAGATTGAAATACAGAAATAAAGGCAATTTTATACTTGTAACAAAGAAATGAAGTTGCTAATGACAACGATTGCAGTCCGATTGAGAACCTGTGGTGATGCCAATCCATGTTCACGATGTTGAGAAATGAAGCATCCCATTGTGGCACCATCTGTGGCCCATATCCAGTGACTTGCTGCAAAGGAGCTTTAACGTGGCTCCTGTAGAGTAGTTATGAATTTATGAAAGAGTGAAAGTGGGATAGGGGGAAGTTAGGCAAAACTGTAGTACAATAGTCTCTTCCTCGGGAAAATCTGGAAAGAGAAGAATATTAAGAACATAAATCTAAAAAGAAGAAGAATGTGATTGGTGGCACAGATAGTTTTTTCCTTTTTCTTTTTCCATTTTTATTTTTTTAGATTTGATTACAATCTAGAACCCAAGATTTTAAAAAAATATTTTATTGATTTTTAGAGGGATAAGAAGGAAGAGAGACAGACAGAGAGAGAGAGAGAGAGAGAGAGAGAGAGAGAGAGAGAGAGAGAGAGAAAGAAAGAGAACCATCAGGATCTGCACGCCCCTTATAGGAGACTGAGGGCAACCCGGGCACGTTCCGTAACGGGAATCGAACTGGCAACATCCTAGTGCCTGGGTGGATGGGCACCCACTGAGCCAAATCGGGGGCTGCACTGATGGTTCTCACGTGATGCTGTGCTGAGGAGCGGCTGCTGTAAGCTGGGCCTGCGCCGTCAGCCTCAGGACTGGCCTCCACCTGCAGCTCCTGCGCTGATGGAGGCAGAAGCCCAGCCCAGCTGAGCAGCATGATCACACAAAAGCTGGCCAGTCGCTGTTTCTGCTGGGCCCTGAGTGGGTGTTCTGGCTGGTGGTTCTCCATCGCCTAGTGGCCGTGGTGCTCCCAACAAGAGGGACTAAATGTGGCGCTTCTCTGCCCGGGGCGCCTGGTCACCGTCAGAGGCTGGCAGCGGGTAAGAGACCGTCTGAAGGGGTGTGTGTGTGTGTGTGTGTGTGTGTGTTGGGGAGCGGGGGGGAGGGGGATTCACTCTTTTTGTCCTTTCTACCCACCACCCCATACAAAGCAGCTGCCCCCCGGGATTTCCCAAACCACTTTTATGTTCTGGAAGCTTTTCTTAACTTGGTGGACCAAGAAGCGGTCCCTGAGCAGAATTTAGTTCAGGGACTGCTTTTTTCCCTAATCTCTTCCTCCCAATATAAAAACGCGTGTGTGTGTGTGTGTGTGTGTGTGTGTGTGTGTGTGTGTGTGTGTGTTGGGGGAAGGGAGAGATACCTATGATTAATTATCAGTGTATGTAACGTGCAGTGAAAGCTTGGCAGCACGGAGCTCAATACAAGTCTGGTGAACATGGTTAAGGGCCCAGGCCCTGGTGCCACTGCTGGAGTTTCAGTGGTGGATTTACAACTTTTTAACTGTGTAACGTTAGGAAATGTGATGAACAGATTGCGTGAGTCTCCTTAAAACGCATTTGTTGAGGCCCTGCCCCCCAGTGTGGAGTGTTTGAAGGTGGGGCCGCTGAGGAAGGAGGCTTAGAGCAGGTCTAGGGGTTGAAGCCCTGATCCCCTAGGATTAGTGTCCCCAGGAGAAGTGCCACTGGAGCAGCATTTTCCAAGTCAGGAAGAGAGCCCTCCCTGAAACCGGATCAGCCGCCGGAATCGTGATCCTGGAGAAAAAAAAATGTCTGGTGTCTAAGCCACCCAATCTGTAGTTTTTGTTTCAGCATCCTGAGAAGACTAATACGGGGAACTACTTAGTTCTCTGTGCTTCAGTTCCCTTCCTGCAAAATGAAGATCACAGATATGCCCACCTCCTACTGTTGCTTGGATGGGTTAAATCTATAAGCTCAACTAATGTTAATCACTCATATAATAATTATCGAGAATGTGATTTGTTGTTCTATGTATCAAGAAGAGAATCAGCAAATTTTATTTGTTGAATGGGTCTTTTAAAAAATGAATTAAACAGATTAGGTATAAATGTACTTAGATTGTAATTAGAAAAATGTATGTGAGTTCGAGGCATTTAAAGATATGACCAAAAATGCTAAAAACAGGTTTGTGGGATGTAAGAAGAGCTCGTTAACAAAATTTTCTAAGTGAATTTTGGCTTTTTTGGAAGATGTGACTCAAATGTGACCAAATTGGCTTCAATGAATATTGGTTTTGTGTTTTTTTAAATTTCAGGGCCCCTCAGATTGTATTCCAAATAACTAAATGCAAATTATTAGTCTGAGCTATTTTTTCAACAATAACAGGAAGAAGAAAAATAAAAAGAGTACAGAGTAGATGGTCTTTTGTTAGCCCTAAATTTCAACATGAAGTTTTGACTGTAACCAATTCAATTTTTTTCCCGGTAGGTTGAAATTTCACTGTCCTAGAGACACAGATTCAGTCGATTTAGTAAAGCAAAGGGCAATTACTGTGGGTGAGGAGGAAAGCCAAGTGTCTTCAATCATTTGATTGGTTTAATGAAGTTCCTACTATTCCTAAAAAAATCCCTAGGTTGTTGCTGATGCCTTTGAAGTCAGGATGCAATTTCTGTAAGAAAATAAGAAACCCAAGGATCTGGAAAGAGAATTGAGCAAGACTCAGAGAAAAGGTAGGAAAAACAGATTTCTCTGGAAAAAAACACATGAGTTTTTAATTATTCCTCTCCATTTTAACTATAATGTCTGGTTAGTTAGAGGTAAAATAAGTAGGAGAAAAACAGATTTCTCTGGGGGGAAAAAACAACACATGAGTTTTTAATTATTCCTCTCCATTTTACCTATAATGGCTGGTTATTTAGAGGTAGAATAAGAAAGTAGGAGAAAATACAGAGTTTCAATGTCCTCAAAAAAGTTGTGTGTTTATTTGCCTATTTTACTATAAACCCATAAATTTGGGGCTTAATAGGAGGAAATTCTATATTGGATCATAAATATAGCATTTTAATTGTATAAGTTATATTCTCATGATGATTATAGTAGAATAATAAAGTCTTTTAATAAGCACTAAATAAATCCTACATGTAAAGCCAAGTAATGAAACACTAGAGTTTAAAATAGTATAGTAATTTGTTTGGCATCTTAATTAAATAATTATCTGAACTTAGTATTATAAGTTCAGTGTGTAATTAGGTAATTTCTCTGCCTAAAAAAAGGGGAATTCTTAAGTTCTTTCTCGCTTACGTTGTTATGAATAAGAAAATGTTAATGTATATCATATGCACTCTATTAAGTAGGGCATAGGAAGGGACAGAGAGGAAAATAGAAAAATTTTGTTTTAAAAAAAATGCATGCTGCCCTACCTGGTTTGGCTCAGTAAATAGAATGTTTTGGTCCTGAGTTTTAGTCTCTAGTTATATATTCTATTTTTTTTATATAAGGCCAAAATACTGGATTATCGAAAACAAATATAACATGTGTACATATAAACACACACACAGCAGTCAACCAACCAGAGAACAAAACCTAGTGTTCCAGTTCACGTCATTCTCTTGTTTCGCCCTCCTACCTATCCATCCATCAGTCTACTGATTGATTCATCCTTATCTGCATACATATTATATAGTTTATTGACCTTTAAACTGGTATCATTAACCTGTTTCAGCCAAGGGGACACACAGAGTTAGCACAGAGAGAGGAGGAAAAATAGAAGAGTATCACTATGAAAGCCTAGGAAAAGAAGCATTTGAAGGAGTTGGGAGGAGTTCATGGAGGTGAGACAGAGATATTTTGTCTGGGTAGCTTTCTATAGGATCCATTCCTTAGGAGGCTACTGAGGAATATCAAGAAAGCATTTTCAGTAGGTTTATCAAGTACAAGCCAATTTGCATGGACTGATGTTAAGGAGGGAGAGGTGGAAGTAAGGAGATAAAGACGTGGCATCCTTACCAGTACTGCTCACAACTGGGAAAGAGTGGCCCCTGCCCTAAGACCTTCCTTATAAAAGGACACGCACATCCTAAGAACACAGACTTGCAGTTCTATTCAAGGACACGTGGGCAGTGCTGTTACCAAGGCTCTCGTAACCCCTCGGCAGTGACCCTGACATCCTCTTTGGGACACACCAGTCAGTGTGTCATTAGATAATTTCTCTGCCTAAGAAAAGGGGAATTCTTAAGTTCCCCTTTTCTTAGGCAGAGACGAGTCAGTCTCCAAGAAAATGCTTCTCTCCATTTCTTACACCATGTCTTTAAAACGAAAAGTGAGTGACAGCGTGCCTTGAAGATGTGTGTGTGTCAGATAGCTGTCAAAATCTGAGGTGAATGTACTTTCAAAGTGAAGGAATGATCTGAGTATCAAAAGTTCTTAAGTAAAAGAAAAAAATTAATTTTCCAAATTCTTCCTTGCACATGAAAAAATGTCTTAGATTCTTCCATCCTCCTCTCACGAAGAAAAATGTCATAGGTACTTTGTCATGATAAAGCATCATCCCCTGCAGTTCTGAGGACCCATTCTCTCTTGCTCTGTGTTCCAGTTCCTGGCTCGAGGGGCATTAAAAATAGTACAAAATTGGCAGCATTGGCATGGCATCTGGGAAAACACAATGTTAAACCCCATCACTATGATGATGTTTTAATTAGTTATTTTTACTTAATTTATATTTTTGATGAAAATTATACTCAAAATTTGAATGTTTTGAATACACTAACATTTAATATTTTAATTCATAGATCATTCCAGTCAGTAGAACAAAAATAACACTATAATATTACTTATAAAAAATAATTCATGATTTTGATTAAATAAAAGCAAAAATATTTTGGAATATAATGTGTAACTTAGGTATCTTTTGTCTATTACATCTCTAAACATTGCCAGCTCAAGAAGAGAATGCCCAGAAATATATAATATTGATTAAATATAATACTTGATATTTTGCCTACTTTCAATCACATAAAAACATAGTTTTATAAATATTTTTTCAATTTTTAAAATTAGGAAGATAAGATTTGTCAAAGTAAGAAGAAAAGTATCTTTGTTTAACGGTTTGCTGGTTTATAACATTTAGACATTGAGACCTGGTATGTGGGCTTCATCTGTCCTCTTTTCTTGCTTTGTGTCTTGCAAATTTTAGGGGAGGGTCTGATGTGAATACATCCTTGAGCATTTGTTCACTTACATAGTTTCTTAGGTGAGAAAGCACTTTTTTAATGAGTATTATTTAAATCTGTGATACTTTCCTAGCAAATACACCTTTAACAAATGAAAATGTTGTTTCCTGAGTACTGTTTACTAACCATGTATCAAAATCTGGCTCCCTGATTCATATTCTTACATTTCCAAATTTTAAATATTAATTTAGTATAAATGTAATGAGTATAGTTTTAAAATTCAAATAGTTCTAAGCAACTTATAACAGCAAACTGTGTTCTGTATCCAAGCAGCCAACTTCATCATTTTTAGTTATTGGGACAGATATTTGCCTGCATATTTCTAAACAATGTATTTAAACATCTCTTTCTGATCTTCAAACTGTAGATTTTATAACTTGATTTTTGGTAAAGACAGATAGGCTTTAACTCTCTTAAAGTAACTCTCTCTTCTATACATACACCAAACAACTATACTTCATATACATACATATATATATATATATATATATATATATATATATATATATATAATTGATTTTTCACAAAGAGGAAGAGAGAGGAATAGAGAGTTAGAAACATCAATGAAAGAGAATCATCGATAAGCTGCCTCTTGCACACCCCCTACTAGGGATGTGCCCGCAACCAAGATACATGCCCTTGACCAGAATCGAACCCAGGACCTTTCAGTCCGCAGGCCAAAGCTCTACCACTGAGCAAAACTGGTTTCAGCAAACAAACAACTACACTTCTATATCTTCTCAAAATTATGAATTTTGTTTAAATCATTATTATAACCATTACCCAATGTTTCTCTGTATAGGCACTATCAACATCTGGGGCTGGATAATTCTCTATTGTCCTGGGCACTGGAGGATGTTTAGCAGTGTCGCTGGCTTCTACACACCAGATGCCAGTAATGCACTCTAGTGGAAATAACCAAAAATATCTCCAGAAATTGTTAAATATCTTCTGCAAGAGGACACAATCGCTTCCAGTTGGAAACTATTAATTTTTAATAGTAGTCATCTTATAAATGATGACTTTTTAAATGTTGTTCACTCCTGAAATTACATGTTGTGCAATTATTTTACTATCCATACAAATCTTGCTTTTGACTGGAGTTAATAGTTGCCTCCTGCAAGCATGTGTTTTTATTTTATGTGTAAATTCACTGACAGAGTTACAGCCCACTTCTTCATATGTCAGAGATAATCAGTTGATTTATCAGTTTGATTTTCTATGGGAGGTGCCTCTGCCCTGCTCCAGTGTGGATTGGTTGCCCTCTGTCAGTGAGATATATGCCATTATCATCTTCTCCTCACACTAAGAATTCTCTTGGCCTCAGTAATCCAATAAAGCGCATCTTCTGTATTCATGTGTAATGGTATAAATTGTACTTGGCCTCTGATAAAAGACACCAAAACAAAAATGGCTTACACAAGGACTCAGTTAACATCTTGTTCATGTACAGGAAGTGGGAAGCAATTCTGTGCAGTTTGGTAGCTACAGAATCCTCAGGGACTGTGGCTCCTTCTCTCTGAGACATCATGGTCTCGCAGAACTTGCCTTCTGATGGTCAAAACCTGTGCGCTGGGTCTCTGACATCATATGTGTACTCAAAGCAGGCGATACAGGAGGGAGGTGGGAGAGGACAAAAAAAGCCTCTTATAAAATTTGGTTTGGTGTGTGTAAAATTCTGTGTTGGAAATTGTGTTCCCAAAATGTTGAAACCATTCCTTCATTGTTTTTTGGTTTTTAGTGTTGCTACTATAAAGTTTCATATTATTCTGCTTACTGATTCTTTGTGATCCACTTTCATTTCCGCTAATGCTTTTAGGATCTTTGTTTGCCTTTTCTGTCATGGCAATCATCTTGGTTTGGATCTTTTTCATTCATTGTGCTAGACATTTGAAGGAGCTTTTCTTTCTGGAAACTCAATTTTTGGATAATTTTCTTATGATATTTCTTTGATAATTTATTCCCTCTACTTTTTATTTTTTCTATTATTTGATTCTGGATGTTAAAACTCTAGTTGAATGCTGAAACACCTGGAATGATCCCATGATTTCTCTTCTTCTTCTTCTTCTTCTTCTTCTTCTTCTTCTTCTTCTCTCTCTCTCTCTCTCTCTCTCTCTCTCTCTTTCTTTCTTTCTTGCCTCTGGTTTTCAATTACTTTCATTTTAGTTCTGTGTTTCTGCTAATTTTTTCCCTTTTAACTTCAAGCTCATCTGTTTCTGTCTTATAGCAATCTGTTTTTACATCATTATTTCAGTAACTTCTCATCTCTTATTTTCTCTGCTTCTCCAAGATGCCCTTTTCATCTGTTTTTCTTCTTTTCTATTTTTCATTAAAGGACATTTCTAAACTATTTTATAATGCACCTCCTTAAGAGGAAAGTACGCGAAAGGTAATTGGAAACACTGTCTTTGTACAAGTTTGTAATCTCACTCTAGCACTATTTGCTAAGGACTTGACCATTTCATTGGGAAAAGCCCAAAGTCAATATCTGTAGATACGGGATTTTTCCTAGTTTTATTGAAATATAATTGGCATTTAACATTATATAATTTTAAGGTATGATTAGATATATGTATATTACTTCTAGTCCTAATCAGACTTCTGGGACGACTCTTTCTAACCCACTGACCAAAATATATGTGCAAACTTGATGGTTAGCATTCTGGTAGTCGAGTATGAGAACTGGAGTGCAAGCCTTCTTTCAGGATATGTAATTCAGTTACTTTTTCTGTTTTCAAAATGTCACAATATCCCTGCCCCTATCCATGCAGCCTAAAATCCACAGGTTCTTAATTTCAAATTTTTCAGAAACTTAATTCAAATTTTCTATGGTAAAGGGACAGATATAATGATCAAAATTCCTCTTAATACTTCCAACAAATCCTCCCTTTCTCTGATCCATCCTCCACTTCTGCCTTTATATCAGCAGGCACAAGGACCTGCACCTTCACTTATGGAATCTCAGGGGTTCTCTGCTTGGAATTGGTTTCAAGTGTCTCCCTCCACTGGGACAGTTACCACTTGTGAATTTATTTTCATCTTCCACATCTTTAATGATATATCTTATGTGCTCCAGTTGACTTTAATTTACTTTTCCCCTGTGTTTTATCCATTTTTATGATTTATTTTCATTTTGGTGGTATTCTGAGGCAGAAAATAAATATGTTCAACCTGTCAAGCTTATCAGAGTTCCCACCTATTTGTTTTAACTTCCATAGTAAATACTTAAAAGGTCTTAAGTTTATTAAGAAAAATGGTATGTTAATATAGCTAAGTTATGAAAACAGAACTAGTTAGCCCAAGTTGACTCTAGGGTCTGGCCTAGGTGATTGAGCTTTGACCACAGGTGCCATGAATTAATTCCTCCTTTGGGTATTATTTCTCTTGATAACTCTATACCTGCTACCTTTATCAGAATGAATAAGTCAAATGTACCAAGATTTAAAAGATGGTTATGATGGTTATCTGATAAAATGTGAGTTGGAGCTAATGTTCTTTTGTATCATTTCCACCTTCTGCTTTCAAACTGATTTTCAGATTAGCTATCATTAATAAATAATACTTGAGTTTTATCTCACTCCTAATCATAAATTGGAATTCAATGAAAACCATTATGGATTATTAAAGCAGCTTCGTTAAGTGGAGAAATTCCAAATGAACAGGTTAAATCAGTCATCCACAAACCACTCTGTTGACTAATGAGTTTGCCAACCACTGGGTTAAATGAACAGGTTACCCCACACTAGCATAGCATGGCATTGCTAGGAAGAAATAGGGGTATGAAAAATAGGGAAGACTAGATGTGCATGGGTAAGAATATATTTTTAATTTTCTAACATAACTAATGGAGGATCCCCTCTCCCAACTATTTTTAGGAATTATATAGACTGACTTGTGAGGCACTATGCAACATGCCTTAAGTCATAAGTTTAGTGAAATGGACTTATTAGCTAGATTGCACTGAATATGTAGTGCATTCTGTACTTTGCCTCCACTTAGCTCAATATATGCCAGTTAACTGCAAATCACTTCTCAGATGATGCAGCGTTTTGAAATGCCGTTATGGAAATAAATAAATGCAGCATTTGATTTCTGGTTACTGCCAAATTCATCAGTGAAAAGATGTGATAACATATAATAAGGAAAATTACTTTATTTCAGTAAATGTATTGTGTGTCTTGAAGAAATCCTAGCTCATATTATTAAGAGTTACACTGCCAAAACCGGTTTGGCTCAGTGGTAGAGCATCGGCCTGCGGACTGGGGGGTTCGATTCCGGTCAAGGGCATGTGCATTGGTTGCGGGCACATCCCCGGTGGGGGGTGTGCAGGAGGCAGCTGGTCGATGTTTCTCTCTTATCGACGACGTTTCTAGCTCTCTATCTCCCTTCCTCTCGGTAAAATATCAATAAAATATATATTTAAAAAAAGAGTTACACTGAGTTATATGTTTCAAGAGTAGAGGATTTTTTGCACCCTATTTAAATAAATTGCATATCTTGGATTAATCAAAACAAGATACCACCAATGAGATTGGGCTTTAAGTTTTTAGATGTTAAGAAAAAAATAAATGCATTTAACAACTTTTGTTTGTATTATATTTATAACAGGAAGATGTGAGGACAATTATTTTTTTAAAAAATAAAAGGAAATTTGTTTACTGGGTCTTTATACAGAGAACATCTGTGAATAAAATCTTCAAACATAAAGAAACATTGCTCAAATTAATGGTTTTTGTATCGACCTTCAATAGAGGCAAAGAGCATTACATTAAGTTGTGCCTCAGTGAAAGCAGTGTTTTGAAGGGCTGAGATAATGTGGTAAATGTATTTTACTGTCTGCTGGTTTAATACTAGAATAGATCTTGAGGAATCAGACAAATGGATGTCAGCACATCCATTAGGCTCTTTCCAGATCATGACTAGAAGAAAGATAAAGATTCTATAGAATTTCTGTAGGAAATTCGGTTCTTTCTTAGACATTCAGGATTGTTGAAGGGTTACTTATTTCTGAAGGAATTTTGGTAACTGAATTTCTTCTGTACCTATGTTTCTATTTATTTTAGAAAGAGAGAAAAGGAGAGGGAGAGAGAAACATTTATGAAAGAGAAACATCAACCAGTTGCCTCCTGCATGCCCTCTACTGGGTATTGAGCATGCAAACAAGGCATGTACCCTGAGCAGGAATCAAACCAGTGACCTCTTGGTTCATAGCTCTTCTCTCAACCATTGAGCCAAACCAACAGGGCAGTAACTGAAATTCTTTAAGATGTTTAAACCTTTATGATGTATATGTGATATAGTCTCAAATTCATTTCTCTTTTTCTTTGGTATGGGTAAATACATTCATTTTTATTTGCACATGTAGAAAAAAAATATTTTGATATCCACAGGAAGCTAAATAATAAGAAAGTTGGTGAATACATTTTAAACATACTCCTAGTCTCTTTAATCTCCCAATTCAAAAACATAAAGATTTATGGCTCACCAGTTTATGGCATAATTATTTTCTTTTAAATTAATAATTAATTTAAAAAACCTTTTGGTCTACTTGGGCTGCCATAATAAAATGCCATAGGCTGTAAAAATTAATTCCTCACAGTTTGTCATCCAAAATCAAAGTGCTAGCATGATCAAATTTTAGTGAAGACTTTCTATCTGATTTATAGATGATCATCTTCTCTCTGTATCTTCCCAAAGGACAAGCTCTTTAGAATACCTTATTATAAGGGCACTAATTCCATTATGCGGGACCTAACTTAAACCTGATACATCCCAAAGGCCCCCGCTCCAAATATCCTCACATTGGAGATTAGGGCTTCAGCATATGAATTGGGGGAATCACAGTTTAGTCCACAGCAAGAATATTACCTGAGTATTCTAGATTCTTAGATGTTCAAGCAGTCAATTTTTGCAAACCATGATGTCTGTCTCACTGAAAGTACCTGGGCTCATTCAAGAGGACTAAGTCTCTTATTTTGGCTGGCCTACCTTATTTTTTTTTTCAGAAAGAATATGGCTAGAAGTCTCAGTTTTAAAACAAGCTAGGAATTCTTGATGAAATAACTTGTAGATACAATGGAAACAGAGGAAGAAGAGATCATTCAGAAACAAAGCAAAATTTTTAAACAGATTTTATGTCAAACATATTTTCATACTTTCTTTTTATCAAACATAAAACACACAAACCCATAATTCTAACTGCTTATGAAAACTTTTTATCTGTCTACTTTATCTATCTAAACATGCACATACATGTAATGCAACATATATAAAAGAATGTCCTCCTTTCATTTTGTGTAATTCATGTGAATCCACACATACAGTATAAAATTATACCTTTATGTACTTAAACAACATTTCAATTTATTTTACTTCTTTGCCATTAACAACTGGACACTATAATTAAATATGCTATTTGTGAATGGCCTTTTGTCCCCAGAAAAGGGGCATGCATCATGTTGTCAACAGGATTGGCTGCATGTAAATATAATGTTAATCTCTGGTGTATATCCCCTTACATTAAAAAAAAATAGATTAAGTTTTTGAGACCAAAGCAAGTACATATGAAAGTGTGTGAATGGTTTCATTTCTCTCTGTGTTACAGATTAAAGAACATTGTTTTGTGGATGGTAATAAATGTAAGTTTTAGAATTCATGTACTTTATTTTATTATTTTTGCTTATAAGATACAGCTAGTTAGGTTGGAAGAGACTGGGTCATATTCATACATATGTGTCTCACTGGGCTGTGTGCTCTTTGAGGGCAGGCTCTTTAACATGTTTCACTCTGTATCCTCAGAACAATATTTGCATAAAATAAGGACTCTAAGTGCTTACTGATGGACTGAACATATATCTCCAAAATATCTGGAACACAGCATGATCAATTCAATATATTTAATTTTACTTAATAATTAGTAGTGATAGCTCATGTTCAAATAAATTGATGTACATCAAATTTGCAACAAAAATGGTGAAGTAACTTACATTGTTTTCAGTGGCAATTATTTCATGGGCTTTCTATTCATTTGACTTAGTATTTCAACCAAAATATTAATTATGGAGCTTTTCATTTTTATTGCTAGTTTATTTCATTTTTTTTCTATTACTTCATTTTTTGAAGATTGCCCTGAGCTCAGAAAATATTTTCCATCTCATTGAAGATCCTAGATGATAAGTCCTTGATTGAAAAATGCCAACAGCAGTTAGTTTGGGTTATTTCTGGCAGAGCATTAGAGACCTCAGGGGAGTTTTGTTTTTTAAATCAAGTACATTTTCCCAGAAACTTTAAAGATAGACCAAGATGATTACAAAGTCAAGGTCATTTTGCAAGGGTCAACTTCCTTATTGAATTCTGGTTAACCTGAGGATTCTGGTCAAATGCCAAGTTAGATAATTGCTTTATGCTCTAGTAAATTTTCTTCCTGTGTTAGAGTGCATTTGCTTGATTTTATTATTCCTTCTAGGAGTAGGTAATTGGCAAATATTGGTGATGTTCATCACAGATATGGCTATAATTTGGTTATGTAGGAAGTTATATGTATTCAAGAGTAGAAGTATATTGTGGCTTTTATGTTTAATTTCTGGGAGTTAATGAATTCCTGGCACTGTGCTTTTAGTGTGGTGAAGTAGAATCCAGAGCAAAATATCTTGATGCTTTATCTTAAAAAGAAGAATTGAGATACCTTCAGATGAAATGACTTAATATAACATAGCAATCTCATCATAAATGAGAACAATCAACCGTCTATGCAGATGTTAGTTGTGGCATTGTCAAGAGTGAGTGAGAAGCATTTCCTGTCAGTTCATTGGATGACTAAGTAGTGCAGGTGACCTTACCCCCTGGGAGAGTATCAGTTTTGGAGTCAGACAGCATTACAGCATCAGTTTCATCTTAGTAGTTAGGTGCATTTACAGTGTCTGGCATGTAATAGATCCGCAATCAATGGCAGTTGTTGTCATTAGCTAATAAACAACAAAGGTGTCTTTCTGGAATTTTCAGCTTTTCAATAAGCACTTGTGTCGAGTATTTCTGGTTATTGCCAGGCTGAATGTTTTGTTGGCGTGAAGTCTTTATGTTGTGATCTGCTGTGCTCAATTAGCCAGATATCCTTCACTTTCGGTTTAAAAAGCAGAAGCCATGAGGGTTAGAGACATAAGCATTTGCATATTCTAGCTCATTTTTGTTAGGTATCTTAGTAGAAATATTTTGTATTTGCATTAGTAGTAGGATCATGTTTTGGTTATATATATTCAGAAAGATAGTGATGGTAGTTGATAGAGAAATTGGGATTTAATGGTCTTTGAAGTGTTGGTCTATGCAATTTGGGACATGTTCAGATTTACTTGTAGTCTATACTGCCTGGTTAACTTTTTTATCTTATTAAATTTATCGAGGTAACATTGGTTAGTAACATTACAAATTCTGGATGTATAACTTCATAATATGACATCAAGAACTCTGATGTGTGCTCACCACCAGAAGCCTAGTCTCCTTCTGTAGCCATGTATTTGACTTCCTTTACCCTATTTGTCCTCCCCCCACCCCCTTCCCCTCTGATAACCACCATTCTATTGTCTGAATCTTTGAGTTTGGTTTTTTGTTCATTCATATGTTAACTTTGTTTGTTCTTTTGTTGCTTTTGTTTTATACCCCACACATGAGTGACATCCTGTGGTTCTTGTCCTTTTCCATCTGACTTACTTCATTTAGAACAATACTCTCAAAATTTATCCATGTTGTCACAATGGCAACATTTCCTCTTTTTATGGCTGAATGGTATTCCATTGTATATATGTACCACATCTTCTTTATTCATCCATCAGAAGACAGATTATTTCCATGTCTTGGCTATGGAATATATGTGTATTTTTTTCTTCAAATTTTCTGGGTAGATAGCCAGAAGAGGGATTGCTGGATCATATGGTAGCTCAATTCATAATTTTTGAGTAATTTTACATACACAAGGCACAGGTGGGATTGAGTGTGCTGAAGAGCAAGACCCTGAGGTTTCTCATTCATTGTTTCTTAAGGACAAGGATTGCCATATAGAAATTAATAAAGTCCAAAATACATGTTTGATCTATTGCTGAGATTATACTGAACTTCAGTCTTTGATTTTGAGGTCAAGAATCTTAGTTTTGCTATTTGGTATATGACCTCTTGCGAATTAACTGAACTTCTCTGAACTTAGTGTCATCATCTGTAAAATGTAAATAACATGCCCCACGTTGTTATAAGTTTTATCTAGGACCCTTTTACCCAGATTGTGCAAGGGAGTTCTTGGTTCAATTTGTAGTGCAAAATATCTGTTCCGTAAATAAGTCATGGCCTCTGAACCAAGTTTTCAAAGCGTGAGAATGCCAGAAGGTAACCAACAGCTGTTGAGTAAGCACATGCATGGAGAGTGAGGTAAATGTAAGACAACTATTACATAAATTTATCTCATTCAGTCACATTGAGTAGGTCTCATCTTATACTAGGTGAGGGAACTGAATTTTAGGCTGGCTAAATAACTTAAATCACATAGCTAGAGGCTGCTGATGCCAAAAGTTTTCTCATTTTGTCTGTTATCCATTCTTATGGAATGTGCTGCATTCCTGGGTGAGTTTTTTGCTGCCACCAAAATACCTTTGTTTCCTATTGATGAGCTTATTCCTACTGACACTGAGCCTGTGTGCTTTATTTTAACCCACATACCTGCTTGATTTAGGGCTGGCAAATATGTACATATCCATTTTAAATGTCAGGAAGCCAATGCTATTGATTTTCAGATTAGCAGGTGTAGTGAAGAGGCATGAGATTTACACAGGTTAATTTGCAACATGATTGTTGAACTTCAAAAGCAAACACATCCATTTTATATGCATTTAATAAGCAAATGACCACGGACCTCTGATTTCTTGACATCTTCTTGAAGTGGCATCAAATATAACAGATTTTACTAATATTTCACTCATGAAGTCACATATGGGTTTACTCTATACAAAGGCAAGGTCTGCATATCTGTAGCAAAATCAGGCATGGCTGAAAGATGAAGTCACTCGTTCATAGTTGCCAGGGAGTATTAACAGTGCGACTCCCAACAGTGGAAATGCCGTTATCTCTATGTCCACCTGCCAAAGGCTTGCAGAGAGGGCATGGAAAGGCAGACATTCTGCAGCTGCACCAATATGACAACTCCAACATGATCTGGAAGTAGAGAAAAGCAGAATTACTGATTTTAAGATACCCTTATATGGCAGCCCCAGTCTTGATTAAATCCTGTCTTGAATGAAAAATGGAAAATTCAGACATGGAATAAGTTAATTTGTCATCTTCCCTCCCATTTAGAGCTAAATTTATATTTTTTGTTTGAAGATGGTTTATAGGTAATGTACAGCAAATATTTCATAAACTTAGACACACCTTTGTATACAGAATGCAAGTAACTTTGGTGTTTACGACAGTGTTTGTCCTGGCTGGG
This sequence comes from Vespertilio murinus, assembly GCA_963924515.1. Taxonomy (NCBI): domain Eukaryota; kingdom Metazoa; phylum Chordata; class Mammalia; order Chiroptera; family Vespertilionidae; genus Vespertilio; species Vespertilio murinus. Next base: position 41,065,485 of record OZ004713.1, read on the forward strand.
TTGCTCAGTTGTTTGGGGCATTGTCCCCTACACCAAAGAGGTTGCAGGTTCTATTCCCGGTCAGGGCACATACTTGGCCTGCAGGTTCAATCCCCGGTCAGGATGCATATGAGAAGCAAATGATTAATGTTTCTAACTTACATCAAAGTTTCTATCTCTCCCTTCCTCTCTCTACAATCAACTAATCTATAATAATAAAAGCATACTATGCTAATTAGACCAGTGATCCTTCTGGGCATCCTTCCAGATGACTTGCTAAGGAAGCCTGGGTCCCAGGTGCCTGGCGAAGGCTGTGGAGCCCATGCTAGCAGCTTGCATGAATTTTGTGCATCAGGCCTGTGTGTGTGTGTGTGTGTGTGTGTGTGTGTGTGTGTGTGTGTATTCCTTGGGTGATTAAAAAAAGTATTTAAGTTTGAAAACTTTGAGAATCTTTAACTTTACTTAAAGACAAGATAGACAACACCAAAATAAACTGCTTTTAATTTTCAGATTATAGACAGGATGAAAATAAACTGCCAGTCATTCCAGAGTTTTACTTTTAATACTTCATGGTTAGCGTATAGGAATAGAATTCTTTAAACTTGTGCTTACCACTCATTAAGCGGAATTTACATAACTCAGAACACAAGAGTGGTCTTGGCCCTTTGGATAGCATCATTTTGATACCCTGCCCTTTACCACTCAGAACCTGCCCAAATTGCAGCAAGTGACCCCATCTCAGGAGAAAATTAGGAGCTACCCACCATAAATGCTCTCAACTTTCTCCCTCACTATCTTTAAATTTATTCCTCTATACTCCAGTTACAGAGGGAGAGGGTCAGGGATAATCCACTTTCTGGTGCTCTATACCTCATCCCTTTCTACTAGCTCTAGTTTCTGATTACATCCTTATCATTGGCTCCCTTCTCATTGTTGAACCTGTGAAGAGACTGGTTCTTTTTTTCAATTTTAAATATTAATGAATTCCACAACTACTTATGCAGAATCTTCCTGAATTAGTGACACATGCCTAACCACAGACCAGGAAGCTCTGAAGACACCAAGCAGAGTCAAACACACATATGTGTTTAATGTGGTATATCATATTGAAACTAATGAATACCAAAGGCAAAGCAAACAACTTCAAGGCCTTAGAAAAAAAGACATATTACACGCAGAAGAATAACAGTAATCAAAACAGACTGTGTGAGAAGCTATGCAACCAGAGGACATTGAAATAGTATTGTCAAAATGCAGGGGGAAAACCCTATGAGCTCACAATTCTATACTCAGTGAAAAGAACTTAAGAGAATAATTATTAACAATTTCCCAGGCCAAAAAAAAGTACTGAAAATACTAGAACTCATTGCTTGAAAATCTTGTATAAAGAAATGTTAAAGGAACTGTTTCTGGCAGAAGGAATATGATATTAAACAGAAGTTTGGGTTTTCACAAAGAAATGAATATTGCTCAAAATGAATGGAAGTAAAAATAAATTTAAAAAAAAAATTCAGTTGCTCTAAGTGATAACTGAATACTTAAAGCAAAAATTATAGCAGTGTATTGAGTATTTAGAGCACATAAAAGGGAAATATATAAAAAATGCTGTTGGAAGGTCAAAATTGGAGAAACACTTGTAATGTGTTTGCATTTGCCATTGATAATCTGATCACCCCTGAAGTTACTCATGATCAAACTAGCCTTGTCTTCAAGTTCTAGAGTATGTTTCCTTTAGTCATTAACTACTGTAGAGCTTACCTCAAACATCCATCATTTTTCTCATCCTGAGCTGATGCAATAGTTTCCTAACTAGATTTTAAAAAAAAGCCATCCCTTACCATGATTTTAGAGGCATATTCCAGAGATGCAGATATAATTCCATATTTAAAATAACATTGCTCATCTGAGTGGAAAGCAAGGGAAGCCCTTCACTGTGTCCTCCCTCAGAGCCGCCAGTCTCATTGCTGATTACTTCGTCAGAGTGCACTCATCAGGGTCATGCTACATGCAGCTCTTCCAAATTACTTACTTAATTTTGTTTTTTCACATAATTTCTTTCATATGAAATTGCTCTGACCCCCAGTTGGTTGGTGTGAACTCAATTTAAATGCCACCTCGTATTTTAAAATATATTTTTATTGATTTTAGAGAGAAAGGGAGAGGGAGAGAGAGAGATAGAAACATCAAAATTGAGAGAGAATCCTTGATCAGCTGCCTCCTGAACACCCCTAGGGGTGATTGAACCAGTAACCTGGGCATGTGCCCCGACAGGGAATCAGACAGTGACCTGCTAGTTCATAGGTCAATGCTCAACCTCTGAGCCATGCTGGCTGGGCAATGCCACCTTGTTTTTTAAAGCTTTCACTGATAGCTCACTGCCATTTTGTCCTCATCAGTGACACAAGTCCACATATCCCATCCTAAATAGCACTGCTTTTGGTACTTAACAAGTGTGTTATTACTTTATATTCATACATCTATTTTCTCCACAAATTGTGAATTCCTTGAACTCAGGCATGGCTGGCATTTTATTAATCTGTGTGTGTGTGTGTGTGTGTGTGTGTGTGTGTGTGTGTGTGTGTGTTTTAGAATCCCCTTCTAAACCCTAGACACATGGAAGTTTAGTGCAAGAATGAGTAAATAGAATGAAATAGAATTAATTGAAGGTTCAGTAACCTCCCATGATTCCAAAATACATTGAAATTAATGGAAGACAAGGCTCAACTTTAAACATTTTTTTTTCAAATCTGATATAGAAAACATACCAAACTTCATGTATTTTCTTCATTTCTAGAACTTAAATTCATCAATAATTATTTGTATTTTCTAGTATTGTATCACACATAGTCTGTAGATGTAATCTGAATTTTATATATACCTAATTTATTATTTTACTTCAAAATTATGATAGAAGTTAACTATCAATATTTAACTATATAAAATGACTTCTGTACATAAAATGTAATTTTATATTGATGGTGTTGAAATGTTACCTATTGTAATTTAAAAATGTGCTAAAAACATGGTCAATAATGAAACCCCTAAGCAAGAAATCTTGAACTAAATGAGATTAATTAAAATACTCTCAAATCATTTGTTGCTCTCAGGGCCTATTTGACTTCTTGATTTGGTCATATCAAGTTCCAAAGTTTTATCCAGAATGAATTGCTGCTGGCATTATCCTAATTAATATTACTTAAGCAGATATATTTTTCCCTCGTATTTTATGATTGGCTTGTAGCTCTTGCTTCTGAAGAGTTATAATAGCAATATTACTGGACTCAATAAATCAACCAAACTTTTTGGAGTTTCTATTATGTGCAATAAATTTGAGAGTCGATTGATTAGGAAGAAATCCCTATTTCCAATATGCTTATAGCTTGAGGTCAAGACAATACTATTATTACTGCTCATAATTTTGAGACCATCAGCACAGTAATATATGTTGATTGGTGTCTGACACTGTGCCAAGGAATGTGTGTGTGTGTGTGTGTGTGTGTGTGTGTGTGTGTGTGTATGTGTGTGTGTGTGTGTATGTGTGTGTGTGTGTGTGTTTGTGTGTGTGTGTATAATAAAATTCAATCATCACAGAAACCCTATTTAGTAGATGTAGCTATTATCCCTATTCAACCTCAAAGCTAACTAAGACCTAAAAATTTTAATGAACTTATCCAAGATCACACAGTTATTAAGTAATCGAATTTGCATTTCTGCCGAGTCGTACAATAGAGCTTGTTTTTATTTTAACAGCCTATTGCCTCCCTAACTTTTATAAGCAAAAAAATAGGAACAATTAAAAAAAACACATGAACTAAATCAAAGTTCAATAAAACAGCCTAAAAGTATTATGGGCAGGTACATGATTAATCGCCAAAAGAACAGTAAAGTGTTTGGGTTTATCTAGATACTCTAGACTCCAAGACCACTTCCTATCTCATCTCTTGTAAGCATCTCCCCTTTTAAGTGCTCCCCTGGTAACCCCAATTTGATAGCAAAGTCTTGAATTATGCCAATTTACTCAATGTATTTTTCTATATGTATTTTTAAATATGTTTATTAAATGTGTGCTCTTTATTTGTTTTCATTTATTTTAAATGTGTGCTCTTTTGAAACATACAATCTGATTCACTGCTTGCATATATAAGCCAATTAGCCTACCTACTTAGAAATCTAGTTTAAAATGATAGCAGTAGATGAATTTTTGCGGAATTAATTGGACTAAAATATTCTTGATATCTATCAAATGCGTGTCAATCAAATCCCATATAGTAATAACAAATGTCTGGCTGTGACCTGTAAGGGACAGCTTTTATATACGTCCTTACACTTCACCTTAAATTTTCTTTCTTATTTTAAAGCTTTTTCCCATGGTACTTTAAAGGGTCACAAAATTCAGAAGTAATGCATTCCCTCTGAATGAATAGGATTCTGGAGATTTATGATGAGCCCATATGACTATAAAAGTGAAGTCACATGATAATGATTTTCTTTGATTGTAAGAAAATGCTCTTTAGAAAATCAGTTGAGCATTTTTTTCTTCCCCATTTCAATGTAGATCATCACTATTCTAGTTATAGCTTACATCAGGTTTTGTATAGAAAGAGAAAAAAAAAAAGAAAAGAAAGAAAGCTTTGTTTGGAAGTGCTTTTAGTGGTTGATTTACTGAAAGAACAACCCCAGGAGGAATAATTTTAACTCTGGCTTTCCCAAAGAATCAGCAAGTTTTAAATCTAGGTAATCTTCCAATGCAGACTTATTAATGAATATGAATGCTAATGCACACACTTTTAAATCAAGGTGGATCTATCTGGAAGAAACTGAATTTATATTGTTTTCTATGGAGGCTTCATAAGCTCTGTGACATTGAGGGGGATAGAGTCGGAAGAGAAGCGATCTCAGCTCCCTGAAGTAACTTTTGTTGGAATACAAACAAGATTTGAATACGGTGGCACAAAACCACAGGCACAATGTGCACAGTCAGGTTTATAATTTTATGAGATTGCTCAGCTGTTGGAGTTTATTTTGATCGTCTCTGATTTGATTTTCCCTTCGTGAATCTATTTACAGAGAAGCAAGAAGCCCTTGATATGAGCAACGTGTTAGTTTTCAGAGAATTTTAGCATGTTTTGATATGGTGGTGTTGCCTGATTAACTCCGGTGTCTGCTGTAATATGCAATTTAACTTGTCTCCCACCTAGATTATAGTAAACAGTGAAAAAAAATGCCACATTGTTTTAGTTTTTAAATAAAAGGAAAACTCATCCATAAGAATTCCTAAAGTGCATGTCCTGGCTTATTAGGTTATAAGTGTAGATGCAAAACCACTGATTTGTGAGCCACAGGCCATGGTTCTAATCCCGAGGTATTTGCCTCGTTGAACTTCCATTTCTTCTTTCCTAGAATAAGATACAAACATAAAATAACGGCTGTTTCAAGGAAATTTTAAAAATATAAATCAACCAGCATTGCACATCGCCCTTATTAGGCAAGTGTTAGGCATCACAGTCATTTTTCATAATAAATATGCAATTATTAACTTAGTCTTTGTTCAACCAGAAAGTCATTTCTACTTTCCTTTTAATATGCTCTTATTTTCTTGTCTTGCACCTACATAAGGTTTTCAGATCTGGTTAATTCATTCTTTGTGACTGAACGTCAGCTCTTCGCAGCAGGGCACTACTGACTTGATCCCCTCTTTTGGAAAAGTCCAATCCTCACTCATCTAACTTGGTTAGCTTCTAGTGGAGTTGAAGCCTATATATTTGAGACAACCAAGTGCTTTACAAACACACCCCTTATGACATGGGAAGGAATCCTGAAGGGAGAAAAATTACATAAGGCCCTTGTCATCTTTCTCTCAGATGTCATCATTTAATATAGTTTATGGTTGCTTATTTGATGGAGAAGAGGATTCTTTCATACTTAACAGATCCTAGCAATCTTTTGTAAAGGATTGCCATAGTAACTTACCAAAAGAAGACTACCCCAAAGACGTTTTTATTTAATCCAATTTGATCTGAACGTCAGTTGACAGATATAGAGACCTGACTTATCGAAAACAATTCTAAAATAGTAGGTTAACTGTGCACAGAACGTGATCCTAGATTAAATAAACAGTAAAGTCAAATCAGAGGTAGCAGCTGAATTTGATAGGTTTAGGAGCAGTCAGGAAAAAAAAAATCACAATTTTATGAAAACATTTTGAGGTCTTTAAAGTTGATACCATGTTTTAAAAAATGTATTTATTTACCACAGGAAGTATTAACAGGACACAATACTTATCTAAAATAAAATCTTTGTAAGGAAAGCAAAAACCTACCTTGGTTTAGCTTTTGTGTCAGCACTAAAGAGATTTTATTTTTTTAACATGCTTCCCTTTTAACAATAAAGATAAAAAGTTTTAAATGCTACATTTTATTTACATGTTTCCCAAATTTTTTTATTTGTAGACTGTACCATACAATCGTGAAGTGCCATATTAAAGTGTATTACTATAAGCATTTTTGATGTGATCCACCTGTACGTTTTGCTCATCACAAAGGCACCACCAGATGACACTGACTTACTGGGTCACATAAACAAAGTCTGAAGCTTTGAACCCTTGTATCTAAATGCGATGGCATCTGTTGTGATGGGTGGGAGAATTCTCTGGATGGTATTGCTTAGTTGCCTAGCAATCAGTCACCTGATGCATTTGAGGAATCAGGCAGTGAGCAAAAAGTGATAAGGGGGAGAAGCCACAGGATCTCTTACAAAGCCTAATTATATGTACAGTAGCATCTTTTTTAGCTTCTGCGTGAGTGTATAAAGTAATTGAAGCTAAACAGGTAACTCTGGATAAGATTCACCATGGAGAAAGGGGGATCTTGCAATAGTTGTACTGAGTTGCTCATGTGATTTAATTTTTGGTTGAGGTGGACATATTCCCAGGAGACTTGTAAGAATCCAAGATGTTCAAATGTTCAATGTCTGTAATAGGAATTGTAATGACCTTGTGAAATAACATGTTGAAAAGATATTCTTTGGCATTATTATAGTAGAAAAATTTAATTCACATGAATGGTTACACTTAATTAAGCAAATGCTGGTCCTTAGATTAATTCTCATCGATAGAGTCCTTTTCCAGAAATGTTGTGACTTCTTAATAATAAAGTTTTGTCACAAAAATACAAAAGCCGTCTAACAGGATTCTGCCTATTATACTGCTACTGTGTTTGAATAGGGTAATGCGAATATTGTTAGACTCCTTTCTGTAACGTTTAAACATAAACTACAATTCAAACTCTTCTCTACCAATGAGTGTCTGATGGATAATTGAATCACACACAATAAGGTCTATTATTTCTTGAGGCTTTCTTAAATCTTAGGGATAAGACAGGGTAAAAATAACTAATATAAAAATGATTGATATGGATGTATAGTTTCAATGGTCATGTAAAGGTATATAAAGAAGTATTTGGTAAAACCTCTAGTCTTTAATGTGCTACCTTTGCAACCATACTATAAAAGAATTCCAGAACATACGCATTTCCATCTCATTAATATTAGACGACCATTTTTATTTGAAGTTTTTAATTGTTGACACTATTATAGATGTCCTCACCCCCCTCCCCTGCCTTTGCCCACCTTTACCCAGCCCCACCACCCCTCCACTGGCCTTCACCACTCTGTGGTCTTTGTCCATGGGCTATGCATATGTGTTCTTAGGCTACCCTCTTCATATTCTTTTATCCAGCCACTTCTTGCCCCCCCTGACCTCCATCAGTCTGTCTCATGTATCCATGCCTCTGGTTATATTTTATTCATCAGTTTATTTTGTTCATTACAGTCCACATATAAGTGAGATCATATGGTATATGCCTGTCTCTGACCAGCTTATTTCACTTAGCATATAATAATCTCCATATCCATCCATGCTGTTGCAAGGGATAAGAATTCCTTTTTTTTTTTTTACAGCCATACACATTTAACTTGAATGTTTAATTTCTAAACATAACATTAGCGTTTTTAAATTGAGATAATAATCACATAACAAAATTTATTGTTTAATAATATGAAAGCATTCAACTCAGTGATTTTTTTGTATATTTATGAAGTTGTGCAACTATCACTACTATCAAATTCTATCATATTTATATCACCCCCAAAAGCAATCTTGTATTCATTAGCAGTCACTCTCATTCTTCCCTGCCTCCAGACTACTAATCTATCTATGCCAATGGATTTGCGTATTCTGAATATTTCAACTCAATGAAATCATACAATATGTGATATGTTATGTCTGTCTTCTTTCATTTTCAAGATTTATTCATGTAATAGAATATATTAGTATTTTCAGTCCTTTTTAGGGCTGAAAATATTTCATTATATGGATTTACCACATTGTATTTATTCATTCACTGGTAGATGGACACCAAGGTTACTTTTACGTTGTGGCTATTATGAATAATGCTGCTATGATCACTCATGTAAAGATTTTTGCATATATGTATGCTTTTATTTTTCTAGAAATGGAATTGCTGGCTAATAGGTTAACTCTATATTCAAGTTTTTAGGAACTGCCAACTTGTTTTTCATAGTTATTGCACCATTTTGCATTACCACCAGTGATATATGAGAGTTTCAGTTTATCCATATCATTGCCAACAATTTTTGTTTCCTGTTGTTTTTATCCATCCTAGAGAGTGTGAGGTAGTCACCGTTTCATTTCCCTGATGAGCATCTCTTTATGTGCATAGTGTTCATTTGCATATATTCTTTAAAGAAATGCCTATTCAGAAACTCTGCCCATTTTTAAATCACATTGTCTGTTCCTGTTAAGTTGTAAGGGTTCTTTATATATTCTAGACATTATACCCTACTCAGATATATTATTTGCAAATGTTTTTTATTCCATTTTGTGGGTCCTCTTTTCCCTGACTTAATAAGCTTCCTTTAATGCGCACAATTTTTTAAGTTTGATGTTCCGTTTACTTTTTTCTTTGGTTGCTTATGCTTTTAATGTCATGTTTAAGAAACTGTTGCCTAACCCAGGGTCATGAAGATTTACAATGCTACTTCCTTTTAATAATTTTATAGTTTTAGCCTTTATATTTAGGTCTTACATTTATTTTTACTTAATTTTTGCGTACCGTTTGATGTAAGATTGTAAACTCTTCTTTATGCTGGTGGGTATCTAGTTACCCCAGCTCCATTTTTTAAAAACTATTCTTTCCTCATTAAATGATCTTAGCACCCTTGTTGAAATCAATTCTATGGATTCCATTCTTAATACTCAGTTATATCCCTTTGACCTACCTGTCTCTTCTTAGCTAATACTATACTGCTTTGATTCTCTGCTATAGAATGCCTTGAAATTGAAAAATGTGAGTCTTCTACTTTGTTTTTCTTCTAAAGTTTGTTTTGGCTATTCTGTGTCCCTGAATTTTTTAGGATCAGTTTGTCCATTTCTGTAAAAAAATGAATTTTGCCATTTAATAGGGATTGCACTGAATTTGTGGATTTGCAGATTATCTTCAAATATTAAGTCTTACAATTAATGAACAAGGAATGTCTTTTCATTTATTTAAAGAATTTCAATAATATTTTGTAGTTTATAGTGCCCAAGGTTTGGCTAAATTTATTTTTAAACTTGGTTAACTTCTTGGTCAAATTTATTTTTAAATAGTTTTTTTTTTTTGGATGCCTTAGTAAATGAAATTGTTTTGTTTGTTTATTTACACTTTAGGATTGTTTACTGCTAGCATGTAGAAATACAACTATATTTAAAATTTTTGTCTAGTAAGTCCAATGTCTGTGCTTCTTTGGGGAGAGATTCTTTCTTTTAAAATTTTGTATGGTGTATAATTTCTTGTTTTTTTTGTTGAAAAATTACATTTGAATAGGCTGGTAGTGCAAATTTGAAAATCATTTTCTCCTTCCCCCCCTTCACTTGTTGCTTCTTATTGAAGTTGTTATTGTTCATTCATTGGCTTTTCTGAACTATCTTGTACAATCTTTATTCTTTTTTTCCCTGCAATAAATGTTTTTTAAAAAATTTATCCTAAACAAACTCACAATCACAAGGGAGAAAAACAAACAATTTTTCAAATTCCATATTTAGTTTTAAGATAAAGAATCAAGTTTGCCACAGAGAACAAGAATCTCTATGAGCATTAAAATTTTAAGGATATAGAAGCCCTTTGTGTATACTATTTCACTATTTTTATTACCAGCTTACTTTTTTTTTTAATGACCTACACCCATGGTCAGCAAACTGTGGCATGCGAGCCACATGCGGCTCTTTGGCCCCTTGAGTGTGACTCTTCCACAAAATACCACTGCATGTGTGAATCTATTTTGAAGTGGCATTAGAAGAAATTTTAAAAATTTGGCTCTCCAAAGAAATTTCAATCGTTGTACTGTTGATATTTGGCTCTGTTGACTAATGAGTTTGCAACCTACACTATGGCCCAAACGTTAACTTTTACCAGGACTCACTAATCACTTCTATGGCTTAGTCACTGGCACAATTCATGTTTCACCTTAGCTTCAATCAAGTCTTATTATTTCATTTTTATAGCAGTATTCAATGTTGTCCTGTAGAAGTATTTCTCCTAGTTCTATTTGAAAGTCTGTGTTAGAGAACAAGCAACACCAGACTCATTGTCTATGTAGATACCCAGGCTTCTCCAGGAATACGTAAAACCCCTCGGCCAAAAATGCCTTCTTTATGGCAGGTCTGGCCTGGGGAGATGGTAGCCATAATCAATGAAGAGGACCTGTCCTCTGACAGTCTGCCTAACAAAGCCAAGGACCTAAGGGACAATGGACATAAGGGAAGTCGATTATTCTTCCATCTATCCACTCACACCTGGGCCATCAACTCTCACCTTCTACAGGCACATGAGCTTAGGGTGTCAGAAGTAGTTCCCAGGAGAGCTGTCCCAACAATTGCCTGCATTACCAACCTGTCATTGGCCAGGCTCCTCCAGGAAGTGATTACTCTGGTAGAGTTTAAAACACAAGAACTTCCTCCTTGCCTCAGAAGAGTAAGGAAATGTGTACAATATAAGTGTGAAGCAATACATTCTAATCAGTGCTGCACAAGATTGTGTTACTGTGAAATCAATGAGCGCAAACTAACTTTCTGAAAATATTTCTTAGAATGGGCTAGCTATCATTAAAAAAATTTGCCTATATATGTTCTTAGCTTCCATCCTATTTAAACATTTCTAGAGCAAGTAGTTACTATAATGGAAGAGAAAATAAAAAAGATCATATACCTCTACCTAAACCTAACCATGAACATGGATCCACAGGCACACTTGGGACGGGGGGTGAGAGGGGGGCTCTAGGGTTTTATGGAGAAGGAACTTGCTGATCAAATCTTCTCTGCAAATAGCTCTGTGCTTTTTTTAACCCAGGCCAACGCATCCTTATGGCGTGGCTGACAGCTAATCTGCATCCCAATATGAAAACTGCGCTGATGGGCGTCCACGCACCCCTTGTAGAGGCTGGTGACTGTGGTGGCTGTGCTTTGGAAGGGGACCCGGAGAGGAGAGAATGTCCCTGTGCTGACACACTGGGTCTATCTAGGGCCAGGCCAGGGCGGTGGGTGGCGAGTTCTGGAAGAGGTGCCAGGGCTCTGTGGCTGGTGTGCACCTGCAGCTCCGGGGTAGCTGCTCACCTGCTTGGCCTCGGCCAGGCGCTGCTGCTCCCACTGGGAGAACCAGTTACGGGCCCTGCTCCTGGATCTCTCTCTTGCCCTCTTCCTCCCGCTCCTCCATCCTTGTGGCTGGCTAGGCCTCCGGCTCCCGAAGACCTGCAAGCCCCTTCCCAGGCCTCCCACCCTGGGGCCCCGCTGAAGGTCACCGCCGCCACCCCTTGCCTCTTATTATGGACCTCCCCGCAGCTCTGCCAGCCTCAATCTTTATTCTTTATCATTTTGGCCACTGAGTTCTCTGTGCCGTTAACTTGGTGATCAACTGGTGGTTGGACAAAGATTTTCTTAGATGGCTGGAAATAAAATCTCCCGGTGTGGGGGTGAGCTGTGTTAGTGAGTTTGGACATGCCTTCCTTCATCACTCAGCCAGGAAGGTGACATCTCTGCTGAAGCCTTCCCTGCCTGCTGTGTGCAGTGCAAAGATGGGTCAGTGGTGAGCATTTAGGGCCTTCTCCTGTCTTTTCTAAATGTGCGCACACAGCCTGCTGCGTTCCCAATATTGTGTAGCTTTTCAAAACTCTTCTTCTTCAAAGCATCTCCTTCTGTAGCCTTTCTTCCCAAGCTTCCTGTTTGTTGGTCTGTTATCTGCCGTGGCACCCATTGTCCTCAGCTATGACTAAACTAGTTGCTTGGCAAAAATATTTTGAGAATAGATTTAATTGTAAACAGGGATTTTGCTACTTTGTTTGAACATATTCTATGTGTGTATATGGGTGTAGGTTTAACATACTGACTTCTATTAAAACTAAGTTCTAGAATACTGTTTTAACTAACTTAATTCCAGTAAAGGTTTTGAAAGTTGATTCTGTCTATAATTTCAGAACAAAAAAGTATATAGCCTAGTTAACAGGAACAGCAAGATTGACACAGAAACTTATGGTTTATAAATGTATGGTTATACATTTGTACGGTTTCTCCATATACTGTCCCTTCCGTTTAAAAAAAATGTATTCACAAATGAGAAGAATGTTCAGAAATGTTGAAATAACCTGGAATCGGGGCTCTGAATTTTTACAAGAACCATAATCAGAAGAGTTCCGTGTCTTGTAATTGGCCAAACCGGCACTAACTAAAAACCATATGCTTTTCCCAATGCCATGCATTTATTAGTAAAAAATAATGTGCTCCTGCTCGAATGGCAGGGACTGCGTGTGAGCCATTTCTGTAACAGAGCACTTCGTGGAATTGATGCAGGCGAGTCTGGGATTCTGTCTTCTCTCTTTGCCTGTCATCATTAAAACCATTCCTTAATGTGACGGTGTAAATGGGCTTCCCAGCATTTCTGGCTTGTCTCTGAGGAGGGACGTGCCTGAAACCTTTGATGTTTTATAATCAGAGGGCCTTTTTGATCTTGCTTGGTTATACCAATTTTGCATAATATTCCCCAGTCGATGATAATTCTATCATATTAAAATTACTCCGTTTTATGCTTGATGGTCATCAAAGAATATTTGTTTCAGCCAAATTAATTGCCTGTGATATAAATGCAACCAAGGGATTCGTGTCTGGGAGAAGTTTAAAAGCTGGTTCACTATCTGGATTTCCAATGCCTATTAGATTAAAATTGTGTAAGCCTTTCCTTCCAATCTTAGGGGAGAACAAAGGTCACATGCCAAAAGGATTATCTTTAATATGTGTCAGAGTTTAGAGATACCAAAATAAATAAGAAGTCTAGACAGCCCTGGGGAACAGACGTGTGCCTGATTGTGAAGTTGGCCGTGGCTAGTGGAGACTTTACAAGAAATGAAATCTCTCTGTTTATGAACCTGAAGAACATTTGCTAAGCGGTCGGGGTTCTGAACCTTGATGAGCACAGTCATCAGAAGCATTCTTGTGCAGAGAACTGTGCCCAGATGGAGAGATGGTGGGAAAAGTGGGTTTCCAGGCAGACCCTTTTGTCTTGGCTTGGGATTTAATATAAATCTTGTTTATATTGGCAGAATAAGTATGAAATATATTTTTTAAACCGAACCATAGGTTAAAAAAACTATTTTTATTGCCACCCATGAATAATGTTTAATAATCCTTAATAAAATGTAGCAGTGTGCCACATCAGGTATAGATATTGGGAGATGGCCTTTTTCGCCCTTTCTTAAATGGTCCACTGTCAACTGCAACATTTCCAGCCCTGTCCCTAGACAGGGGAGAGAGGAAGTCATAATTCTTAGCTCTCCGAATTCAAGTGATATGGTAGGTTCAGATGATAGTCTAAAGCCAAGAAAAAGAAAAAGTGTTTGAGTCACATAGCCGGATCTCACGGACTGTGTTGGCAGTGGCTGTGGGAGAGCTGGAATCCAGAGTTAGACACCATTAGGATTTACACACCATTTGACTCTGATTCTCACTAAATATCGGCTTCTTCATATTGACTGCACCCTCATGACCCCATCTAATCCTAATCACCGCTCAGACACTCTACTTCTGAATACCTTCCCCTTGGGGGTAGGGTTTCCACATTTAACTTTTGGGAGGACACAAACATGCAGTCCATAACATTTCATTGCTGCCCCCCCAAATTCATGTCCTCCTCACGTGAAAAATTACATTAATTCAATTCCAACAACTCCAGATGTCTTAACTTGACCTAGCATCAAATTCCTCATCAGCTGTGAAACCAAACATCTTACGTGCTTCCAAAAGGCAATGGAGAGACAGGCATAAGGTAGACATTACCATTCCAAAAAGGAAAAATAGGAAAGAAAAAGGGGTAACAGCTCCCAAATAAGTCCAAAACTTAACAGGGCAAAAACATTATATCTTGAGGTTCAAGAATAATGCCATATATATATTTTACTATGTACTGTATTCTTGCAATACAATAAGCTAGAGGAACAAATGTTTTTTTTAAAAATTCAGAAGAAAGATTAAATTGATAGTACTGTATTTATTTATACTAATATATCTAAAACACGGTGGATGTTATATGTATTACTAACACTAGATATCAAAATGAAAAGGCAATGTGAAAAAATTCATATGAAGAAGCAGCAATGTGATTGTTTAATGTAGGTAGCCTATTGTAATTAATACAAGAGGTGGCTACAAAATTATTATAGTAGTACACTGTGCACTACAGTTAATTTTATATTGTTATGATTCCATCTACATTTTTAAGTTAGTTTCTCCCAGCTGTGAATAGCACCATGTATAGTCTGTAAGTGTGTGTGTAAGCTTTGATAAATTTTGATGTTTTATGATAGATTTGTTTATATTTTATGGTAGTAAGCTATAAAATAGACTGGTATCTACATGTATTTTATACATTCATGAAAAGCATAATTTTTTTCTTAGTTTTCTTTGGTATTTCTAGACTACATGGTTTGTATGTCTGTTTTTTCAAATTGTTACATATCTCCAAAATATTTTCAGAAATATTTACTGAAAAAAAAATCTGCATATGAGTGGACCCATGCAGTTCAAGCCCATGTTGTTCCAGGGCCAATTGCACTCATTTCCTAGCATCTCTTGTATATTCATACTTATACAAGTTTATTTATACATATACAAGTAGTCGTAGATTTAAAAATACATGGGAATGATGAATACCAGATCCAAGACATCGTTACCTCTGGGGTAAAGAAGGGAAGGAGACAGGGAAAGAAACGCATAAGGATTTCAATTACTTGAAATATTTTACTTCCTAAGCTGAGAGGGAGTTTGTTACATGGCTATTGCTATGAGTCTGTTTGTCCAAAGTGTTTCGCAATGATCTGGCTGTGCTGTCCTTCTGTCCATCTACCTACCCGTCATCTGTCTGCCCACCGATCATTATCTGTCTTTCATCTACTGATCTGAAGCATGCATGGCAAAACGGAAGTCTTATGTTTATCCTCCTGACTTTGCTGATTATTTAAAAAATATAACTTTCTAAAGGGTTATACTACTTACTACTGTGTGGATAATGGATAGAGGAGATACAAGGAGGTGTGAAATGTCTCTGAGTCTTAGCAGCTGCAGTTAGAAAAGAGTGAATCTGAAAAATTTCAGGAAGCTGAATGGATGTCCATAGAGGCTACTGGAAAGTGCTGGTGCAAAGATGGCTCTCATGTTTCTATGATGAGCTTCCCAGTGGACAATAAAGCGGCTTTTCTGTTACTAGAAACTACATGCTGAAAGCGTGATGTTGACAGTTGGGGCAAGATGGGACCCAGTCTATCTGAATTTTAATAGTGGCGATTTATATTTTATTACACTATTCCTTGATGTGTTGTATAACCCCACAAGTACATCCTGGAGCCTTTGCTAGTGTCCAATAGAAAACTTTTCTGAAAATTCCAAGTTAGTTTTTTGTTTGTTTAAAGAAGAAGTATGCTCCTTCAAGTGGCATTATTACAGTTTACACCAGGGGTGGGCAAACTTTTTGACTTGAGGGCCACAATGGGTTCTTAAACTGGACCGGAGGGCCGGAACAAAAGCAACCTGACCATGCTGGCAATCTCATCTTGGGCTGCTGGTGAAGGAGCGGAGAGGAGAGTAAGAGAACCCTACACTTTTTCTGCTCCCTGGGCTGGATAGAACAGCCGAAGGGGCCGGATCCGGCCCGTGGGCCGTAGTTTGCCCACGGCTGGTTTATACTGAGCTGGCCGGTCCAGGAGAGATCCGTTACTAGGTCCGGCTGGTTGACAATGCAGGCTTTGGGCCGTAGAAATGCTGATTGGATTGAAGCAATGCTTGCAGCTGAGAATCATCTGTTAGGAAAGAGATGTTGCCCGGAGGTGCTCCCGGAGGCTGCAGAATGTGCTGAGCCGCCACCTGGAGAAGGCCGGACGAGGGCAATGTGCGAGGCTTTCCGGTGAAAAGTGTGCGCCGCAGGCACTTCTCACCCCAGCCTGACTGACTTCCGTGGTGGGTGCTGCTAGTTGATCAGGGCTTGCTGCACGTTGCAGTGTGTCATTGTTTTTTCTCTTCATTAGTTCTGGATGTAGGATTATTTTTACACTTTCTCAGCCATGGTGGGAAGGCACACCTATCAGTTCTTTCTCACTTTCATAACCCAAAGTTATACTTAAGATTTTGCCATTGAACTGTTTGTCTTTTTGTTAGTGGGGGTGGTGGTGATGATGTTTTCAGTGCCTGCTCAAATTCTTGGCAAGTAGCAGAAACTGATGGTTCTAGTTTTTTTTATTGCTGATGCCAAGAGCTATAATAGGGTATGAAGAGAGTTAGTGGATAAGTATTAATCCACAAAGTATGAATCAAGTGAGCAATGGTACTGCTTAAGGACAAAGACTCGGCTTAAGAGGCAGCCTCGGTTCATCCCTATCTAATTCACCCTGTCAGAGGCGTGCCACTCTTCCAGGGGTGATTTTTATGACCACATCCTTTATTCTGAATTCTAAAAGGTGGGTATATGTTTAAAACGAAAGTAAATATATTTATTTTGAGCAGTGTAGTAGCATCTATGGAGAACATAGGCCACCCTGATAACCTGAGGGTTCGTTTTAGTTAAGGATACAAATTTTACTAATATGTCTTTACTCACTGAGACCAAACACAGATTACCTTTTTTTAAAGTTACGTTCCAAGAATCCATCAATGGGAAGCGGAAACAAAATAGGACAAAACAGAACAAAACAACAATGAGATCTTGATAGAAGAGAGAAAGACTCGAAGGCCTGTCTAGCCTTTCCTCGTTAGATGTAGACCTTCCATAAACTTCACTTACAGAACGTTTGAAAAAATGTAATGGGACATTCCTGGCGAAAGGTGGTATTTCGGATTTGCATGCTCAGCAGTCACAACAGTATCCAGTCTGTTAAAGGAGAAGCTTGGAGGAAAGCTTATATTAGTATCCCAGGGCTTTGATCCTAGGTTATCGAGACTGAGAGAGTGCCTTATAGTCCTCTTGCTCCTGCTCCGTTTATCATGGTGAAGGCTCCTGCTTTATCTGCTCTGAACCTCAGAGCATTGTCTCAGGTGCATGCAAGCACTTTGAATGTCGCTAGTACTCAGAGGGAAAAAGCACAATTTTAGAAAATATAACTCATTGACCTCCCCCTTCCTGTTTCCTTTCTAAAGTCACAGTCCCATAGCTTCCGGGTTCCTATGCTTGCCTTTACCTGTTACAT
Organism: Vespertilio murinus; assembly: GCA_963924515.1. NCBI lineage: Eukaryota > Metazoa > Chordata > Mammalia > Chiroptera > Vespertilionidae > Vespertilio > Vespertilio murinus. The sequence goes on from OZ004713.1 coordinate 41,083,236, forward strand.
ACGGTTGGGGTTTTTTAGAGCAATCTTATTGATTGCTCTAAACTATTGATCTGGAGATGTTGGAGAATTCTTGGTTGTTGGGGTCTGTCCTATGCATTGTAAGATGGTTAGCACCATCCCTGGCTTCAATCCAGTAGGTGCCATTGGTACTCATCCATATAGTGCAACCAGAATGCCTCCAGATCTTACCAAACGTCCCCTGGGGCAAAATTGCTCCTGGTTGAGAACAACTGTTGTAGAGAGAATGTTTCTATGTGAATCCAAGGGGAAGCGATGGTGAAATACTGGGATTCTGTAATCTCATTGATATTTGGATGTTTTTATACAGATAAATATATTTTTTAGGAATTCACGGAAAATGCCTAAAAAACTCATGAGGCAGGCACCTCCTTTTGTAGAAGCACCACACAGGAGTATGGGCTGTGTAGTGGCTCTGACAGCAGCATCCAAACAAGGCTCCGCGTTCCACCCTGGTGCTGAAACACAGTGTGAGTGAAAAACGATTTCTACTCCAGGGACTCTCGGTAGGTCCTGGACCAAAATGAAAGGTAGCATACATCAGCATTGACGGTGGGCCCTGTTTCAGGCACGAACATCACTGCTGGCTTTCATTAGTGAAAGACACCACCCGTATTTATATCCATTCCTGTTTGCAAGAATCTGCTTTACTCTGCTATTTTTGTGTCATTATGAAAGGATGAATAATACCCAGAGAGGTAGTTAAAGCCACTTAATTGGCATGTGAATAAATAAAATGTTCAATTAAGATGGCCAAATGCCACAGATTTGAACGAGTAGAATGCTTTTATGTGACTTGACATGACACATGACTGGTGACTTGCATTCACACAAAATGCTCTGCTTTATAAGACACGAGGTTAATTGTTAATATTTGGCTTAAACCACTTCATTCTTTTGTTGCCTTGTTTTCTATTTTCCCATTTTGTTCATTGCTTGAATTCATGAAGAATAGTTCTTGTTTAAATAAATATTTTCCTTATCTTAGGATCTCCTAAGGCAGTGGTTGGCAAACTCATTAGTCAACCGAGCCAAATATCAACAGTACAACGATTGAAATTTCTTTGAGAGCCAAATTTTTAAAATTAAACTTCTTCTAATGCCACTTCTTCAAAATAGACTCTCCCAGGCTGTGGTATTTTGTGGAAGAGCCACTCTCAAGAGGCCAAATAGTCACATGTGGCTCACGAGCTGCAGTATGCCAACTACTGTTCTAAGGCTTTATTTACTCACTGACACTCTCATTTGATGTGAAGTGCCATATGTTTTTAATATACTGGGCAGCTGCAAGATTGAATGATTTTTAATTGGCATCTTTCAACTTCCAAGCAGCTTGCACAAACTAGGAAGATTCTACTCTGCTTCTCAGGAGCAAGTGATTGTAGCTTATCACCTTTGTGCTGATCTTAAAAATTATCAGACATAAAATCATTTACTGTCCAATCAAATAAATCAGAAAGCTTCTACCACTAGCTAAATGTTCAGAGTGCTTTTAAAAAATAAAATAATGATAGAATTGTAATAAAAATTAAGTGTACTTACACATAACAAATATTTTTAATGTTCTTACTTGTTCTGCTGGTCATTTCTCCTGCTACCTATTTTAGAAAGAGTCATTTCTGAATCTTACGGAAAACTAGAGGCCTGGTGCATGAATTTGTGCACAGGATTACTTTGCTAATGAAAGCCAGTATGGCTGCAAATAACAGACAAATCTATCTTAGCCCATTGAACAAGAGGGAGAAGTAAACCTTATCTCTACCCATAGCATTTCCTCTTTAAGAGCTTAAATAAGCTTTATAGGTCATGCTGCCACTATTGGGCCATAGAATGCCATGTGCTGACTGGTTTAGGATTCCCTTCCTGAACCAATTATTGGCAAGTAGAGAATACCAAGGCAGACTTGAGTCTAGGCCAGCCATGGGCAAACTCTGGCCTGTTCAGCTATTCTATCCAGCTCCTTCACCAGCAGCCCAAGATGAGAGTGCCAGCATGGTCAGGTTGCTTTGGTTCTGGCCCTCCAGTCCAGTTTAAGAACCCATGTGGCCCTCAAGTCAAAAAGTTTGCCCACCCCTGATCTAGGCTTTAGACTAATCAGGATTCAGTTCTGAAATTGGAAACAGCTTCTCCATTGGAATCTCTTAGACCCGGGTTTGGCTATCTGTGGCTCGCAAGCCACATGCAGCTCTTTGGACCCTTGAGTGTGGCGCTTCCACGAAATACCAAAATAGCCTAGGCTAGTCTATTTTGAAGAAGTGGAGTTAGAAGAAGTTTAAGTTTAAAACATTTGGCTCTCAAAACTGTTGATATTTGGCTCTGTTGACTAATGAGTTTGACGACCACTGTCTTAGACAGTGTGAAAGAGGGGTGTATTTCTAAAGCAAAAAAAAAAAAAGCCTTTCTCCTAGAGGAGGAAGGAGAAAATGAATCCTGGTAGCTAATCAGTGTGTTTACTATTTATTGGAAAGACTAGATGCGGGTGAAAAATAACGTGGAAACATGTTTTATGGCCTGTAAGTAACCCATTCTTACCACACTAGATTCTTGCAGGGAAAACAGGTTTTTATAAGGCCTTTCTGAAATGCTATATGGAGCTCATGCAGCTTGGCCCGTACCCAACAGTGGTTCTTAGAATCAAAGGCCAAATTCAGACCTTTTGTGCTTCTAAAAGACTGCATTGCTGATTAGCAGATGAATCTGTTGCCATGGCAATTATGATGTCCTGTATTGTATGTTACCACTTTAGAACAGGATCTAGAAAAATGAAGGTCCTAGGGTAGGAAACAAAAGGCTTCTTGGTAGTAAGACCAAATAGAATTAAAACTTGGGCATCAGAACTATGGGAAATTCTATTGCAAAACGAGAAGATCTGTGTTTTAAAGGGACAGTATTAAACCTCAACAAAATGAGACTATACTTCATTTATTTATCCTTATTTCCAAAGGGTTCTAGGTAGCCTTTGACATCGAAACTCATAAAATGTGACATTTAAAATACATTAGGAAAGAGAAGGAGGAAAGGATTAAGGGAAATGGTAGAGTATGTGAGAACAAGCACAGTGAGATCTTTAGGACAAAGCCTCCATTTTTCTTAACTTCCAGACTTTAAAAGCTCTGCTAAATTCTGGCAAAGTTTCTTGGCCTCAATCTCACCAAATTGCTCTCAGAGGTGTCCTTTCTGCTACATAGCTGATGTATTGAGTGTTTATTTTTTATTCCCGAGATGTAAAATTCTTTTTAATGAATGCAATATTTACCATCTTTCTGAGAATACTGGCTGTACTTCTGAAGTCTTAATTCTTTTACTTGGTATATATTCTTTTCTTTGTTGAGTTTTGTGCTTTTGACCCATAGTTGTGGCTTCCCTCCAACGTTGGGTGATATTTGGTTGTATACTCATTTTAGGATTGAAATTTCCTATTACCCTGCTGTGTTTATTTTACAACTTGCCTGTTGGACAAGCAGGACAGGATGCTGTGTGTGGGAGCTATTTAAGCTTTGCTTCATTAAATATAAAGGAGAGAGTGGAGCAACTTTTGGGCAGACTGTGTCAGTACCTAATGATTTGGGCACAGAGTCCCCATTCTTCTAGGACAAGCATATCAAAATTGCAGCCCCCATCAATATTTTTGCAGCCCAGCCAATATAATGGTATAGAAGAACCATTTTAATACAAATTGTGTAACTTAATTTTTATAATATCCTATTATGTATTATTATTAATAATGAACTACAACATCCACTAATGACTGATTAATCGCATTGCATTCATTTCCCTTACATGCCTTACATGCAAGCCCACCATTTCTCTTCACTAATACTAGCAGTGAATATTTTAGCAGCTGATTACCATGTCATTAGTCTTGTACTGACTTGTTTAGTGTGTGAAACAGGAAATATTTCACTTTCGGAGAACAAGAGAAATAGGTTTATTTGGTTTATGCTTATTTGTGCAATTATTCAGTGTCTTCCAAGTTAATGTTCAAGAAGAAATATTAATTTTTTATTAAAATGTTCTATTTTACATTTATTTCAGCCCTTAGTATTCAGCATATCTCTATTAAAATAAACCTACATTCCTATGAAAATGGAAGCTTTTGTGTTTTTGTGGCTCACATAAACTTAAACCTTGCTTATTTAACCCATGTTAGCCTTTGAGTTTAACATGCTTCTTCTAGGTCAGTGGTCGACAAACTGTGGCTCGCGAGCCACATGCGGCTTGTGAGCTGCAGTTTGCTGACCACTGGAATAAGGGCTTAATCAAAAGGAACAATAGCAGCCTGTAATTATTGGAATTGAGAGTCTAGTCAAGTGGTCGGCAAACTCATTAGTCAACAGAGCGGCAAACCACGGCTCATGACCCGTGGTTTGCCAATCGCTGTCTAGGTGTTCCTAACATGAAGACTTTGCCCTCGTGTCTCCAATTCCAATAACCTTAAGTCACTGCTCTGGGAAGATGATCTCTTTTGTTCTCCATCTGATCCGGGAGAGAGAGGGTATGTGTAGGAGTCATAATGCCTGGCTGTTGTCAGTTACCTCCGAAGTCACGCAATGCCGGGATCAGACGTCACTGGTTGGAGCTCCCTTGCAGCCATACTTACTGCTTGGCAGTGCTCTCCATTGTGTGCCTGATCGTGGATCCATTCTTCAAGCAAACATCGTCTCTCTTCTTTCAAGAGTCATCATAATTGCTGATCAGTGGGGCACACAGTTTCTTATGTTCAAGTGTGATTATAGATTTACCAAAATATCTTTTCAATCATTTTTAGGGATTGAGGCAAGAGGAGAAAGCTGCAGCAGACACTCATTCCACCAATTTGAAATAAAAGTATTTATTCTCAAGTGGTTTCACTGACATGAAAACAAATACAGAATTAAGGACTTTTTGAAATTTTGTTTTTCAAACATACTATTCCTATGTGAGAATTGGATAAATGTCCCTCCCCCCACCCCCCCATTTTCACAATCACCATCTGTGATTCCCATACCAAGGCTTGTGGTAGGCTAGATGATGGATAAAGAACAGAGCTTGAACTATGCATAATGCAGCTGGAACCTCTTTATGTGGCGGACAGGCGCCTCAGTATTGATGTGGTTATACATTGCCACAGGTCCAGGGTCCTGTCTTATAGGACTTGCTATTATTCCTTGTGGAACATCAAGACCATTGAACTTTAGAATGATGAAGGCTATAAAGAACCTTACAGCTCTGGCCTGTGTGGCTCAGTTGGTTGAGAGTCGCCCCATGCACTGAAAGGTCAGTAGTTCAGTTCCCTGTCAGGACACATGCCTGGGTTCCCAGCTCCATTCCCAAGGTGCAGGTGTGCTATAAGCAGCTGGTTCATGGTTCTCTCTCATCCATATCTTTTTTTTTCCTTTCTCCCTCTCTTCCTTCCTCCCCCTACTCTAACAAAACAAAACAAAAAACAAATAAAACACACACATCAAAACACAAACAAGCAAAAAAAACCCACAACGCCATATTTTTTTCAAAGAACCTGAAAAAACTCAGCAAGATAGATATTAGCTCCCTTTGGCATGCCAGGAAACTGAGGCTCAGTGAAGTTGTCACTCAAACTCTTGGAGCTAATTATAGAGTTCAATGTTGCCCCTACTGGCCCAAGGTTTTCCTCCCTGAGTCTAACAGCCTTTATTCAGTGCTACATATTTTATATCGGCTTCAGCTCCACAGGATGATAATCTCTTCTCTTGCTGTGTTTACTCTCTAATTCCTACCCCACTCCCAAAAATCTGCTTATCGTATGAGGTTGTACCACATGAAATTGCCTTTATATAGGTTAAAAATGGTCAAATATTGACAATTTCATCTAGCTAAATCTAATATATTGTCTAATTGTGTAAAGCTATAGAGAAAATTTTAAATTTATTAAATGTATTGGGATAAAAGAAATTAATGGCATTATATAAAATTCAGGTGTACAGTATATCTGTATACTCTATTATGTGCTCACCACCCAGAGTCAGCCTCCTTCTGTCATGTTATATTTGGTCCCTTTTACCCTCTTTGTCTCCCCCCAGCCCTTTCCCCTCTGGTAGCCACCATTCTGTTGTCTTATCTGTAGGTTTGGAATTTTGGGGGGTGTTTTTGCTTTTATGTTTTATATCACACATGTGAGTGAAATCATATGGTTCTTGTCCTCCATATTTTTATGCTGAGCGGTATTCCATTGTGAATATGTGTGTGTGTGTGTGTGTGTGTGTGTGTGTGTGTGTATAATATATATATATATATATATATATATATATATATATCACATTTTATGTATCAAATTATTGGTCAAAGGACAGTTGGGTTGTTCCCATGTCTTAGTTATTGTAAATGATGTTGCATTGAAGGCAGGAGTATGTATATCTTTATGAATAAGTGTTTTCAAACTTTCTGGGTAAAGACACAGAAGAGGGATTGCTGGTAGCTCTATGATTAATAATTTGAAGGAACTCCATTCTGTTTCCCATAGTGGCTGTACCAATTTACACTGCCAGCCGCAGTGTACAAGACTCCCTTTTCACCACATCTCCAAAACTTACTTCTTGTCTTATTGATAATATACATCCTAACAGGTATGAGGTAATATCTCTTGTGGTTTTGATTTCATTTCTTTTAGATAGTGATTTTGTGCATTTTCTCACAAACCTGTTGGTTGTTTGTATGTCTAGATGTCTTCCTGGGTAAAATGTCTGTTCAACTCATCTGCCCATTTTTAAATCAGATTGTTTGTATTTTGTTGTTGAGCCATATAGGTTCTTTATACATTTTGGATATTAGCCCCTTATCAGAGATATGGTTTGCAAATAATTTCTCCCATTGGATTGTTTGCCTTTCTGCTTTATTGATGGGTTTGTTGTGCAGAAGCCTTTTAGTTGGATGTAGTCCCATTTATTTATTTCTGCTTTTATTTCTCTTGCCTTGTGGTCAAAGACCCCACTGACACCAAGGTCCATATATTTAGAGCCTATGTTTTCTTCTATGTGTCTCACTGTTCCGAGTCTTATATGCAAGTCCTTAATCCATTCTGAGTTAATATTTGTGTATGATGTCAAGTACCAGCCTCGTTTCATTCTTTTGCAGTTTTACTACCACCGTTTATTGAACTTTTCTTTCTCTATTATATATTCTTGGCTCCTTTGTCGGATATTAGTTGTTGATATGTGTGGGTTTATTTTTTAATTTATTTTATATTTTTATTGCTTTCAGAGAAGAAGGAAGAAGGAGAGATAGAAACATCAATGATAAGAGGGAATCATTGATGGTCTGCCTCCTGCATGGCCCCTACTGGGGATTGAACCCACAACCTGGGCATGTGCCCTTGACCAGAATAGAACCCAGGACCCTTCAGTCCTCGGGCGGACGCTCTATCCACTGAGCCAAACCAGCTAGGGCTGTGTGGGTTTATGTCTAGGCTCCTAATTCTATTTTCATTGGTCTCTGTGTCTGCTTCTTTTAGCTGATACTATACTGTTTTGATTAATGTAGTTTTATAATCAGTTTTAATTCAGGGTGTGTGATAACCTTTGGTTTTGCTCTTATTCCTAAAAATTGCTTTAGCTATTTGGGCATTTTGTGGTTTCACACAAATTTGAGAATTTTTTGTTACATTTCTGTGAGAAATGCTATTGGTATTTGATAGGGATTGCATGAAATCTATGTTTCAAAATATATGGCCAATTTAACAATGTTAATTCTTCCAATCCATGAACACAGAATTATTTTCCATTTCATTGTTTTTTCTTATATTTCTTTCAACAGTGTCTTAAAGTTTTCAGTTTGCAGGTCTTTCTTCTCTTTTGATAAGTTTATTCCTATGAATTTTATTTTTTATTGTTGTTGCAATTGTAAGTATATTTTATTGTTAGTATAGGAATGCAACAGATCATTATATATTGATTTTGTATCCTGTAACTTTTCTGTTTATTGTCTCTAATAGGGGTGTGTGTGTGTGGTCTTTAGGCTTTTCTGTTATATATAGCATCATGTCATTTATGAAGTGACAATGTTACTTCTTGATTCCCAATGTAGATGCCTTTTATTTCTGTTTCTTGACTAATTGCTTTCCAGTATAGCACTGGACAGAGTGGGAATCCTTGTCATTTTCCTGGTCTTAGAGGAAAAGCTTCAGCCTTTTCATATTGAATATGCTAACCTAGGCCTTGTCATATATGACTTTTTTTTTTAAGTTGAGGTTCTTTCCTTTTATAGCCATTTTATTGAGGGCTGTTTTTTAAAAATCATAAATTGATGTTCTATCTTATCAAATGCCTTATCTTCATCTATTATGGGATCATATGATCGTTATCTTTTATTTCGTTAATGTGGTGTAGCACATTGATTTTGAGGATACTGAAACATCCTTGCATCTCTGGAATGAACCCCATCTGACCATGATATGTGGGGTTATTTGATTTGTTAGTAATTTGTTTAATATTTGTTCATCTATGTCATCAGAGATATCGGCCTATAATTTTTTATATATTTATTTTTAATACTTTTTATTGATTTATTTAAAAAGAGGAAAGATAAGGAATAGAGAGATAGACACATCAACTGCTGCCCCCTACATGTCCCGTACTGGGGATTGAGCCTGCAACCAGGGCATGTGTCCTGGCCAGGAGTTGAACCAGTGGCCTCTTGGTTTATAGCTTGATGCTTAACCACTGAACCACACTAGCCAGGCAAATTTTCTTTTTTGGAGTGTTGGCCTTGCCTTGTTTTGTTATCAGGGTAATGTTGGCTTTTTTAAAATGACTTAGAAAGTATTCCCTCTTTCTCAACTTTTTGGAGGAGTTAGAGGGAAAAAAATGGTATGACATCTTCTTTGAACATTTGGTAGAATTCACCAGTGAAGCCATCTGATCCTGGACTTCTGTGTTGTGAGGGTTTTTTTTATTACTGTTTTGATTTCCTCCCTAGAAATCAGTCTTATTTACATTTTTTCACTCTTCATGATTCAAGAAGGCTTTATACTTTACCCTTGTACAATCCTCAGTATTTCTGTGGTGTCCCCTGTACCTTTTCTTTCATTTCTGATTTTTTTTTTTTTTTGAGTAGCTTCTTTTCTCCCTAGGGAGTCTAAACAGGGGTTTCTCAATTTTATATTTTCAAAAAACAAGCTCTTTGTTTCATTCCCCACCCCCACTATCTTTTTGTTCTCTGCACTAATGTATTTCTAGTCTGATTTTTAATTAATTCCTTCCTTCTACTGACTTTGGGTTTGCTTTGTTCTTTTTTCAGTTCTTTAAGGAGCAATATTAGATTATTGAGGATTTTTCTTATTTCTGGAGGTAGGCCTGGAAAGGTATAAACTTACCTCTTAGTACAGCTTTTGCTGCATCTCAAAAAATATTTGGTATGTCCTATTTGAATTTTATTTGTGTCTATCATTTGATCTCTTATTTAACTATTCAATTTTTTATTTTTATTGACTTTATTCAGGCAGGGCACATTGGTTAATAAAGTTATACAGGTTCCAAGTGTACAATTTTATAATCCATCATCTATATGTTATATTGTGTGTTCATCACCCAAAATCAAGTCTCCTTTGTCACCATTTATCTCCCCTTTACCCTCTGCTACTTCCCCCCTGTGTCGATGTGGCTGCTTCTGTCAATCCTTGGTTATAAGACTTCTGTGGTTACTCCGGCTGATTGTTCGGTACTTCAGCTGGGATTCCAGTTTGGTCCCGGCAGGAGGTGGGTGTAGCTCCCTCTTACTCTGCTTCCATTGTGGATCATTTCCTGATTTTACTTTTTGTTACTCAGTCCAGGCGCATGTTGGTTTATCTGCACACATTTGTGTTAGGTCGCTGAAGGAGGAACACGGGAGGCCAGAGTGGTGAGGGATTACGAATGTGTTCGATCATCCGCACACCAGGTGGCTGAGCCAGGAGGGCTCCAGCACCCAGCGATGGGGGCTCTTCTCTGGGCGGAGACTTCTCTATGGGAACCCAGACGGGAGATGATGGCATGTGCTCACCAAAAAGGGGATGTCCACAGTGAAATGACATGAACAGCCAGTCCCCAGGGGAAGGGGGTCAGCTCAATTGCTCAATCAAACCTAACAACGTGTGGTTCTCCTAGCCTTCTTCCTGTCGCTGATTTCCACCCACAAGTTTGAGCAAGCTAGAAATTTAAAATATTTAGATTCTTACCTATCAACTTCGGAGCTGGAAAAAAAATATTCTGCCAAGAAATTAACATTTGTTCTAGAGAAAATAAAATCATGCACTGGTCATATAGGAGAACAGTGCCACTCATTTCTATTATCATAGTAGGCAATTAGCAAGATTCAGACCCTGGGCTATACGTCTACTACGTCATTAAAAGCGGGTGCTAATGCAACATGTAGGAAGCCTTATTCCACATTCTTAATAGTGGTTTCTGAGAAGTATGTTCTCTTATCATGCATGGAGGTGCTTTTCAGTTTATGTATTGGTTATATTACTGCTTCCTAAAAAACAAGAGGCTGCTTTTAATTTCTTTAGTATTTCCCTTCCAGTAAATTTCCTTCTGATAATCCTATATAATAAAAGGCTATTATGCAAATTGACCAAATGGTGGAACTACTGGTCGCTATGATGCACACTGACCACTAGAGGGCAGACGCTCAATACAGGAGCTGCCCTCTGGTGGTCAGTATGCTCCTACAGGGGGGGAGTGGCACAAAGCCAGAAGCCCTTAGCCAGACTCATGACTGGTGAGCACAATCCTCTTCCATGGCAGTTTCTAAGGATGTCCAACTGGTGGAGTAGGCCTGCTTCCCAGAAAGGGCCTAACCCATCAGTTGGACATCCGCTGAGGGTTCCTGGACTGCAAGAGGGCACAAGCTGAGCTAAGGGACCACCTCCCACCCCTAGTGCACGAATTTCGTGCACAAGGCCTCTAGTTTTTAAATAGAGCATAGTGAATTGTATCTGAATACCCAATCCTCTGTGAGCATTTTTAAAAACATCCCTTTGTTTTATATTTAAGATAATAAGTCATCTGTATTGCTATCATAATCACACAAGAGCATGATGGTATTTAGTGACTACAGAAAACTCACATAGGAAAAACATTTTGAAGAAGGAAAAAAACACACCACCATGAGATTAAATAATTTATTACCAGTGCTAAGATGAACACATACTTGATACTCAATTTTATGCAGAACTTTAAAAAAATAGTTTTAATACAGTATCAAAATTTACACAAGTATTTGTCAAAAGACCAGTGTTCCTTGTATTAGCTTCTACAGGCACAAAAACTTATTTTAAATGTCGTCAGAGTGTAGGAATACAACAACTTAAGGATGAGAACTTTTCTAACAAGAGAAGGTATAAAGCAAGCACTATTCTTTTACAAAGTAGTAATACTTAAAAGATATAAAAGAAAGATAGCCTTAAATCGTAACCCAATTATGAGAATTAGAGATTATTCTATAGTAAATTAATTCATAAATGTTTTCTCAAAGCAGAGTACTGGTTTTTCACCACAACATTCTAAAAACTAACAAAATACCTTCACCAATAACAATTATTAAGCTAATGAGTCCATTTAAAAACAACAATAGAGTAATTTAGAAGAAGTCTGAAAACTGGGAATTGTTGCATTCCTACTTTTATAATCTTAAACCACGGTAAAAATTTAGCATTCTGTCACAGGCCTTTTGCACATTCATACAGGAAACTGTCATTGCATTTGAATAAACACAAAAAATACCTATCATAGCATTTCCATTACACACAGTCTAATATTATATATACCAAAAATAAGAAACTAAGCAAAGCTAGCACACCTCTTTTTCAAACCGCAAGCAGCCTGAACAAAGCTTTTAGCCTCAGTAATGAAGGGCATGCGCCAGTTTCATGAAACACTGGATAGCGGCTGTAGACAAAGAAAGCTTTTCATAAATGCAGTGCAATATTTTAAAATTTACATGAAGTTTATTAAATATAACAGCATGTCTAGAAACTAAATTGTAGAAATTGACATCTCACAGCTGAAAACACTTAGAAAATTAGGTTTGCTTGTTCTTCCATTGAAATTTGTAATATTAGTTATCAATGGGTACACTGCATGAATATGGACATGTCCCCCAGGCCTGTCTTCATGAAAAATACATCAGGATTCAAAGAAGAGATATATTTATTTTGATCACTTGAAATAAGTGGTCCTCTCTGATAAGCACTCTATAGATAGTCTTGCTACCTACCTACCAGCTGTTAGGAATTTGTGATATTTTAGCACCTGAAAACAAAACCCCAGACACCTTATCTTACCTTGCATCTAAATTATGCAGCAGGAACTAGAATTTTGTTGACTAAAATATAACAATTAGGTACTCAAGTCTCAAACTTGGGAAGCTGGAAGGCACCTACCTACCTCTTCTACTTTTCAATACAACATGGTAGGAAACTCCCACGGTAAATGCAATGAGTCAACTCTATCAACCGCCAAGGCTCTACTGTACCCTTCCAATCATGCGTTTTTCCCAATTATAATCTAAGGAGTCAAAAACGTTCTGGTTCTAATGAAAATATTGGTACCAAAATGGTGATTTTCAAAGCTACCTTTGTTTGAAATTGACTATTGTAAGACATCAAAGCGAGAGACATAAAATACAGCTTTAGTTATATACTAAAGGTTTTTAGAGGGAAAATATGTGCAATCACTCCATGAGTTCAGGTTTGTGGAAGTCCACTCTTCTCCTTTTCTGTTACCCATTTCGGGCAGTGGGCATCTCCTGTTTGAAAAGAGTGTTTCTCACATCGGTCCTTTGTACTGGTTTCCAGACAAGTGCTGCCTAATCCCAGGACACGAACCTGCAGCATCTCCAAGTTTCCTCCACACAACCTTTAAAAGAAAACAAAACATCTTAATTGTTCTCTTCCACAAAGATAGGTGAGTTTTTAAGGGAGATCTAGGAGAGGGGCAAAGATGAGCATGAAGACAAGAGACACAATAGCCACACGAATGAGCTCAAACACAAAGGGAGTGAAATGTGGTGCAAGCTTCTAAATCACAAGAATTATTAGGTTGTTGGACCATCAGGTTTGTCAGGAACCAGGGTCAACATTAAAGAAGGATGTGCCAACTCAGTCTAGGTATTTGAGTGATATTCAGCTCTAGCCGCATGCTACACAGGAACCCCCACCCTCCGAGGTTGACTGCATTGGTGGAGGTGAAGTGCAGGCATCTGTATTTTTTAAAAGTTCCCAATGTGATTCTAATGCATAGCTAGACTTAAAGAATCCTGAAGCAAAATCATCCTGGTCCCTATTTTATACCTCTATTAAAGGGATATCAAAGGAAAATGAAGAAGCTTTGATCTTACGCTATTTAACTCCTGAGCTGTTAGCTTTGGGGCCACTAGTAAACTTCCCTGCAGAGTTTTGGGGCTCCAATCATAAATCTTAGCTACAAAACAGTACAATCTCTCAGACTGCCAAAACAAAAAGCATCCACATGCAGGGAAAAAAGAATAAATTCAAGAATTACCGAACTAGATACAATTACAATATGGTCAAAGTTGGGCTATTTTAGAGGGACAGTAGTAAAGGTGAAGTGAAGAATGACATAAGTATAAGGTAAAACAACTGAAATTGCCAATAATATATTAATATACTAACAGTAATTGGAAAATATGCGTATACACACACAGCAACAGTCGTAGCCCTCCCAGGGTGTTTCACTATAAAGACTATGCTCACATTAATTCCACAGAAATTTACATGACTATATCATGAACACAAAACCAGTGAGTTCATTACTTACTTAGACTGCGTTTGTTTTCCTTTTAAATAGAGCAGATACTACAGAGATACAGCGTTCTGCCTACTTTCATTTGTAAGCCAATGCAACTATTAGTCTCTGTGTTCTAGCACAATGGTCGGCAAACTCATTTGTCAACAGAGCCAACTATCAACAGTACAACAATTGAAATTTCTTTTGAGAGCCAATTTTTAAACTTCTTCTAATACCACTTCTTCAAAATAGACTCACCCAGGCTCAGGCCATGGTATTTTGTGGAAGAGCCACATGTGGCTTGCGAGCCACAGTTTGCCGACCATGGTTCTAGCAGCTACTCTTATGTGACAGAAATGTCCTGTCCGATTTGGAGAGTAGTTGTTATTGGAAAGGAATGTCATAGCAATAGATGGCTTAAGCTGTATACAAGGGAATTGGGAGAGTTTCAGTCTTAATAACTAGACTGCAAAGAGGTACAGACATCTGATCAGGAAGCCAAGGTAGCATCTCTTTCTTGCCCTTAAATTGTAAATATAATTACATCTATCCAGCATGCTTTAAATTTCTGGTTTAGAAGTAGAGGGTAAACTCAAACCTCAGTCACAGATACAAAGAATTAGATGGTTACAACTCAACGTAGCCTGTCTTCAAGTACTCAACTATAGATTGCAATGGGCTATGTGGTAAAAGGAAACAGAGCAGGCAGAATTGAGCTAAGCCAATGATTCACCTATTAACTAAGAGGAGAACAGGTTGATGACCAATCAAGTATTTAAACTGTTCTCAGGGAATTTGAGAGTCAAACAGAGAAACCTAAGATTAAAAAAATAAAACAGTGTATTTCTGTGGTACGGTTTGGGAAGAGAATAGGAAGAGAGCCCTTCATGCTATTAATATGATGTGCTGTGAACAATAGTCTTTCATTGTATAGATGTCAACAACTTATCTTCAGGAGGACTACCAGAAACTGAGGGCAAAACTTCTGTTAAGTTCTGTGTCTTATAACTAATCTGTTACATTATTATAAAAGCACATAGTTCCTCTAATAGGTTTCACAATCTTAGCAAGTTTCTAATAAATTACTTATCTATGCAAATGTCTTAAAACACATTTTTCTTTATTCTCCAGTATTTGCTTTGTTTTTTCAATGTTCATATAATTTATAATGGTGATGCCAATATTTTGAATCAACACCTTTTTCCTTGGTTTTTAAGTACTTTCCAAATATGAATGCTAACAGTCAGACTTGGGCTGGCTTTTTTTTTTTTTTTTTTTTTTTTGTCCTTCAAATTATGGGCATCATTACAATTGAGAGTTTGTAAAGGCAAATGAGGAGGGAAAGCTTTTGGCTCTAGGAAAATATCTTCTGATACATTTTTTTTAAAATACAGGCAAACAAAAAGATCTATACAAACTAATCAAGATACAACCCATGGTAGGTCTCTGCTGTAATTAAGAAATAACACTTCTGATGTCTAGAAATCTTTCATCTAAAAAATATAAAAAGAGGCAAGAAAAGGGACAATCCTGGCATTTCTTTACAGAATTTCCGGCATTAAGCACAATGGAGATGTAAGATGCATTGCTTTCATTCTTGTGGAAAGGAGTCCCCAGCTTTAATTGGGGAGTAGAGTGAGCTAGTCCTTAGGAGATCTGGGTCCACTCCTGCCCACTTATCTATTCCTTAGCAAACAATCTGAGCAAGTACCTTCAGTTGAGCAATTAACAAAATTTTGGGACATAAAATGCATTTTTGGGGTTCTTACACAGCAGTTGCTATCCAAATTGTCCATGGTCTGGGGTAAAACCCAGATCTCTGAATTACGAAGGAGCTCCACTGGGTGATGACCTCAGTGGCCCCCTCGAGTTCTACAATTCCTAAAGTCTGTCAGAACGTTCTTCCAGAGACAATAGATGAGAAGCAACAGGCATTCCTAGGTGGGTGGCCCAAATCCTTAAACTTCTCTGAGGAAAATATTCAAACTGAAAACCTCAAGGACAGGCTAAAAAGCTACAAAAGGTAAACAGTGACGCATTTAGGAAATCATGCCTTCCAAAACTAATGACTTTTGAAAACAGACAAAAACAGTCACAACACAAACAAGCAGGAGACTAAAACACTTTTCCTAGCACACATAAAATGCCCATGGGACTTTGTAACTTTTACTAAATTCCAAGAGATGGATAAGTGTCTGAGACCATCTGTCCTGATAGCCTAAAGCTTAAGGGTATTTCTAAGAAATTTTGATATCTTAATGGACAAAGAATCTAAGGTTAAAAATATTATATATATGAAGCCAATTAAAATGAGTGATTATATGATTTTTTGTTTTTAACAAATGTGTTCCTCTGTAATATTATATTTAGCTTTCTAATAACCTTCACTATTATATTCTTGATTAAATGATACATATATGCATATTACTGAAATAGTTAAAATTTAGTCAGACACATAATGATCACATTGAATATGTATCGTGAAAGTAGCATATGTCATGTTTTTACTGTGTTCTTCTATGATTTCATAGATGTGTATGTCTATCTCCTATAGCTATATTCTGAACATATGTCAACCACTGAAAGGTAAAGATATTACTTTGCATGACATGAAGCACACATAATATGCACGAACAACCCAGCAAATATTACCTATTAAGATGATGATTTCTTTTCCCCCAAGTATATTTACAAACAAATCCAAAGAAGTCTGTTTTCTTTATCACAGGGTTTAAACACTGATCTCTTAAACTTCTTAAAAGTATGAAACAGAAACCCATTTATTTTATCAAAACTAGTAATACATTTTAGACGACAATTACTTAGAAGCTTTCATAATTCTGGAATATAATGGCTTATTGCTTACCTGAATATTTTATAACATGATTGTAGTGATAAAAAATAAGGGTAGTTGATTTTATTTTCATGTAATTAGGGCACTGGTCCAGCATTTTTAAAAGTAGATATTCATAAAGCAATAACTATGCCATGATGGGGCTTGGAACACAGAATACACGACAAAGCACATTAAACTTACATTGCACATTTCTCTGACTATAGCTTTTTCTGTCTCACTAAGGTCCTGTTCATACTCTTTACCCTGTTGACGATCTATAGTTTCCTGAACATCCAAGACCTGGATTAGTTGAAAAAGAGAAGCAAATTTCACATGGAAAAAAAACCTTGTTAGTTATAGAATAAAACCAGCAAGCAGCTCCACTTGGTAAAACCTTTAGTTTTCTCCATGTCTACATATCAGAGTGGACATACATGGTAAAATCTTTTAAAATAGTTTATTATTGTGAAACCTATCTGGAATCAATTCTACTTGATTTCAGATGGCCATTAAAAGCAATCTATTGCATTACCAAGAGTCTCTTGAATGTATTCATGTCTAAAATAATTAGATACATTTAGTTAATTGGGTCATTAAGATAACCTGTCAATGATTTAGTCAATAATTCTTACTCCATGGTAAAAATGAGCAATATAATTAATTATACACCAGACAGTCCAAATGATATGTAGACACGGCCTATAAAAAAAGATGATAGTGATGGTGAAACTGGTCAGAACCCAGGAATATGTACATAAGATTTTTTGTTAATATTAACCCTACTGACCTCACAGTTCTTGCAGGGGCATTCTTCGTGGCTAGGAAAGGCATATGGGGATGGTTCTTTGATATTGGCAATGAGACACACTGACTCCTTATAGTGACAATATTTGAGCAACACTTTGAATATTTTTAATTAGAACAAAGTATCTGGGGATGAGATGCTTTTTAACAATTTTAGATTCCCTTAAAATTAGTGCTTAATAGAATGAAATAATATTCCTTTTAAAATGTCTTTAAAGTTTTCATGTCAAAGTACAAAACTTGGGCTTTGAATGCAGTTTGCTATTTTCTTCTGTTAGTTTATAAATCAAAGCATTAATGTAGCATAAAAAAAAACTTTTCCTAAGAGCACCTATAGAATCCACCCTGACATTGCTAAGCTCCTTGTTCTGTTGTCCTCCTGGTCAGTGCTAATGGCTGCACCTAAAGGTGTCACCTGCGAATTAGTACCAGTGAGCAGTTGAGCCAAAATAAATCACTTAAGCATGAGGGGAGCCTTTCTTTTAAATTTATATCTACTGCAACTGCAAGGATTTTTCTCAAGAGTTCATGCTGCAAGAAAGAATGTAATTCACAAACTACTCCCTAGTTAACTCAAAAGTTCTAGCCATTGTTCTCATGTAGATATTGCTTCTTTAATGTAGCATGTGATTAGTAGCGAATGAAAGCCTGAATCTTTTACTCAGCTTAAGTTAGTTTACATCCATTAGAGGAAATCCGTAACTGTGCTCAGTGATTATTCATAGAAAACTTACGGAACTCTTTGAACAAGCTCATTTACTTACAAATTGGATTTATTATGCACCTCAGAGAAGAGTGCTTCAAATCAGTTAATTTCTACTAAATGAAGTGAAGTTCCAATTAATAGTTAGCATGAATTTTAAAAACAAGAAAAATGTGGTGTTATTTTAATGTTCAGTGAGCTAATTTCTCACACCGCCTTCACACTCTTCCCCCCATCCATGACCACAGTTAATAAATCCTAGAGATTTTTTTTAATCTATCAGAAGATGAGAAACTGAGCCATTGTCCTAATTATTCCTTTCAGAACAGAAAAATCTTATGCTATAACTATGCTCTAGATTGGTGGCTTTTAAAAACAAAATGTTGAGCGGAGTCTGGTTTGGCTCAGTGGACTGAGTGTTGGTCTGCGGACCGAAGGGTCCCAGATTTGATTCTGGTCAAAGGCATGTACATTGATTGCAGGCACAACCCCAGTGGGGGGGGGTGCAGGAGGCAGCTGGTCGATGTATCTCTCTCATCAATGTTTCTGGCTCTCTATCCCTCTCCCTTCCTCTCTGTGAAAAATCAACAAAATATATTAATTTTTTAAATGCTGAGTGATTTCATGTTTTCAACATTGAGAGAATGTTCCGATGCATTTCCCATAGGCTGTGTTTGCACATATTTCTATATTTCTATTTCAGACACAGTGAACCCATGGAAGCGAACATATTATATATTCAAAAGCCTCCCCTTATCCAATAAAGGTACTTCAGTATTAGCCAGCTGCCCAGTGAGGACTTGTCTATCCTGATTATAACATAATACCTTCCTCTCTAGAGGTAAAATTTTATATGAAAATTAGAGCATGGATTTAGAGAAAGTTGAAGCGCTCTTCCCTGCCTGCCCCATTCCTTTTCAGCCATACTAACACAGCCGTGGTGAGAAATCTGGGGCAGAATGCCGTGCGACCCAACCAGCTGATCTGATGCAAACTGCACTTGCCCTTTAATAAGGCAGCGGGCTGAATCATGCTTCAATGGGAAAATTGTTACTTTGGGAGCATGTACGGACACTAACACTACAAGATTGAAGCCACTCTCGTTTTGCTCATCTCTAAAATGCTTTTCAGGTAGCTAGAGCCTGGCTTGTGCTCAAGTTACAGCACGGTTAGCACACTGTTCATGCTCAGCAGCATTTAAATGCTGAAGCAGAGAGCGAGTGTTCCCCAATTGATAAACCAGCACCCGCCAGACAGGGGGCCACCTCGTTCTGCTGTGCCTTCCCATGAGTTGCTCACTTTGTGTTGTCCCAACCAAGACAGGAAATGCCAGGCGCCTTGCCACTGGCCACCAGCGTGGTCCTGCTACCTTCTCTCATCGGCAGCCAATTGATGGCTGTGAGACACAAGCTCATTTCATCTAAGACAGTGGTCTGCAAACTGCAGCTCGCGAGCCACATGTTTGCAGCTCTGTGGACTAATGAGTTTGCCAACCACTGATCTAAGGGACAGTAAAATACAAGGAGGGAGCCAAATCTACTAAATCAACTCCAAATAACTATTCTCAAGTTCTCATCTATGTATTTGCTTTAGACATGCCAGGGAAAATGTGGCCCACTCCAAAAGGATGCATCTGCGATCTGTGGATAAATCCTTCTGAATCCAAAATAATTTTAGAAAAATTGTGAAACCCATGTGGCAGGCTGAGGCACTCTACCCACTCCCTGCCCATCAGGCTGCACGTTAGGATTACTGACTTAAAGGACAGCGGTGTATACTTGGAAACTGAAAATTTCAAGGAACTGTCTCCATTTTAAGATTCATTTTTATTGAAAAGCTCATTATTGGTAAAGAAAATTGAGTGATAAATTTCAGCCAAGGCTTTTTTTGAAGTCATTACAGAATTTGAAGTAAAAGCCAAAAATAAAATAGCTTTATGAGCAAGATCTCATACCTATTTTGTAATATTCTCTAAAGGAACATTAACTAGAATCTGAAGACCTAATTTCTTTTATGAGGGGGAGGGGAGTAGGTTTTGTTTATTTCAATAGTTTCTTTTAGTAAGTGGCACAATGTGCTTCATTTGCATAAAGAAAGAAAACTATGGTATCCTTCCTTCCTTTGGCCAACTATGAGCTCCCTCTATTTGAAGACACCCATGCTACAAACACTGCACATAAAATACTGGTAACACTATCTTACACAATGAATATACATGCATATCAGACTTCAAATTCAACTCGATGCAGATAATGAATCACATTACTCAAAACAACACTAGAGATTCAACCATAAGTACTCAAACCCATTGTTAGTAAAAAAAAAATAAAATCATAGTTCAATACTTGAGGTAAAGTTACACCATTAGGGGTAAAAAAAAAAGTCTATATGGTTAAAACAAGACTGTGAGGACTACTAGACTACAGCAAACAAACCACAACACAACTGATTTTCTTGATAAATGTTTGTACACGGTTGGTTACCTTAAGAGAATGTACCACGGGTTCAGGCTGCTGAGAAGGTGTGGTATGTCCACTGAAGCTAGCTTGAGGGTTGGGTGAACTGTTATTCCCATCAGCCCCTGATGACAACCTAAAAGAACCCTTAGTAGAAAATCAACAACTTTGTTATTAAAACAAAAGTCGTTTATAACGGCACAGATGTCATTCAATTTCACTGCCAAATGAGAATCAGCCATTTTGTTATTTCCCCTCTAGACTGTCCTATAATACTGTCCTCCTGTTAATTGCAATGTACTTGCTGCTTGACCAGCAAGAAAAGTTAACCAAGAACCATCTCTGCACATGTCCAGATGTCATTTCTAATTTACCAAAGAGAGCAAAGCCCCCTGAGGGATGACCATTAAGCATTTCAAGAATGATTTTTTGAAACTTAACCATACCTCAAGTATAGGGAATTTGTGGGTTACTCTGCAGCTGAGTTAACATGCTCATTCAGCAAGACAAATGCCTCATTCCATGTGTCTCAGAAAATGCAGACACATCACATTCTTATAAAACTCTCTCTCATAAAACACCTCTTTGAGGGAAGACCTGTAATGGAACATATTCCAAAGAGATTTAACCAAATTCAGTATTTTTTTTTCTTTTCATAAAAAAATCCACTTATTTTCTGGTGTTTTTGTTTTTGTTTTTTTGGATATGAAAAACAAAATGGATCAGATTACATATTTGTAGTTCAGTGACTCCACAACTTAGTTGCTGAGGAATCAGAAGCTGCCATGGTTAATTTGGCCTGTGAGAATCACCATCACTCATACAGGAACTGGGGGGAAATCAAACCGACTTTTTCTAGGGAATGCTTGCAGAAAGACTAAAGGACCAGGGTAGAAGAAGAGTAGCAGTTACCTAACCTCCCACAAAAAACAGTCGAATGGGAATTTCACCTGTGTATGGTGATCATTACACTCAGAGGGCCTGAGAGATGTTAATGTCTGTCCAACGAACCTAGATTTTCTTTTCATGCCTAATAGACTAATAACTGCTCTGTTTCTCTTGGACCCCATGGATCTAATCCCTGGAGGAGCATGTGTGGTTTGGAACTTTTCTTTTCCAGCTTCTCTAAGAGCTTCCGTGTTGTGCGTTTTGGGGAAGGGAAGGGAAAGCTGAGTGCAGCCTGTCTTAGGTTTAGGCTTTATGCAAACCATGCTATTTTTAAAGAAATTGACACTCCCCATTGATTTTTCACAAAAATTATTATGCATGCTATTTGGGATGTGTTCTCTCTTCCCTGTTGCTACCTCCTTGAAGGCTCTCCTCACCACCTCACCAGCCAGCGGAGACCCCGTGCTTCTCCTTGCTCAGAGAGTTATGGAAGCACATTGGTCCTGCCCAACCCTCTCTAGCCAACAGGGAGGAACAGCCACACAGTGTGACATTTAGGTGACCTCTCCAGGTTCTGTCCTCCATTGCTACTAATGACTAAATTAATAGCAGGTGATGACCCAAGGCAACCAATTGTAACAGCCCCAACCCTCTCTGGGGAAAAAATATTTGTAAGGTATGTTTTCCTATATTTGTAGTTAAGACCAAATCAGACGTAGTACCCGATACAAATAACAAAAGGGAAACTCTTTGAGGTTGGCTCAGTGGGCACACCCTCCCTCCAACTCCACCACCACATTTTGGACATCTTCCTCTTCTGAAGAGATCAGATGTTTCCAAAGCAAAGGGATTTTAAAGGAGGTTCTAGTTCTCTATCATTCTCTTTCTCTGTTATCCCCATGCTCATGAACTCATGTGAAAAGGCCTCTGAGGTTACGCAGAGTTCATTTCAAACCTCTCATCATTTCAAGCCTCTCATTCAGGACCCACCACTACAGTTTAGTCTTTCTTCTGACTGGCAATCTGAGTTGGCTGGCAATACTCCTCCCCCCTCTGAGCTACCCTCCTCCCAGTCCTTCTCTTTCAAAGGTTCCCTTCCCAGACCTGGCAAACTGGGAGGTATATCAATCCTTGCATGCTTTTGCTTTGGAATGGGACCTCCATCTTCCAGGCCATTTTAGTTTAAGAAAATTTCTAAAATCAGTGATAAGGATCTTCCCTTAACCAAACCCTCTAGGTCATTGGTTGGTAAACTCAGTCAACAGAGCCAAATAGCAACAGTACGATGATTGAAATTTCTCTTGAGAGCCAAATTTTTAAAAACTTCTAATGCCACTTCTTCAAAATAGACTCGCCCAGGCCGTGGTATTTTGTGGAAGAGCCACACTCAAGGGACCAAAGAGCTGCATATGGCTCATGAGCCGCAGTTTGCCGACCACGGATCTAGATAATTTAGCATTGTTTAAACTTAAGGGGAGTCCTGTTCTACCCTTATCTATTCAGAAATACAAACATTTTATTAAAGAAGTTTCTTTAAATAATAGAATAATAATAATAAAGGGGGGAATTGTATAAGTGGGGGATTAAAGTTCAAATCCACTTTGTGAGCCATGGACTAATTGCAGGAAGGATCAAGATTCATGGGCATGTGGTTCTTGTGAAGCCACAAAGGTAGCCAAGTGCCTGGCAAAGTTGTACACCAACAGGTGCTACACAGGTTTCTAGATTGTAACAATCAAGCAACTCATTCTATCACCTCTCTTTTAGTTCCCATAAAATGAAAGGACAAATTTATATGTGCTCAGTAGGATGAGACCAAAATTTGGAGAATCATCTAGGTTCAATCAATACATCGTTGACTAATATGTTTTCACCGAAGTATTTTTTTTTAAAAAACGTGCTACTGAGCCAAACATATTGTAATAAGATTGAGCCCATTTAAATTGTAACATGGCTGGCTCAGGAGACAAGGAATTTAAAAAGAGGAAAGCCTTAATGAAATTAGACATGTGACTCCCAATTTCAGGAAGGCTTGTTTTCAAGGTACATGTGATGACACATAGTGCACCACTGTCAACTGGAAAGGGCAGGGAATAATTTCCTCGGCTGGTCAACAGACATCTGAGGGTGTCTAACAGTTCGTTTCCATGGCCACTGAACTCCGAAACACCTTTTCATGAAGGTGCAGGCTACCTTTGTGCTCAATTTACTCAACGTTCACCCTCAAGTTCAGGGGGAAAACCCTAGAGATGACCGTTTAGGAGATGAAAGACTACTCCCAGTGTCCCTCCCCAGATTTACACCCCCCACAGCAACGTTCTTTCATGTGCACAGGCTGTTCTCTCCCCCCAGCATAGCTTCCCTCGAGCAGCACAAGCCACCTGGGTTACACACAAGCAATGCAGCAGCTGGCTTGTCTTCACTCACCGGGAGAGTGGGCAGGCAGCGTCCTATTCCTTGCCACCACTGCAAGACCCGCCGGGCTCTGGGCCCCCAGCCTTTCTCCATATTTGAGCTGTCTCTAGCTGGAGGTTGCCTTCTATTCTGGGTGGCCTTATATTTGGAACAATATAGTACAATCACTCAGAAAAATACCGTTTCCCAAGTCTCAAGAAAGCAGACAGAACAAGAAGCGGAATGAGATGCACACACAATGACCACAATGGCGAGCTGTAACATGCACCTGTGACCAGGGGAAAAGTGAACACAATCTGAAGTCTGTGTACTAGAGCTAATACTGATTTTTAAAGTTGGTTCTGGCCAAGTTTTAACTACCTCTCAAAGTATCAAAAAGTGGTAGGTGACAATGCTAAAATTAAAAAAGTTGAAGCTACATAGACAAGTTTATTTTGTAGGTTGTACTTGTGAGAAACAGAAGTACCACAAGTCTTCCAAGAACTTAAAGCAGTGTAACTTCAGGACTTAAAGCAGTGTAACTTCAGGACTTCACAGAAATTATTTGAAATGCGTTTGGGAGCACGATGCCCTTTTGGCAAGAAACACAAGTTGGGTGGATATATTTAACAATACTCTAACACTGATGCTGCATCAAATTCTTTAAAAAAATTCCTGCACATTTAAAAAATGTAGGGTGGAGCAATAGTGGGTCTACAGTTGTTTGTATGGAAAATACAGTAATTAATACAAGAATAAACTTTCATTCATTCACAACTATAAGCTCACTTTTGCTGTACCCTGTATGTATGAGCGAAGAAGTCACTACTGCATCACAGTAACTTTCACCTGGGACATATACATAGTTGTCAAATAATCAAGCTGATCCCTAAATTTCTATACCAGTTCGAACTAGATATATCACATAATTAAAAAAAAATTCCCTAAATCTCAGTTTTTTTTCCCCATGGCCAAACTGTAAATCTACTAAAAATGATCAGAACCAAAATGAGTTTATTTGAACATACTTTCTCCTTTCTGGCAACTTTCACTAAAACCTTCAATTAAGAATGCTACATTCTAAAGCATTGGTTCTCAACCTTTCTAATGCAGTGACACTTTAATACACTTCCTCATGTTGTGGTGACCCCCAACCGTAAAATTATTTTCGTTGCTACTGTTATAAATCCTAATGAAAATATCTGTGTCTTCCGATGGTCTTAGGCAACCCTGCTAATGGTTCTTAACCTGCGGGTCGCGACCATCAGAAAGCACAGATATTTACATTACGATTCATAACAGTAGAAAAATTACAGTTAGGAAGTAGCAACAAAAATAATTTTATGGTTAGGGGTCACCAAAACATGAGGGACTGTATTAAAGGGTCATGGCATTAGAAAGGTTGAGAACTCCTGTCCTAAAGAATATGAGTAGCAATGATGGTGAGCAGTTGTTACACTTTCCTGAATCTATGAAATAATAGCAGTTATCTATTAAATAAGCCACACAGGTTCCTCACATAAAAGAAAATTACATATTTGCACTTGAACCATAATGATCATTTCAACTGAGCAACACTGATTTGAACATTGCTCTTTTGTAATAATTTCATATGCCCATTATCTACTTTATGTTCACCATCAAAAGAATTAAATCCAGTAATTTATAAAATGATTGATGGCTTAAAATTCACCTCCCAACCCAACTGGCATAGTTCGATTTCAGAGACAATTCTTATGCATAATGCAGTATTTTACAAACGAGTTCTCGATTCAGGATTTTGTTCTCTCCGTGACTTCCACATCTCTCAGACCTTAGATTTTTCTGATTCAACAACTGGGTAAAACTTAAGAATTCCTGTTGTCATGTGCCCCAATGTATAGTAAGACTGAATCCCAATGTTTCGCCATTGCAACAAAATTCATAACATGAAATCTAAGGTAACGTCTATAACCATTTAGAAGCAACTGGAAAGAACAGCCATTCAGTTATATGTACAGTGTACAATATTTTCCCACTTTCAGAAAGCAGATAAAATATGAAATATACTTTCCTCAGGGTCTTATAAAAGGTTCTTTTTAAACATATGTAGAGTGCATAGTATTATTAATCTCCTAAGTGGGGGCAATATACATGGGCCAGATTTTTGTGAAAGCATAAACTGCTTGGTGGTATAACCATTTTAAAAGAAAAAGTACTCTTTTGGAATCAGGAGTATTGACTTTCTACTCATGTGGGCAACGTAATTTTTGTTTTTTGTTTTTTTTTAAATTCTGGTCTTGGGAAAGTCTGTCCTAGACCGGCCATCATTTTTGACCTTCAGGTAAACAACTATACTTGAATGGTACTTCCGTACTAATGAAGGCTTAGCTCTTTGCAAGCTCTACAATTATCAACTGCGCTGTTTTCTGAAGACAGCTTCATAAAAATAAACTAAGCCTCCTGTAACTCGGTGCTTGGAATTGTTGGCAACTTTGGAACTCAAAACGGTGGAAACCCAGATGCTGGCCATCAATTGGGAGAACCATTTCAAACAACCTTAAGAAAGTCACTTTCTATTTTCTGGGTAATCCCATTTTGCTTAGCTTTGTTTTCTGCAGTTTTTAAAAATTCTACATTTATGAAAAAGAATACCTGAATAACCCTACCATTCCACAGAAATCTGAGTACTCCTTAGCCACTTTCTATATGGGTAAAGTAATCCACAAATTATTGTAGGCTTCAGGACAGTCCATCCTAAAGGACATAGCAAAGTAATGCTCTGCATCAAGGCTGTGTGGGAGGTAAATGACAGGTTACTTACCCGGAGGCAAGTACTCATCACAGAAACCACGAATTCTGTGGTGTGAGCAAGCAGCCTGGATCAGGGAGTAAGAGTTCTCTCTACATACCACTGAAAAGGATAAATGTTTGGTTCTGCTATCCCTTGTAACATTTCTGGAAAGCCTTCCACAAAAAGTGAGATTTAGGACATTTTCTAATACTGTCCTTAAAACCACTAACTTCTTAAGAATTAAGAAAACATGGAGCCATTCATTTTAAAAAAGAAAATGTATCACTTATAGTCTCGCAGCGTAAAATAATTACAATTCACAATATGGATTTTAAGAGAACTGATAAGAAGAAGCTATTGTGAATAAGTTGTCTTCTGGCTATTTTAGTAACATTGTTTTGATTAATACTTTGGGAGTTTCCATTCTTTTGCCTTACAGAGTACACATTGAAAAAAAATCTTTAACAAGAATAATACTACTGTCTTTGCATTTTATTGCATAAAATGCAGGTTTCCCATTTCGATGTAGATAAGACAAGTGCACTCGTAAGAAACTGTAGAGCCCAGCCCCCTGATCTATTATAGGAAGCCAGCGATGGAAGTCTGAAAATTGATCGACTAAAGTGGTTTCCTGTTAGTTAAAGACGTTTAATTTTTTATAAGTCCTGAAGGTAGGTCAAACTATACCTCATCAGAACACATACCTAGTTTGAGAGAGAGGAGGAATTCAGTATTTCCTTACCGCAGGGCAAGAGCGGATGGTGCGTCTTCTCTGAATGTCAGGATGAAGACTGGTAAAATGGGACAAAATTTGCCTGCAAATAATATTTTGTTCCATTTTATCAATCTTCATTCTGACATTTGCAGAACTGCAGTGCCACACAAATCAAAGCCCAGATGAGAGACCTGAAAGGTCACCTTGACAAACTTCTTCCTAAAGATTCCTGCAAATGGGCTCAGCATTGCTAAGAGACTTTGTGCTTTGCTCTAATAGAGTAGTTGATTGTATTCAAAGAAAAGTTTAGTTTTCCTTGAATTAAAGAGTCTGAATTGACTCAATACTGACTTAACACACTAAATAATTTCCTGGATTTGTAGATAATCATTCATTAGAATCATTGTTGCTAAGCACTACAAGAGGTAACACCCCATGCCGTGTGAGGTGGGTATCTGCTCCCAGGTTTGCTGAGAGGTCAGCACACTAAGTCCGCTCACTGCCTCCAGGGTCACACTGCCTAGGTCAGATTCTTTATCTGGCACTTAGCAAGTACATGATCTCCCCGTGCCTCAGTTTCCTCATCTGTAAAATGTGGGCAATATGATATGATAATACTATCTCTCTGAGTAAGGCAAGGTATAGGAAAAATGCTCCTACAACAGTGCCTAGCCCACATTAAGCACTACAACAATGATTTTTCAACCCTTTTACTCTCACTGCACGCAAATTAATTACTCAAATTCTGTGGCACGCACACACACAGAAATATTTTTTTGCCAATCTGATCAAAAGAAAAATAGGTTTAATCAGGTGTCGGCTGTTGTGATATTTTACTTGACAGTCTAAGGGGGAAAAGGTCAGGTATTGCATGCTTTCAAAATTTTTGCAGCGCACCGGTTGAAAATCGCTGCTCTGTAAGTATTTGCTGTCATCATGGATGTTTTTGCTACACATTTTATAACTTGTTTGTCAGTTTATGCCCAGATGTTTATTGTTTGAGCAGCAGTTCTCGGGGTGATTTGCCCCCTCCCCCCGGGGGGTGGCATTTTCAGTTGTCACCAGGGGGTCTCTATGGGCAGTTAGTGGAGAGAGAGGCTAAGGATGCTGCCACACAGCTGGCAGCACAGGCAGCCCACACGGGGCGTTAGCCAGGCCCTAAGGGCACCAGTTCCGGAGCCCAGAAAGCCTGGTGTTGGAGAACTGCAAAGCAACATTTCCGTTGATGGCTCTGGCGCAGATTTTGCAAATGAGGACAAGCCACCCCCATGATGTAGAGCACGTAAGGACTTCAGAGTCCTCTCTTGCTCAAGCTCTCATGCGGTCTAAGTATAAAGACATCCATCTTTCCACCTCCGAATAGGAAATTACTCTTTATAACAAAAGGAACAGAATTTTAAAATACCCAAAACATCCTACCGCCACAATGTGAGCAGAGCCGGCACACAAAGCGGGCAGGTACAGGGCAGTGGTCCAAAGGACAGATTGCTCTCTGAGCGGAGAGAGCCAGCACGCTGCCCCCATGCAAACCCAGACACCACCCCGCAGAGAATAAAATTGGCAGAAGGTGGTTTGCGGAAATTACGGAAGGAAAATAAAAGCTTTCTCAGCAACACAACAGGTAAAGATTCTGCACTTAACTTTAGGCAGACACTCCAGGAAAGAATAAAATTGCCAGGAAACAGAAATGAGGGCCCTGACCCGTGCAACAACAGCCCAGAGCAGGTGAGAGCGTTGTGTGACAGGCAGAGGCACACCAGAGAGACAGAAATCTGGATCGGGACAGCGGCCATTCTCTCCTTCACAGGAGGCTAAGGGTTGCAGTCTGTCACTTGTTTGTCTCCTCAGTGGGTGGAAGACTCCTGAGATGTCATATCTTAGGTCAAAACAGCTCTCCATTGCTAAGCTCCTGTTACATTTTAGGACTCTCCTAAATGCAGTCAGTTTAAAGATTATTAATGCTAGCTAATATGCTCTCCCACTACGAGTTAATACCCATCAAAACGCTAACTGTGGGCCCGGTCCTATTCTCAATAATTTGCACTACATAATGGTTTCTTTCTTTTTGTTTAGGCCCTGAAGGTCTCCTCCTGTTTTGTGTGCTCATCATGCGGCTCCAGGGCTTTCAGGAGACCGGGGCACCCTGGGAAGATGATTGTGTCGGCCCACGGCCTTGGGAGGACCAGGGAGTGTGTGTTCATCACTGCTCCACGCCAGCACCTCAGCGGGGTGTGATGGTGACACTTACAAAATGCTGCATCTGTAACAGCATCCCAAAGATTTTGAAACTTGGGATATTACAAAGTATCTTAAGGAATGGGTTGAAAGTTATGGGCAGCTCACTCTGAAATACTGGGACATCCAAAGTACATGCTGAATCCCATCCAAATCATTATGTAATGGCAAACATCAAATGGTGGGGGGGAAAATACACACACACACACACACACACACACACACACACACACATATATATATATATATATATATATATATATATATATATATATATATATATAAAGGGATACAATTCTCAGCTTCATTAAGGGTAGGCCAACCATAAGTATCCAGATGTAACCAGGTTACCAGCTAAGGAAACCAGAAGGCAATATTTATTCACTCGCTCATTCATGATGCCAAATAACAGCTAAGATGGAAGACTGTGGATTCACAGCAGAGGTGGTAAGGAGCTTCCATCCAGAGAACCTGGGTGTAGACAGTTGTCTTGTTCAGGGAGATGGAAGCAATTCAGAGGGACTTGAGCCTAGAATGTGAGGGGCAAGTGGAGCAGGACCGAGGCTGACATGAAAGGCAGAAGTCAGATCACAGAGACCCTTCTACATCATCAGAGGGCTTTGAAATTCATTCTATACTGAGGCCTGAGCAGTGGAAGACCCGATTTCTGTTTTATAGATCACTCTAGCAATGTGGAGAACAATTTGGATGGAACAAGACTAGCTGAGATGAAGTCCAATTAGGGTATAAACAAAGAAGTTCAAGTGAAAAATGATTACTCATGGCACACACCGGACAACAGCAGAGAGAATGAAAGGGATATTGATGGATTAAAAGACGGGATGAGCCCTAATGCTTATCTGAATGTAGGCAAGGAGGTTGAAAGAGGAATCCAGAATGGCCCCCAGCTTTCTGGCTGGGGACCAGCTAAATGGTCATGTTATTGACCAGGGTCGGAAGTGCCAGAAAAGTAATATATCTATCTCATCAGATTTCAAAATCAAGATCAAAGAGGGAATTAACAATGTATGAAGCCCCAAATAATCTTTTTCATGACTAGCCACACAACTAAGTTTCTTCTGACACATAAGAGTGCCAACTATTTCAAATGTCATAACTTTACCCTCATGCCATGTTAAAAATATCATCCGATCAAACAATATAATATCCTTGGAAGGAAAGCAATTTTGAAATATCAGTGAGGGCAGGTAAAGCTTGAAGACATATATAGTTCCAAGGGGGGAAAAAATGACAGAAATTACAGAGATTAGCCTTTTTACAGGAATTAGAGAGGGCCACCCCCAGGAAGGAGAAAATTAATATCCTGAGAGGGCGAAGGCAGAAAACACCCCCCCCCAAGTCTCTGTAGCCAGAGTGACACCAGGCAAAGAACATGAGGGCCTGTGCACAATAGATGCTGAACAATAGCTAGGAAATGGGACAATCGGATGTGCGCACTTTCTGCCTCCAGTAATGAGCTTACAGTGCTTAATTCTAGCCTCCAATTAACCACCCAACTCCCAACGAGGAGCACGAAATGTGCAGAGGAAAAGGAAGAAAGGTACATCCAAATGGCTTCATCAGACTGACAATCGGCAATTCAAGTTTGCCACAGATGTGCACACTTTTAGGTCTTGGGCTTCTAACAAAGGGAGACGAGGGGGCATGAGGGGGACTGAGAAGGCACAGAACTGAACTGCCAGTGTAGACACAAGAGCGAAAAAGTCATGCTAACAAACACTGCGTTCGCATTGCAGAGCAGTACCTCAGCGCTTGCTCCTTGGGACTCCACAGCCACGTAAGATAAATGCTGGCCAAGGCAACTGTGAAATGCTACCTGGTAAGGCGGTGGTGGCTGCCCTGGCTTGAGCACAAGGAAGGGCCTTCAGCTTCTTCAGGACTCTTCCAGTACCCCAAGCTCCCCCACAGGATAGGAAGGTGGAGATAAGAGAGAGGCGGACAGGGGGCCAGTCAGCCTCATACAAGGGCGGCCACCTCCCGGGGAGACATGTTGATAATACGAGTACAGCCACCTGTCAGACTGCACTTCCCGGGCCATTTGCTGGGAGCTGTGTCTTGGAGCACACACAGGGATCCTGCACTTGACAGTTTATGAAAACACCCATGGCTAACATGATGTGGGCAGCAAGACCGTCACCAGCGGGAGAAATGGGGTCTCCCGTTACTGAGAACAGGGCACGCAGGAAGCGGGGAGAAAGCATGAGCTCGGTTTTCACCAACAGCTCTTACTAGGAAGGAAGGAAGGAAGTGATTTAAGAGTAGGTTTAAGTCACTAACAATTTATGGTGGAAAACACGATTTCCAGATTCAAACATATACGCTCATTTTGTAAATAATGCTCAAAAAGGTATGTCTAGGACCTACTAGAGAGTTAAAATATAAAACACCTCTGTAGAATTAGCATGGAAAGGAATTTCAAAACTCATCCATAACACATGAAAGATGAACCATATTAAATGTGCTGCTCCTTCCCCATCTTTAGGGCACAGCCCACAAGCCTCCTCTTTTTCTCCACATTCTCACCGGAAGTCCCAATCCAGTCCATTAGCCATTTATTCTCCCACAATTGTACCTCTAACCCTGACCTCTCCTCTGAGGTCCCGACATACCTAGCTATCTCTGTAACATCTCTTAAGAGACGGCCAACACCTCACATTTACCATGCCCAAAACAGCTCGATTCCCCATCACCCACTAAGCTGTTCTCCCAGTCTCCCTGGTCTCAGCACACAGCAGCCCCTGTCATACAGTTGTTTAGCTCAAAATCCAAGGAGGCACCCTTCATTCCTCCTAGAGCCAACTCACAGAGCCATCTGGGGCAGCCATGCACTGCACAGTCTAACCCAGGGGTGGGCAAACTTTTTGACTCAAGGGCCACAATGGGTTCTTACACTGGACCGGAGGGCAGGAACAAAAGCAGCCTGACCATGCTGGCACTCTCATCTGGGGCTGCTGGTGAAGGAGCAGAGGGGAGAGCAAGAGAACCCTCCGCTCTTTAGGCTCCGCGGGCCAGATAGAATAGCCGAAGGGGCCGGATCCAGCCCGCGGGCAGTAGTTTCCCCACGGCTGGTCTACGCGAACAGTTCCTCCAGTTGCTTGGTGCCCACCTTATGAAGCCACATGGGGCCCCTTCCCCATATATTCCCAACCCAGCCTGTCACAGGGCACTCTGGGCTCCACTTCTGTGTTGTGAATCCAGTGCTTCTCCTCACCATCTCCACCCCACCCCTTAGTTCCAGCCACTGGCTCAACCAAGCTAGCTCCCTAATGAGTGTCCCTCTGTCCCTGCTCTCGCACTGCCCCCGTCTTCTCTACCCAGCATCGATGGCAGCCTTTGCAATGGTAACGGATGGTACCATAACCTTGCCCCATTCCTCCTATGGCTTTCCATCAAGTCAGACCCAAATCCCAACACTTGACCTTGGTCAACGAGCGCACAGGGTCTGTTCCCTGCCTGTGTGTCTGACTTCACCTCCAGTGACTCTCCTCCTCATGTTGTGCCAGCCACACAGCCGTCTTCCTCATTTCCTCAGATATGACTAGTGTGTTCCTGCCTAAACCTTTGTCCTTGCTGTTCTCACGGCCCGTAATACCCTTT
This sequence comes from Vespertilio murinus, assembly GCA_963924515.1. Taxonomy (NCBI): domain Eukaryota; kingdom Metazoa; phylum Chordata; class Mammalia; order Chiroptera; family Vespertilionidae; genus Vespertilio; species Vespertilio murinus. Next base: position 41,116,415 of record OZ004713.1, read on the forward strand.
TTTCCTAGCCATCCTGCTTTCTTCGCTCAGGTCCCCTCAGATGTCACTTCCTCAGGGCAGGGGAAGGTTCTAACTCCGTGTCAAAGGCCCTGTCACTCCAGTCACTCCGATTTTGTACCCTGCTGCTGTTCTCTTCTCATAGTGATGATCACTCCCAGGCATTGCATATTTGTGCTTTCTTAAATAATGATCCATATACTGAAATATAAGCTGAGTAAATTTCTTACTCAAGGCTATCCAGCTGTTGTCTAAAACAGTATCTGTAGCCAAGAGAACAAAGTATTGGAGGGGTAAAGTAGTAAATGAATGGCCAAAACTTCCTCCTCTCGCTCCATATTTGTTAAGGCTGCTCTGGTTACTAAGAAAAGCTGTGGAGGCCCTCGAATCATTTCCCATTGAGGGAATACCCCTGTCCCAATCTATCGATAAATGGAAAACTTTTTCATTTCAAATAGTGAGGTCACTGCTTTTGCCTAGCCTAGGCTGTGGGGACGAAAGATCGCATAAATAACTAAAATTCAAAATAGCTTTACCTAGCCCAGGCGTGGGCAAACCACGGCCCGTGGGCCGGATCCGGCCCGTTCGGCTGTTCTATTGGGCCCACTCGGAGCTGAAAGAGCGGGCCATACCCTTTTATGTAATGATGTTTACTTTGAATTTATATTAGTTCACACACACACTCCATCCATGCTTTTGTTCCGGCCCTCCGGTCCAGTTTACGAACCCATTGTGGCCCTCGAGTCAAAAAGTTTGCCCACCCCTGACCTAGCCCCTCCACGTAAACTCTGACCACCGCTAATGGCACACACCAAATCTGCCCGGATAAAAACGTTCACTTTCCTGAAGTTTCTGGGTGAAGGACTTCGGAGTAATTAACAGCAGGGCCAGTATTCTGAGCGCCTTGCCCAAAGAAAGGATCGAACTAAACTTTGAAATGCACAGCTGAAATTTTCCAAAAAGCTGACTTAAGGAATTCTGAAAAGTGACATTGTAAAACTTGGGGAAAGGCAGATTTTTAAAAATGAAACTTGTTTTAAAATTAGAAATTTGGCAATAGTATCATCCTGGGAAACAACCAGGTTAACCAGTTAAAAAAGAAAGAAAGGAAAAAAAAAGTGAAGGCTGCCTAGAGATGTCTTAGAAAGAAAGTGAGAAGTATTTTGCCTATTCAAGAGAAAAGAGACCCAGAGACTAATGAGCCCCATAAGCTTCTCCCTGCCCGACCCTCAGCAGGTCCCTGTCCTCACGCTGAGATGGAGGCCTATCAATTAGCCTCGCGTGGCTGCGGCCCAGGGTGACTAACAGGCTTGATTGCAAGGCGCTGGGCAAACAGTAATTGCTAGAGAGAGCTCTGCTATCAGTCCCCACCGAAGCCCTGAGAACATGTGTGGCCCTTTTCGAGCTCCCTTCTACCCCCTGGCTCTTCTGGTGTCCGTCAGTCCTAGCGACAGCGACAAAAAGACAAGCGAGGATCCTTCTGGCTTTTCTACAGCTCCCATCCTGACGCCCAGGGACCGCGCTGGACACAGGAACGAGCCCTTGTCCTCCCCGCTCTCCCAAGCACCTTAAAGATAAGGCTCTTCCTCACCTTCCTTTCCACGCATGCATACACCAGAATTAAAACCACAGTTGGACAAAAATGACGGAAAAGGAGAATTATTAACATAAAGAACTTGAAAAACACAATTCACTTCATTCTTACCAATCACCTCCTGATTTCTCACGCTTCCACAAAATGCCCTCATTACAAGCGTGACTAATTGATTGCTGACCTCCGCCTAAGCTGGAAGTGGATTTCCTCCTCATTCCCTGATAAACATGGATTTAGAATTCCGCTTGTCTTTGAAGGACTCTAGAAGTTCATGTTCTTTCCGAGCTGCCAGCCGCGTGGTGTCCATTTGAGAGACAAGCCCGCCCCACATTATGGAAGCAGCGATCTCTCTGAGAGGCGCACGAACAGCCAGGACACAAAAGCAATAGAATCAATCAGTCACCAGCGTACAGCTTCAGTAAGCATCCCTGTGTGTTTCAGAAAAGTGCTGTGTTTCTGGCTAGTAGAGACACACCTACTGTCCTTCCAGTAGGGAACGACTCGCCCTTTCAAGTCAAATGCAAGCATCTTTATCTCCAACAAACTTTTATCCCAAAGCTACCGTATTTGCCGGCATATAAGACGATTTTTTGGCCCTGAAAAATACGTATTTGCCGGCGTATAAGACGACCCCCTAATATTTCCACTAAAAATACAGAGTTTGTTATATACTCGCCGTATAAGACTACCCCCCACTTGGAGGCATATTTTTCAGGGCCAAAGGGTCGTCTTATACGCCGGCAAATACGGTAAGTGGTTTGTTAGGGAAAAAAAATACCCTTGCCTCTTGCTCAATGACCCTTCTGGTTCCATCACAGCACATTTCAAAGACACTGATAAGTTAGGGCAGGTTTGGGGATGATAGAACAAAGGAACTTAAACCAATGAAAAAGTAAACAATACTTTCTGAAAAAAGTACATGTACATAGTAAATTCATTATGTACAAGAGAAAATTTATGTAACAATGAGACACACACCCCCAATTTAAAAAAAAAACACAAAACACCAATATTAAGAGATAACTCAAATAATTGACTAATTATTCTAGTGTGGAGCAGAGGTCAGCAAGCTACTTGCAGAGCTAAATCCAGCCCCTTTCACCTGCTGTGGAAATAAAGTTTTATTAGAACACAGCCACACACATTCACGTAGATATTCTCCGTGGCTATTTTCAGCTGTCCTCATGCTACAGTTGCTGGCATGAAAAGATGCAGCATCATATGGTTCACAAGTTTGAAAATACTATCAGGCCTTTTACTAAAAAAATGCTAGCCACTGATGCAGAGGATGAGAAGGTCACTGCAGACGGCAATGGTCTGGAAGATTCTGGAGAAGGAGGCAAGCAGCTTAAAGACAGCGATTAGACAAACATTCTTCCCTATGCTATTTGCCGAAGGGCCGGAAACATCCTGAAGACTGAGGAGGCCTCCCGTGCTGAGCAAATCTTTAGAGCGATGAACTCTCCCCGTGAATAGCAGCAACACAGATGGACTAGAAACTAAACCGAGTTTCTTGGCTAATTCCAAATTCAGAACCAAAGACACCACACCGGAGGTTTGTTTTGGATGATGGTGCTGTTTTCATAGCTCTCTTGCTTCCACAGAAACACACTCGCCACGTGACAGGTTTCAGAAAAAAACAATCGCTAGACCAATGTTAACAAAAGCTGGACACAAATCTGGCCTCTGCCCATTGGCAGACATTTTCTCACCCACAGGGGCCCGGGGCCCACAGCCAGGACCTCCGCTGATACCCAGGTGACAGTCAGAGCTTGTGACAAGAACAAACATCCACCCCGCCATTTGAAAGAAGAGCATGCAAAATAAAAGAATTGGACACTATCCTTTTCAAGGCCTGCCACGTCTCTCCTTGCGTCCTAAAGACTTAAGACTCCTAACACTTAAAACAAATAGGATTGATGTCCTCAAAGAAAATTGACATAAAAGACACATCTGAAATAAAATGTGTCATTTCATAAGGCAAAAGGTATTAAAGATCAGTCTGCTAACATCAAGCATTTTCTACTGGTTTAAAGACCAATGAAATTCATATTTATTCCTAACATCCTACTTATTACTTATTAACATTCCTATGGCATCAATTTATAGCCCCGAGAAACCACCCAGAATGGAGAGATGTCTTATCCTATTCTTATGACTGCTTCTGAGGAACTCTGTCCCTATCAAGATCCTGTGCAGAGCACCTACTTTACGTGGAAAACACTGGAGCGGCAGCTGCCCTTTCCTGCTCTCAGGCCCATCTTCATCTCATTCTCAAGTGCCAAAGACAGTATAACCGGTTTCTCTAATCAAGAAAATCGTCCTCCTCCTCCTCCTCCTCAAAAAAAGTGGACGTCGAACAACAGCCACATGAGCCACCTTCTTCACGAGTGACTATTTAGAGGCTCACGTCTCAGACCTCTGCCAAGTCCTCCTCTGTGGGCAAGGAACCTCGCTGCCATCCCCCGCTATCTTACCATTCACAGGACTCACTGACAAAAGCCATGTGTGTGTTGCAGGTCAAGGACCCACGTAATGAAATAGGAGTGGGGGTGGGGTAGCAACAGGGAATGGAAAGGGAGTGAGGCTGTTCCCAAACAACATAACCGGATTCAGAAGGCAAAGTTGCTAACGCACCCTTTGCCTAAAACTCTCTGCCAGAAGAGGACATCCACATTCTAACGGTGGTGGCTTCTGCTAACCTTTGGCACTCAGCAAAAGTGTGGCACCCAAAGTTATTTGTAGATAAATTCACTGGAATTGAGATTTGTTTGAGTGTGCATTTTGTGTTTATTTAAAAATGAAATTTCTATAGTTGTATATATTAAATAACTAGCATATGAAAATGTTTGAATAAATTTAATAATCCCTCTGTTGGCATTATGACACCCTGCCTTGGGTGTCAGAACAGCTGACACATATTGGCCACTGAAAAGCCTCCTATCCGAGAGCCAGCCCGTGCAGTATGGGAGTCCGAGACGGCTCCATCCGGTCCCAGGCGCACTATCTGTTATCTGTCAAACGTTAGAACGCCTGCCTCCCGAGGTGTAATGCTGTAAGTGAGGCATTTTAGGTGAAGAATAGAGAGTACAAAATGAGTTTACATTTCTTCTGTGATCCTTACATTTCTATATTCATTCTTTTTTTTCTAATATATCTGCTAAGAGCAACAGCTACATCAGCAATTTTCAACTTTTCATCTCTTGGCACACATAACCTATCACTGAAATTCTGTGGCACACGAAAAAATATATATTTTGCTGATCTGTATGTATGTATGTATATTTACAAAAATAATAATAGTAATTACCTACCCTTTTTGTTCCAAAGTAACTTTTTAAAAAATCAGGTGTCTATAATTGTAAATAAGGATTTCTGATACAAAGAATTAACCAATCAGACACAATCCTCTTATGCAACATGACCATATATGACCTATTTATTCATGGTTCGAGTCAGGGCATTCACACTGGATGGCTATTGTGTTGGTTGTTGTCTTTTTTTTTTTTTTTTTTGACAGTCTAAGGGAAAAGAAATCAGTTCCCTTGACTAAATAGTCAGGTATTGCATGTTTCAAAAATTCATGCAGCACAGTGGTTGAAAATCGGTGAGCTAGATGAACTAAACTACTAAAATAATAATTAGTCTAAGATTTGGAAACAGCCTAAGTGCCCAACAACAGATGAGTGGATTATAAAACTGTGGTACATCTACACAATGGAATAAATACTATGCTGTGTTAAAAAAAAATGAGTTCTTATCATTTGCAAAAGCATGGATGGAACTGGAGAGCATATGCTAAGTGAAATAAGCCAGTCAGAGAGAGATAAATATATAATCTCACTCATTTATGGAATATAATAAACAACATAAACTGACAAACATAAATAGATCCAGAGACAGAGAAACATTGATCAGACCATTAAACCTCAGAGGGAAGGTAGGGGAGGGTGGGAGTAAGGGGGAAGGTACCAACCAAAGGACTTGTGTGCATGCATATAAGCCCAACCAATGGACACAGACAACAGGGGGGTGAGGGCATGAGGGGGGCTTGGGGGTAGTGGGTGAATAAGGACACATGTTAACACCATAATCAATAAAGAAATTTAAAATAAAATTTAAAAAAAAGAGTTTCAGCAAATAGGTTAGCTGCCTCCTTATTCTTTCATTTTTCTCTTTTTTTAAAAAAAATTGATAGTTCCAAAGTTGCTTCTCCTCTGTTAACCTTTATTATGAAAACTCCAAAAATCTCAAAGAGGATAAAATTCTGAAACAGGGCTAGCTAATCATTTGTGTGACTTAATTGAACACTCCTGCAATCACAGGTATTTGAGGCACTAAGAAGTTTGAGGACAGGAAGTTCTCCCAAAGGGAAGAATTAGACCAGGTGCATACACTGTCATCAAGGATAACGGAGCCCTTTCAGAACAGAGGAACAGTTTTCGAATTGACTTTCTCTTTACTAATACCGTGTTTTCCCGAAAATAAGACATCCTCCGAATAAGACCTACTTCATGGAAACATAATTCATCCCCTAAAAATAAGACCTAGCGCATCTTTGGGAGCAAAAATTAATATAAGACACTGTCTTATTTTTGGGGAAACAGGGTAATAACACTTCCTTCTCTCCTCCATGTCTGAGCGTAACACTAGTACTTTTCCTGTGGTATGAAGTACTCTCTCTACAGTACTTAGACCTGGAGCAAGGTAGAACCCATGCATAGTTGGGACTGTCTCAGCCTGGAGAATGTTGGGAGCTACTGGGGCTAGACATCACTGCAGCAGCCAGTCGCAGCCCCAGCGAGGGCCAGACTTACTAGCAGTGTATACTGGGGGAGGGTACAGAGGTCGTCCCAAAGGCAAGTCCATGGGATTGAGAGAACAGATTCCACCTGTTTCCCCAATCCACACTGGTGTGGCCTACCATCACTTTCAGTAATGCCACATCTACAAATGTGCGTGGGCCGCTTATCAAAATACTCCGTTTATTGATACAGATACTACTTTGTAGAATTTTTAGAATAAACTCACAAACCCAAGTCAGGGGTGAGAACCTTTTTTCTGCGAAGGGCCATTTGGGTATTTCTAACACCATTCAAGGGCCATCCAAAATTATCATCTTAAAAATTAGTCTGCTGTATTCGGTTAAACATTTAATTAACTCACTCCTGATGCCTTGGCAGGGCCAGACCAGACTATTTTCCAGGCCTTACATAGCCCGTGGGCCAGACATTCCCCACCTGCAAATCTTCTCATACTAAGAATGATTACCTCGCCACCAAAGGCCCCGAAGTTACAAAAACAATTAAGGCAAAGTATGTATTTCAGATGCTCTTTCTTCATACTGATTCTCTACACCTACTTTAATTAGCTTCTTAGGTTACCACGCTACCAGGTTATATAGGCTCAATGGCATGCAATCTGGAAGACACTATATAAGAGCTCCATATAAACTGTAAAAGCAATCCTGGTCACCGTCTCACAGGGCACCTACACTTCCTCTTTCATTTTCTATGTCATCCACAACATCTAAAGCAAGGCCTAGCCCACTTCCTGCTGGCTATTATTCCAGATGCTTTAGTCTACAGAAAGAATCCGATAAATCAGAAATCCTTTGAAAAAAGTATTGTCTTCTTCCGGACATTGTTCCTTCTGTGTATCACAAGTGAAGACTTCGATTTATATGAAGGCACTCTTTTGTTATTCTCAGTCTAGTCAATGTAAAAATGTATGCTAACTCATGTCTTTTTTTTTCCTCACAGTAATTTATTTTGGCTTATCTCTGAATGGAATTTCTGAAAAATATATTACATTTTAAAATAAAGACTATACATTCTTTCAGTATAGAGGTAAATAAGTTAATTTTTTCTTTTTAAAATATATTTTATTGATTTTTTACAGAGAAGAAGAGAAAGGGATAGAGAGTTAGGAACATCAATGAGAAACATTGATCAGCTGCCTTCTGCACACACCCCCACTGGGGATGTGCCTGCAACCAAGATACATGCCCTTGATCAGAATCGAACCTGGGACCCTTGAGTCCACAGGCCAAAGCACTATCCACTGAGCCAAACTGGTTTCGGCTAAGTTAATTTTCTAACATGACCTATATACTGTTGTGATCTCATATTTTAACATTTTCTCCCTGAAATACCATATCTCCACTCATTACATGAAATCGTTTGAAATATTTTACATGTCATTTTAAAAAATTGTTTACATTAGTTTAAGTACTCAGAAGAAGATATCTTAAGTTTAGGGGATCTTTACCTGTGATTTGTAACAACTTTTAAAAGGCATTTCCTTTTCAAAAAGTAATAAGACTTCATAATGTTGGGCTCTCTGGAATACTGCGTTTTTTTAACTGGATATAAAGTCCAGCTCTAGGACGCTTGTGGGATACCACAGAGACCATGGCAGAGCGAAGAGCCACAGCCAATGGCAATGTTCCACGTGTGCTTCCTATGAGCGCCTCTACCACTGGAGAGAAGCCACTCAGCCTCCACACATTCCTCTCTCTGTTCCTCGTTCTGGGACCTGGTAACTTTGCATGGGGACAAGACATGGCCCCGAGCTTTCTTTTATCCTTGGACTCAGAATATTCAGGCCTGGAAAAGAACCGCACTTACCAATAAAGCACCTGGCCAAAGAGAAAGCCATATAAGGACTTAGCACACTTGCTTTATTCTTAGATAAGTATATTGGTAGGGAAAACTAGGGCCTTTCAGTTCATCACAGATAATTTTATATAATGAATAAAAATAAACCTTTAGAGGATGCACACTATCTCTCAAAAGACACAAAAGCTAACATGTCTTAAGACTAGTACGTGAGCTTCACCTTACCCATATTTGATGTGACATGAACCTCAAAGATATATACCCCCCAGCTGAGGGGGGTTTAAATAAATGTAATAGCTATCTGATGAGACTTTATTAACATCAGAACCCAAAGAGGTAGAATAACTCACAATGACATGAATCAGCAGTTATAAATAAAAGGACAAGTATGGTATTAAGTTGTAGTTTTTAAAAATTTTACATCAAAATCAAAAGGGGCACCCCGATCTTGTGTGGACATCACATATAAACACAGACTTTCTCCAGATGGAGTCATGGATTACAGAACCGAGATCTGCCACATCACCTAAGACAACCTTCTCCTTTATCAAGGCACAGTGGCCACACCCAGGTCAGAGGCATCCTGGCCCGGCAGCTGATCAGCCACCACCCAGGGCCGCTGACCTCCATCAGCGTCTGCCTCAGCATGTCACAGGGCCTCCTTTAACCACTGGTTACCAGCAGTCCAAAGCCACTGCTGACCATGTCCCCACTTCCTAAAATGACAGTTATATTTTTTCATATTTTTTATACCAGGATAGCCTTTTAAATATGATTTAATAAAATCTCAAATCACTGAGAAATTTATTTAAACTACCTTATTTTTCCAAGAATATAATTTATCTACATCTTTGATGTACAATACTAGAGGTCCGGTGAACAAAATTCATGCATGGGGGGATGAGGGGGTCCCCTCAGCCTGGTCTGCACCCTCTCACAATCAGGGACTGCTGGCTCCTAACTGCTCACCTGCCTGCCTACCTAATAACCCCTAACCACTCTACCTGCCTGCTTGATCACTCCTAACCACTCTACCTGCCTGCTTGATCACCCCTAACTGCTCACCTGCCTGCCTGACCCCCTCCTAACCACCTCTGCCTCAGCCCCCACTGCTGAGGCTACATCTGGAAGGATCTCTGGAAGGTCGTTCAGCTATCCAATATAATGAACATATTATGCTTCATTATTATTATTATTATAGACTAGAGGCCCGGTGCACAAAATTGATGCACAGGATGTGTGTGTGGGGGTGTCCCTCATCCCAGCCTATACCCTCTCCAATCCGGGACCCCTCGAGGGATATTCAACTGCCTGTTTAGACCTGTACCCAGTCTGACATCCCTCTCACAATCCAGGACTGCTGGCTCCCAAATGCTCACCTGCCTGCCTTCCTGACTGCCCCCAACGGCTTCTGCCTGCCAGCCTGATCACCCCCTAACCACTCCCATGCCAGCCTGATTGATGTCTAACTGCTCCCTTGCCAGGCTGTTTGCCCCCAACTTCCCTCCTCTACCAACCTGGTCACCCCTAACTGCCCTCTCCTGCAGGGTTGATTGCCTCCAACTGCCCTCCCTTGCAGACCTGGTGCCTCCCAATTGCCCTCCCCTGCTGGCAATCTTGTGGTGGCCATATTGTGTCCACATGGGGACAGCCATTTTGTGTGTTGGAGTGATGGTCAATCTGCATATTACTTTTCTATTAGATAGGATAGAGGCCTGGTGCATGGGTGGGGGCCAACTGGTTTGCCCTGGAGTGTGTCCCAAATCAGGATGGGGGTTCCCTTGAGGCATGGGGTGGCCTGGGTGTGGGGCCTGTGGTAGTTTGCAGGTCATCCATGTCCCTGGCAACCCAAGCAGAGGCCCTGGTATCTGGAATTTATTTACCTTCTACAATTGAAACTTTGTAGCCTGGAGTAAGCCAATCCCCCTGCTCGCTCAGTGGCTGCTGCCATTTCTGTTTTAATTTGTTTACCTTCTATATTGAAACTTTATAGCCTGGAGTGGAGGCCCAGGCTGGCAAGAGCAGGCAGAAAGCTTGGCTTCCTCTATTGCCAGGGAAATCCAAGCCTCTCAACTGTTCTCTGTGGCTGCAGCCATCTTGGTTGGGGTTAATTTGTATACTTGCTATGATTGGCTGGTGCGCGAGGTTTGTGGGTGTAGCAGAGTGATGGTTAATTTGCATATTATTCTATTAGGTAGGATATTTACATTTAGGCAATATAAATACTGCCTATAATCCTATCTAATAAAAGAGTAATATGCAAATTGACCATCACTCCAACACATAAGATGGCCAGCAGGGGAGGGCAGTGGGAAGGAATAGGCCTACAAGGGAGGACAGTTGTGGGCAATCAAGCCTGCAGTGGAGGGCAGTAAGAGGTGACCAGGCCAGCAGAGGAGGGAAGTTGGGGTGGCCAGGTCTACAGGAAAGGGCAGTTGGGGGAGGGGGAGAGACATAGGCCTGCAGGGGAGAACAGTTGAGGGGTACCAAGCCTACAGGGGAGGGCAGTTGGTGGGGATCAGGCCTGCAGGGGAGGGCAGTTGGGGGTGACCATGCCTGCAGGAGATGGCAGTTGGGGGTGACCAGGCCTTCAGGGGAGGGCAATTAGGGGCAATCAGGAAGGCAGACAGGCAAGCAATTGGGAACCAAGAAGCCCTGGATTGTGAGAGGGATGTCTGACTGCCATCTGGTAGAATTGGGCCTAAAATGGCAGTCAGACATCCCTCGAGGGGTCCCAGATTGAAGAAGGTGCAGACTGGGCTGAGGGACACACCCCCTCCCCGTGCACGAATTTCATGCACCAGGCCTCTAGTACATTTATACTTGTCCACTTTATATTTAGAGGACATAGGTAATTACCAATTATCAAGAGGCACCAACTTTAGTTTCTTATGTGTTTAGAAGCACCTTCACTTTGCTTAGGCTACAACCAAGAGAGAAACTAGAAGCCCTTTTACATGAAAAATGCCTACACGCCACTGTAGGAAAGGCCTGAGCCAGAATGAAGAAGAGAATGGCGTGGTTTAGATGCCACTGGAGGTATATCAGCCACGGAGGTAGGGATATGCAGCAGGGAATAGAGATCAAATGGGCTGTGTGATAGAATTTACATTTAATTTAATTCTAAAATCAAACACTATTCAAGATTTTCCCCTTTCTATTCCTTACCCAAATAGAAAAGGACTGTTACATATTTATCTTTTTTTAAAAAAAACATTTTGACTTTTAGATTAAAAATAAAAACAAAGTATAGAAAACATTTTGACAAGGCACCATTAATTTCTCTTATAGTTCCATCTCAAAATTCCTCCATATTGCTTCTCATTCATACATCTGTGACTCTATTTGAGATGACTACACAGCAAAACTTTATGCTCAGAGAGTCCCATCATTTTAAGTATGTGACAAATTCTGCCAAAGACAAGTAACAGGAATGCTGCTATTTTTTATGGCTACTACAGAAAAGAAACAAAAAAACAACACAAAACAATTTAACATCCACTAGTGATAGAATTACTAACATGCCAGTGTAGATATACAAAAGGCAGCACTGTTAAACATTATTGATACCAATGTCCTTAATAACTGACCACTTTTTAAATTCAATAATTCCAGTTAATAAGTGGCATAATTATATTTTCTATGCATTGCACCTCACCTATTTTCTCTCCCTAGAATGAAAATTTATCACGTAACAGATCCTCAAACACAAGCCCTCAAGCATGAGAAGCACAGATGATGTTGTACGAGCCTTCCATGTTGCCTTCGACATCTCCCTATGAATTTTACTCTATTTCCTCTGAAAAATTTAACTTTTCCCTTAATCCAGTCTCCATTTATTTATGTTCTCCAGCATGACTTTCCCCCCCATAAATTTATTTTCCAAATCTAGTTGCCTCTTTTATTCCACTACACCCACACCACTGGGATAGCTCCCACCGATCCTCTGAAAACTCTATAGAACTATAGCTACAAGCCATCTCTTTTTTTTCTTTAATTATATAAATCATGGGGATTTAGAGAAAGTGATAATCCACACACACGATTCCTCTGGTGGAGTCCATTTCCCCCCAATGTGATTCTAGCAGCAGCCAATCCTTAATGGGTTTAACTTTTTCCCCCTCTTATCAGTAACATCCAGATTTTACTCAGGTTTTGCAACAAGGAATCCCTATCCATGAAAAAAAAATTTGGCACATATTACTCCTTGGGAGGGTCAGAAAGGTAATTTCCATGAAAATAACAAAGACCACCACCACTTAAGTATCCTGGGAAACATTACCCTATGCTACTTTTTTTAGAGCAATTCCAGCCCTCTCTGGGCCATGTACTGCATTTATGATGCCAGAAGACAAAAATGACTTGCAACACAAAGTCAGAAAAATGTGAAAAGGAGAAAGGGGAACAACCATAGTAAGTGTCTCCACAGCTAAAAAGAAAGAGCACCTGGAAAATCCATGTGTCCAAGAGAACCTGCCCTCCCTGCCCCGAGCACCGTGATCTGCATAAGCACAGGACAGGGGAGCTTTTCAGAGCCTTGGCCAGGGATCTGGGGTGGTTGCCATGGAAGTGAACTACTCAGTTCCTTTAGCTCCTGGGCCCCTTCCCCAGCACTTCTGGCAGCAGGAATAGGGTCTTTCCCTTTGTTCAGAAGCGGCTCTGGAATGGCACTGCCTCTCCCCCATGCACTGAAAGATTGCGGTGTGAGGCTACCCTGTCATCAAAACACAGGAGGGGGAGATTTTTCATTCCCATTCCTAAAATTGGATTATTTGAGTGCAAGCGCAACAGAACTAGAACCACTTGCTGAAAGGGGCCCCTTCAATGGTGCTCTCCCAGTAGCCATGGCTCTCAGACCCACTTGCTGGGCCCCAGCCCTGCGGCAGGCACGGGCCACCAGGCTGGCAGGCACAGGTACTGCTCCTGGGAGCCGCTCGAAGATGCTGGTCTCGAGAGGAAGGAAGTTTGGTTCGGAGAGGGCCCCTGGGGCACGGAGGAGAGAAGAGTGCTTTCCAAACAGACGCTGGTGCCAGAACACTGGGTGAAGGGAACAGATTTCCCGATGGGATTTTTAACAAATGTGCTTAATTGACTTTGGCATCTCAGCAGACTTGTTGTTTCAAGTCTCCACTCGAGCCCTACAATGATGCAAAATCGAAGCTCAACACGGAAGAAGTGATAATAGTTTTGCTTAATAAGTAAAATAGTTTTTACATCACTGTTATGTCTGAATAGTGACTAGTGTCTTCAAGAGGCAGTGTTATCTAGAATGAAATCGTCAGAATGGTCTCCCGTATCATCCACATTAAGTTATTTCCTAGCTAAGAGAATTTCATGGCAGATTCAGCAAATAATCATACTGACTAGGTCTGAATTAAAAATCCTCTTGACCACCAAGGAAAGGACAATGGAATGAGCAGAGAGATCTAAGCAAGGTGTCTGAATTTGGGCTAAAATATCAAACTTTATGGGTATATACCTTGAAAACTACTACTGTAACTGTAACTATCTGTGCCCCTACCTGCCTATCCCCTGCCCCCTCTGACTCCATCCTGTGAAGTATGAATTTTTCACGCAAATTTGAGCATATGTGTTTGTACAACCAAACTTTGATTCTAAAGCATTTAAAAATGTGTCAGAGTGAAGACTACAATTAATTTTTACAAGTTTAAGAAATACAGAATATTTTCCTTAAAGCAGAGACAGAATAAATGTTTAAGAAAGCTTAGATGGCTAGGTAGATACCATGTCAATTTTTAAGACATGGTGAAAAAAGAATTTGACAGTAAAATAAAAACAGATTTAATAACTTACTACATTGAATTTTATGTTATAAAGTGACTAAAGGAGGCACTGTGTACGTGCTGGAGAGAACACTGAACAGGCCTACCTACGTCTTGGCCTGAGTCAGGCCTTAATCAGCTGTCTCCTCCCCTGTGAACCTTCTATGCCTTTACTGAAAGAGAGGATTGCCTGATGTAATAGGTAAGGCTTTATCCAACTCTGATGATATTTCTCCATAGAAAGTTTGTGTTTATGTGTAAAAGTATACAGGTAATAGGTATGTTCCATTTAAAGTTGATATAAAATTCTGACCAGCCAGTGTGGCTCAGTGATTGAGCACCGACCTATTAACCAGGAGGTCATGATTCGATTCCTAGTCAGGGCACATGCTTGGACTGCCAGTTCAGTCCTTAGTAGGGGGCTTGCAGGAGGCAGCCAATCTATGATTCTCTCTCATCATTGATGTTTCTATCTATCTCTCTCCTTTCCTCTCTGAAATCAATAAAAACATATTTTTAAATTTGATATAAAATTCCTTGCAATAATTTTACACCATATTGGGTCTTTTATTTAACAAATTCCTACTTATTTTACTGTGCTTGACTCTACCTCACTTGATCTAAAAGTTAGTCAGATTTAATATATGGCAGCTATATTTAACACACCAACTTCATTTAGGGCTCATCTCACATTAAATATTCACAGAATGGAGTTCACAGGCCAGTCTGAGCAGTTTTAGTATTTGAGAAGTTAGATAAAATTCTTTGAAATATTTTAAGTGTAATTTTAAAACATGTTTATGTGTTTAAGAAATACCTAAGTTCACGTGATTGTTAGTGATCACTTGCACCAACTTTCAGGAAGCACATTCGGGAATCATTCATGTTGTCACATATCGCAGGATTTCCTGCTTTTTAAAGGCAAATTCCTATGCCATTGTATGTATACACCATATTTTCTGATGGACAGTTAGGTTGCTTCCACATCTTGGTTGTTGTAAACAGTACTGCAGTGAACATGGAAATACAGATATCTCTTTGAGATTCTAATTTCAATTCTTTAGGATAAATATCCAGAAGTAAGATAGCTGGATCACATGGTAATATGCCAAATGAAACAAGCTGTCACAAAATGACAAATTCCACATGATACCATTTATATGAAATATCTAAAATAGACAAATTCATTGAAAGTAAGAATGGTGGTTGGCAGGGATTGGGGGAAAGGGGAGCTGATAGTCAACATATACATACTTTCAGTTATAGAAGCTGAAAAAGTTCTCAAGATCTAATGGCAAAATTTTAAAAGGCATTTCCTTCTCAAATAATACCTATCAAATACCACTGCATTTTCTGAAAATAATGAGACTTCTTATTTTAGGACACCTTTGGTAACTGTGTTCACAAATTAGATTTAAGGTACAGCTCAATTGTCTGCACCTTAAACCATGGCAGAGCCGAGAGCTCTGTGCTCCCTGGGCAAACTACACATATGTTAGTTGGAACATATGTGTAGTTGGCCTGCCATGGAACATATTAATATTCCATCTACACTTCCTGTGGGCTCCTTTGTACCACTGGGTAGAACCAACTCATTCTTCACTATGGTTTTCTCTCTGTCCTTGCATATAAACCCTTCATTCTAGGATTTGGTAACTTTGCATGGGTATAAGACTGGACCCATACTTTATTTACACTCAGGCCTACAAAGTTTAAGAGCTGGGTGGAACCTTGTCATGTATAAATTAAGAAATGGAAGCCTTTGCATCTAACCAGAGAGAAATCCACAGCATTTATGACACTCACTTTGCTTATTTTAAAATATGCATAGCTAGGAAAAAGTTGTGCCTTTCTTTTCATTATATGCAGTTTTATATAAGGAATAAAAATGAGCATGGAGATTTCATTCTCCAGGAAAATGCTTTACATAATTATTCTAAACACTAAATTATCAGCAAAGAAGCTGGACCCAGCCACAAAAGATATTTGATATACTTGGAATATAAATTGCTAACTATATTCTTATTCCTATTTATCCAAAGATAAGTGTTCATATTAAAAAAAAAAAAAAACAAAACTTGGGAACAAAAAAGAATTCCTTCTAATCAACTGCACAGTGAGAAAGCTCTTAAACAGAAAATCAAGTTTTCAGATACTGAGACTATTTTATGCAGTGATGTTAGCTTGTTGCATTGAATTGACCTTGCAAATCAGCTAACATCATGCAATCAGAAATCGTTTCTGTGGGGAAATCACATAATTATTTGTAGCAGTTCCAGTGACGTCTCAAATTGCATAGCCTGTGTGTTTTCCAGCCCAAGTCCCGGTCTTCCACAAGGATTCCCTTTTATAACTCTCACTGTGCTCATTTCAGTTGTGTTTCTACCAAGTAATTGTAACTAGTGATTCTATCGTATGTATTTTAGCTGTAAATGAAAACATCACTAATAAGTACAGAAATTTAATGGAAATATTGCTTTTGAACTGAGAAAGAGAGCTATTGTTTTCTTTGCATATTATTTAAAACAATGGATTTTTCTTTGCATTAAAGTAATTTGGGCATATACATAGCTGTTTAATTCTATATATTTTTCCATTTTACCACCTCTGATATTAGCAAGAAACTGATTAGAAATAATTGACTCCCCCCCCCCCTCTTTATGGTACATATGATACTGGGGCATCTCACATCAGTAACAGCTTAGATTCAACAAAACATGATCTTGCCTAGCCACTTCTTGTGGAGAAAAAAACACACAAAACAATCTTCTTTGATAGGAAATATCAGAGAATTCTAAAAACATTTGCTTGAACACTTTATACCTTGAAAGTACTTCTAACGGTGTAAGCACTATGTATTTAATAGAACCCTTCACCTATACTTGATATGTGTGTATATGTATCTAATATACACACATATCAAGTGTGTATATTATTTACACAATTAATATTCTTGCTAATATTAAATACATACACACATATCAAGTATAGGTGAAGGGTTCTGATTTCCCTTCAAGACCTCTAACACTCACGTTTGCAGACTTTTAGAAATCAATCTTGTAATCATTTTCACAGTTGTAGTCCCTCTTTTTCAGTAAGATAACACGCATGTTAGCATTTTGATGTTGATGCTAGCTAGCATTTCCACTCACAGGAAAACTAAGAAACATCTCTCTGTTCGTTCTCTCTCTCTCTCTCTCTCTCTCTCTCTCTCTCTCTCTCTCTCTCTCTCTCTCTCTCTTCCTTTTCATTTACATCCCCAGTTGCCACTGAGATGGTATAATCATAGTGTCATAATCAACTAATTATATTTTTTCATTTTTGGATCAGGGCCCTAGCAGTCACACAGTGAATCCAATAAAAAAGGAAAAATGGCCAAGAAAATTTGAAAATGAAAAGTATAGAAGAGCAAAGAGAAAGAAAAAAAAAACCCTCTGCATATACTTTATTTCATGGTACAAATGACCCTTTCTGACATCATGAGTTTAGCACATGTGTAGTTTGAGAAGGGAGATAATTTAAGTTCATGATTTATAGCCAGATGGTTGGCCATTGGAAGAAGAGAAAGGCATTCTCACATGCAGAACCCGATAGTTCAAATCATCATTACTGACCAAAAGTCATTTAAAAACACAAAGCAGGATTTGAGAAGACCTAAAATGTCTTCCCAAAGCATATTTGCACTAATGCCCTATACCTCCTCCTGCACCGTAACCGGTCTTTGTATTTCCATTTAAACTGCTGTTACTAGCTAGTTGAGTTTTAATTTTTCCCTTAGTCACTTATGAGATATAAATCATCACCAAAATGTGGAAAGGACAATCGCGAACATGCTTAAAACTTCACTTTTATGAAATATTAAAATACGTTGCTGTCTACATGTCAGTAAAGGGAAGCAACCTAGAATCAGATTCGCTCAACTACTCACAGAACATTTTCCCAAGAACCACTCCCTCAAAGGACCAAGATCATTTCACCAGGCTCATGGAGATAGTTTTATAAGGAAAATATATGGCAGGCAGTAAACCCCAGACAAAGCACACTTTACATTCACCAGGGAAAAGAAATGAGGCCCCACTGGAAAAAGTATCAATTCCTGCCATCACCTTGTTGTGCTGAAAGGTTCAATTATATCACAGAGAACTTTAGGATGTGCTAATTTAATTAGAATGGGACGGCTTCAATCTACCTAAGCTTTCCCTACCTCACAAATTAGCAAAATTTGTATTTAAGTACAAGCCCCTTCTCTATCTCCACCAAGGACATGCATAATGTATATGAGCAGTGCTATCAAAGTACTTTCCATTTCCTTTCATTTTCTTCTTCCTTCCAAAATTACTTTACATTCTTATTTCAGACATCTGCATCTTTTATTGTCACAGTTTTAAGAACCTGCATAATATGATGGCCATTATGAAAAGTAATCACACTCCACACTGATGAATGGCTACTTACAAAATGATTTCTATCATTCAAAGGAGAAAATGTAATTGAAACTTCAAACTCCAAACAAAAATGCTACAACTCAAATGACACTGACTAGCTATGAGCTTCTTGAAGTCACCCACCTGGGGCAGCATGCGATTCTCTTCCTCCAGCTGTCTTACTCTTGCCTCCAGCTGCCTAACATAGGACAAGGTTGATTCTAAAATTGAAAAGAAAGAACTCACATTATACACACAGGTCTTGTTTGGTGCACTGTCAGGATATTTCTGGCTTGATTTATTCAAATCAGGTCGTGACTATTAAATTTGTTATTTTTTAAAAAAAGAAAAAAGCAAGTTTCCTTCCCCAGAAAAAAACAATAACAGAAGCTATTGAAACTACAAGCAGTTTGAACCATTGGACAATGTCAAGGAGAATTGGAGAAATTTATATAGGTGGTGAGATTGTAGGCTTTTGCAGCACTATGTAGTCCTCAGAACATTAGACATCTTGAAGACAGCCGTTTCTTCTTTGCGACTTACTTTGTGCATTTTGGGCTTTCAAAGAGCTGCACCACGCATAAGACTTTTGTAATGTTAATTATAACCAAGATAAATTACAAGGTCATATTAAAAATAGAAAATAGTATTTCAAACATCAAGTTCCCTTCGTTATACCAATCAATATTTCAGATGTTAAGACCAACATTTTATTCTTGTCACAGATCTACAGGTATTAAGACAGTATTCAGTGAAAGGCTATGAAAGGGCTAAGTAGAGTTGGGCTGAATTTCGACTGTCATTTTAGCTGTGTGTGACAGAGACCCAAGTTTCCCCCAAATCTCCAGGTTCACCAGGGGCAGACTTGAAGTTAATTCTCGTTTTAATTTCATCACAAACTCAGGTGTGTGCTGAGCTCACAGTCAGCATCATGCTTTTCCTGTTCCCTACTGAAACTCAAAAAATTCACAGCTGTATATCAGGAAAGGGATTTCATTTTGAGGAACAATCTGACAGTAACAGTTTCATAGAAGTGAAAGTATTCAAGCACATCATAGAGAACACAGCTGCCATTCATTACCCAAGAACAAACATTTCCGGTCAATGTACATAACACAGAATCCAGAGCATATTTGCAGAGTTGGCATTAAAGCAGCAGATCTTCCTCAGTGCATGTAAGAGGCAAGTGTTTAGGGCCCCAAACAGTCTCGGTGTAGGATGAATATTGATGCAAATAATATCTTGATCTGAAATTGATCATGGAAACTCTATAGTTTTTACATGGAAATAGATTATATGACCTCAATTTCTTATTTGTGACCTCCAAATCAACATTTTATTTTCTTAAAATACGTAAGAACTTCCAGTCTTTAATTCACAAGTGCAGCACCTAAGCTCATCCCTGACACCTTTACACAAGCCTGTTTTCACAAATATCTGCAGAAAGTCGTTATCGCTGACATGAACATGACCACCCACTGACCTCACCCCAAAGGAGAACATAGCCTTGAGCAATCCTCACACAACATGGAAACACAAGAGGAAGGAAACTGAAGACATTTGCTGGAAATATGCTCTCATTTTTTTAGCTCAATGAAACGTTAAGAGTTTGCTTTATAGATTCTTCCACATGGAAAAAAAAAGTATATGGCATAAATGAATAACAAAAGTATTGATTTCATAAATCTGCTTTACTCTAGCAAATGAATAAGTAATTTGTGGATCATGAAGATGTGAATGTGGATTGCCCGATTTACAGTTCTGCAAGCCCCAGTTACCACTCTAGACAGCCACTTAAGAAGGGCCATCCAAGTGCAAAGTTGTCCAAAAACATTCTATTAAACCACGAACAAACATTTCTTTTCTCATTTGTCCACAATTTATATCTTACCTTTATTGTCCCTATACTACACTATGCCTGAGGCTGCAATACTATACAGAGTGCTTCAGGTGATATTTGAAAAATCCCACTAAATGGATTTTAATTCAGTTCAGTCTCTTTCATGTATTTGTCTTTTTTAAAATCTTTGCAGTTTACATATTTGATGTGATGCTTTCACTAAGTTTCTACTTATATTTCAAAAGTTACATCAGTACAAAAAAATGGGGGGAGTAAATTCCTAAATTTGGAAAATATTCCTTTCTCCAATTTTTAATGTCAAATTACAGTAGGCGAAGTTCAAGGCTTTATTTCAAAGCATTCAACTGCAAATATAGGAAAAGCTAGGGAATATTTTACACAGGTAAAATAATAGAAAAAAATAGCTTTATCATAAAGACAAACCTAAGGGTGTAGTGAGTTCATTCATTCATTCCACAAATATTTACTGTGGCACTGATTTTTCTCAAGTACTACTGCTCTAGAGTTGGGATGAAAAGATGACCAGCTATCACTAGTCTTAGGTTCCTCAGAGCACAAATGCCACGCCCATATGCTGTGACCCAGAAGGCCCTGCTGTTCCAGGCTCAGCCCTAAGTCTCTGCTGCAATTATTACTTCACAATGAAGGGATAAAACAAATGAGAAAACTTCTGGGGGAGGGAGGGAAACAGGAAGAATAGCTGATCTGCTTGCATAAATAAGAGAACTCATGCTGTGCGTTGTTTTATTCATCAGGAAACTGATTACATAATCATTAAACGGGAGTTGAATAGACAAACATTTTTCTAAATTATACTGTAGGGTCATCACTGAGCCCCCGAATCCCTTTATGAAGAGATACTGGGAAAACCACCCAATCCTTTGGGAAGTGAGAGAAAAACAGATACTTATTTTGTTAATCCCTTAGGGTTTCAAGGTTTATTTGTTATTGCACCATAAGCTAGCTAAGCCTAACTATTAGTACATAAGGAATTATGGGATAAGAAATATGTGAACATTTGTAAAGTAAGAAGCTCCATACTTTCAATATATTCACATCATAATCCCCATTCTCATCCTAGGTGATCATTATTTAAAAAACCTGAAATCTAGTGTTTGAGAAAGGAGCCCCTGCTGACCCAGAGGGACACATTTGGCCATGTCTGCTGCAGCGCCTTCCCCATGCTGCCTCCTTTTTCTTCCTTCCACAGGGGACTTCCAGAGAGAGTGGTGTCAACTGTAAAACAGCTGGTCTTCCACTGCACCCGGGGAGGTGGAGCCCAGTTGTGCACTGACCTGAGAAAAGTGTCTGATGAAGACTGGAGTTCTTTCTACTTATAAAGTACACTCACTCGCACAGCTGCATTAGGATATCCTATCATTGGAATTGATCCTTATGCTTTATACCAGTGACTCATAACTAGTAACGCTGAGGCCACCCCCGATAAACAGTCAAATAGTGAGCTATACTCTACATAGATGTACAGTGTATTAGAGAAGTATATTGCCAGTTGGGGGGAGAGAAGGCAACAAATAATAAGGTGAGAGGAAATTCAGTGCTAAAGCATGTGAAATAGCAGTACAGGAAGAGAGTAAAGCTTCATATTTCTCTTAGACAAATACCCTGCACTTGATTTCACTTCAATTCACTTGAAATACATTCGATCATACAAAGTAGCTCAACCTTTTCCTCTGATAGTTAGAAAATTCTCTGATCAAAATATTAAACTCTCACATTTCCCCTTGGTTTGTAAAGTGGCGTTTCTCTCTGAGGGCAAACACCCATCCTTAAAACCACCCATGGGGACTCTAAGTGCTGTACATAAAAGGTTTCTCATTGGTAGCTGCAACTGTCTAAGGTTTGTCAAACTTCTGAGTGGTTTGGATTAGATAAAGTGCTGTCTGGTTTCAGGGAAGAAAATAAAATCTGGTGATGGTCCATTCCAAGATAAATTACAGCATTTGGAAGAGTATAAAAGAGAACAAGCATTTGGAGACTAACAGGGCTGACAGATATAAGTTTTCCTGTGGCTAAGAGTCAGTCCCCTTGGGCCCGAGAGAGTCCAATGGACTTCAAATCAGAGGCAGACTCTTCATTCAACCCTGAACTCTAAAGACACCAATTGCATTAATCCCAAATTTATCCCACCATCCACAGGCTTTTGCACATTACAAAGAAAATTACTTCAGAATTATATTTCCAAAATTATTACTGTTCCAACTAAAAAGTGTTTCTCTTCCTTCCTCAGGCAAGCAAAGATTAGTCGCCTACTTCAAATTTATATTAGCTCCAGAAGTATAAGTGATTACATTTCTCACTATAATTTGATACTTAAAAAAAAAATCTTGCTGGGATCAGCATTTTCAGATTTGCCTGGATATTTAATGCAGACAGCTTTATTGACAGAGAATGAGTCAGGTACCGCTCCAGTCTATTATCTGCGAAACTAATACTGCTCTTCTCCAACCCTTCTTTCTGTGCCCGCCTAAAAGAAATATGAGGTAGCTATTCGCTGTCCTCAACTTCTCTTAGCTCTGGGTCTCTGCCCACAATTCCCCTGGCCAAATACTCAATACACTCCTGCCTAGTGCAAAACTTCTTATGCATGGTATGAAAAACAGCTTTCTAATAGATAAAATATCCAAAGATTGAAAAATATGATAATGTACGTCATGTTGATGGAGGTGTTCAGAGAAAGAGCAATGAGATCTTGCCAAGTTGTCTACCTGAGTATGCCGTTGGGCTGATCCCTTTAACTCTGAAGTTCAATAATTCTACAATCTTCAGTTCTTCCCACCCTGGGTTTCTTTTCGTTTTCCTTGTTCTGAATTCATTTGTCAATGCATCATACATTGAGTGACTTATGATGACATCTATTTACTTAGGTTATTTATTTTCCTGTCTTAACCTTTCTAACACATAACTTGTTTTACTTTGATATCAAGACTTTTTCACTCAATAGTGACTGCCTGCTGTGTGCTAGATACAGTTCTAGACATCGGGGTCATGGCAGCAAGCGAGGTCTATGTGCTGACAGAGTTCACACTCTAGTGGGGAAGATGGATCATGAAAGGAAATAGGATATTTTGTGAAGGCGACATGTGCAATAAAGACAACAAAACAGAGTCCTAGTCTACGGAGGTTTGGGGAAGAACATCTGCATTCCGGTTCATGGCCTGGGGAGAGCTCTCTGCGGACTTAGATCTGAAATAGGCCAACTACGCAGAGATATTGGAGGGGAGAGTTTCCGGCAGAAGGAATGATGAGTGGACAGGCATTGAAGACTCGGATACTGAAATCCAGTCAAGAAGAGGCAAGTTAACAGCAGTTGGAGACAGGGATATTTGTCTTGTCACCTTCCTCCGCTGCTGAAGTTTTTAAAACCTTGTGTTCTTTTTGGCTGTTTATACTTAGACCTAGACTTAGACTCCTGGATTATTATTTCTCCCTTGTGACAAAAACCCTAGCCTATGTTGGCTGCACTTTGTCGCACACCCACGTCCCATCCATTGAGAAATTCTACTGACCCTACCTCTAAAATATCCCGAGAATCCAACCTCACAGGAAGTCTCCTAATTGGCATCTCTGCTTCTATTCTTGCCTCCACCCCGCAAGTCTATTTTCATTCAAAGTCTATTTCAAATCCATAGCAGCCAGGGTTTTCTATGTAAACACTAAGTCTGAACATCATTCTCCATGCAAAACCCTAGAGTAGCTCACTGTTTTTGTACCACATAAGAGCCCAAGTCCTTAAAAAAGTCCAGCAGAGCCCACACGCTCTGGCCACCTGGTACCCCTCCCACATCAGCCACCACACCCTCTGCTTGAACCACGCAGCCTCCTTTCAGTTCCCGGACACCCAGACATGGTCTAGCTTCCTGACATGCTCTTCCCCCAAATAGATCCTAACTTCCGCTCCTCCTACCAGTCTGTTCAAATCTCAGCTGCTCAATGAGATTCACCGAGACCACCTCATTGAATCCTGCCACCTGTCCCTACCTCCAACCAACACTCAGGATTTCCCTCTAGCCTGCTGGACTTGTTTCCTTCAAAACACTATCACTTTGTTCATCTGTCATGTTTATTGTATAAAATGCTTCTCCCCATCAGAATGGAAACTCCTCAAGGCAGGGGTCTTTGTTGTACTAAGTGATGTGCTCCACATGCCTAAAATAGTGTCTGGCACCAAATAAAATGTATTGAATGAGTCAACCAATAAGTCAGTTATGTGGATGGTGCCCTGAAAGGAGTTATCTCACAGTATAGATCCCTTCAATCACTCACGGAAGACAGATCAATATTTAAATGGAGCCTAATATCAATTCTGTTGTGCCATTTGAGAAACATTTCTTTGGTGCATTAAACTTTGGATGAAAACTTTATGGAGGTCCTCAAATCATGTCAGATCAAATAATTGCTAGGTCATTTCAATAAGAAATCTGAAATGTGCTTTCATTGTGTCCCCCCAAAAATATGTTTGTGTACAGTTGGGAGGGAAAAGGGGGGAGAAGAAGAGAGCAGAAAGGGGATGTTGAAAGCAAAGAAATTAGATAAAAACAATTGTGGGGCCCTAACCAGTTTGGTTCAGTGGGTAGTGTCTGCCTAGGAACTGAAGGGTTTCAGATTCGATTCCGGTCAAGGGCATGTACCTTGGTTGTGGGCACATCCTCAGTAGGGGGTGTGCAGGAGGCAGCTGATCGATGTTTCTCTCTCATAGATGTTTCTAATTCTCTATCCCTCTCTCTTCCTCTCTTTAAAAAAAAAATCAATAAAATACATATTTTTAAAAAACAGCTGTGGGGGATGCAAAATATGTTTCTACCACTAATATCTTAGAATACAATATAAAGGCCCTTCAGCTGGATACCTACTACTAAGGTTTCCTTTGGGTTACCAATACTCACTGGAAGGGATGTGTTTCACCCAGACAGTCTCTTCCCAGCCCCTCCTTGCGAGGTGGTACCGGGAGCCGGGAGAAAGCACGGGTGGGAGCCCTGAGCGGGTGTCCATGGCCCGGAGTGAGGGGCTCGGAGCTCTGCAGAGCCACCTCAGAAGTGGTCCACACCAAAGCGGGCTCTGTCTTTGTGAAGAGGATAACAATCCCACACTTTAAAGGAAAAGAAAACAGAGCAATGTGCTGTTCTGTTTATTAAAATTGAATTAATTACATCAAATTAAAATGAGAATGAAGGCTGTAAATATGGAATCATTTTCCAAAAAGGCTTTGATAGGAAGAAAAAAAAAGTGTGATTCTTCTAACCATGTAAATGCTATATTTTTAAACAGTTCCGCTTTTGTTTCATTTATTATTTTCTAGAAGAGTTAAACAGACGGACACTGAAATTCAATGATTTTAGTATAAACCAATCAAGAAATCAGGAAAAAACCACATTGGGGTCTGTGTCCTAACATTTGTATCAGAAAATAGTCACCCTAAATTTAAGTCCCTCCTCTTCCCAAACAAAAGAGTTTTGAAAACGGAAGAGAATGGCATTCTGTTGCCTGTTTGCTAGTGGCCGCCTGCACCTACCAGTCCTCCTTGTGACCTGGGACCGCTTCTCCCTAAGTTAGAGACTGCACACGGCGAGGCCCTTTAACTCTTCTCTGAGCAGCCCTATGGCCAGCGCAGGGCTGTGAGCTAGAAGGTGCGCAATAACTTATTGTCCACCGAACAAAAGAACAAATGTCTGCCCCTGTTCCCCACTGCTTTGGCTGCGACTCAGAGTTCTGAGCCCACAGGACAGGCAGAAGCAGTTAACTCAAAATGCAGTCACTCCCACCCAGAAAACACACGACGCCAAGCAATCTAACATGGAGTCTGATTTGGGGGCAATTTTATGTTCTAAAATTGCCTTCACTCTTACTATTTCCTTTGAAAGTACCGCCCCTGCAAAGAGGGTACTAGGTAAATAGCAATAAACTGGACAAAAGGGCTGAGAACAATAGGGAAACTATTTCAAACTCTACAGAGCTGTTAACACGAGTACCATTTTCACAGCTATTTCTGGTTAAAATGTGTCTTTCCACTGTGACATGGCTGCTAGTGTCTTTTCCCAGAGAAAATAACTGCCTTTCCAAGGCCAGAGGATAAAAAATTGATCTCATTTTAATAAATGTAACAATTTTTCATAAATGTATGTGGCCCCCTTTTAAGTGCCTCTGTTCATACCGTCAGTGAACGCACAAGGAGCTACTAGTAAATCTGTAACACAAGTCTTCAAGAGGTAGCAAACCTATAAAAATGTATTTTCTTTTAGGGGAGTTGTTTTAAATTTTCATGTATATTTAGATGTTTTTAAAATCCTATAGTTGTGTTTTTTTTTTCACTGTCATGCTTTTCAGCAAAATAAAAGTTTTATCAAATTATACAACAAAGCATCATTAATTTAGACTCCATCAATTGGGAATTCATAAAAATGTCATTAAGCCCTAACCAGTTTGGCTCAGTGGATAGAACCACTCAGAGGTCCCAGGTTCAATTCTGGTCAGGGCATGTACCTTGGTTGCGGACACATCCCCAGTGGGGAATGTGTAGGAGGCAGCTCACTGATATTTCTTTCTCATCAATGTTTCTAACTCTCTAGCTCTCTCCCGTCCTCTCTGTAAAAAATCAATAAAATATATTTAAATAAAATATTTAAAAACAAACAAAAATGTCTTTGAATTTAACCCATAGATACTGTCTGCACTACTATGAAGCACACGGTGTAACAATTCAGAAATAGTTCCCCTACATAAGAAAAGCAAAGTTTCCCCAATGTTTTAGCATTATATATCCACACATAGAGTAATGTGGATAAATAATGGACAGATCTAATTAGTTAAGATGTACAAAATGGAAAAGACCATATATTTTTAAACCTTTTTTTTTATATGGTCACTATTTTGATATATTTTTAACAAGTACTTTACTAGTACAACCATAGTCATTTAACGTATTTTTATACTGAGCACTTACTATAGACACTCCACTGAAAACAAAAAGGGCTCCTCCATTCAAGGAAAATTCTGGTAAGGAAGACATACAGCCAGACATGTGTACACAGACACATAAGTACACTATTTCCCTGAACACCTTGCCCCCTATCACTGTAGCTTAGAGGTCTAGATGATCTGGGGCATCCAAGATGAAATCTGAATATAAAGATCGGGAATGAGCTTTCCAAAGGACAAGAATAGAATTTGTAAAGTCCCCAAGCATAGAAAGAAGGCTGCAATGACCAAAGTGGAGTGAAGAGCATGAGGGGAGAAGGGAGGAGATCAAGTTGGAACAGGAAGAAGTGACAAGATGCATGGTGTCAGTGGACCAATGTAAGCAGCTAGCATTTTGTATGATCCTGAGTGGGGAGATATTGGAAGGGAGAGTGGGTATCTTATATAGACATCATCTGGTTTATACCCTACAATGATCACCCCAGCTACTGTGGAGGTCAGAGAAAAAAGGAATGAGGGTGAAGTTGGGATGATCATTGAGGGAGCGGCAGCAGGAGATGGGCTGAGATGACTGAGCTAGCAGTGGTGCAGACAAGTGGGCCCATTCAGTAAGTCTCCCTTCTCCCTCCCTCTCTCCTCATTTTTTATTTTTTACCTCTGTTTCATTTCCTTCTTATATCCAATCCTCCCATTTTCTTATTTATCACCTGCTGCTCCCTTTTGGCACAAGGAGGAGTGAAGAAGTGAAGTAAAGCAGTGACCACCAGAATTGGCTATATTTCATTTTAACTCACTGGACATAATATTGAAATAGATGATCTTTAAGACTTTTTAAGATCCACAATTCCCCAAATGATCATGCATTTTACAATAATCTTTATTAATGGTTAAATGCTAAAGGCAGCTAAAATAGAATCTAACAATATATATTTTATATTGTCCCCATTCTTTCACTCTTCACTAAACAAACATTTGTAGAACATGTGACATGCACAAGGCTTTTGGGAAGCAGAATATACTGAAGACAGTGTTGTAATATTCCCAGAAAGCATACCCATGTGATAGACGTACACCAGTTCTGACTATGGCAGATGACATGCTTACCTGAGGCTTGCTTACATTAAATACTACTCTTTAAAAATATCTCTACAGATTTCTCTCTTAAATATTATATACTTAGAAAGCTCTTTCCAATGAAGAAAGTTATTAGGTTGAGAAAAAACATTTCTCAGTATAAAGAAATATTAGTTGATGTTATTGTTGAGAACAAATTACTGTATGCTTACAAAAAATTTAGTCAAAAACCTTTAAAAGCACTACATAATCTAAGCATTTTTTATAGTATTCTAACTAAACTTAAGATATCAATTTTACTAGTGGCAAAAAAAAAACCTGGTATCTGTAATAATAAAAGTGAAATATGCAATTTGACTGAATGGCCGAACAGTGAATGACCATCCAGAAGTCCTTCCGGACGAAGCTGGTGCTGCAAGGGCAGAGGCAGCCACTGCGGCAGCAAGGGCCTACTCTTGCACAAATTTCGTGCACAGGGACTCTAGTAGGAAATAAATCTCAAAAGTCCCATTAAATAAGCCAATACAAGGTGACTGTTTCTCATGTCCTTTGATTTGGGAGATACTTTGCAATAGTGTAGCAGCGAGAGCACATTCTGTCCAGGAAACTTCCTGCTGACTTTGAAGTTCATTTGGGTTCTTCTAAATTCACAGGCATTCGGTCATTTTGTCTTCACAAAACAGTTACTAGGCAACAACAGACTCATCTATTTGGTCAAGCAAGTAAATCGGATGACACAAATGATGGCTAATTAATTTGATTTATCATATATCAATAACCTTATTTAATTATCACTTGAAAATCTGTTTTTATTGATTTTTAGAGATGGGAGAGGGGAGAGGAGAAAGGGGAGAGGAGAGAGAGAGAGAGAGAGAGAGAGAGAGAGAGAGAGAGAGAGAGAGAGAGAGACATCAATTTGTTGCCTCCTATATGTTCCTTAACCAGGGATTGAATCTGCAACCTAGGTGTGTCCCTGACTGGGATAGAATCCACAACCTTTTGATGTACAGAAAACACTCCAACCAACCGAGCCACCTGGCCAGGGCACATATCAAGCACTTTGATAAAATGGCATATGATTTTCTACATGCATTAATCCATTTAATCCTCACTGCAAAAGTAAGGAGCAAATTATTAGCACTGCTTAGACATGAAAGACTGAAGGCTTAGAAATGTTGAATAACTCCTAAGTTACAAAGCTAGGAGAGTTCAATTATAGAATTCAACCTGAGGTCTGACCCAGAAAAGCCCAACATTTATAGCCTATGAATAAGTCTTCCTGTTAAAGAACACAGACCCCCGTGAAGAGACAGAGTGAAGGCCATATCAAGCAATTATCAAAGAATTTGATCAGCACCAATAGTCCGATGGACTTACAGTCTCTTCTTACACTTGACCCTTATGCCATCTCTCAGTGGATGCATTTGTTGAAAGAATGAAGACTGTATTTTTCCTAAGATGCAAGTAATTACATAATTTCTCCAGTTCATATGGTAGTGACTTCAAGTAACCAAGAATCATTTTAAGTTAAAATAGCAAGTTTCACAGTCACCAACAACCAAACCATCCCAAGGGAGGTGGGTGGATAAGCTAAATCAATAATGGGCTTAGTAAACAAAAATGGCTGTTCACAATGCAACCCTGGGAAAATGTCACAAACTTGTTATAACCCAAGTCTCAGAAACCCACAGGCTTAGGGAAAAAAAATGATGGACAAAAACAAAAGGCAATTTATTTTGGCTTGTAAATGTCTAATTTTAGTTTTCAAAGCAGCTGCTTTCCTGAATCTCTCCTGGATTCTCTTCTGGACATTAGGGGAACCAAGTTAATGTTCACTCTGCTTAATTTAATGCTGGCAACATTCTTCCTGGTGGTAACAAAAGAGAACTGGATGCATATAATCCAACACAAGTAATCACAGGCATTTGGAGAGAAGTTGGTATAAATATTAAATATCTCAACATACTGTATTTAAAGTAATCACCCTTTTGTCCACAAAATCCTATCGATTCTGAAAGCATCTATCAATACTTCTAATTCATGAGAACCTGGAGTGGATACAATAAACTTCTACATAGAAAATAACAGTAATCTTCAATTAATGGTTTCTCAAGCTGAAATTATACACACAACAATTGAGAGGATATTTTAAATTCATTTTGGCCATATAATGAGCCTATTAAATTCTGTCCTGCTAATACTAATTTTCAGATTGATTATAAAATAGCATTCTTAAATCAATAATTTTTATTCACCCTTGCAAAATACAAGAGTGTGTGTTGGTTTTGTTTAACTTACAAAGCAGATGAAATTGAAAATCTTTAGGTTTTCACTTGAGTTACCTCTTGTCAGAGCATAGTCATTCTGTTTAGGGAAAACCTTACATTTTAAGTAGGAACTGTGTGAGTCAACAAGAAAAAGAAGGAATAAAATACACTGTGAACTCCTTGTTCCCTAAAGAAGGGAATGTATTCTATTCCTCCTTATAAACCTCTAGAGGCCCAGTGCACAAATTTGCGCACCAGTGGGGTCCCTCGGCCTGGCCTGCGGGATTGGGCCAAAACTGGCATTCTGACATCCCCTAAGGGGTCCCAGATTGTGAGAGGGTGCAGGCCAGGCCAAGGGTCCCCACTGGTGCACAATTGGGACCAGGGAAGGATCTGGGAGGTTGGCCAGCCAAGAAGGGGCTGCAGGAGCTCCAGGTATCCAGTCTATCTCACTCAGTCCCAATTGTCCAGACCCCAGCAGCAAGCTAACCTACCGG
Organism: Vespertilio murinus; assembly: GCA_963924515.1. NCBI lineage: Eukaryota > Metazoa > Chordata > Mammalia > Chiroptera > Vespertilionidae > Vespertilio > Vespertilio murinus. The sequence goes on from OZ004713.1 coordinate 41,147,465, forward strand.
TCAGAGTATCTTCCCCCTCGCGCTCAGTGCATGTCATAGCAAGTGGTTGAACAGCCTTCGTATACCCTTAGCATATTACACTTTGATTGGGTGAATGGCTGACCAGATAACCAGATACTTAGCATATTAGGCTTTTATTGGTATATCAGATGGTTAGACACGACATTAAATTCCAGAGAGTCGTTAAGCTAAGGTACATGCCTCTTCAGCATGAAAATAACAACCTTTGAGTATTTTAAGAGTTAAAAATATCTTTATAAAGTTTGAGTCTATGATAACTGAGAGAAAATGCAAGCAGTTGACTTTAAGAAAGAATTATAACTAGGAATAAAGTAAGTAGAAGTACAAGAAAGATATAACAATGAGAGCATGCCTCTTTAGGACAAATTATGTTTTAAAAATAATTAGCATACCGTACCTGGTCCCAAATGACTTGAGCGAGACGTTGTAATTAAATAATCACTAAACGATGTCTTTACACATTTGGGAAAATTCCATTCCAGTAAGGTATCTCAGGGAATAATGGAAGGAGGCTGGTCAAAGAGGTGACTCCTGCCTTTGTGTTCCCTCCATTAGTAATTAACATTATTCTATCCCGACTCCTCCGGGAGTACACGTCATGGGGCACCATCATTATTTAAAGAGAAGTACAAGTCTATTTTCTCCGTGAGAATAAACAGTTATGCAAGAACTTACAACAACAAAGTGGAGGGTCTACTAACATAATTGCTTACACCTCCACCCTTCTGCCCTCTGTGGACAGCTCGGCTTTCTACGTTTGCACCAACGCCTCAACCAGGACTTCTGCTTAAGGCTGCTGGCTTAGCACATTTAATGAGAAAGGACTTCTCAAATCAGATTAGGCCCATGAAGGGGACAAGAGGAATTGCTTTTAATTTTCAGTCTGTCCTTAAGAAGCACCTAAGATCATTAAGTTGGACTCGACTAGGCCGGTGGCCCATGTAGATTCAAGTGCATGGAAAATGACGGACACCTCCTGCATTTACAAACATGTGTATCCTTCAGTAATGATCATTTTAAGCAACCGATCTATCCAGGTAAGACTTCTTAGTCTAAATAACAACTTACTTGACATCCCCCCCCCTATTGTCTGCGTGGGGTCACTGAGAAGTCAACCTTCAAGAGACACCAGCTCCTCTTAGCCTATCATTTCTATCAAGATTACATACTTGCAGTAAAACGAATTACTTGGAAGGAAGGCAAATAATAATTATGAAGACAGGGCTCCTCAATTGGGTATGAATAAGATTAAATGAGCCTTTTTTAAACAGAGGCCTAGAAAGTAACTTGCCGTGTGATCACCATCATTGCATAGTTGATACATTTTTAGAAAGGAGGGGGGGAAAGTTAGCAGCTCCATCAAAAGCTCCACACCAGCTCAGAGAAGGTTCTGTCCCGGGAAGGGAGTGTCGGAACTTGCTCAAACCCACAGAGGGAGGGAACTGTCGGAGAGGATCTTTGCTCACTCTTACCTGAACAGCAGCTCAAAGTCAACTTCAGCACAAAGCCAGCTCTAACCCTGTGTCCTTCACGGGGGCTGGATTTGCCCTCCATCTCTTACACCTTCAGAAGCTAAGTTCTATCCGCCCGGGCAGTGTCTCGGCACCTGAGATTAAGGCTCCCTGCCCAGTCACTTTGTGTGTTGGCGTCCAGTGAATTCCCTGGACAATTTCCAAGACATTTCGTGGGGCCCTTGGGTCTCCTTCATGACTTCGGCATCATAACCGTATCGGCTGTGTACATTACATTGGTCTATTGCCATTTCCATATATTTTATTCTACTTTCATCACCTGAAAGTTGCACTCAATATCTGATTCCAAACATGTACCAAAAGTTAATGTATTCTTTTAAAATGTTGGCCTCTTAGGAGATAAGAGATCAACCGAAGGACTGGTATGCATGCATATAAGTACAACCAATGGACACAAAACTCTGGGGAAGGAGGGCATGTATGGGGGAGCAGGGGCAATGGTAAGCTATGCACACATATAATACCTTAATAAATTTAAAAAAATAATAAAAAAAGGGAAAAAAGTTGCTTTTTTTTTAAAAAAAAAAAGCTTTCTTACTTTCAAAAATCTATTGCTACTGCATTGTATGTTTTATATATTGCTCTTACAGTAAAATAGAGAATGTCTAACCCAGGCTTAGGATAATCTTTCCTGGATAAAGGATTATGGTCCGGGGCCAGAAGATTGCCAACTCATTCTGGCCTGTTGTAATTCAGAGAGTCCACCCGCTGGGGATGCTTTTAATTTGTTCTGATAACACAGGACCACGCAGCTTTCCTATTCATTTGTTTCCACTAACTGGAACTAGAAACCTGCCAGACGGGCCCAGCTTTTACCTGGCCCCGCTCTCCCCAGCCTCCTGAAGACACGGCCCTGGGCTCCAGCCAGGCCAGCGGGTACAAGCGCGGGTGCTGGGGTCGGACTGCCCAAGTTTGACTCCCAGCACTGACCCCCTACTCCGTGGCCTTGAACAAGTTATTAAACTCCTGGGCCTCCATTCCCTCGTTTGTAAAATGATTAATAACAGTGCCTGCCTCACAAGTGAAGGATTAAGTGAGTTACTTTGTATAAGGCACCAGGGACAGTGCCTGGACACAATAAGCCCTATTATTACCTCCTCCTCTCCTAGTATTAAACGCTATCTTGATGATACCACCACCACCACCACCACCACCACCACCACCACCACCACCACATCTGTGGCCCTCTCCAGTGGATTCCTTGGCTTGCTTTCTCTGCCCTCCCACTCCAGTGCCCTGAGGCAGACAGGCCTATGCTCAACATTTGTTAATCTCCTACCCCACTGCAGGCCACATGGTTTTACCTCAGCTGCCCGGGCTGTTCGGTTTCAGCCACCCACACTAACACTGGCACGTCGCAGCAGTTCTCAGTGCCTGCGCCCTGACCGCTGAACCTCAGCAGAGGGCATCTGCGAGATGCAAGTGAAAACCAGGTGAATATAAATGGACAAGAAGATTCAAAGGAAAGTCAGCGCCTGTGTTTTGGAGCAGCACTGACCAAATAACTAAATGTGCCCCAAATGTGTTCTGACTGACTATCGTTAATAAACTGGCTAGTTACACTGTAGCCCAAGCATGTCAAACTTGCAGCTGGGGGACCGCATGCTGTGAGTTTTGACATGCTTGCTAGTAGCCGTTAATAAATACTGAGTTTAGACCAAACCAAAGGTTACATATAAACAGTGTTTTTGTTCATTCACTAAATATTTAAATGTCCCAGATACTGGAATACAATGGAGAACAAACAATAGATAAGAAACAAGAACATAAACAAATGAAATAATTTCTAATGTTCTAAGGGGGTGAAGGGATGACTGGATTGTGAGGAGAGGCCTCTTTGGGGAACTGGCATTTAAAAGGATAAATATTGAATGAACAAGAGCCAGCCTGGTTAGAGGATGAGTCTTCTAGACAGAAGCAGCAGCATATGCAAAGGCCCTGTGGTAGAGATGAGCACAGTATTTTTTTGTAATAAGAGTACAATGAGAAAGAAGAGTGGTAAGTATCAAGTCCAGCTGCCTCAAACCAGCTTGGTGATTAGGGTCATGTGATCACTTCCAACCCTAAAACTCTATAAATCTCTACAGGAACTGATAAAAGGTAAGTATAGATAAGGCAGCTTAGATTGACTCTAGCACTTTGCACTGAATACATGTCAGGAGAAAGGCATTTCAGTCAATAACACGCATAGCAATCATCAGCCTTCATTATAAGAATAAAGAAGATGGATTGAAATTAGAAACTTTGTGGTAGTCTGATTAGTCAAAGAAAGAACAAAGCAATCCTGGATAACGGCCTGTCTTCGCAGCAGAAGGAATGCAGGACTTGGTGGAAAAGGGGTGGAGGAGTGGGAATTGAAGATGACATAGCAACAGGCAAGCAAGTCCATGAATGGCTTGGGAGTTTAAAATATTATTTTCATTCCTTTTAAAAAGCTCAGATGAAGATATTAATATTTAAACTCTGCAGGGAACTTGGAAAGAAATACCCTTTGCAATTCCCTTCTGAAAAACTCATTTCCAATTATGAACACAACGCCAATATTTCCTCTTAATGAGGAACGATAGAGTGTGAGGACATTTGAACTGGGTTGCCTGGCTAAATATTTAATTTCCCATTTAGCTTTAAGGCAAGTCAAGATAGACGGCATTAGTTCAAACAATCATATTTATGAAAAATGGTATGAGGTTTCATTTGGATAGAAGATTTGGGGAAAACGCTACATCTGGCAATGCCAACCTAGACGTTTAGCACTGCTACATACTGGCTCCTCCATACAGAAGGTAAGCCTCCAATTAGCGTGGAATTGATTTTGTGAAAATGCCTTCACGGATAAATTGCTCAAATGGATAGCTTGGAAACCATAGCAAATATATATTTTAATTAAAGGTTGCCTCTCAGAAATAAAATCTTAACTAATAGGTATTACAAGTCTTAGCTGAATGGCTTAGCTGTAGGAAACACAGGCTTTTAATAACAGGAAAAGAGAAATCCTCCACTTTACCATCTTCTACTATATGCCTCTCTCATAACGTGAGATAGTCTGAGTTAATTCTCCGATAAATGAAGCTAAAAATGTGTTCTGTGAATAGAAAGTTCACTTGAACAAAAGCTATTACAGTGAAGGAAATGTTTTCCCCGCTATTGCTCTCTCTTACACACACACACACACACACACACACACACACACACACACACACTTTAAAAACCTTTAATAACTGTCATTAATTCTTTCAATGTACTGAATGTCAATGACATGTTTACCATTGAAAAGTGACAGTTTGCCATTTTGTGACTAACTGCCTGAAAAAGAAGAGGGAATCTTTAATCACTCATTTATTCAACAAAATTTACTGGCAATTAACCATGTATCCATCCCGGAAAAAGAAAAATCCTAATAACGTCTCTTTGATAGACGATTCCCTTGCTGTGCCCTTTCTGGACAGTCTTAGCCTCACAATCGCATCATCACTATTCAACAGATAGAGTGGGTGAGATCTAGCAAAAGGTTAGTGACTTCTTCCAATTCAAGTCCTACGATTGGGTCTACATCTGCAGACCATGTCAAGGCTTCAAAAGAATTGACCAATCAGCTTCATCAATAGCCTGCCAATCTTTGTACATAACAAATCCAAAGCCAAAACTCAGGTAACTCACTGGACTGATCTTTCTCCTCACTCAGTGTGACAAAGGTCCTCTGTGACCTTGTGGACCAAAGGCAAAAGCAGAACCAAAATTCTGAGGTTTTGTCTAAATATATGAGAAAAATAGCCCAAGCTGGGAATGTATCGCTTTTGCCCCTGATATTCAAGGACAGGTTATAAGAGAACCATGTAAGTGTCCATATAACCATATAAGTATCCATATAACCATATATAAGTGTCCTGAAAAAGACTGATTGTTAAAGCCATCCCAACCAAATTTGGCACTGAGGCAGTTCTTTAAGATGCTTCCATGTAAGAACTACCAACATTTTATTTGAAATTTATAATCTCATTTGCTGTCAACTAATTCAAATCTCCAAGTTCTTCTGACAAATATGTCTTAGAAATGCACTGCAGCATTATTGTTTTGCTATTAACATTGCCACCACTCTCCCCCCTCTGAAGTGACTCCTAGCTGGTCTAGGCATGCCCAACTGGCTAGGAAAGTTCCAACTGGGAACTCCGCAGGGAAGTTATTCCTTCCATCTGCAGTCACCTCACACACAACCTTCTCCCAGGACCCACACATCCACTGGCCCCCTCAAAGGGGGGGGGGAGTTCTCATTATCACACTGGGCACAAAAGGCACTGCCTACCACACACCAGGATTCCAAACCTATTTTATCGGAGGGGGTTTGATTTGCTTATGCGTTTGCCCATCAAAAAGGTGTCCCTTTTCTTTGCAAAATTTACACATCTCAACTGTCTTTCAACAGCTGCCCCCGTCCTTTCATCTCAGCAGAGCCTCCTCTAAGCTAGCTGTAACGGTCACTCCGGTGGTCTCTGAATTCAGACCGTGCTTTCCCTTAACTCAATGAGATACCATAGAGGTTAACACTGGGTTCCCTGCTAATGAATGCATATGGGGGTCTTACATCCTCAGTTGCAGACATTTCTTGAAGGCTAGAGTTTGTTTGGGGGGGAAATTCCTACTAGACCATGTTTAACAGACACCCCTTTGTCTGGTACAAGGCCAGATATGTGGCATACTAGTAAGCAGTTGCTACTTGAGTAAATATTTTCAGCCTTCAAATCGTTATGACTAGATTCAATCACTAAAAAAAAAGTCCCATTCACTCCCACCAGCTTTATTTTATGATATTTCACCGCTCCCAAAAGGCTGCTGGGAAAAAGTCAAGCTGTTCTTACGTTATTTATGCAAAATGCAGTCTGATAAAACAATCAGTATTTTTTCCTTACTCTTGATTACAAACTGTTTAAACAGATTACATTTAAGGAATTACCTCAGCCCAACCCCATGGGAGGTGGGGTGGGTGGGCAGAACTCCAATAGTTTATTTGTAAATCAGTTGTTTGGGAAGAGGAAACACTTTCCCAGCGGCAGGAAGTGCTGGGAGAGGGGCTCGCTTTCCAGAAGCTGGCCACAGATGAAGGGGAAGGGGAAGGGGAAGGGGCTGGGAGGAAGGAAAGCTCTAGCCAGGGGACAGACGCAGACCTGGGAAGGATGGCTTGACCCCCAGCACCAAGGCTGGGGGGGGGGTGGCGGGGGGAGGAGAACAAGCACAGGCACTCTCCACACCCTTCGGTGCTGGGATCTGGGAATCAGGGTCCAGGGCGCCAGTGCCAGGACAGGAAATCCCAAACAGCAGTGCAGTCTCCACTAGAACCTTCAGGAGGAAATGCCAAGCTAAACTTGAAAAGAAGGGACTGCTCGTGGCTACCCCACTGACGGGCCATCTGAGCATCAACAACCTCATAAACGAGGGTCTGCGCAAACCTTCTGCGCAGCCTGAGAAACACCGAGCCCAGCCGTTCTCAATGCGTGCGCTTCCCAACTCTGGATTCTCTCTCCAACACAGAGCTGCTCTGGGAAAAAGACCTCCATCCCACGGTCAATCCGTTTGCAAACCGCTAGGCTACATAACTTCCAAACTCTGTATTCTCTCACAAATAAAAAACAAATTACTCTGGGAAAAAGACATTCAACTCATGGGGCAATCCTTTTGCAAACCACTAGGCTACATAAAAAAATCAACCATAGGTCATCACTGGCCTTTAAGATAGTAATATTGTAAACCTGGGCAATGCTGAGGAAAGGTGACACTATGCAGCAGTTCTGAAATTATTTTAAAACAGGATGCTTTTTTTTTTTTTGCAAAGGGCATCATGCAGGTCATAGGTTGGAAAATGTCCATTGGTCCATCCTTTGAATTTTGCAGATGAAGACTCTGAAGGAGACCCAACAAAGCCCCATAATTCCTTGAGAGAGCAGGGTCAAGATGGGGAAGAGCAGGGACTGGAACTCAGAGGGTGCCTACTCCAGGCCAGCACCCCTTCTCCTGCAGTCCCCACAGCTTGTAAACCCAGCTCCCCCACAGGTTTGCTCCTGGCAGGGGGCCGCGCCCTGGCCCCCTGTTCTCTCCTCAGCATCCTGAGGCTCTCTGCCTGTCCCCCCCCCACCTTCCTCCTTGGCTCAGTGCCTGCGCTCATTCCACACTGCCTGAGACTCTTGTCCCTAATCTACTCTACTTAATACAAAATGCAATTTCAAATGCCAGCTCGCAGGGATCTCTGTAGATTATCTAAGAGTCCCCATCACAACACATCTGATCACCAGCCAAAGCACACCTGCTGCTGCCATTGGCCTCTGCAGTGCTAATTACTGCTTGCAGCAACACCTTCTCCTGACACCACCCACTCCCCCCGCAGGCCCAGCCCTGGCTACTGGCTGGAATGTCCTCCAGGGGCTGTGCAGGGCCCAACCCAAGTCCCTACCCTCCGTGTGAATACCCGGGACTCATGTCCCATCCCTGTTCCTCTGCCGCCCACCAAGCTGTTTGTTGCCACAGGCAACGTCTTGTACCAGTGTGGATAGGGCAACCTTCTGCCACGGCAAGTATCCATGGCAACCAGATGGGGCCAGCAAATAGAATTAAAGTCCACAGTAATTCCCCAAAGTTAGCTTAGCCAATAGATGATTTATCAGAGCAGTGAACATTTGGCAAAACCGAGTATGCTGGGCTCCAAATCCTCTTTGTTGCACTGTGGTCCGCTGGGCAACGATATGGCTTAAAGCAAGAGCCCGGGGAGGAGTCAGCAGCCGCAGCCTGGCCTGGACTAGAGAAACAAACACTGCCTAGAAAATGAAACACGTGAGCGCAGGATGTGAACCAGGAGCTCCGTCCTCCTTACTCCAGCTTCAGATTCAACTGAGTTTACCAAGGGCCTAGGGTGTGTCAGGCCTCTATCCTAACTAATAAAAGAATAATATGCAGATTGACCATCACTCCAACACACAAGATGGCTGCCCCCATGTGGTCAAAGATCCTGCCCCTATGTGGATACAATATGGCCACCTCAAAATGGCCATCAGGGGAGGGCAGTTGGGAGTGATCAGGCAAGCAAGGGATGGCAGTTGGGAGGGACCAGGCCTGCAAGGGAGAGCAGTTGGAGGTGATCAACACTGCAGGGGAGGGCAGTTAGGGGTGGCCAGGCTGGCAGAGGAGGGAAGTTGGGGGGCAAACAGGCTGGCAGGGGAGCAGTTAGACATAAATCAGGCTGGCATGGGAGTGGTTAGGGGGTGATCAAGCTGGTGGGCAGAAGTGGTTAGGGGCAACCAGGAAGACAGACAGGCGAGCAGTTGGGAGCCAGCAGTCCTGGATTATGAGAGGGATGTCCGACTGCCCGATCCCATAGGAAATCCCTAGAGGAGTCCCAGATTGGAGAGGGTACAGGCTGGGCTGAGGGATACCGCCCCACACTCCCACCCCATGCACGAATTTTGTGCACCAGGCCTCTAGTAAGGAATATAAAGAAATATAAAATGCATGAGATTTGTACAGGCTAGTTGGGATCATAAAAGTGAAATGTATAAAATAAATATTACTTAAATGACTATTGAAATAAAAATCGAAGACTAACAGTTATCACCAACAACATGATTATTGCCAACTGGATTGTGTAAACAATAATAGCCACGAATGTTCAGAGCAATAATATGACACTTCTTTATCAATGAACATAACAGAGACTCTTGGATGCAAAGGGCAATAAGATCATCAGACTCACCCATCCTTCCATTTAAGACTCGACCTATGTAAGGATTAAATAAGATGGGGTATATCAGGCATTTTGAAAGCATAAAGAACTATCAAGATTTTGTATTTCAGAATTAAAACCTAGACTAACAACACTATCCTTTTTATATAAAACCCCAGAAATATGACAACAAATCAATTTCAAGACTTATGAATATTGTCAGATTTCCAAAATTAGAGGTGAATGTAATTAGCACATAGGCACCCAATAAATGTCTAATACATGAATGTTAACATGAAAATTCTATACAGATAGTATTTCCTTTTTGTTAAGTCAAAATCCTCAAAATGAGTTTATAAACTGGGTGATCATAAAGCAAATCATGTTTTCTAAGAGACTAACCATACTTGGGTGTTTGTTTCTGACCAGGAATTCAGTATTACAGCTATAACAAATATGATCTACAAGGTGATAAAAGCAAAAATAACAATCACAAATCTTTATAATCTTATACTAAAGTTGTTCTCCAGACCCTATAATATGGGCAATTTGCATAGTACACATTGATTATACAAAAGGCCCTAATGCACCATACACTGCATCTACATCACAAAATATGACCCTGTTACACTGTAAATTCAAACCCAGACTTCTGGGGTAAATACCATATTAAATATCTGACTAACAATGATTTTCTTGCTTTCTCAACACTGTCTCCAGGTGTTCTGACTTGGACTCCCATTTTCTCCTGATAAGTGTTTCCTAACAAACAGAGGCGTCCAAAATCAGTTCATCAACTGACAGCTGCCAGTTCAAGAAGAGGTGAGTGTAGATGTTTACTGCTGAGAGTGATGGTGGTGTTTCTCCGCTTCAAAAATTAGTCTTGTAAGTACCCATTAACACAAGGCTTCTCTTCCTCATTTTCTCCTACCTCCCGCTTCCAGTCCAAGATGAAAAGAAAAAGATGGCCAACGTCACACCCAACGTGCAACCAGGAAGCAAGGCTCCCTGACCCTCCTTACCTACTGCGGCTCCAATGTATCTGAGCTTCAGAGCAAAGCTGTGCTTCTCAAACATTAACAGGCCTTCACCTCCCCTTAAACTGCAGGTTTTGGTTCTGGAGGTCTGAGCCAGGCTGGCCCTTTCGAAGTAAGGTATGAGAGCACAATGCGTGCTGGGGTCCCCATTCTGCCCTGTACCGGGCCTGAAGCCTTGAGCAAGGCACATAGCTCTCTGAGGTACTTTTACATCTGCAAAAGGGAAATTCTATTGCTCCCATTTTTTGAATTATTGTAAAGGCAAATGGCTTACATTAAAGTTCTTCACACATTGCCTGACACACAACTGGGTTTTCCTAAAATGTTGGCTGCCTTCGCTTTATCACATGGTCATTAAAAACAGCCACAACCATGATTAATACATCATTAGCTTGAGCTTTTAAGACACAGTCTCAAAAGGACTCTCGCCAGAATGGCTAAAAGCTAGCAGAAGCCAGAATCCTATGCTTAAGCATGGATGGAAACTGTCAAATAGAGAGAGGCCAGGAGGCCTGGGGAATGTGTGAATTATGCAGTGTGAATGTGGGCGGGAGGGAAGCAGGAAGCAGCCAGGGGAGAAGGCTGCCCCAAATGACCCACAATGGAGTTTGGGCTGCAGTTCTAGAAAGTTTTAAATGCTTAACCATATCTCTAGCTTAAAAATATCTAAATTATTAAGAGAGCCACATAAATTTTGAATCTAGCAAAAGCACTCATTCTGAATTTTCAATCCATCAACTCGAACTAGGCAAAATGTCTCCCTAACATATTACAGCTGAGAAAGGAAGGGTGTAGCCCACTTCAGATCACAATCTCAGTGAGTCTAGAAGTACCTCTCTAGATCATCTTACCTACAGGATGCACGGACACTGCACATTGCTCACTGCCTGGCCCACAGTATGTGTTCAATAAATATCTGGTGCCAACCAAGTGGCAAATGCGCTTGCTTGATTTATCAGCATACCTGGCAGACTTCCAACTAGAGATAGGGGCAGTAGGGGCTGTGGTGTGGACTGAATACTTGTGGACCCTCAAATCCCTAAGGGGAAGCTTAACCCCCCAAGGAGATGGTATTTAGAAAGCAATTAGGATGGGGCCTTCATGAATGTGATTAGTGACCTTATAAGAAAAAATATAAGGCAGGTGATCTCACTTTTCTCTCTCTCTCTCCATCATATAAGCATTCGACAACCAGGAAGAGGGCCCTCACCAGAATCTGATGATGCTGGCACCCTGGTCTTAGACTTCTGGTCTCTAAAACGGGAAGGAATGAAGTCCTGTCATTAAGCCACTTAGTCTGTGATATTATTGTTACAGCAGCCCAAGCTGAGGAAGACAGACCATGATCTTGGGGTTTCCATATGCAAATAAACATACAATAAATAAAACATTCTCATTCATACTTTCCACTAACAAACTTATCTATATATACTGTTCACCTTCATCATTGTAGCCACATCATTTAGTACAGCTCTGGCACCTGGCAAGTAATGAAAAGCAATCTTTTATGAAGGAATTGAAGGGAAGAAGACAGCACGAGACAGGAGAAAATCTCTTCTTGGAACAAGTTTATAGTTCAATTAAAAAAAAAGTGTCAATCATCAAATTGTCATTTTGGCTACCTAATGTCATTATCTTAGGAACAGAAGTACTTGATTATTAAATCAGCAATGATGATCACAAAATCAGAAGTACTCTATGATGAATTATATTCAGCAATTAATCAAAGCCAGCGTACTTGCTTGTATATATCAATATTGAATTTTAAGCATATACACTAGCCGAATAAAACCAAGAACATGACTTTAACCAGTGAGTGTTAGGATAGAATTTCCTGAATTCTACAAGTAATGAAACTTAAATCATCATTGAAGCCTAATAAAAGGTAAACTGAGGCACAACACAATTTTCGTCAAGTTGGGCTGGGCAAATGATTGGAATTGGGCATTGCCAAACGGAAAGTGGTTAAGGGAACTCCACTGATAGAACAAGGTTTTGTAGTGAAGATGTGGAAGAAAAGTGAAAAGATTATTTGACTTCTTAAAGCTTAAGCAGTTGCCTTATTTGGGAAAATCTAGTTGGCCGTTTATGATTGGCAGAACTTAAGTTTCAACTTTTTGGATTGAGTGGATTAACTCTGGCCTAAGTTTTGCTTTTTATATAGGCACCAAAGGCATCTGAGCCACCTGAGTCTAACGGTCTAATGGTCTCCTTGTTCAAACACTTTAACAAGCCTGATCTTGCTGCCTTTGAGGTGGACACACAAGTCACAGCGTCTCTTGGAGTTGTTATCAACTGGCTGTGCCCTAGCCTTTGGATAAGTCCTGCAGCAGAGGTTGTGTACTACAAAGAGCACTCCCCCAGATGCACACACAGAGCAGGGACTACAGACGGTCCGAGTTCAAATCCCAACTCCACCACTTACCTGTTGTGTGATCTAGGATAGGTTACTGGACTTTTCTATGCTTCAGTAAAATGGGAAGAAGAATAATACCTAACTCAGATACTTGTTGGAAGATCAAATAAGTTAATACCTATGACACACTTAACGTATCTTCCAAAATGTAGTAACTGTTCGGTAATTGTTAGCCATTACTAATAAACAAATGTATTCACCTCCATTCATTAAAGTGACAGTGGGTCGCCGAAACCGGTTTGGCTCAGTGGTAGAGCGTCGGCCTGCGGACTGAGAGGTCCCGGGTTCGATTCCGGTCAGGGGCATGTACCTTGGCTGCGGGCACATCCCCGGTAGGGGGTGTGCAAGAGGCAGCTGGTCGATGATTCTCTCTCATTGACGTTTCTGGCTCTCTATCCCTCTCCCTTCCTCTCTGTAAAATATCAATAAAATATATTTAAAAAAATAAAATAAAATAAAATAAAGTGACAGTGGGTCAATTGCTTTATGTCCTAAATATATTCCCAACAATTATTATCCTTTTTAAAAAATGTTCCTAATAATCTTGAGGAGAGTCTCCCATGGATTATTAAAACAAATATTTAAAAAATTACAAACATTAAAAAAGAATCATATTTTAAGGAAGTTTACTGAAGTCAAACAGTTTCTTTAAAATACCTGAGAAATACTTGCTATTTCAACATTTCTGAATTCTGCTTTAATCACAATGTTAATTTGGTGGCCCTCCAGTTCTTCCCATAATTTTAATTTCCTATTCAGCCACCAGCACTGATGCAAATAAAATCATACAGAGTGTTATTTCACCTCATAATTAAGTCTATTTGGCCCGGTGAACTCTCATAAATAAATGCACCCATTCTAGAGGAAATTATCAGTGCCACTGCACAAAAGTCCAATTTGCAGGCATGCCCTGCTCCTCAGATTGAAAAGTCTACTCAGAACACATCTTCAGAGCCATGGCTTAGCGTGAACATGAGAGTGTTTCAAAAACAATTCTTTTTACTTGAAGTGTCAGGTCTGTGAATGTTCCTTAAGTTCAGAAGCCCAGGTAATATATGCTATATGCAATTAGAACCACAGAATCCATGGTGGACTTTACTGTCAGCGGCATTAGCCATGGGATGGGATGGGATTTCAGATAACGTCCTGTTTCCTAATGAGAACACACAGGCCAGTTCACTTCACGCAATGCAAGGAGCCATCACAATGGCTACCTGATTGAAATAACTTACATAACCGCTTTCTTCTGATGAAAACCACTAGGTCATAGAGATGTAACATCCACTCTTCCCATCATTTGTTTTGGTCTGTAGCGCTCACAGCTTTTCCTGGCTTTACTTGACAAGATCAACTTCCTCAAACAGCATCAGTTCCCAAAAATGTCCTTGCAGACGGTTTCTAAGCAACTTTCATTAGGAGATACTGACATGAACCGACAGGTTGCTTGTCCATTAATGATGCCAGACATAACAACCTAAACCATACTTTGTACTTATCAAATAATTGCTCCTTGCATCCAACAAAGACAGTTCAAAACTTTTATGAATATAGTAATTTTCTTCCCTCCACACACAAAAAAAATATATAGTTTCTCATCTGCGCTTTAAATGCAATAATCACTCTTCAGAGACGAAAAATAATGACTCGGCTCCCATAAAGACAAAATTCTCCTTCTCCCAAGTCTCTTGCTCATAGCAATTAGTATCCTTAGAAGGCCTTCCTGCTTGGTGCCCTTCAACTGTCTATCCTCCCAGGCTCAATGGTCATGCCAAGTTCCTTCCTCCTTGTGGCAGTCCTCGCTGACCTTCTTCCACTTTGTCAGCCAGCAGATACTGACCTGCACTCTGTGCCAGGTCTTGAGCCAAGAAATTGAGGGTGCAACACGGAGGAAAATAATAGTTGATACCCTCCTGGGTCCTTAGAATCTAGTATTATGATTTGGGACTATTTTTATTTTGAACCACAAAATAATGCACATGCTTTCATTTGAGCACTATGCAATGATTACTTACTTTGTGCCAGGGCTTGGGGGGGGGGGAGGGGAGTATGAAGCATAGAGGAGACATAACTCTGGGCCTTATTTTAAGCAGCTTACTCTGAGTTAGCTCAGGGGGTGAACAAACAAGCATACCAAGAATTGTGATGCAATGAGAGCTTTGTCAGAGATAACGGTACAATGTAATGGGCAAAGACAGAGAAGGAGCTTTTCTGGGTCTAGGAAGAGGATGGAGAGCCTTCCCAGTGGTAGCCCACACTCAAGAGGGGTGGGGGACCCTGTATCTTAATGCAAGAGGGATGGCACGAGACCGGAGAGCAAAAGCAGTGCCAGGGAGGTGGCAGAGAGGCCCGGCAGGTGGCTGGAGGCCAGATGATGAAAGACCTCTGCCCACCTTCACCATGCCCCTTATCCAAGGCAATGGAGAAAAGTAATACATGGATGAACTCTAGACCAGATTTGCATTTTAGGAGAATAGGACTATAACAAACTAAGAGACTAGTAAAATAGTTAAGAAGACAGTATAATTCTGTAAGTGGCTGATAGGGAGGAAGAAAATTTTAAAGAAATACCCAGAGAACTGATGGGAATTAGGACAGAGTCCATGAGGGGTGCAGGAGGAAGGTGATATACGGAAAGACCTATGTTCCCATCCACACTTTACATTCCTTCATAGTGGGCAGAGAGGTTTCAAACATCTGACCTACGGAAGTATATGTACAACCCATAGGAGAGGCCTTCAATAAAATGCAGCCAGCTGAGCATTTTAGAAAAAACAAAATAAAAAATAAAAAAACAGCAAAACTTTTATTTGACCTGGTTTAAGCAAAGTCTATGGAAAAACAAAAGAACTAAGATATGGTAAAATAAAAATAAGGACAGTCAAGTCTACTAATAAGATATTGAATAATATCACCTCCAAATGGTTGAAATTTTATTTTCACTGGGGAAGAAATTATTCCCTGGGACGTTTGAACCTCTTCTTTATTTTCAGCCCCAGAACATATATGTTAAAAACATCATGGTAAGCTTTTGGGGATGTGCAATGTACAACACTATATACGTCCCAAATGCCTTACTATGGAAGTTACTAAGTACAACAGGAAAGATTTCCGTGACACTACAATTATCAGAAGTAAATTCAATTAGAAATCTCTAAACCCCCTAAGTTCATGCATTTGGCCTGCCCTACAAGCTAGACACTGGAATCAGGATCTCAGGAGAAAGACAGTACACAAGGGAAAAGCCACACAAGAGAAATCAAGGCCCACTGATTGCTCACATTAACAACATTTTACTCCAACTCATGTGGCCCCAAACAAGCTTCTTTTTTTTTTCTTTTTTAAAAATATATTTTATTGATTTTTTACAGAGAGGAAGAGAGAAGGATCGAGAGTTAGAAACATCGATGAGAGAGAATCATCGATCAGTTGTCTCCTGCACACCCCCTACTGGGGATGTGCCCGCAACCAAGGTACATGCCCTTGATCGGAATCGGCCCTGGGACCTTTCAGTCTGCAGGCCGACGCTCTATCCACTGAGCCAAACTGGTTTCGGCATCAAACAAGCTTCTTTGCCCAGTTACCTTCCTTGCCCCCTGAACAATCTTAATCAAGTTACTCAAAAAGTTCTGGGTCTCCGTTTCCTTGACCTCTAAAATGGGGATAGAAATAGTTTTTACTTCACAGGGTTAATGTAAGGATTAAGTAAGTCAATGTGTATTAAGTATTTTGAAAACCACTAAGTGTTTAATATTTCTTATTATTTTTAATTAGAGGCCCCAATGAGTTCGTGCACCAGTGGGGTCCTTCAGCCTGGCCTGTGGGATCAGGCTGAAACCAGCTCTCTGACATCCCCTGAGGGGTTCCGGATTGTGAGAGGGTGCAGGCCAGGCCATGGGACCCCAATGGCGCACAATCAGGTCCAGGGAGAGATGCAAGAGGTTGGCTTGTGGAGAGGAACCACAGCAGGGCTCTAGGGCATGCCCAACCCATCTCACTCAGTCCTGATTGGCCGGACCACAGCAGCAAGCTAACCTATCAGTTGGAGCATCTGCCCCCTGGTGGTCAGTGCACCATCACAGTGAGCAGTTGAATGGCCTTAGCATATCATTAGCATATTACATTTTGATTGGCGGAATGGACAACCGGACATGTAGCACGTTAGGCTTTTATTATATAGGATGATGAACCTAATCCTAGATAAAATCCAAAGAATGTTCCAAAACTCTGCATTTTGTGAGACATCTCTAACCGGGAACCAAACCACCATTAATGCCAGCTGCCTACAAGGCTTCACACCTATAGTCAAGAATGGACTATCCATGGAGTTCCAGAAAGGAAATCAGGAGGTCCATTCAAAGGAGGCCTGAAGAATGGACACACACTGGCCTGGGAACCAGAAAGCCTGGCCTACCCCTGCCAAGCACATGGTCTAAGTTCTCGCACACCCAGGCTCTCAGCTTAAATGTTCTCAACATAGCCTGTCACCTTCCCCCTCCGCCCACAACCCCCCTCTGACAGTCTGTTGTTCTCTGCCTATGGCTCTGTTTCTATTGTGTTTGTTGCTTTATTTTGTTCATTAGATTCCACCAATGAGTGAAATCATATGGTCCTTGTCTTTCTCTGGACATAAAATACAGATAATGCACTATCGAATTGTACACCTGAAACCTATATTAATTTTATTAACCAATGTCACCCCGATAAATTCAATTAAAAGAAATAGTCTGTATAAAGATAAAAGGAAAAAAAACAAAACCAACGCCTGTGGATTTCATCTGCCTCACAAGGTTCATATGAGCATCAAATGGAAGGAAAAAGAAATGTCATTTCCTAAGACCGTGTTCTCAGTTCTCTTAGTAGGCTGGCCGAAGAGAAGGGGATAAAAGGAAGGCTCAGAACAGCCTGCCTAACATCCACAAATAAGCATAATAATGCACACGCCCGAGGTGAGTCTGACTCAGATGTTTGTAAAATGAGCTTTATGTGGAAATGACTGCATTAGTCTAAGATTAGGTTCACACCAGAAAACATGAGAAACAAAGATGTCATTATATGGGAAAGATGGTCCAGACCTCCTTGTATTAAGCATACAGTACAAAACCAATCTTTCTCCCATGTAGTTTTCCTCCTGTTATCACGTGGTTAGTTTTTCTGGCCCCAAATTCTGGAGGCCAGGCCTCCTCCATCTTCTGACAGGTGGGATGCAGGAAGGAAACCCACATGGGCCGAGGTATCACAGGCTATTCTCAGTGGTCTTACAACCCAGCCTCATTTCCCCCCAAGCTCAACACCAATCAGTTTCTCTCCGAAGCCCCTCATCTTAGGTATCCAAGTATCTTCTTCTACTGCCTTGGTGAAACAAAGTCTTCCATCTGAAGAGCAGGTCTGTTTAATTTCTTTTAAATTCCACCTTCTGTGTTAGCCATTCTTCATGTGTAAATTGTCTCTCTCCTGCCTCAGCACCAGGAAAATGCCAATTCTGCATTGTCTATTAAGTTTTGCTCAATACCCCAATCACCGTCTCCAGGGTCCTTCTCCTTTCTTATTCCTTTCTTTTGGTGTTAATCACATATTGTCCAAAACAATTATTCAGCCCGATATCCCCTGTGTATCAGGATCAAGGGTGGCAGGGGTATGTTTTTGTTGTTGTTGTTGTTGTTGTTTTTAAATAGAGATCCCCATACTCTGCCCCAAGAAATCCCAATTGGAAAGGTGTGGCTGGAGAACTACATTGGAACCAGTACTCTGGGGGATTCTGTCTCAGGTGGGAAGAAGGTCATACTCAGAGAAAGTGTCCTGCCACAGATTCATCCTATGACAGAATTCTACACAGTCCCATGTGTACACTTACACATACAACACACTCAGGCACCCTATACCCCACAACACACCCCCACAGCACACACTCACACACCCACTTACAGAGTCAAGCACCACAACCCCACAAACACATACACCACACACCAACAACACAAAAATACACCACACACAAACAACAAAAGTACACAAATTTACACAACACACTCACCCACATCCACCCACAACACACACACAACCATACACACAGAAACACACAGTACACATTTAGTGACCACCAAGTAATTTGACTTGCCTCATAAATACTTTATACAACACAAACAAATAATGTTGAGTGGGGGAAATTCTAGGGTAGAGCTTTCTATTATTTCAGAAAATGCATCTAAAGTCTTGGTTGGCTTATTTTACAAAGTTTCTGGTGCAAAAATTATTTCATTTGCAGCTTGTTCAGATAAATTTTAAAAGGGGGAGAGGGTTGACAATTACTCTTCCCATGGAGTGCTGCTTATAAAATAAAATCAGGGTTTCAAAATCTAGATTACTTAAGATGGTATTCTAGACTGAAGTTCATTTGTGCTTGTATGAAAAATTAATGTGATTAAATGATGTTCAAAACTTAAAGGGGTAAAGGAAGATTCACTAACTCCCAGGGTAAACTTCAGAAATGCAGTCACAGCCGAAACTGGTTTGGCTCAGTGGATAGAGGGTCGGCCTGCGGCCTGGAGGGTCCCAGGTTCGATTCTGGTCAAGGGCATGTACATTGGTTGCGAGCACATCCCCAGTAGGGGATGTGCAGGAGGCAGCTGATGGATGCTTCTCTCTCATTGATGTTTCTAACTCTCTATCCCTCTCTCTTCCTCTCTGTTAAAAATCAATAAAATATATTTTTTTAAAAGAAAGAAAGAAATGCAGTCACACTCCAAAAACACTGTCCCCAAAGGGAGGGCCACAAGAATGGGCAAGCCCACCCACAGAGTGATGCCCAATACTGAAGCCTGTTTTTATTACAAGAGGTCATGTTACCTGTACTTTGATAGCTTCCTTACATCCTCTGGGAAAAGAGTATATAAATGAATTGTTTAGAAACTGAAAATCAGGCAGGGGTGTGCTAGGGTAACCAGTATTGTCCGCCCCTTACACTTCCCTTCCACCCCACTGGGACCACTTGGTCAGAGGCTAAGCTCCCTCCCCCCATCAGGCTGAGCCTGGCCCCAGGAGACTAAAGCTGCTGCCTGCTTGGGGAAGGGAGTGGAGGAGATTGCTGGGAATACCTAAGTGGTGGACTCTCTCATTAATTAGCACCAAATTATAGCCTCTCTATAAACAGACTACAAGTCTCTTTTCAGAATCAAGAAAGTGGTTTTTTTCCCCATGTTCATTTACCTATTCATACTCTGGTGGTCAAGTGTGGTCCACTTGACCACCAGAAAAACAAACTATTTCTTTAGAACATGCTTTGTATAATGCAGGTTCTAAAGAAATAACCCCCTCCAGGGTTTTAGGATGGAGATACTAAAATCCAACTCCACCCACCCCTCCCGAGAGGAGAACCATACCCTGTCTGATTCTCCTAATACCTGATGCTGTGTCTTGATGACTGGTCCAAGGAGCCCGTGCCTCAGTCAGCCACCTGTGGCATGGTCTGCATGGGTCTCTGTGCACACTCTGTTCCTAACTGCCGGTCACACCTTTGTGTAACCGGGTGCCTCTGACCTGCCGCCATTCTCTCCCCTGTGCCCCCTTGTCCCCTAGGGCAGGGCCTGTGGACTGTGACGAAAGGCGAGTCTCCTGTCCAGCTGCCCCCCTCGCTCAGTCTTCCCCAACCTGGCTAACGCCTTTAGTCCCCATTACGTCATCTGCGTCATTGCACCTGAGGCCTCTAAGAAATGTGCCCTGCCTGTATTTCCATTTGAAAGGAACCGAGGAATCGCTGCAGATCTTTAGTTAGTAAAACCTCACTCCCCAGCCCCGTGTCAAGTGGACCAATACAGCTGCCTAGAGCAGCGGGTGGGGGACAGAAGCACCAGCTCATTTCCCCAAGACCATGGCAGGGGAGCACAGCCAGCATGACTTTGGGGATCTGATCCAGTCCATCGTTTTTGCTTACAATGATCCGTTCCTCCCCTTCCCCGGCTTCTGGTTCAGGATGAGCGTCCACTGGCTATTGTCCCTCCTCACCCCCCAGCCGCTGGAATCTCCTCCTCCGAGCCAGATGGACTGCGAGTGACCATCCTCCGGGCCCAGCACTTTCCGTTCCATGTCCCTGCTGCTCACCCAACCGTCAGCCAGCTTGTCAGGAAATGTGTTTACAGTGGCAAAGCTTGGAAACAAAAGACGTCTGGGCTCCAGAACAGAGCACAGCCTCGGGATGAGAGAGAGAGAGAGAGAGAGAGAGAGAGAGAGAGAGAGAGAGAGAGAGAGAGAGAGAGAGAATGAATGAATGCATTTTAATTCTCAATTGCAGCACAGATGCACCGAGGCAAGAACATGGGAGAAGACTAATCAAGGAAGAAACCGGCGGGGGGCCTGGGCGCTGTGGCTCGGTGACAGCACTCTAAACTTAGCACAGCCAGGCCTAATGGCCTCCTCACCGCCCCTCCCGCCATTAAAGGGGCCCTGGAAACACGCTGCCCGAAGATCCTGCGGCAGTTATCACAGTGTGCATGCACATTGGCAGGCAATCTTCTTTAAGTGCACTGGGCCAAGAGCTCAGGGTTTCCTGCGCACCCTTTTCCAGACCGGGAGCAGTTACAAGAGGGGCAAGGGCGGAGGTACAAGCCATAAATAATGCATGAGAACGACAGGTGCGGAAGCCTTATTCCTCCCTTTTACGCTGATGCACGCCTACGCCTGGCACTGGCTGCGATGTGACTGGACTTGCTACTCGGTGGGTCTGCAATCATTGAGGAAGAACCGGTGCCTCTGATGATCCGGGGCTTAGCCTCTCGCTGGACTGTTCTGTCCACCCTGTATTGCAGCCCCCTGCCAGGTCTCTCCCCGCCAGACCTTTTGGAAAAGGTCTGATACAATCACAGCATTCGAAAGGCCACGAAAGACAAACAGAACTGATGTGCGTGGTTAAATACTTGTTCTGTTATAAGACCCCGAGGGTGCAACCTTGCCCAGCTTATTTGCAATTAAATTAGATGCCTTTCCTCCTTCCCAACTGTTCTTTACTCCTCAGATTAGTGATGTCACCGTAAACCATCCCGGTGACCTTCCAGGACTCCAGCTGTCCCAGAAAGAGTTGAAGAACATTTGAAAAGTAGAAAAGGGATAAAGGGCTTAGAAGATTCCCTAAACTCATTCCCTCCTCAGGGAATGCATGGCACCGTATATACAGTTGTGTTTCATGTACTCACAACGGTAAACTCACTTTGCCCCATCCTGTATTAGAAAGATTTTCCTGCCGAAACCGGTTTGGCTCAGTGGATAGAGCGTCAGTCTGCAGACTGAAAGGTCCCAGGTTTGATTCCGGTCAAGGGCATGTGCCTTGGTTGCGGGCACGTCCGTAGGAGGCAGCTGGTCGATGTTTCTCTCTCATTGACGTTTCTAGCTCTCTATCCCTCTCCCTTCCTCTCTGTGGAAAATCAATAAAATATATTTAAAAAAGAAAAGAAAAGATTATCCTTAAGAATCTCTGAATTAGAAGTTCAGCTGAGCCCTGAGACAGAATTCAGGACCTAAAGACTGACGGGAGGTGTGAAATGTTCTTTGAACCAAATCTGGAACAAGGCCGTCCTTGCTCCACAGTGCAGTCTGTCAGGTGGCTGGAATGAGGACTCGCCTGCATTTAGGGCCCTTTCAATCTGAAATCCCATGATGCTCCGGAAGGGAACACACGTTTGCCACCCCGAAGCTGCTTTAAGAGACACCGATAAGACTCAGAGATGGAGCCTTTGACCCTCCCTCCTTTCCTGCCCACGAGAGTCAGACACAGAAATCTGCTTCCAGAGGAAGCTGTTAGCATGTTCACCTTGGCCTAATGTGCATTAGGTGTGGTAAACAGAGGGCTTCAGGCAGTTTCTGAGTTGCCTAGCAAGGACTTGCCTGCTATGGGGCTTCCACTCTTCCTTGATTACCTGTAAATTGCCCGTTTTCACTTCTGAAATCTAAGGCCCCATCCTTCCTTTCTCCTTAGTCCAAAATGTCTTAAACACCCAATGTTGCCTCACAGAGTTGGGAACTGTCATGCTTACATGAATTCTCCATGTGCATGTATTAAGACTTGATTTTTTCTTATTAATCTGTCTCTATTAATTTGATTATGAGCCGAGCCTAGAAGAACTTAGAAGATGGGAGAAAAGTATGAATATTTTTTTAGCCTCCACACTTCCTAGCCAATGCAGGTATCTGGCTAGAACCTTCTCACACACCGGAACCCTCACTTCTGCTATCACCTCTCTAGCAAACGCAGAGCACTAGGTATCATGTACGTTAGTCTTGCCTATCTTCTCTCCTACTGCTATTCCTAAAGCAACTTCAAAATACCTCCTGGCACAAGGTGCCATTCAGCACTTGCATTCACAAACAGGGCATTATCATCCCTGGACGTACCATCAACCCTGGAAGGCTCCGTGGCTACGCAAGATGGCGCTGGTACCCAAGGCAGGACCGTGAGAGTAAATATTCTTCCGTGCGGGATGGCACAGCCTGGGAATCACAGCTGAAGCCTTTCCCAGACACCAATATATTGCTGATAGCAGATCAGTGTGCCTCGAGCATGGAACAGGTTGGAAGGTATTAGCATTCCACAGCCCTGCACATTGCCAGTGGTCGGTGCCAAGTTCCAGCGAACCATCTGCCAAGTGTCATCCAGTGTAGCCAAACAAAGGAGGATGGAG
Organism: Vespertilio murinus; assembly: GCA_963924515.1. NCBI lineage: Eukaryota > Metazoa > Chordata > Mammalia > Chiroptera > Vespertilionidae > Vespertilio > Vespertilio murinus. The sequence continues at coordinate 41,170,834 of OZ004713.1, forward strand.
CTCTGGGCCCAGCTCCATGCACCGGCATCCAAGGTCCCCGAGTCATCACAAGCAGCAAGCTCTGACACTCGCCTGGACTCCGTGAGCACATCTTTCCCACTGCCCTGTGCTTTTGGAATCGACTGGGCATAGAGCACACGCTCGTCCTTGGGGGTCTGGCAATTGAACACAGAAACCTACCCGTGAGGAGCCACTTTCCTGGACCCGCACTGTGATCCCACCAGAAATGTATCACCATTTAGTCTATTAATTCTTTTTTTCCCATTTTTAATGTATTTTTAATTGATTTAGGTATTACAAATGGTGTCATTATCCCTTCATTGTGCCCTCATCCCCCCAGTCCTGCCCTCACCCCCTGATGTCTGTGTCCATCACCCACGCTTATATGCATGCATACAAGTCCTTTGGTTGATCTCTCCCACTTACCCCCACCCTCCCCTACCTGCCCTCTGAGGTTTGAGCATCTGACAGACGCTTCTCTGTCTCTAGATCCGCTTTTGTTCATCCAGTTATGTGGCTCATCTCACAAATGAGTGAGATCATGTGATATTTATCTGAATTATTTCACTTAGCATAATGTTCTCCTGCTCCATCCATGCTGTTGCAAATGGTAGGAGTTCTTTTCTTTTTACGGCAGCATAGTATTCCATTGTGTCTCACACCTGTCAGAATGGCTATCATCAACAAATCAACAAACGACAAGTGCTGGCGAGGATGCGGAGAAAAAGGAACCCTTGTGCACTGCTGGTGGGAATGCAGACTGGTGCAGCCACTGTGGAGAACAGTATGGAGCTTCCTCAAAAAACTAAAAATGGAACTTCCATTTGACCCAGTGATCCTGCTTCAAGGAATATATCCCAAGAAACCAGAAACACGAATCAGAAAGGATATATGCACCCCTGTGTTCACAGCAGCACAATTCACCACAGCTAAGATTTGAAAACTGCGTTAAGTGCCCATCAGCAGATGAGTGGTCCATTGACTCTTGCTTCCTGAGTAGCCACATCACAAATGCCCCTACTCTTGGCCCTAAAACCTGAGCAATTATACATAGATGATTTCGAAAAAGGAAAACATACATCACACAATGGGGAACCGAAGCTACGACAAAGGTTGGTGCACGAAAACCCCAAGAGAAACAGGAAGTTTTCTAAACACAGAGCTCGAGGAAAGGCAACTCCTCGCTGCTGGCCTGAGTTCCCCCAACTCTCCCATACTCCCCGTAAAGCCCTAGCAAGAATCCACTTCCATGAGGCCACCCCGCTGGGCTGGATTCTCACTCTCTGATCATCCCAGTGCCACCGTGGGAAGCATTTGTCATGTCTTTACAGATAAATGCCCCGCCTCTCAACAGATATGTACTTCCTGGGTAAACCCCACTGAGAGCGCGCTCCAGAAAAAGCAATGCTTGCAATACATCTCATGCTCATTTTTCAGAATTCAAAATGAAGTGACTAACCCCTGATACACAATAAAAATGATTAAATGCAAACACTACCGAGGCTCTGTAATAAATATTTTATACATTAATATGTTTCCAAAAGTCTTATTTTATTTTACTGCCTTTTTGTATGGCATGCTTCCATTTTTTTTGTACATGCAATGAAATAATCTTCCATTTTTTTAAAAAAAGTAGGCATTTCTGGCCCATTTTAAATAAGCAAGTGGATAATTATTGTGCTAGTAATTTGCTATGTAGACTGTTTAAATTGCTAACGCCTCTTTCTATAATTAGAGATGGTTCATTCCTTCCCAAGGAAAATGCAGATTTTCCCTCCAAAATAAACTGCTACCTCCCTCATGTCCAAGATATACAAGCCAGCCCTGGTCAGTGTGGCTGAGCTGGTTGAGCATCGACCCACGCACCAAAAAGGTTGCCAGTTTGATTCCTGACCAGGTTGGAGGCTCGATCCCAGGTAGGGACCTTACAGAAGGCAGAACAATGTTTCTCTCTTCTCTCTCTCTCTTCCTTTCTCTCTAAAATCAATACAAAAGTATTTTTAAAAAGATATAAAATCCAGGTACTCTATCCTAGGATTCATTTATAAAATAAGCTCGAACACCTTGCTGAAAAGCATTCAGTACATTGCCTACTTAATGCTCACTCACTGTCAAAATGCACCCAAACCCCCTTCCCTCCTCTAGGAAAAATCACTGTGGGGTCACTGGAATTCCTGGTACAGTGATGACAGGGCACCAGGTGTCGGCACCGCTGCCTCCTCCTCGGACAGGCTTTGGCGTGCTTCCACGCTCTCCTTTTCTCGCTGCCATTTGAGAAGAGGGAAAAAATTGCCTTCCAGGGACTTCTCAGTCGACATGTTATAAACAGTTTGTTACTTCATAATACCCTGGCACCGTGTAGCAGAAAGAAATCCTTTTCTAATCTGCGGATACCTCTGTGGGAGGGACCTTTTCTGAGGGTTCTGTAATGGTGGCCAAAGGGGCTCCATGGCAGGTAGACACACACCCCGAAAAGCTTCTGTTCTGTGGGAAACAGTGAGGGGAATAAAGAGGCAAGGGTGCTGTCCCCAGGGATCCTGCCCACGTGCAAAGTTCCTGAGGCTGTCCTCACACGGGAAAGGGAAACACGCCTGCAGATTCCACAGTTCAAACACGGACCGCTCCCCTCCCATCTCCCCCCTCCAGGGCTGCCTGCCTCCCTCCCCTCCCTCAGTGTGCACGTAAGGAAGATGTCAATACCTGACAGACTTAATTGGGAAGTAGAAGGAAACCCTGTCAGCTAGGTCTGCAGAATCCTGAGGGAAACCCTCAGACAAGCAGCTCCGGGCGGGGCCACGGAGGGCTCGCCCCTCACCCTCTCACCTGGCCTTTGCCTGAAGCCAGAAGCGGGGAAGGCGTACGAGGGGGAGGCATTCCTCCGGGCACATCCTTCTTCCTCTCATTCTGCCGCCCACAGACTCTCCCGGCATTAGCTAATGAGGGTAAAGCTCAAGGGGAGAAGCCACCACACAGTCACCCTCTTCTTAATTTGGACAGGAATGAACTGGAACGGGAGTGAGAGGCAGCAGAAGCCCTCATCCGGCCAGAGAGGAATTTCTCCCTATTGCAGCCAGGCCCCTGCCACCCACGCCCACCGCCGGCCCCTGGGGGCCTGAGGTGGGCTCCAGCAGCCTCCGTTCAGAAAGAGGTCACCGTGCTTGCCATGGACCACGTGTGGGCGGAGTCTCTGCATCATGAGTGAAAAGCTATCAGCAAGCTACGAATCAGCCTGCTTCTGTCATGGCCCGTGTGCAAAAGATGGCCTTTATAGAGACTCCCTCCGTGCGGCTCAGGGGCCCTTGCTAACCTCCAACAGCTCTTGTCGTCTCCTCCGCCCCCCGCCCCAGTCTTAGAGTCATTCTCCACGGGCTGTCACATGTTCCCTTCCAAAAAGCAAGTATGACCGCGTGCTATCCCTCATCTACAACAGGAAGTACCCAGGATCCTTGAGGACATGGGTCCTGCCTACCTCCACATGTCCTCACACGCTGGCCTAATCCCAGTCATGCCCAGCTGCTTGGGACCTCAGGGCCTCTCCCCGGCTACTTTCCCTGCCCAATGCGTCCTTTCCCAATCCATTTGTTTGAGTGGCTCCAACTCATCTCCCTCCACCAGAGCAGGAGCCGCCCTCTTACAAACGGTGCAGAGCTGAGTGCCTCCCTCACTCAGTGTTGTTGGCAGTGAAGGAAATACTTAGAGAAGCATCTCCTTAAGAGCCCTTCCGACAGTCCAGAGCCGCATCTTATTCTTGCTAGCATTTCCTATGCTAAGCAGAGGTCTTGTGCTTAGACGGTGATTTTACAAATGTTAGCCGAGAGAAGAAAAATGACAGAGCCAATGAAGATAGGAATGCTGCTTAGAATTTCTTCCAGGAAATCCTAAATGTAACATATGAAGCAATCTATACTAATAAAAGCCTCGGCGGTCCTCGCACCCTCACGCAACGCCCTCACGTCAACACAAGATGGACGCCCTCACGCCACCACCAGAAGGCCGACACAAGAAGGCCAGCAGGGGAGAGCAGTTGGGGGCAATCGGGCTGGCAGGGAAGGGCAGTTAGGGGCCATCAGGGGAGCAGTTAGGCTTCCATCAGGCCAGCAGAGGAGTGGCTAGGGGCTGATCAGGCTGGTAGGCAGAAGTGGCTAGGGGCAATCAGGCAGGCAGGCAGGCAGGCAGGCAGGCAGGCAGGCAGGCAGGCGAGTGGTTAAGTACCAGCAATCCCAGATTGTGAGGAGGATGTCCCAGATTAGAGAGGGTGCAGTCTGGGCTGAGAGACACCCCCCACCACCCAATGCACAAATTTCATGCACCAGGCCTCTAGTCTATATAACACAAGTCTAAGCGACCATAATGGCAGAATGACTTAGAACAACCCATCGCTATCATGCGGTTTGACCACCAGGGGGCAGATGTTCCATGCAGGAGCTGCCCTCTGGTGGTCAGTGCAGTCCCACAGGGGGAGCGCCCCTCAGCCAGAAGCCGAGCTCATGCCTGGCAAGCGCAGTGGTGGCGGTGGAGGCGGTGGCGGTGGCGGAGGCCGCTCCTGCCTCTGTGGCAGTGTTAAGGAGCAGCAGGCTGAGGGTAAGGAACAGGGAGCGGGCGGGCAGGTGGTAAGGAGAGAGGGGTCCCAGACCGTGAGAGGGATGTCTCACTGCCGGCTTAGGCCTGCTCCTAGTGAGAGTCAGCCTAAGCCCGCGGGCGGACATCCTCCGAGGAGTCCCAGACTGCAAGAGGGTGCAGGCTGGGCTGAGGGACCCCTCCCCGCGGTGCACAAATTTCACGTACCAGGCCTCGAATCATATATAGAAAGTCCTACTTTGATCACTACCCTATGATTCTAAATAAGCCATGCAAATTTATGCTTCTGTGTCCCATGTGTCAAATGGAGAGATTAGTTAAGAACCATTTTCAGCTCTACAGTTCGTTGGTGCTATTATTCTATGTTAATGCAGAATCGAGAAGAAAAGGGGCTTGACTTAAAGCAGGAGAGATCTAGTTGGTCAGAAGAAAAATATCTGAACAAGGAAAATAAGAGACATTGGGGGGGGGGGGGATTTGTCCCTAGAATTTTCAGAAGGAAGACGACCATCTGCTTTATATGGTTTGATCATGCCCCCCAAACAAGGGGCCAGGCACGATGATTGTTCAATTTTGCTTCCGTTCCTCCTGCCCAGCGCTGTGTACTAGCTGGACACACAGTCAGTTGCTAAAACAGAGGATGCTTTACCTCAGTGGTCACTAGTTTGCATGTACAATCCATATTATCTCTCAAGTTAAAATGCAATCGCCGAGACTTAAAAACCACCCCTTACCATTCTCACCAGCCATCCCCAAAGCAGTGTACCACTCAGGAGCCAATAAACAAATTAAAAAGCACCACAGAAGAAGAATAAATGCCGCGGTCTGTAACAACCTTGTACCTTATCTGGGCAAATTCCTGGGAATAATTCTACATTTATACCCACAATTTCCAGTAGATTAAAAAAAATGAGTTTCCAAATTTACTAATAGGAATATTAAACAAGACACTTATAGAGAATGAAAAAGTATCATGAAGCTGCCCATAAGATTAATTTTTCTAACTCATTGTTTGGCATTTTTTTTCTCTCTCTTTTGAGCAAAAACTAGAGCTACAAAAGACACTGAAACAAAGGACACATTTACTTAGAAGGCTCACAATGAACGTTTGCTACAAGCTAAATTGTATTCCCTCAAAATTCCTATGTTGAGTCCCTAATGTACAAAGGTTTAACAGCTCTTGATTTAAATGGAAAATCAACTGCTCGGGTTTACACAATAACTGACATATACTGTAGGTATCTACAAAGTTATCTATTACTTTTAATCCCAGGTGTTTAAATGGAACCGGTAGGAATCTATCCCATTCAAAAGCTCTTCTTGCTCTTGGGTATTTCATGCTCACGTTTCCTCTGGAAAGTGAAAATGTGAGCACAGAAGTCTCTGCCTCTTAAGAGACTTCCCAGGACTCTTAGGGATCAGCCTTCGGCGGCCTCTTCTAGGAACTCATCAGCACCACCACCCAGGCTGGCCTTGGGCACTGCCCTGACCCTGCAGCCACGACAGCCAAAACCCTGCCGCGCCCCTGCAGGCCTGCGACCCTAAGACATGCACCCCACAGGTGCACGGCTCCGCAGCAGCAGGTGCTACTTCCTCCCTCCCCAGCTCCCCACCTCTGGACTTCAGCACCCCCTGAGCCCACCACCCCACATGCCCACAGGCCGCTCTTAGGTGCCCCTGTGAGCCCCACTGGGCACGCTCTTATCCCAACAAGGGCACAGGTTCCACAGCTGCTGATGGCCAGACCCTGCAGCTGCAGCTTTCCGTGTGCAGGCCTCCCGAGCCCCACCACCCAGACAGGCGGCTCCCGGGTGCCTCCGTGAGCCCCCGCTGGGCACATGTGAATCCAACCAAGAACGCAGGGCAGCAAAAACTGGGACTACCCCCTCCCCGACTGCTGACCTCCTAACACGGCAGTTGTGCTTTTCCAAAGTGTAGGCCCACCGAGCCCGCTGCCCGGATAGGCGGCGCCGGGTGCCTCTGTGAGCCCCCGCTGGGTGTACTTGTATCCAGACAAGGACCCACGATCCCGGCAGTAGAAACTCAGACGTCTCCCTCCCCGGCTGCCTACCCACAGGCACTGTGTGCGTGGTTTCCGCACGCAGGCCCACGGAGGCTGCTGGCCCAGCAGGCGACTCCTGGGTGCCTCTGTGAGCTGCCATTGGGTGAACTCATTCCCAACAATGGGTGCCAAGGCCCCAACAGCAGAAACTCGAGCTTCCCCCTCCTTGGCTGCCAACCTCCGGTCCCTGCAGTCACACCGAATCCAGCACATAAGCCCCTGAGCCCGCTGCCCCAGCAGGCAGCTCCGGGGTGTCTCCGCAAGCAGCCGCTGAGAGCACACACCCAACCGAGGGCACACATCCCTGAAGCAGAAGCTGGGACTTCTCTCTCCACAGGGCCCCATAAAAACACACCACAACTGCTCCGATTCACATGTGGGCTGCCCCACGAGACACAGCCCTGGCAGGCGGCTCCCGGGCCCCTCTGAGGGCTGCCCCTCGGACGTGTGCTCTCTGACCAAGGCGCACAGCTCCCTCCCTCGGCAGGATCCATAGCACCCCCCTCCCGACCACCTACCTCTGGACAGCTTGGCGAGCTGCTGAGGACTTGCCTCCCCGGGCACGGGTCACGCCGTTTCAGCCACAGACTCCGAGGTCCCCACATCCCCAGCTGCTGGGTCCTGACCCCCTCGTGATTCAGAGAGGGAAGTCACTTTGGCTAGAGTCCCTCTGCCTCAGCCACAGACTACGAGACACCGGCCCTCCACTGCCACGGGCTCCGGGCCCCTTGTAATGAGGGACCGAGTGACACTAATCCAGCCAGAGTCACACCACAGGAGCCAAAGTCACAGCATCTGAGCCTCGGCCCCCAGGACTCCTTCCTCCCAGGCCACGGCCTCTGGGAGCCCCCAGTGAGCACAGATAGAGACCTCAGACAACCTTCTTCCCTCGGGCACTGCTGGTGGGAATGCAGACTGGTGCGGCCACTGTGGAGAACAGCATGGAGTGTCCTCAAAAAACTGAAAATGGAACTCCCCCTTGACCCAGTGATCCCGCTTCTAGAAATATATCCCAAGAAACCAAAAACACCAATCAGAAAGGATGTATGCACTCCTGTGTTCACAGCAGCACAATTCACCACAGCTAAGATTTGGACACAGCCTAGGTGCCCGTCAGCAGACGAGTGGATTAAAAACCTGTGGTACATCTACACAACGGGGTACTTACTACCCTGCGGTACTAGTGAAAAGGAAGGAACTCCCGCCACTTGCAACAGCACGGATGGAGCTGGAGAGCATTATGCTAAGCGAAACAAGTCAGAGAAAGATCATATGAAGTCACTCATTTGTGGATTTATAATGAACAACATAAACTGATGAACAAAAACAGATCCAGAGACAGAGAAGCATCAATCAGATGCTCAAACCTCAGAGGGGAGGCAGGGGAGGGTGAGGAAAAGGGGGCGAGATCAATCAAAGAACTTGTGTGCATGCATATAAGTATAACCAATGGACACAGACACCAGGGCGAGAGGGCATGGATGTGGAGGAGGGGCAATGGAGGGATAAGGACACACACATATATATATATATATACCTTAATCAATTAAAAAAAAAACTTTGGAGGACATGTTTCCTTCTCTATTTTATGGGAGAGAAACAAAAAGAATCAACCTTTAGCCCTGGCTGGGTGGCTCAGTTGGTTAGAGCATGCGTCATCCCATGCATATGGGAGGTAACTGATCGATGTCTCTCTCACATCAATGTCTCTCTTCCTCTCTCTCTGAAATCAATAAAAACACACCTCCAGATGAAGAGTTTTAAAAAATAAGCCTTGAAAGATGTCTAGTGAGTTAATAGAAGAGTAAAACTAAGATATTTTAGGTATTGTTCTGTTATCAAATTAGAAAATTATATGAATACTTAACAAAATGATGATAACTGTACATAACTCCTGAAGTATGTCAACTTCCAATCCCTGAGCTACATCATGCAACCTTTCTGGGCCCTACCACCGATCTGTGTAATGAACAGGTCAAACCCACCAACCCGGACTGACATCAACACATGTGTACACCGACCCGCCAAGATTTTAATAATTCCTTCCGTGGAATGAAAACGGGTGAGGCAGACCCGACAGGTTGTTTCTGCTCAAAGTGAAATCTGACACGCACTCAGCCTGACAGTGCCATTGCTGTGGGAGCGTTTAGCAGACAAGATTCCTCACAGCAGTCCCACTGACAGACACGCACAGGCCATGTCGAGTGTAAAATAAAAACCACCAGCAGAGCCCGTGCGGAGGGAAAACAGAACAGTGCTATTTATGGTAATGAATCATCCGAACTAACCCAAGGGAATGAATGGGTGTTAACTCCATCACATACCCACAGTCAGCCTAGCATTTGCATATTCTCATTAAAATAAAAATGGCTCTCTTTCCCAGTACTTTGTCAGTGAGGGGGAGGCGGGTGCCAATGGGAGGAGTGAGAGGGTGCCATTAAACACGAGGAGATTTTCCAATCACCAGCTTAGAGGATGAGAACAGGAATGCAACCCCGGGGCTGGAGCTGCTGGTGGGGAAAAGCGCCGCACTCTCCTCCGGAGAGCTCTCTCCGTGATGGATTGGATGAGTCGTGATGGATTGGATGAGTCGCTAATACCTATTAGCAAAGGCAGATTTACTGCGGGGATAATGAAGCTCACGCTCTAGGGCTCTCACTTGCACGGGCCTCTTCCCTGGCCTTAGGAGGAGCACTGACAATGTGTGCGCACAGACTTACATCTTCGGAAATGCTGCAGAACTGCGATCCGTTACCACTGCCAGGAAGAGTGCTTCCTTCGCCCTGACTGGTTTGGCTCAGTGGATAGAGCGCTGGCCTGTGGACTCAAGGGTCCCGGGCTCCATTCCGGTCAAGGGCATGTGCCTTGGTTGCAGGTGCAGCCCCAGTCGGGGATGTGCAGGAGGCAGCTGATAGATGTTTCTCTCTCTTTGATGTTTTTAACTCTCTCTCTCCCCCACCCCTCTCTCTTTCTCTCTCTCTCTCTCTCTCTCTCTCTCTCTCTCTCTCTCTCCCTTCCTCTCTGTAAAAAGTCAATAAAATATATTTTTTTTCTACTCCAATGTTTCCTCCTTTTATACCCTGTCCAAGGCAGACACCTGCCAGGTGGTGTGGTCACATCTATGGGCGTTCTGGCACCCAGCTAAGGAGCAGCTGAATTGGGAGTACATTTAGTTGGGCGTTAGCAGCACCCGTTCCTGTGCTTCCATGTAGGTCATGGCAAGCGGTCCTACCAGAGAAATGTCTTCCAGGTACATCCCTGCCACACACACAGTCCCAGATCCTCTGTGTCCTGACCCGGAGACGCAGGGCCCGAGACCACAAAGTAAACGTGGCCCACATCGCCCTGCGCCAGAAGAGGAACAGAGCGGGGAAGGAGAAAACAAGGCTTGAAATAAATGTTCAGGACCGGAAATCAGTCTATGGAAAAACCTTCCAAATCTTAGAGAAAGACATTTACAATGAAAGAAATGTGACTGAGTTTCGTTAATTTGACAGCAATGCTAAAAAAAAATGTATATGGCATGACTAATAAAACTCTCAAATGTGGCTACAATAGCAATAAATACAAAGTCCAACCAACCTCAGTAGAGGAAAGACAATGAACTTTCTAAGCTCTCGGCAGGAAATGTTACACAAATTGTTGTCATATTGTTACAGCCGGCAAGACCGGTGGAGGCAGGGCTCCAGATGGCCGGCAGGACCCTGTTGAGGAGCCCACGGGAGGAACCAACAACCAGGCCCACAACAAAGAATGCAGCATGATGCGCTTTATGTTAGTCATAACACTAACTCTGGTTGCAATCCCCACCCACAGGCACGACCTGTTCCAAGGGACCGAAAGGCAGCCCAAACAGACCAAACCAGGTCACACAGAAGCCGCTTAAACTGAAAAATAAGCCCCCCGCCCCAGGTGCTGTGCAAACTTCTAACGATGTTACTGTACTAGTGGAATTTTTCATAGCTCATAGCTGACCTTTCTTTGTTAAAGACTTTGTAGCCAATCATAAACTGCCAAGCATCCCTAAGACAGGGATAAAAGTAGTGTGCTTAGAGTGGGTTGGGGCTCTTGCTGCTCGCTGCTGAGTCAGTTGAGACGTGAGCCCGGACTGGAGTTCATAATAAAGGCTTCCTACATTTCAAATTGGCTGACTGGTGGACGTCATTCACGGGTCGCCCCACAACAATATCAAGTAATAAGAGATTCTACAGCCAAAAATGTTTTTTCAAAAAATGAACAATGAAGGCAATTCATTAAAATGTTATAATTCTCATGGATTATAGGATAATGGTGGTACTTGTCAGTTGTTTTAAAATCTATAATTTGCTGTGATTTCTTTTCTCCTAAATACTGCATTTGAAGTTAATCTTTTGTTTTTCTTTAAGAGGTACTCCAACATTTTATGTTTCAGGTCTCACAAAACCAGGATCTGCAGCTGCATATTAGATCTTTGGCTTCAACATTCCATAGGATAATTAAATATCATTCCTGATATATATGTGAAAGCCACAGAAACTGAGTGTTAGCCTGATTAGCTTGTGTAAATCTTCCTAAAATATTGAATACATTAACTTAATATGTAGTAAAAGTATAATTTGATGTAAGATTTCTTTAATTTGCATATAATGCTTCAAAGGCATCATCTAGCCAACATACAAAGAGTCAAAACAGAATGAGATTTACCCTGAAATCGATTTTTAGGAAAATTGTTGATGTAGGTTTTCTGAGCCCAGCAAACTTCCCACCAAACATCACAAGCTCTAAAACACCACTCTCCATTTAGCCTGTTTCCCTAACCTACGTTCAAGGAGAAATTTCTGATATTTCTAAATCCCGCTAGTTAGATTTTGGCTAACGGAGCTTATAGTGTCACTGAAATTCGAGTGGGGGAGGTGGGGCAGTTCAAATTAATTCTGAAGTACACCCTCGAGGGTGCCTAGCGAAATCCAGGTCTATTTGGTTGTCTTCCAAGGTCAACTATGTAAAACACAACCGGTTTTATGCTCCGTGGAAGCTGTGAACACTCAATGAACCCGCTCAAAAGCCCCCTGAGCGCACGCTGGGTGCCAACATGCCAGCGTCTCACGTCCATCCCATCTGGTCCCGCTCGGAACCAACGCGAGGGGCCGGGCACTGTAATGAATACGCCAAGTACTTCTGTGAAGTGGAATAAAAAAAAAAAAAACCTGAATGGAACAAAAGGCGGCGGAAACAATTCAGGTGTGCGCCTTGTGTGAAAAGGCACCCAGCGCTTGAAACACTATCGTTTTTCCTAATAGGTTCAATTAATCTTGTCACAGATCGGAATTTTTGCTTTAAAAAAAAAAAAGAAAAGATCAGAAAAGCAGTGCTGGTGGTTAAAGATCTGCCCAGGGAGCTGGCTGGAGCCGTGGCCAGGGCTGGTGAGAACTGGAGGACTGGTGAGAACTGGAGGGCTGGCAGGGAAGTGGGGTCTGGGGGAGGTGGTGGGGGAGGCGGGGCGGGGAGGAGGAGGAGTTCATCTCTATTTTTAGGGCCTGCGAAAATTGTTCCATTTTAGAGCAGATTCAGCTTCTCAGTTGGAAACACCACAAACCAAGCCTGGGAGTGTACTGCATAATACACTCTCTCTGCACCGCACACTGAAAAGATAACAAGGCTGTCCCCCCATGTGTACGAGCACACGGAGGCTCACAAACAGGAAAACCTTCAAAGATCCTGTTCTCGGCCACTCAGTCTTTATTTAAAGCAAACAATCCTCTAGCCCCCTTTAATGGCAACAATGATCTTTGTCCCGGTCTTCGTACAACGAGAGCAGAGGATTCCTGATGCGCTGCTCATGTGTCTTCAGCATCCTCATAGGTACAACTGGCCAACCGTCTTCCCTAACGAGGAGACGGGACCGGGGTTCAGGGCAGCGGCAGCCGGAGCGAGAGGCGCAGGGACAGGGCAGCTTGAGTAACAAGGAGCCAGGAAGCTGCTTTCCCCACTGAAGACGCTCGGTAAACGTTCAAAGCCATGAAGGATAAATTGTTAAGTGTCAAGGCCTCCTCCATGTGATCTAAGTCATGGCCAGTCCTCACTGGTAGCTGTGTTAGCAGGACGGCTCTCCCCAGAAGACACTGCTCTAGTGAACTGGTTCAGGTCCAGGCAGCTCCGACACTTCTGGCATCGGAAGGACAACTCTTCTTTCTATAGCTTCTTTTCCTTCTTTTTGCCCCTCTTCCTGCCTCTGCGGGCATGGGAGTGCAGCAGCATCCAGGAGCACTGCCTGCCCCTCTCCTCCCCGCTGGTTCTTTAAGTCACAAGGGCCTGCACTGCGGGGAAAAATGAAGGTAAGGGGCAAAGGCAATGCTAGGATCGGGGGTCACCACTGTGTTATTTTGCATAGGCAAGTCCAGGAAGGCCTCCTTAAAGAGGTGACATTTTACCAGGGATCTAATTTAGGGCCCAAACCGTGCGAAGATGAAAGACAAGGGGAATGGCACAAGCGAAGGCCCTGAGGCAAAAGCACGCTGGGTCTGACTGAAGAGACCCACGGCCGGGCCTAGAGGGGTGGGAGAGAGAGGTAAAGAGTGTTGGGAGGGAGGTCAGAGAGAAGGCAGGGGTCAGATCACAGAGGGCCTGCCTTCTCAGTCCTTTAAGACCTGAAATAAGAGAAGCAACTAGGAGGGTTGTGAGCGGTGGAACAGACGCGTGCTACAGGACAGGGCCTCACCAGTTGCCGTGTGAAGAATAGAGACTCGGGAGCAAGAACACACACAGGCAGGGAGGCTGGTCTGGAGGCCACTGCAATAGCCCGGGAGAGAAACGAGGGCGATTCAGGACAGAGTGCTCCTAGAGCAGGTGGGTGGATTCGGAATGTTTTGAAAACAGGGCCAATAAGATTCAGTTTCGGACATGAAATTTCACAGTGAGACAGGATGTGAGCAAGTCAAGGGTGACTCCCAGGGTCCTGGTGAAGAAAAGATGGCTTTACTGGCTGCGAGGACTGGCCAGGCAGGCAGAGGAGCAGGCTGGAGGAGGTGTAGGGGGGGGGGGGGGAAGAGGCGGAAGGGGAGGAAGGGGATAGTAAGCATTTGGTTTTGGGCATGGTAACTTTGAAAACTGATTGGATATTCAAGAAGAAGTATCAAACAGGCAGGTAGATGAAGACTCCGGAGTTCTGGAGTGAGGCTGGAAGTTGCGAGCCTAGAGGCGATATGAAGACGGCGTGAGCACTGTGAGAAGTGGGTACAACCACCTCGGGAGGGAGGGAGTGGAAACAGAAAAGGGGAGAGGATCAAGCACTGACACCCTGGGCCCAATGCTTATGTGTAAGTTGGGGAAGATGAAGAGAAATCAGGAAAGGCGTCTGGGAGGGAGTCCGTCGTATTTTATCCTGTTTGCCCCGCAGTAAGGGAGAATGAGTCAGTTCTCAGTTTCCAAGAGCCGCGCTCTCTACTGTAGGAAGAAGGTCACTCAAGCATCCAATGGCCCAGTTACCTCACATTCCGACGGGTTCCTCCTGTAAGGAGACGTGAACTCACGTTCTCACGCGCGCACACGCCCCCTCACATCCAGGTTGCACCTCCAAGGCCCATTACACAGCCAACTTGGGCAACCTTAGGATAACACACTTGGGCTGACACCGGCCCGGGCTCCATGGAGCCAAGAGCGACCTCGGAGCATCACTCCACTCAGCGGGGGTGGCAGGCGGAGAGGGGGAAGGGAACGAGGAAACTCACTGTGAATTCCAAGGGCCTGTCCTGACCCAACTGCCCAGAAATGTTTTCCCAAAGGGGACAGAGCCCAACAGTAAATGATTCTACTTGTCTCCACACATTCAAGTCCTCAAGCATGCATTTCTTAGTTGAGTCTTAGCACTTACAGAAACTAGCAAGACGCAGACACTCTCCTCTCAGCGTGTGCGGGTGTCAGACACAGAGCTCGTGGACATCAGCCCCCGTGCACCGGGCTCAGCCATCCTGGGGGCGGCTCCCCGGGGGAACTCCTGCCCCCGGATCCCACCGCCCTGCGTTCTAGCGTTTCCACAGGACGCCGTGTGCCTGGGAAAGGTCAAGCGCCCCGCTCTCTAATTAAGTACTTTCCCTCGCTTTGTGCTGCCGGCACTGGGCTGTTCCGAACCAGTATTCATCTGGTCCCCGCTGCTCTCCTTTGTTAATCAAGGCTGTAAGTGCTCTTGGAAAAAAAAAATGTTCTCTGAGGCGCCTCTTATTTCCCAAGCAACGTAATTGAAGCCTCAGGACGACGCTCTGCCACAGTAACGGAGCGGTCCGGCCGGGCGAGACGCGGGCACGCCAAACGCCCTGTTTGGAGAGCCACGGCCAAGCACTTAACATGTTTTTGTGGGCTGCGGCGCTGGCCTCACGGGGACATTCTCTGTGCCTGGAGCCGGCCGGTGATGGGTGATGACAATGCCGAGACGGGGGAGACGGCAATGCCCTCCCCGCCTTCGCCTTGCTCCGCGCACGAGGTGTGCCGCTGCCGCTGTCTCTCACAGACACAGCCGCTGGCCCAGCGGACCAGGCACCAGCGAGAATTTAATGAACCCTGGGCAATGTGTGGAGGGTTTATTGATGGCCTCCGCGGGGGAGCAGTGTCTCCCAGGGGAGGTGAGGCACGTGAGTGACACCCGTTTACCCAGCAGGCCCTAACCGCCTCCTCCTGGCCTTCTCTGGCTTTCCTGCCAGTGGAAGTCAGGAAGCTGGGTGAGAGCCAATTGTGTATCAGAGAGATTTCCAGCAATTAGTTGCAGAAAAGAGCGGAACAGGCCTTGATGAGCAAGCCTTATTATTCTGCTTGAGATAAATTCCCAGAATGTGCTGCCCTCCTATTCATAATTTTTTTAAAAAAAATCCAAAACAAACATTAAGTTAATTCTGCATTATCCCACCCTTCAGTTATTTGAACCTCAATCAAGACTTAGTAAGTAAAAAAGAAGGAAAAGTCTCATTTGTAAGGACATGGATGGCCTTGAGCGTCTTATGCGAAGGGAAATAAGTCAGAGAAAGAGAAATGTCATATGATCGCCCTAGCTGGTATGGTTCAGTCGGTAGAGCATCAGCCTGCTGACTGAAGGGTCCCGGGTTCAATTCCGGTCAAGGGCACATGCCCAGATTGCAGGCTCAGTCCCCAGTGGGGGACGTGCAGGAGGCAACTGATCAATGATTCTCTCTCTCATCATTGATGTTTCTATCTCTCTCCCTTCCCTTCTGAAATCAATAAAAATATTTTTAAAGAAAGAAATATCATATGATCTCACTTATATGAGCAATCTAAAATTTAAAAAAAAAAAAAGGCTCATAGATACATAGAACAGACTAGTGCTTGCTAGAGGCTGGGGTGGGGGTAAGCAAAATGGGTGAAGGATAGGTAAGAGCCTCCAGATTATGCCCAAACCTACCATAATCCCGGTTGCTTTTTCCTGTGACTTCTCTACCCCTAGCCCTTGCTTCTGCCAGACACGTGACCACATACACTGCGCCCTCTCCTACCTCATTTCCTCCCACTGCTTCTGCCCTTCCTGTTCCCTCACCCCCATCCCCCCTTTCACTATCCCATCATTTGGATTCACCTTAGGATGTAAGGCTCACTTTAAAAACTGCCTCCTTAATAAAACTTCCCTAATCTCCTCATTGAAAACACTGACCTCCTATCTTGGACTCCCATAGTACTTTGCGTTTCATCTGTGCCATCCATCACATTCTGGGTTGCATTTTTATTTATTTTCTAGAGACCCAATGCATGCAATTCATGCAAAGGGGCTTGGGCCCTTTAAGCCCTGGCTTCCTCTAGAACAGTGGTCGGCAAACCACGGCTCATGAGCCACATGTGGCTCTTGGGCCCGTTGAGCGTGTCTCTTCCACAAAATACCACGGCCTGGGCAAGTCTATTTTGAAGAAGTGGCGTTAGAAGTTGTTTAAAAAATTTGGCTCTCAAAAGAAATCCCAATCGTTGTACTGTTGATATTTGGCTCTGTTGACTCATGAGTTTGCCGACCACTGGTCTCAAAGGTCATCCATAAGGTCGTTCGGCTATCCAGTCTAACTAGCATATACGCTTTTATTATTATAGATGCCTTGTCACCACCTTCCCTATGCACACATATGACAACATGATACTATAAGCTCTCTAAAGAACTGAGTCTTAAGTTTATGCGTCCAGAGCATACATGTCATAGCACCTTGCACATGGAGGGTGTTTATTAATTGTCTGTACACTGGTGACTTCTAAGGCCCTGGGTGCACTCTCATTGGAGGTATCCTGTACGGACGGTATTGGGAGAGTGGGACTGGGTGCACTTCAGTTCCTGTTCTCGTGTGAGCGAACGCTCCCCTTTTCCTTCCCAAACTTTCCTGACACAGTCGGTCCGAGTTTACTACCAGTTATTTTAAAATGCTCCAGCCCCAAAGAAAAAACAAATGGCATTCACCCAACAACACTTTATAGTGCCTGGCTTTTTTTTTTTTTTTTTTTTTTTTTTACAACTAGTGTCTGATATCTTCTTCAATCTTTTCTGATAAGTCTACAGAGCTGCTCCCTGTTTCAGCAACTTCTGAAGTCACCACATGTCACGTGGCAGTCACTCCCATGGCTCGGGCACTGGGCCAGAAGGTCCACGGCCATGGGGCTGGGCAGGAGTCTCGTCCAGCCAAACCATATCCAAGTCACCTAGGTGGCTCTTTCTTCAATGGGGACAGAAATGCCCTGCCTTACTTTAATTTGCAAAGTGAGCACTGAACGCCTAATCCTCTAAAAAACAAAACAAAACAAAACAAAACAAAACAAAAACCCAGACTTAGTACTGCAAATGAATTCTGATGGGTGTAATTCATTCCCTCCTTATGCATGAGTTATTTTAGTCAACCACCTTGTAATTGAATTTTCTATAGACAATTCACAGCTAGGCAGACTGGCAGGTGTGAAACTAATAACACTGATCAATAGGTCACCTAGGAGGCCCTGTGGCCACTTAATAAATGGCAATAATAAGCCGGTGCCTGACATGGTCTCACACACTGTCCTAGAGGAACCTTGGCTCTGCTTACCAAGTTCTGTAGACAATTCCACCCAGCAGCCTGGTTCTACGTCCCCACCAACACAGCGCCATAATGAACGCCCAATGGCACCTGTCACCCAGAGGCTAAAGGTCGCCTCTTTCTCCCACGTGTTGTCAGCCACTACGTCATTCTGAGACCTCATTTGCATGGACACTGATATGCGTTACTCCTTGGACACACCGATGATCCTTACGACTGTGAGTGTCTAATCACCTCTATGCAACACTCTCAGTGCAGTATGTACGTTTCTATCGAAGACACCACCACGAACCAGCCCAACCTCCAGGCCCAGGGAGATAGCACCACTACCTCTCTGCTTTAGTCTCACCCATCACTCTTAATGTGTCCTTTTCTCCAAATGCCATCTCTCACCCTTCCTTCGGCAAGTGACAGTCCTGCATTCCCCACTGCCTCTGAGACATTCCCTAACTAATACCCCAGAGTAAACACAAAATAAAAGCTGCACAGCAACACCAAAGAGACTGCTGGACCCCCTCCTGAGAGTTTACTAAGGGTGCTTTATGAGCTGTGAACAAGAGCGAGGCATTAATCCTCTCTTAATCATCAACTTCAACAGCTGTCATCATTCATTCAAACACTTGCACAACTGCTCCAGCTAACTAACTCCTGCCCGCCGAGAGGAAAAACACCCCTACACTGCACCTTGGCATTCCTACATACACATGTACATGTGATGGGTATGTATGCACAGATGCAGGTACGTGTATGTGGACCTCTTCCTCGAGCAGAGTTGGGGGAATAAGTTTGGAGTAAATGTGGCAAGTTATTTTAACATCCAAATGCACCACTCTGTGCTCGGAGCTTTCACAGCCAACATTTGCTTGGATGGGCACACCACTAGTTGCATTTGTCCTGTGTTCTGCCAACTCTGTCCCAAAAATACAATCTGCGGAGGCATTTCAATTGACATGGCAAACGATCTCAGCACTGGCATCACCATTCTCTCCACATCAGAAACTTCCAAGTCTTCCCTGACAGCTGCCTCTTCCGGCTCCCTGGCAACCCAGCAGCAAGGCCTGTCAGTCATCTTTGCTGTGAAACATTTCAGACGCACCCACTTCTCTATATGGCCACCATTACCCCGGACCAAGCCACCTCCCTCCCCAGCTTAGAAGACAGCCTCCTAACTGGTCTCCCTTCCTTCACTCGGACCCTTCTTCAATCTACTTTTTACCCAAGGCTATCTCTTTGTTAAACACACCCAATCGCCCAATCCACTCTCCACCCCACCCTGTGGTTGCCCCGCCCTCCAACGCCACTGATTTTACAATGAGCCACAACCCCATACATACAATGGTCCATGAGAACCAGCCTTACCTCCCTCCCAGCCTCATCCAGTACCGGGAGCCCTCTCTTCTCACCTTTTAGTCTCTCAATTGCTTCCTCCTCCTTCCTGTCACTGGACCCTTTTCTGGACACCTCCCTCAGTTTCCACCTGCTCTATGCACCCTGGTTTCCCTCTCGCTCAGCGGCCGCCAGACCAGGAGCCCAAGGAGGGCTTGTCCTTTGCTTCTTTCCCGTCAGCTCTTATTCTTGACACACACTGAGGTATCCTTCTCAACTACGTTCCCAACAGGAAGTTCCCACTGCTTTCTAACTCCAACCTAGGAGTATTTCCAAAGGTTGCACACATACCGGCCTGCATGGAGATAATTATAAAAACCCACTGCAGTCTCTACGCCATTTACAAAACAAGAGGCCGGGGGACATCTCCATGGCAATGCTCAGAAGAACATTCAAGTGTAAAATCTTACTCTAGTTTAAGTGAGCCTCCCCCAAATCAAACAAGTCCCTACCAATCCCCTAAATGAATTCACATCTGCTTCCAGAGGCTTCCTGCTGTCCCACTAAGCCCCACCCACCCACTTCACCCTCATGGGAACCCCAGGGTCCTGGCCTGCACGCTGGAGAGGAGCAAAGCCCGTGAACACATAAATCTCATCTACTATGCCGGCCTGCCCTTCATGGCCGCTGGGTAGTCTGAAAGCTTTTACCATCTCAAGACCCTCAAAAGCAAAGATTGAGGCAACAAAGCCATTTAAATGTAGCTGTGGCTGGGCTTGGCAGTGTTACAGAAAGTTACATCTTTTAAAAATTTATTTTGTTGATTTTTTACAGAGAGGAAAGGAGAGGGATAGAGAGTGGGAAACATCCACCAGCAGCCTCCTGCACACCCCCTACTGGGGATGTGCCCGCAACCTAGGTACATGCCCTTGACCGGAATCGAACCTGGGACCTTTCAGTCTGCAGGCTGATGCTCTATCCACTGAGCCAAACCGGTTTTGGCCAGAAAGTTACACTTTAATGAGACAAGGAAAATGCTGAACCTTCAGAAAGTGTATCAGAGGAAAGGGGGTCTGAAGGACACAAATGCCCCTGGCCCAGGTGGAGATGTGGAGGGATAACTACATGCCAGGGCCACTCAGGGTCACGGACTTGCAAACCACACAGACCTCCACATGAGGGAGGACAGCCTCCTGCAACCAGAAGGCAAAGCAAACGGACGCAGGCTTCTCACAGAGGGCTCGGAGAAAACTCATTAATCACAAGGTCAAGTGAAAGATGCTGCATACACAAAGCAGGGGACCTAAATGCAGCTGCTGACCAATGACCCGGTGACCTTGGAGCTGCCACAGTGCATCTTCTGAGGTTGTTCTTCAGGGAAGGATTTGCAGATGATCAAGATCTTTTCTGTGCCTGCCCTTCCAGATTCACTAGATCCAACTCTGCCCCTGCTCTTTGCCCCAGGAGGCTGTGAGACCTTGGCTCACCTGCCTTCCAGCTTCTCACTGAACCCAGCCAGGAGAGGTCCTGGCGAGAGATGGGGGTGAAGAAAAACAGGGGTTGCCGAAGCCAGTTTGGCTCAATGGATGAAGCATCGGCCTGCTCCAGGATCCCAGGTTCAATTCCGGTCAAGGGCATGTACCTTGGTTGCAGGCACATCCCCAGTAGGGGGTGTGCAAAGAGGCAGCTGATCGATGTTTCTAACTCTGTCCCTCTCTCTTCCTCTCTGTGAAAGAAAAGCAGGGGCTGTGTCACTGCCAGGCTGTGGTTGGGCAGTGCGTACACCCCCACCTAAGGCAGAGCTTATGTCTACCGGGCCCTCGCCCATGGCCACAGCCCCTCCTCTCCTTGTCCCCGCGGGTCTGATGGGCACGGACCGCAGCGGGGGACCCTCCCACCTCTGGATCCCCCTGGGCTTGGTCACTGAGCCGCATCTGCAGGAGCCAGACAGAGGGAAGAGACAGGTGCTGGGATTTATTTCCCTGGCTCCTCTCTCCAGTGTCACCCGGGGCTGGTGAGCTCTTCCCCTGACCAGGAAGGTAGCAGCCATGCCCTGAGCTTTGCAGAGTCCCACGGGCTCTTTGGGGGGCCTGACTGATGCCGCCACCCACCGGCCGTGATCTTCAGGTTTTGGTGTCTGACTCCCTGATATAAATTTTTTGATCTTGCCAGTCATTATCCACGTGACCCTAGATTAGCGATCTGCCCTTTTCAAGCTTCCACACCCAGGGGCTTTGAATGGAACCCAGCTCAGAGTGTTGTCATCACGATTGAGTCATGTGTGTGACATTTAGCTCAGACCCTCCGTGGGAAAGTGCTCACTGAATGTCATCATTAGTACCATAGCTGTTATTTACAGTGATTTCTCCCTCGCTCTTCCGCACTGACGGGTCCAATTGCTTGGGATCCCTCACGTGGGGACCAGGCTCTGCACTGCTGGCCGCTACGTGTCAGGACAGAAACACCTGAGAGCGACTGGGAAATCTCTCCTTTCTGTCCAGTTTTGCTTATGAATAGAAAACTGCTCTTAAAAAAGAACTATGTAAAAAAATAGAAATACAGGTAGACATAACACATTCAACATCTATGCCTACCCATCACCCCAGCCAGGAATCCGCCCAGAAGGACCAGCACGTGGGCCTGGGCAGGCAGGGCTGGCCGGATTGCCACCATGGGGGCCTTTCCGAGGAAACTGAGGCCTGAGGGACAGACAGGCAGCCACAGGGCAGAGAACGGGCACTGGGAGGGAGGCGGCAGGCACTGACGGGGGCGTAGAGCAGGCTGCCCCCCAAATATGCCATACTGATTATTTTTAATAAATGTCACTTTGAGAAACAGCTGGAGAAAACACTCTGACCCTCTTTGGTTCCCATAAAAGCAGGAGCCTTAGCTCCTTAGTGTCCTCCCTGCAGGAGGAGGAGAGAAAGCCTCCTATTGCCACCGATGGGGAACTCAGGCTGAGAACGCTGTATACTGGTAGACAAACATCGTTACTTCACCAATTTGCTATCCCAAGAAAAACCCCTGTCTTTTGTCAACAGTTTCTTTGTCTAAAAGGTATGAAAACTGCCTGCTTTGGTCACTGTTTGAGCCTCATACATTTGGGGTTCCCATACATACAAACAAATTTGATTTGTTTTTTTTCCCCTGTTGATCTGTCTTCTGTCAGTTTAGTGATTAGACCCGTCAAAAGGAACCTGAAGGGGTCAAAGAAAAATTTCCCTCCCCGACGGCATCAAGGGCCTATGTTACCTGCTTCCCCACTTTCCTGAGCTCAAGTCATACTGGTCTAATGCCCTTGTGCATCTCCTGAGCATTCTGCCTCCCCCGAGCCCCTGATCCTGAGGCCAGGGCTGTCCCCAAAACAAAAGTCACTATGGCTGGAGACCCCAGCAAGGGACCCCCCCTTTCGGGGCCATCCATGCCCAGAATAAGCCCTTCACCCTAAATCCATCATCCTCCCCACAGGGGGCAGGGCATTCTCCCTCCAGAGTTGATGCTTCTGTGGGATATGTGGAGAGCAGAAGCATTTATCACAGTGATATATCCCGACTTCCAGAAATTGAGACATCTAGAAACAGCCATCTGAGTAATATCACTCATGTCCCCTGTCACTTTCTGAAATGATCCAGTGAGAGAAAGAGAGAAAGTTGCCATAACTCTCTGCCGAGCAGGTAAAGCAGAGTGCACCTGGCATGTCGCCCTGCTCCCCAGCGAGGGCGTGGAGTTTCTGAGGAACTCTCTTTCCTCTCTAAGTGGCTGTGCCTCTCTAAGTAGCTCCAGAAATCAGCAAACAATCCCAGCACCCTCACATGTCCCACTCATTTACTAAACCAGTGCATCCCTTCCCTTCTCTGTGACCCAGAGGAGAAGGAGAGCATTTTACAAAACTGTATTAGAAAGGAAAATGTACCTTCCATCTGCAGGGTTCTTCATGGCTTCTATATTTTTTTTTTGTTTACATTTTTTAATGGTCTAGTCCTTTCCATTTCATAGTTTTTCAAAGCACCAAAGGAGGCACATATCAGTTGCCATCAAAATAAGATTCCATTTGGAGATACCCAAGCAAAACTTCAAATTTAAACGGTGCAACTACTTTGGAAACAGTTTGGCAATTCTTCAAAAGATTAAACAGAGTCACATATGGTTCAGTAATCCCACTCGTAAGAGAATGCAAAGCATATGTCCACACAAACACTTCTACACAAACATTCAGTGGCACTATTTGTAAGCAAAAAAAAAAAGAAAAAAAACAGAAACAACAGAAATATCCATCAACTGATGAATGAATAAGTAAATGTGATACATCCACACAAGGAACTATTACTCAGCCTTAAAAAAGGAATGAAGTACTGATACATGCCACAACATGAATGCACCTTGAAAGCATTATACTAAGTAAAAGATGCAGACAAAACATTATACAAATGGTCTCATTTGTATAAAATGTCCAGAATAGGCAAATTCATAGAGACAGAGTGTATATATAAGTGGTTGCTAGGGACTGTAATAGGAGGAAACTGCTAATGGGTATTGTGTGTCTTTTGGAATTGGGATTGTTCTGGGATTGGATAGTGTTGATGTACAATTTTTAAAATTTTCTTAAAACCATCAAATTGTACACTTTGAAAGAGTGAATTTTATGGTATGTGAATTCTGTCTCAATTTTTAAAAAAATTGTAGCTGAAACTGGTTTGGCTCAATGGATAGAGCATCGGAGTGCAGACTGAAAGGTCCTGGGTTCAATTTCAGTCAAAGGCATGTACCTTGGTTGCAGGGACATCCCCAGTAGGGGGTGTGCAAGAGGCAGCTGATCGATGATTCTCTCTCATTGATATTTCTAACTCTCTATCCCTCTCTCTTCCTCTCTGTAAAAAATAAATTATATATATATATATATATATATATATATATATATATATTTTTTTTTTTTTTTTTTAATTGTAAATGAAGGGAAAAAATGTTGGGATTTTTTTTTAAATTTGATGACTGGTATGCAAATTTGAATACATACATTTTGGTAAAAAGGAAGTCAAGAAATTCCATTAAAAACTAACCATGGAACAGAAATAAAAACACTAAATGACAAGTTAATAAAAAAGATCAAGCTATTATGATCCTTAAAGCTGTGATTCTAAAACCCTTCTGAGAGAATTCTCCAAGTTACATCACATTGCCAGTAGCTACCACTCAATAACCAGGACAATGTGCCTGCTGCATGAGCCCAGGCCGCATCCTTTCCAAATCCAAACCCTGGAAACAACCTGTGGCTGGACCTAAAGATTCTCACGCCGTAACTGTTGATGATGGAAGGCCTGAGTAAAGCAAAACTCACACCAACATTGTTCAGTGAAATCTTCAGCATGAAAATGAATGCCTTCAATTTATTTCTCAAGTGAGTTATAAGCCTCAGTCTACTTCAGAGCTGGTTTGCCAGGCTACAGACTCTAACCTACTAAGCAGTTTGAAATTAAATGCTCTTGGCTGCCTCCCAGCAACATGCAGTTTCCTACAAAGTGATCTTGAAGAGAGGATGCAAATAAGCCAGATAGAACCTAGAGAGATGCCGAAACCGGTTTGGCTCAGTGGTAGAGCGTCGGTCTGCGGACTGAAAGGTCCCGGGTTCGATTCCGGTCAAGGGCATGTACATTGGTTGCGGGCACATCCCCGGTAGGGGGTGTGCAAGAGGCAGCTGGTCAATGTTTCTCTCTCATCAATGTTTCTAGCTCTCTATCTCTCTCCCTTCCTCTCTGTAAAATATCAATAAAATATATATTAAAAAACAAAACCCTACAGAGAGTAATCTGTCAGGCAACACAAGGCAGCAGGAAGCCTGGCCTCGTGAGCAGATCACTTTGCACCATTCCTCTTTCTCTCTCTGCCGCCCACTTTCAAACGAAGAGAACATTATGACATGTACCTTCAGTATGAGGACATGAGTCTCTCTTTCTGACCCAAACAAGACTGTCTGGCTATCTGTGTGCAGACTCCACAGTCACACAATGACCTCGACATCTGGACCAACAAAAAGACAGCGAGACATCTGGTCAGGGTACCTCAAAAGGTACACTTTTCTCTCTTCAATATTTTAAATTTCAGTGCACTCCACAGAGGAAACCTGTCTCTCTTCTCAAGCTTCTTTGAATCTATTTTCAGCTACCAGGAACATTCTTGTGTACAGGGGTCCATTTTGCTCTTGGATAAGTATCAAACATTTGCGTATGCTGTTCCATCTCGTGGGGAAAGCATAAAAATACAAAGCAAAATTAAAGTAGTTAAATAACCTTCAGCAAGCACCCATTTCAGAGCCATATAACCACGGTGCCTACCAAATGAGTCAGTCCTCCATGAAAAGGGCTTGCTTTGTGTAGAGAGAGCCCATGACTCAAAATAGTACAAGCTTACCACTCACTCCTAATTAAGTGGTACAGCACAAAGAAATGATCAACTCTTGGAAGGAAAAACAAATCTCTGATTATGTGAACAAATTGCACAACTTGATCACTGCCATTAGCCAAGTAGTCCCATAAAGACAGAGCCCTCTAATAATTTCCAGAGATGCTTTTAGGATTCTAAATGTATTTATTTGTACAATGCTCAACGAACCAAAATATGGGCTTCCCCGTCTGTGCCAGAAATGAGTCCCAATTAAGGAGACCTATTTTTAACAAAAGGATAGGTCATCTATTATGTGTGTTCATTTCTAATGACAAAGTTGAATGCTTAGTGTGGCTTTGATAGGATGCTGCTACCCCTTGACAGCATGGCACAGCGGAAAGAGCAGAGTGTATACTGGACAGTCAGGCAGATCTGAGCTCAAAGCCCTGCTCTGCCGAGAACTGGCTGTGTGTGAACTTGAAAGAGCCATTCTACCTCTTCAAACCTCAGATTTCAGCTCTAAAATAGAGATGCCTATCCACTGAGTTTCCATGCAGATACAAGACAGTATGTACACAGCATGTGGCACTGGAGAGCAGGCCGCCAATCCCTATCAGACCACCCATAGTAGAGACCTAACCAACATTTTTTTTTCTTCATTTACAAAAGAAATGACACGTTATTAAGCACCCTATCTTAGCAACATTTGTTTTTCTTTATTGTTATCCAATGGTTGCAGGGAGTCGAGCATCACAGTAACGAGTACCAGAAAACCTAGGAGACTCGAGTTTGAACCTTAGCTCCACTGCATTCTGGTGAGTAGATCTGGGCTGAGTTTCTTAACCTCTCTAACTCAGTTTCTCCATCTTTAACATAGAGATGAGACATTCACGACGACTACTCAACAAAGAGCTCGGGGCTCATTTAGTGACTGCTACTATTACACATCGAGATTCCTGCGGGTTTTTCTTCTACTAAATTCCTTTAGGTATAAATGTGCTGAGTCTCCAGCACGTTCCACAAAAGCAACATCTGGAACACCTGCAAACCACCTGCTTTCTGCCTCCCAACCTCCCCAGCCAAATAAGCCAGGCCTGCCTGCTTTATGAATCACAACAGTAACAGGAATAAGCTTGAAGAACTTATGGCAGAGCTAACGGTGTGCCCTCTCTGAAGTCACGCCCGGAAACCGGATAGGGTGTCCAGCTTTGGCAAAGTGCACCCGCCACATCTGAGCGAGGGGCTCTCCACGCTGGGCCAGTTTGAGGTCAGCCCTCTCAGCAAGGCCATCGATTCCAGGTCCCTCCCCAGCGAAAAGCCCACTGTGACAGAAGTGCTGAAATAAGCACCACTTAGAAAAGTCCCTTTGCATCAAAGCGGCATTTTGCATGGATTAGCAACCAACTAAAAAACATTCTGATGAGCTATGTAAATGAGCTCCTAGAAAATCTGGACAAGACGGGAGAATCTGATAGAATCAACATTCCTGCAGTGGAGAAGGTCTGTGTGTGATGCCCCTTTAGGTAACTCTGCATCTTTCTCTCTTTCAGAGATGAAAACAGAAATGAGAATGATGGGGGCACCATCTGCATAAATATGAGGCCAAAATACTGAAGCAGCCACTTACAGCGAGAGACCTGGGTCCCATTCATTCCACCCCAAGGTAAGTGAATGCTCATTGTATCCCCTCTGCCCCGAGTCGCCACCCCTAGTCACCACTCTGCACTGGGCTTTTTTAGAATCTGGAATGGAATGTGTTAAATGTGGATGGAGAGTCAGAAAAAGTAAAATGACTTCCTCATAAAAGCTCAAGAAGCGTGATGTCTCCCACCTCCTCTGTCCTTCCTTAGCTACTCTTCTTTCCTCCACAGTAAATCTTCTCACCTCCTCTCACGATCACCTGAACCTGCCTTCTGACATAAGAAAGAGGCCAAGTCCCTAAACGATGACAGAAGTCAGATGCAGATCACACCTTCTGATCTCCCTGGTCTCCCAGCTTCCCCAAGTCTCTCCCCACCCCATTCCGCCAGGGCCATGACTGCATCGCTGCTCTGCTCAGGCACAGCAAAGTGTCCAGCAGCCCCTGGCACCAGCCAGACTAACTCAGTACATACTTGGGGCCAGGGACTGGGCAAGGGTGTTTTCTTCATTATTTCCGATGCTCTGGAAGGAAGTTACTATCCTGTTATTATCGTTATGGTCTCCAGTATTATTCAAACTCTGCATCTGACCAGATGTGTATCTTCAGCATCATTCCTTGAACCCCAGCCAAACTGAACTACTCACTGTTTTCTACTCATGCCTTTTAGTTCTTCCCCTCTGGTTCTTCCTTGTGGCTGGCTCTCCTTCCCTCCAACAAGAATGCTCTCTTTACCATGCACCTCCTTTGTAAAGGTCCCTCCTCCATCGAGATGCCTTCTCATGCATCTTAGTTTTCGCTTTTGATCACAGACTAGTGCACACTGAAGGGAAATTAATTAGAAGAAATATTTCAATATCACTATTGACTCTTTCTCTATAATAGAAGTGTCAACCAAATACATGATCAACAATGACAGATCAATACACACGCATGCCAATTGGCGCCAGTGAGTGTTTTATATGTATGTGTGAGTCAATTTAGCCTTTTATGTATATAGAAAAAGCTTGCTTAATTAGACCTACTTTCGAATGTAGCTAAACTCTTTCCCAGCCCAGTGAAGCACCCCAACTTCTCTTCTTTCAGGTAACTGTCAACAACACAGCAATAAATATCAACATGAAGCAGATTATCATTGTAGATCATGCAGGGAGAACAAAGGGTAAAATATTTAACTGCAGCAGTGTTTGACTATATTCTGTGCAGTGAGAAAACCTGAAGTCATTTTCAAGGTCCACCGTTTCTTACTGCTTTTCAGTCGGGTCAAGATTCTAAGCTTTCTACATCTCCATTTTCTGGCTAATGAAAAGAAAATAGAATTCTACTGAGCCTTCTGTCTACCTACTCCAAGGCTTCTGTTAGGATCAAATGAGATGAGGCACAGGGAAACACTTCCCAGACATCTGGTTACAGTGAAATGTTTGCACCTGGGTATAAAACAAGCCATGTTCCTGAGATGAAGAGACTGTACAGAGGTGAGCCATCACTAGGGAGAGGAAGTGGGCATTGCTACATGACATCATTACCTGGACAGACATTTAGCGTATCAGCCTCTGTTATATATAGACTAGAGGCCCAGTGCACGATTAAATCGTGTGCATGTAGGGTCCCCTAGGCCTAGCCTGTAATCAGGGCCATGTCTGCCATCCCGCGAAGCCTCACACACCCCACGAATGCTGCTGGCGCCCCGGGGGTGAGGAGGACCCGAGAGGGTCTCCAGCACCTCCTGGTGACTGGTTGTTTGGTCGTCACGCAGATACCACAGGCCTTTTATGATCTAGGTAATTTTTGTACCTTTATGGAACTTCCATTTGGTTTTGTCATATCTCTGTCCTCTGCTCACTATCCATTTTTTCATGCTTGGCATTCAATGAGCAACACACATTTGCCCAAAGAGTATCTTATTGATAAATACGAACTTTGAGGGGGGAAAAAAACTAAAAACCTATCTCTTTTTATATCTTATGAATTCTGCTTCTCTTACTGACTAGTTTTATCTTTTCCTAATATACCTTTGTCATTCATGTGTAAAAACCAGTATCAAAATAAGCCTCTCATACTATATTTTTTTAAAATACATCTAATGATGGTTTTTTTTTTTATCAAAACTCTAGTTGGTTCAACTAAATGGAATTTGACAAGAAATTAAGGGGGGAATCTATGCATAAGACTTCCTTTGCCTCTCTATTAACCATTCCAAGTAATGAGATTATCCATATTTTCATTTAGACGAGCTTACAGATTGGGAGTAATAAATTAGTATTTAGCTTCATACTTTTCCCTATCACAAGGCACACTCTGGAACATGGCAATTTATATAATTCACTGAAGGTATTTTTAGCTCATTCGTGGGTCTCTATGGAATTTTAATGGAAATTAATGATCCCAAAACCTTACATCTGTTTTGATTTGTTTCAGATTTTAGTAACCCATTTCTTCACAACCTTAAATCAACTCATTTATGCTTGGGCTTTTAGGTATAGGGGAACAAGTACTAAGCTATTTTTATCAGCAGAGACAATGCAAACTATTCAACCTTTTATAATGTGGCAATTATCCTTCAAATAATTAAAACATTGTGTCTTTCCTAAGTCAGCAAACAAGCAGGACAAGAAAAGAACGTATAAACAGTGCAGTGAAGGGAGATGAATACATAATAAAGGTTGTTTCACAGATTAGATCGGTTCCCAGTATCTTTAATAAGAAAGATCTAAGCTGGCCCTGGAGAACATGCATGTTTGAAAGGGAAATGAAACCCAGGCAGGGAGGGGAAAAAAAGTAAATGATAAATAATGAATGACTGACATGAACAGGCAAATCTGAGAAAAACAAATAACTGAGGAGTTACAAGAGCAACCAAGATATAAGTATCCATGAAAAATATGAGAGAAAATGAAAACCCATAGAGGTTTAATTTTTTATTAATATCAGAAAAAATACCTGTAACCAAGACATTTTTAAGCGATAAGACCAGTAGCTGGAAATAAAAGGCTGAGCAAGCTCAGAGAGGGGCCAGGTTCATACCGCTGTTACTTACGGAGGTCCTATTGAGGGCAAGAGGCTATGCTGAGAGCACAGAGACTAAAGACCTTGCCCCCAGAAGGCCAGGGAAATAATGAGAAAAACAAAGCTAACAGTATACCTACAGCCAAGAGAGACTGCAGTATAGACGACCGTCAGGAGAGAGAATGAGAAAAAGGAAAAGGCTCCCCCATGAAAGAATTCACTCATCATTTGCATGCATGCTGTTCTCATTTATGGAGGGGGGGAAAAAGTTCAGTAACCACACAAAAATAATAATAAAAATAAAAATAATCAGAACCAAAAACCCTCGATGAATAAGCAAACACTAGACTTTCTCAACTCAACAGGGTTAGGTTAGGAAGAAAGAATTTAGAAAAAAAGAGGACCAGAACAAGGACTGCGTGTCCTCTATGTATCGCGGTAACTATAGGGACAGACGCCCCTGTTTTAAACGCTGATGAATAGCATCACGAAACGAAAGACATTGTAACTAGCCTTAGCGGAGAAAACCCTTTTCAGATACAATGCCACTGAACCTTTAGTGTAAATTTTAAACCTGGGAATCTTAGCTCAGAAATTTAAAAATAATATTTAAAAAACAACCCAGCCTTACTGCATTTCTGATGTGATTATACACCAGCCGACTTCCCCCATATTTTTAAACCTAAAATGTAGGCAGGGTCTTTTTCCCCACACACAGACTACACACCAAGATTCAACAAAACGTGATCAATTCAAGTATCAGTAAAAGAAAGTAGAAAGAAACACATCACGAGGGCCTCCTCTGAGGGAGGTTACAGGAGCTGCAACTGGGGCCTTGGTGACAGAGGCCCCTCTCGGACTCACAAACACAGCTTCTGAGAACCCTGCAAACATCCATCCCCACAGCAGGGGCGGCCAGCCAAGGCCCGTGGGCTAAATCCAGCCCACAAGCTAAGAATGTGCTTTATGTTTTTCAATGGTTAAAAGAAAGTTTCTTAAACATATTCTCTTCTGATGGGAAAACTATATAAAAAATTCAAATTTAGTGTCCATAAAGTTTTATTGGAACACAGTCATATCCATTTTATACCACTGTCCATGGTTTCTTTGGCACTGTAACAGCAGAGCTAAGTAGTTATGACGGATCGTTTGGCCCAGAAACCCAGCCTAAATATTATCTAGGTTGTTTGTTTTTTACAGAAAATTGGCCAACTCCTGCTTTAGAGTGCCAGGATTCCTCAACACAAATGTGCAGCATGAATTCCCTCTGCTGTTTTTCAAGAAAGCTGGTACAGGACAGACTCTGAAGTGAGAAGGACAGGGTTCCAGTATAGGCCCCTCAGTCACCAGCTATGTCATCAGCCAAGTGATTTCACATGTAAGAGCCTCAGTTTCCCCGCCTGTCCAGGAGAGTGCTACAATCCACACCAACCAATCAGCAGCCGAGGTTTACTGGGAACTGGGCAGGCTGGTGAGTTCCTGGCCTTTCCTTCCAGCTCACAAGTAAGGCGTTCTTCTTTCACATGCATATTTCTGAGATGTCAATCACACAGAAGGCATTGCCACATATGGCACAAAAGGCAAATCCTGAACCACGAATCAACAGTATTGCTGACATCGGTCATTCCTAATGCCTTTTCTAATCACAGACTCCTTTGCATATAATCATGTATTCATTCATTCAACAAATAAGTGAGCTCTCTTGATGTGCCGAGCACATTATAGGCATGATGGGGACAGAGCACTAAACAAATGACAGTCTGTGAAGAAAACAGACAGAAAACACAAACAAGGATCCTTATAACATTCACATATCTCAAATTTTATAAAATTTGAGTTATAAGGATCCGAGAGAGAGAGAGAGAGAGAGAGAGAGAGAGAGAGAGAGAGAGAGAGAGAATCTAAGCTCAGCAATTCCTTGCAAGCAGCAGCTATGGGGGAAGACATCCAGTGTTGGTTTTGGGAAAGCAGGCATCCTAGTGATGATGCTGAATATGTATTAGATATCAGAGTATGAAATCTTGTAGAGAAGTCATGGCTTTAGGTACAGATTTTGGAATCCTCTGTGTTAAGTTAGCATTTGAAGCCACGTAACCAGAAATAACTGCCTAAATATACATATAGAAAGAGGAGGTTCACAGGAGAATGCCCTGGGGCCCTCTATGCTGAGGTCAAGTAGGGGAGTGAGACCAAGTCTAAGAGAGAACAGCCCAAGCGGGCATGGGGAACCCGATGCCAGGAAAGCCAAGAGACAAAATATTCCAGAGAGAATGGCCACTTGGGCTTTATCTGAACCGGAAACAGTTCATTCCTGTCCTTATTTTCTACAGCATTCCTCCTCCAAGAATTTACTGTGTCCTCTCAGAAGGTCAGTGGCCCGGCCAGAGCCAAAAACCAACTGTTGAGTGACAGCAGAGGTCCCCCTGTTCATGGGGCTCACATTTTAACAGATTGGAGGAGATATTAAGCAAGATATACAAATCTATATGGAATTTTCAAATGGGGATGATTGCTTTGAAAATAATAAGCAAGAGTCAAAAGCAGAGAGGCTTATCTTCCTTGGGGGAGTGGTCAGAGGAGGACCCTTTTAGGAGAGGTAACACATGGGCTGAGACCTGAACGAGAAGGAGGTACCAGTCATGGGACAGCCGAGGAAGAGTCTTCGTTGATGCTTTTATTTATTTTTATTTTTTAAATATATTTTTATTGATTTCAGAGAGGAAGAGGGAGAGAGAAAGAGATAGAAACATCAATGATGAGAGTGAATCATGGATCTGCTGCTTCCTGCACACCCCACACTGGGGATGGAGCCCGCAACCCGAGCATGTGCCCTGACCGGGAATCGAACCACAACCTGGGTTCATAGGTCGATGCTCAACCACTGAGCCACGCCAGCCAGACTTCATTGATGGCTTTTAAAATCTTGTGGCCAACACCAAAGTTAAAACAACTGGAAATAATGTTCATGTTGCAGTTTAGTAACAGCATTTCCAAGAGCAGGGAAGGAAGTATGAACTCCTGGGAACACTTATAAAAAGGAATGAGTCATTACTTCTTTTATAATGTTTCCAATGACTAATGATGAGAGTGGAGAGCACAGGAAAATAACAACAGCTATACTTTTACTGCCTGTGTCCAGGAATCACGTCATCTGCCCTCGGTATGTATCCTGAAAGGAAACCTATGTTTCTAAATCATCATCAGTCATGAGCTACTTATGCCGCAAGCAAGCAGAGAAGGAAGGGTTCAGTTCAATTAGTCTACATAAATTTGGACAATTTGGAAAATTGCATCCAGCCTCAACCGAGTGTTTGAAACACAGAAAATCAGACTAAACTTGAGAAACAGAAAGCAGAATGTTTAATAGGCTGGGCTCAATGTTGCCAAATACCTTATTAAATTTCATTGGATGATTCTGATAATGATACAGCATTTTTGTTTAAAAAAAAAAAAGTGGCCTAGTAACACTTACTCCAGCATAATTTTACTGACAAAATTAATATCTGCATCAACTTCACCAAAATTCTCTAACAACAAAGAAACAAGTTATCTTAGTGTAATCTCAGAGTAAAAATTCAGATACATCTTGCTGCTAAAGCAAAGTTAGTTCAAGGTGAAACTCATATTGATTCCCAAGGGAAAACCCATTTGTCAGGACTGATTCATCTTCACAGCAGATAGAACAAAAGACAGTGTAGGTAGGCCCTTTAACCCTAATTTGTATCATATATTGTTTTTGAAAAATTGACCGCTTTTCATATTTCATCTGGAAAACCTCTAGACTTATAGATTTGGCTGTAGCTATGCTTCAACATGGTTCTTCTATGTTTATTTATTTTTTAAAATATATTTGTTATTGATTTTTTTATTTTTTTACAGAGAGAGGAATAGAGAATTAGAAACATCGATGAGAGAGAATCATCTATCAGCTGCCTCTTGCACACCCCCTACTGGGGATGTGCCCACAACCAAGGTACATGCCCTTGACTGGAATCTAACCTGGGACCTTTCAGTCCACAGCCCGACACTCTTTCCACTGAGCCAAACCGGTTTCGGTGGCTCTTCCATGTTTAAAATCAAACAAATAAATGAAACAAGTTGATGGTCTAAGATACCAGCAAACATCCTGATCATTTTTCTCTTTCTCCTACCTTCCTCTCCTTTCTTCTTACTTTTTCTCTCCCCTTCTCTATACTTCAGGCTTGCCCCCAAAACCATTTTATAAAACTTTGCAGAACTAAAGTCCAAAATGACTGGCAATCACCGACCCATAGCTTTTGTCACTATTACTAGCCACACTGTTAATACTACCTAAAAAAATGCTTCTTTAAGGTCCTCTCTTAAAAACCAGCAAAAACATCACACATGTCCAAAATACTCAGCCAATCAAAAGGAGTACATAAAATGGATGTAATGTCCATACATATTCATTTGTTTTGCTCAGGTAGAATTAAGCTTCTTATAAATAATACTGGAAGAATTAAAAAAAAAAACACTGAATATGAAACAACAAATGAAACTTTAAGATACATTCATACCCTCTTTCCCCTACTCCCCCCAAAAAATACACCAAGATTTTCAAACAGATGGGGATAGGTCTTAATTCTACTGGTCACAGCAATCCTAGACTAGGGTAGGAAACCCTGTTCTCAGCTTGGTTTTGCATAAAAACCAAGATTTTCAGAAGCCTTTGCCACCACCACAGGTATCCAGTTCTCCTTTTATTTCAGTGGTGCATTGAGAACGCCTTAATGTGAAAGTCATCATTTAAACATACTAGTCCAATGAAAGTATGGTTTCAAAGGTAGATAAAAGCTTCTCTACACTTGATTTTGAATCTTAGTATAGTCAACCAGAGTGGGATTAAAAAATAAAAGGAGGGAGAAG
Organism: Vespertilio murinus; assembly: GCA_963924515.1. Lineage (NCBI taxonomy): Eukaryota > Metazoa > Chordata > Mammalia > Chiroptera > Vespertilionidae > Vespertilio > Vespertilio murinus. Next base: position 41,205,731 of record OZ004713.1, read on the forward strand.
ATAATGTGCAAGCTTTTATGTTATTGCCTTTGACCGCTAATATCAGTAATAAAAGCAAACATACTGCACATTTGTTGTGTGCCAGACAATGTGCTGTCTCACTTAATTCTTAGAACAACCTTATAAGGTGGGTACTACTGTTACCCTCAGTTTACAGATAAGGAAACGGGAGGGCATAGAAAAGTTAAAATTTTGTTCACATCACAGAACTTGTAAGTAGCAGAGTTTAGCCTGCCCAGCTTCTCAAAGAAAGTTCTTAGTGACAGTCATTCCTTGATGCCCCATGGGGGAACTTTAGTCCTCAACCCTAGACTATGCAATGGCTTTGAGAAACATCACCTTAACCTCTCAGTAACTCTGCAATTCCCAGGATGCTGAAATAGGACAGACCTACCTTATAAGTCACAGGGGAAGCTCAGAACAGAGGGGTAAGCACTGTGTGAAAAGCCATGCTGTCCACAGTACTGAGTCTTTCACTCTTCTTGAAATCAAGGAGAGCATATTCCAAAAAGGGCAATCAGACCATCGGCAAACCTTGTCAGAAGCCCATGGGGGCAGGTGGGGCACTTGAAAGGGCTTCCAAGAACCCTGAACTCTGCCAGGAGAGAGAGGTTAGGCTATATCCCATAGTCACCCTGAATACACAACTATTAAAATATTAAAATACAGGTCCTGGTGTGTCAGACAACGGGAATGGCTAACTCCAGGTAGGTTACCTGGAAAAAAGAAGACATGAGGATGTGGACTGTAACTTTTTAGATGGAAACGATGAAAGGAAAATAATATATTCCTCCAAACACATGAATGGGGAGACAGGGCAAATCTGTAAACCGTGAGCCTGAGCTCCAGCCTGAGTGTCTCTACAGGTCAGAGGGACAAAGCCGATTCCTGCTTAAAACATTTCTCAGAAGGCAAATACCAGAAAGATATTGATGCCTCCCATGGTCTGTTTTCCTCTCCCTCCAGGCTACTTTTCCACACAGAAATGAAATCATTTTAATAAAAAAAGAATGATAAAACCCTGGATTATTTTTAAAATATGAAAACATTGTATCTCTCCTTCTGTTGCCAAGCAACACACTTTTGCTATGACACAATCTTGAGACCTTGATCAACATTCTCAGTTGTATAGAAAGGATACGGAGACAGGATATCCGGACTACAGAATAGTTTTTAAAAATGAGTAAAAAATAAAAAATAAAGAAATAGGACTCATATAAAATAATTTGATTCTACACTGGAAACAGCAAGCCATGGATTCCTCCATTTCCGAAAACTCAGTGTGCAGAGCTAATAATGAAGGAAAATCCCATGTACCTACTAAAATTGCTGCAACTATGTCAAACCATAGCAATGCTATTCTTACCACATTCGCCATAACTATGCATTTTCAATTACTAAATGGTTTTTTGTTAGCTTTTGCATCTTTAAGTGCTGGGATTTGCCTGCTGAAATTACTCAGGATGGTCTACAGCCATACCACTCTGAACGTGCCCGATCTCGTCTGATCTCGGAAGCTAAGCAGGGTCGGGCCTGGTTAGTACTTGGATGGGAAATTACTCAGGATGTATTCCCATGGGTTAAGCCACCAACACTTAGGTACAAAACTGCATGCCCAGTCCATCTTGATAGCCTTCTAGTTGAACTAGGAAGTCAGATAAGAAAACTGTGGTCAGAAATTTCAGAGAGATGTTGAAAGAGGTGGCTACCATGGTCGTTGAATCTATATGGTTGATTAATCCTGTAAAACCAATGAGGAGAGCGGGAAGACTCCAGAATGGTTTCCACTAATAGGTTGGGAGATGCAAGAGTTCAATAAAACAAGAGAAAATTCATAATACCAAAGTAGTTAAGGAACACCAAATGTAATGGAGTGCACTGAGGTTAAAAAGACCAAAATGGAAAAATATGATGTAAAATCCTTCATCAATGAAAGATTGTGGGCTTTTAGTTGAATGGAGGTTTTATGTCAGATAAAGTTGCAATACAGTTGCTTAAAAAGCATTTTTTTTAATGAATAAATGCTTGCTAAGTTCTGAGCATCATGCTAAGTACTTTCAATCTATGTGACAGGTACACATTCCCTCACCCATTCCACTGACACTCAGTGAGCACGTACTATGGTCTACAGACACTGTCCCAAGAACGGGGTAGCTGATGATGAGCAAAGCAAAGCAGATGCAGTTCCTGTCCTCGTGAATCCACAGTCCAGAGGAGCTCCCATACCTCACATATTTATGTTATGGGTAAAGGGATGAAAGCACATTTAAGTAACTTCCCCACAGAGTTAATAAGTGGCAGGCTTGGGATTCTAACCTAAGTCTGTTTAACTTCAAAGCCTAGAGCCTTAGCCACAGTTCACTGCACACGGCCTGACTTAGGATGTGATCATTCCACTGCAGTTTGCAATGATATTATACTTGTCAGTACAATATCACACTTGTGTTCGGTTCTATAGGACTCACTTTTAGAGAGGCACCGAGTTCTTCTAGATACATTCCAGTGTGCCAATCAGGATAGTGGGTAATCTGGAAAACATGTCAGGAATAGTCTCCAGATTGTTTAACCATGTGTATATGTGGTAAGCGTATTAATATGACAGAAGGATTTTTAAGTAGAAAGTGTGAGACTTACTCTCTAAAGCCTTAAAACAAGCACAGAACCAACCAGAGTGGATATAATGGGAGGGGGGCAGCAAGGGAGCCGATTTCCGTTCAACATAAAGAACATTTAAAAAAAAAAACACACAAAATGTGTCCCAAATTGACTATAGGTGCCTTTAAAACAAACTAAAGTCCCGTGAACTAAGATTCCTCTAGTGGAAGATGGCCAATAAACCCCTGACTGCAATGGGGATGACTGACATGTGTGCCTGGAGATTGGATAAAATCCTTTCTAAAAATCCATCCACTTTAGTATCCCATTATTCCAGAAGAAACTCGTATACTTTATTTTCTGACACACAAACATACAAAATTGTGTAACTGGACATATGTCTGTATATAAAAAGAAAAAAAAAGGGCTACATTTATTTTTAGTTTTCTTTTTAAATTATGTTGACTACATAAATGAGAAATCCTCACTCAGTTAGATGCCCATCTTATTTTTAAAACTCCCTTTATGCATTTGCTGAAAAACTCAAAACACCATAATCTCCAAGAAGTGGCAGGAGTGGGCTGAAGCTAACCCAAGCACTAGGAATCTACGATGAGTTGATGAGTATAAATGAATATCCAAAACTCTGAATTCCCTACCAGCAAATCTGAAAGGTTCCAATTCTCACAATGTGTTTAATCCTATCTCAGGACCAACAGCGCACGGCTGTGCATTTCAGTCTGTGTGAACCGCACTCCCTGGAGTTGTCCATGCAGTGTGCCAGGACATACACCCAACCCTGCCTACCCTTCGTAAACCAGGAGAACATGGCTGCCCCTCTTCCAGTTACGATGGACACACCGGGTTCCATCTCCATGGTGCCCAAGCCTCATAAGTTCATCACCATCTCATGACAGATCTTATTTATAGTACTGGCTTATTTATAATACTGGCTAACACAGAATCTAATTAATCAGCCTGATCTCACTGGCGCTGCTTTAATGAAATAATCTAAGCAAGCAACTTGTTTGGTGCTGATCAAAACAAACAAGCAATCTCCTACCCCAAAAGCTCGCAAATAAGAAACAATAATTTATTTTTCAAAGCTCCCACTACTATTCTGACCTTGAAAAATTTTACAAATCAGCTACAAAAGATGAAATTTTTTTTCCAGCCATTCCTTGACTTGTAGTCAAGGTCCTATTAATGCAAAATCCCTTGAGGTTTCCCTTTTGTCGTCCACGCGGACAGCAGAGAGTGAAGCTGCTGGGAAGGAGACCGCTATGGTCATGGAAATCCGAAAACAGTCACAGAAGGCAGCCAAGTCCAATGAAATAAGATTATTTAAAAAACTCCTAATCTGCAGATGACATAATCTCACATGTAGAAAACTGGAATGAATTCATTAAAATGTCAGAATTTATGAATGAATTCAGTGAGACTGCAAAATACAAAATAAATGCAACAAATCAATTATATTTCTGTAGATTAGCGATGAACAATCCAAAATGAAATTTAAAAATCAATTCCACTTACAAAGGCATCAAAAAGAATAAGACAGCCGAAACCGGTTTGGCTCAGTGGATAGAGCGTCGGCCTGCAGACTAAAAGGTTCCGGGTTCGATTCCGGTCAAGGGCTTGTACCTTGGTTGTGGGCACATCCCCAGTGGGGGGTGTGCAAGTGGCAGCTGATCGATGATTCTCTCTCATCGATGTTTCTGACTCTCTGTCCCTCTCTCTTCCTGTCTGTCAAAAATCAATAAAATATATTTTTTTTATAAAGAATAAGACACCTATAAAGAAGTTTAACAGCAGAAGTATAAGGCTTGCACACTGAAAGCAATGAAACATTACTGAAAAAGTGTGGTGGTCAGGGAGTGAAGGGTAGAGGAGGTCGGGTGTGAAGTGACAGATTTGACTTGGGTGGTGCACACACAATGCAATATATAGATGATGCCATTATAGAGCTGTACACTTGAAACCTATATAATATTAACCAATATCACCCCAATGAATTTGATTTTTTTTAAAACACAAAGAAATTAAACATGATCTGAATAAGTGGAAAGAAATTCCATGTTAACGAGTCAGAGACTTGATTTGTTAAGCTGGCAATATGCCCCAAATCTATGTACAGATTCTATTTTATTAATTTTTAAAAAATATATTTTATTGATTTTTTTACAGAGAGGAAGAGAGAGGGACAGAGAGCTAGAAACATCGATGAGAGAGAATCGTCGATCAGCTGCCTTCTGCACACCCCTCACTGGGGATGTGCCCGCAACCAAGGCACATGCCCCTGACGGGAATCGAACCCGGGACCTTTCAGTCCACAGGCCAACGCTCTATCCACTGAGCCAAACCGGTTTCGGCATCAATGTACAGATTCAATGGAATCCCTATCATCACCTCAGCTGCCTTTATTGATGTAATTACCACACTGAGGATGGATCACAAGAATTCTTGCTTCCTATTACACAGTGTTTTTACAAAGTATCATACTTTAAAAAGATATTAGCTTGTAAGATCGTGTACTAAGTAACTTCAAAATGCAATGGATATTAAACTTTAAAGTGTGCCTTTAACATTTATGTAAAACGGTTTTTGGTACTCGTTCAATAGAAACATATCTGGTCATTGGGTAAAGCTAGCAGTAAAACTACTGATCCGCAATGTGTTAATAAGCCAGTACTAAAATCCATATGGCAATTCAAGGACCCAGAAGAACCAAAATAATATTGAAAAAGAACAAACTTAAGTTTTGAAATCAGAGAAATGTGAATCCTTTATTACATAGCTACAGTAATCAAGAAACTATGGTTCATACGGAAAGACACCTAGTTCAATGGAAGAGAAGCAAGAGACAGAAATAAACCCTTAGTTTTATGGACAATGGAGAATACTCTTGTCAACAAATTGTGCTGGGCAAGTGGATAGCAAAGCAAGGAATGTGGACCCCCTGCCTCACACTATACATACACAAAACAAACACAAGATAGATCACAGATTTAAATGTAAAAGCTAAATCTATAAAATTGGGGGGGGGGAACAAATGTAGACCTTCATGACCTTGGGTCAAGCAATGGTTTCTTATATATGACATTAAAAGCATAAGCAACAAAAGAAATATAAATTGGAGTTCATTGAAATTAAAAACTTTTGTGCTTGATACTTTCACTATCAAGAAAGTAAAGATGTCCTAAAGATTTAAGAAAAATTATACAACTCAATAATGAAGACAACCCAAATTTTAAAATGGGGAAAAAAAAACTTTAAACAGGCCTTTCTCCAAAGAGATATTCAAATAATCAATAAGCGCATTGGCTGGCTTAGTTCAGTGGATGGAGCATCAGCCTGCAGACTGAAGGGTCCCAGGTTAGATTCCAAGTTGGGGACACCTGCCCGGGTTGCAGGTTGGATCCCCAGTAGAGGGCGTGCAGGAGGCAGCCAATCCATGATTCTCTCTCATCATGGATGCTTCTATCTCTCTACCCCTTCTCCCTTTCTATCTGAAATCAATAAAAACATTTTTTTAAATAAGCACATAAAAATATTCATCATTAGACATCAAGGAAAACAAAATCAAAACAATAAGATACTACATCATACCCACTAGGATGGTGATTGACTACTAATGGATTAAATATAAATTCTTTTTTTGGATGATAATAATGTTCTAAATTTTTTTGTAGTGATGGCTGTACATCTGTGAGTATAGTAGGAACCATTGAACGGTATACCTTAAACGGGTGAATTTTGTGTATGTGCATTATATCTAAAAGATATCAAAGGAAAGGAGAAAAAAAATTATTAGGGAGAAATGAAAGAGAAGAATGGATGCTAGGAGGGTAAGTGAGTGAGAAGAAAAGGAGGGATGGAAGGAGAGACAACTAGACAGATGAAATGGATTCTAGGAGATTGTTTAAGGAAATGGAAGACCCATGTTATCTTTATGCAGCAACAGCGGTGGCCAGGTAATACAGTGGGAGTGCGCACTGTTAGCTGATTAGATATAGAAGTAAAGTCCTTTAGACTTCTTTAGGCTACTGGCTAAGAATATCAGATTGTAATTCTATGTTAGCATGGTCAGGATTTTTTTTTTTTACTCTTTGATATTAGTAGCTGCCCATTAAAATAGTGATTATTGCATCAAAGATAAAAATGATTCCAATCTATATTTTCAGTGAAATGAGATGGATTCAGAACTACTAAAGGTCATTTGTTTTTCAAAACTCTACAGAGCAACAGTTGACAATCTATGGCTCATGGGCCAAATTCAATCTGCTGACCATATTTGTAAATAAAGTTTTATTGGAAGAGAGCCACGCCCATTCCTTTGCATTATGTCTATGACTGCTTGTGTGCACATTAAATAGTTATGACAGAGTCGTATGGCCTGCAAAGACTAAACTACTTCCTACCTTGTCCTCTATGGACCAGATATTGAAAAAGCTTGTTGATTACTGCTCTGGAGCAATAGGTCTAATTTGTTTAAACAAATAATTACACATTCAAATTAACACTATCATCTGCAAAGCATTCACGTCATTAGATTGCTTATATTTATTTCAGTGATGCCACCATGAGTCAAAGCTTTTTTGAAAATCCCCTCTGGGCCTGCCTTTAAGATCTGAAATTCAAGCTTTGTTGAATTCCAAGTTGGGGACACATGCCCAGGTTGCAGGTTAGATCCCCAGTAGAGGGCGTACAGGAGGCAGCCAATCCATGATTCTCTCTCATCATGGATACTTCTCTCTTTCTACCCCTTCTCCCTTTCTATCTGAAGTCAATAAAAATATATTTTTTTAAAAAATAAGCACATAAAAATATTCATCATTAGACATCAAGGAAAACAAAATCAAAACAGTAAGATACTACATCATCCTAACAATATCCTATATATATCCTAACTATATCTTAACAATGAGAAACATTGGCACTTATCTATCTAAAAGCCTAAGTGACCAATCAACCGGTTGCTATGACACGCACTGACCACCAGGGGGCAGGTGCTCAATGCAGGGGCTGACCCCTGGTGGTCAGTGCACTCCCACAGCGGGAGCACAGCTCAGCTGACCAACCCGTCCCACCGCTCACTCCCTCCAGTAGTCCTGCAGGTCCAATCTCCAGAGAACGGGCCAGGCATTGATGGACTAGTGCTGCCAGCACATTCTTGACAGTGCCGCCACCCACAGTGCCAACACTGGCCTCCTGGAAGCCAGACTCTGGCACTGCAGCCTCTTCCCCTCCCGAGATGCTCAGCAAGTTAGAAACTATATAAAAGTGGCCACCAGGTGGCTCCTGACAACCGGCACAAACGTCAGCTGGACAGTCTGGATGCTGGGCTGGCAAGGGCATCCCACCAGCTGCCCAGAGGGCCAATCACGTCCCGGACCCCACCCACCCACCTTGGGATGGGCGCCAGGTGCAGGTTTCAAGACTGGGGAGCGCAGCTGCAGCAGCACAAGCCTCTCCCAAAGGGGACTGACTGGTACAACAGGGCTGGGATGAGCGCGAGAGGCAGGCAGGAGCACCAGGTGGCATTGGACTGCTGGTTTGGGCCTGATCCCTGCAGGCCACCCCAAAGGACCCCACCCACCCTTTCACACATTTGTGAGCGGAACAAAGGAAGGAAAGCCCCAGCCAGCAGCAGGAAGGCCCCAATTGGCCCTGATCGTCATCAGTCAGGCCTAGGAGCCCTACCCGTGCATGGATTTCGTGCACGAGGCCTCTAGTAAGTAGGCGGCCATTTGGACCAAAGGTGACAAAATCCAGATGGATAAAACTACCACTGTTTTGGCATGGCTCTGAAACAATTTAGCTAGGATTACCGTGAAGTTTGTAAATTGCCTTCAAAAGCCATTTTAAATGAGTTCCAAAAATGTTTTTTCGAGTAAAGACAGCATCTTTGGAACAACTGTTAAACCCCCTGTTTTGAAAAAGGAAGCTCATCTGGATATACAAATTCTGGTATATTGGTTAAATCCGTCCCTTTACTTCCCAGTCACATTTCACACCCTGGACTCAGGATACATTTACTATATTACCAAAAGGTGAGGAAATGTGTCTGCTATGCCCCTGCATAGTGTGTGTCAGGAAAACAGATTTGCAAAGACATTAACTCTCCACGGTTCAATTATCCTAGATGGGCTCCCTAATAGCTGAGAGGGCTGCACATCCTCCCTGACGAGACCCGGACATTCATTCTCCTGCAGAGAGAGTGTGCTGGCCCCGTGGCCCTCACAGGAAGCACTGCCTTTGCAGACTGCACAGAGAAGGGGGCGGGGCTGTCTTTGCATTTCGGATGCTTCCCGAGTCTTTTTGCCTAAGAGACAGCATAACTGGTGTTATTCCATGGGTTTCAAAAGTTGGGAATCATTTTTTAAATGATGTATATAGAGAAAGAAACCTTTTCTCAGAGTCACACTGTAACGGTCTTAAAAACCCAAGCAAGTGGATTACCTAGGTTTTTCCAGTTTTGCTTTCTTCATTAAAGTATAGCGAGAAAATAACATCTAAAAACAATGAGTGAGAAATCTGTCATCTGGCAAAATCTAAATTTTCCCGATTCTGCTTTCAAATATTTTTACCATTTTCTTGTCCCATCTCCAATTTGACAGCAATTTTCGGCAAACAACCTTACACCTTCACTGAACATTTCCATAGCATTTTATTTAGTCTTCATAGAAAAATAACTCACTTCACAGGCATAGTGCCTCAACCTATGCATTACCCCATTAAATTTCAAGATTACAAGAACAAGTGCCACTGACATGAACACAGGTTTGAGATACACACAACCAACTCCTAAGCAAACTATTCAACTAGTGAGAGAAGTACATGAGCTTCCCAAAGAATGTCCTTCTCGCTGCATGTGCTATGGTCACCAGTCAGCATGTTTTACAGCACAACTAGAGGCCTGATGCACAATGATTCATGCAAGAATGGGCTTTCCTTCCCCTGGCTGACGGCACCACCTTTCTGCCTTTGCTCCAGCCCAGAGCCACCTTCTGTCTTCGCTTAGCCTGGAGTCGCCTTTCTACCTTCCCATGCAGTCCAGAAGCCCGGAGTGGCTAGGGCAGTGCTCGGCGCCTAAGTGTATGCAAAGTAATCCACCATCTTTGTTGGGCTAATTTACATATTCGATCCTGATTGGCTGGTGGGCGTCACGAAGGTAGGGTCAATTTGTATCTTTCTCTATTAGTGTAAATGAGAACCAGCAGTTAGTCTGTTAGGTAGGTTAAGTGGAAGTAACTTAAGTGCATGTGTGAGGCACAACTTCTTGGTGGGACATAAATGCCCTGACAGCCAACAGTCTCAAATGCCAAGAGAAACCTTGCACACAAGCTCATTCATTCTATCGTAGAGTGGCCTTCTCTGAGCCCAAACCCTAAGATGTTTCTGTGAAACAATGTGGCTCATCTCTTATTCATAAGCTAGTGCTTGTTATTGGTGTGCCAGGAAATGGGGTCAGAAAAGCCAAGAACCACAGAAAACATCAACAGAATTAGGACAGTAAATGCAGATGTTTTCACAAAATGGGAACTTGTTGTGGAGAGGGAGGAAGAGGTAGTCCAATCCAGCAGGTCAGAGATGACAGGGGACAGCAGTGGTGAAGGCAGTGGTGGGAACGAGGAGGTCACATAAAGAGAAAAGCAATAGATCTGGCCTGCTCAGCTACCTGCATATTTCTTTTCTTCTAGATTCATGAAAAAAGTTATTACATACTATTCTTGGTAGCCAGGAAACCAAAGAAGAGGTTATCAATGGAGATCAACTTTTATTGCTATTTTGTTAGGTAAAGGATGTCTTACTTAGCTTTTAGACAACCCATTTGTGGTTTGTCCTATCATTAAACACGCTGACATTCTGAGGAGTGATCTTCCAGAATGCCACTTAGCTCTGAGAAAAAAAATGATGAAATATAAGCTGCCTTCTCAGAAATGGCTGGCCTGCTAAACGGTCTGCAATGAAAAGAATATTAAGTGATAGAGTTTCCGGAAAACAAGCCACCACTCCGTGTGTGTGTGTGTGTGTGTGTGTGTGTGTGTCTGTGGTGTCCTAGTTTATTTTCTGAAATCAATTTGTCTTTCTTTGGAATCACTATTATAAAGGTAAGCTGTTTTCAAAAGCTTGGTGACAGTTTACTGATTGGCTATACATAATCATATGTTATGCTTTGCCATGTCAGTAATTTGTATTTTATCTTCATATTATACAAGCTTGGCTTTACTTTTTAAAAATCCCTAAAATAGTTATTCAGCATGTTGAGAGTAACTGATTTACCAGCCTTTTAAGGAAATAATATCGGTGGGCAATGGAGTTTAATAATAAATATAAATGGAATTAAAAGGGAGTATAGCCGGAACCGGTTTGGCTCAGTGGATAGAGCGTCGGCCTGAGGACTGGAAGGTCCCAGGTTCGATTCCGGTCAAGGGCATGTACCTTGGTTTCGGGTACATCCCCATAGAGGGTGTGCAAGAGGCAGCTGATCGATGATTCTCTCTCATCGATGTTTCTAACTCTCTATCCCTCTATCTTCCTCTCTGCAAAAAAAAATCAAAAAAATATATTAAAAAATAATAATAATAATAAATAAAAAAGGGATTATAGAAGAACATTTGTGTTTATACTGACAGATTCCAATGAAGAAAGGGTCTTCCAAGAACACTAGCTTCTCAGAATTCCCTGAATGATGTCTTCGCTTCGGAACACAGTGTTTATACACACTCTCCTATCCGTACGGCCTGGACTTCTCTGTGGAGCAAACCCAGGACACCTCACATCTCCGGGACTCACCTCCAGGAAGCACTCCCTCTCCCCACGTGGCTGATGGCTCCCGACGCCTTGCTCCCATAGATCACACTGACCTCTATGGCATTTATCATCCTGCACAATGTTTGTTTGCATCACCCCAACTCTATTTCACCCCGTGGAGAAAGAGACAAAGTTGTATTCTAAGCTGTATCTACCCCGGCATCTAGCATGAAGCCTGATATAGTCTGAATATTGAAAAAAGTATTTACAAAACAGGTGAGACAGGAAAAGGGAAGAGAGGGCAAATGTAAAGCTAAGACATTGTTGGGAGTGGAAGATATCACGTGGACACTGGCTTTGGCGAATGGCAATATGCACAGGGAGGTGAGAGCGCTGAGGAGCAATAGGCAGCCAGGTGCAAGCTAAAAGTTGGGGAGTAAAGCATGCCAAAAAGAAAAGTGGGGTAAAGGGCATTCCAGGCAGATGCAAGCAGCAAAGCCACCCCCAATACTGAACAGCTGAAAAAGATTCTATGAACAGTTTGTTACTGGAGCGGGAGGTGGTCAAAGAAATGAGGTTACAGATGCATAAAATGGTCGCATTGTATTGTATGTAAATGATACCTCCATACAGATGATTTTAAAATGCAGGACCACGGAGTAAGTATTTTTAATGCCATCTTGTTTACTGCCCCACGGGTGTCCTCTAACATGGTACTGATTTATGTTTTTATATTTCTGATAGATCTTTTATCCACGATTATTCTAGAAACCTCTGAAGGGCGAGACTGTGCTCTTCCTCTTTGTGTTATTTTTCTTTATTCTCCTTTACCTCCTATAGCATCTAACAAGGCGTAGTGCATTCTAGGTACTTCATACTGTTGTTTCCAGCAGTGGGCCTCATGGCCCAGAAAAAAAATACATGTATCTGGTTAGGTGCATGTGCACGTATGTACACATATAGTCAGTGTGAAGGAAACAACAGTCCAAGTAAAATTCAGCAGAGGCACCCCGTATTACTGACAGCACTGTAATATAGTGATGCTCATGATCATCCAAGTTGACAATAAGAAATGGAGGACACAGGTTTGGTCAATTCAGAGCTTCAGAGTCTTGGAGACAACATCCCTTAGACTAAGGTGACTGGATTTTAACATTGGTTAAGAGGGACAGCATTGATGGGGGGAGGGGGGTGCTTCTTGATTAAAAATTTGATCTATATGGAGCAATAAAAATTTTCATAGAACTCAAAAATAGTATTGCAATATATTTTTTAAAATTTCAACGTAAGTACAATTTACAAATATAATTAAAAAATTATGTAAGTGTCAATTTCAAGGCCAACGCTAGACTTTTTGCCACCACTATAAAATATAAATAATATGAGTACTGTCTGCTAAATTCAAGAAAATTTATGCATTTATGAAATAAATAAGTAAATTACTTACCTAAATTATCTAAATAGCTGATTTGTAATGGCATCACTTGTTTAACCAGCTTACTAGCACACAGTCCGATGTGTATTGTCTGAGAGACAGTCACAAAGTGTTTTTGTTGTTGCCAATCCCAAAAATGCCATTGTCCATTAAGTCCAAACAATGGTGGTCAAATTCTAACAACTGATCAACAACTTTGATAAGCAGTTCTCGATAATCAGTGCTCAACAATTAGTTGTTATTATTAAAGTTTAACATAAAATTACCAAAAATAATATAAAACTCACATCCTGGCTAAATAGCCACATGGCCGCTGAAAACCGTATATTCCCTTCCCGTTCTCCCGCCGTTCCCTAGCTTGTGGTGCATTCTTTCCAAAAATGGGGACTTTTTTAAAACGCCGCGGGACAAATTGTTAAAAATCGGGACTGTCCCGCCAAAAGCGGGACTAAACATGTAAATAAAAATAACTAGCATGTCCTGGCAGACAAAAGGATTCCCTCAGTTCAGTAATATATGTAGGTCTACCTTACCTCCATTCATGCTTCTGGTCCTCCCTAAATCTAATAAGAGAATTTTTAACGTCTTAGGAAGTTAAACATTACCTCCAACAAATTTAATATTCTAATATCTATGACCATAAGACACTTTGCTCATTTCTTCTTGCCCAACCTCTTAACAAGTCAGTCTCATAGAAGGAAAAAAAAAAATAAAGGGGGGGACTTCACGCCTGGATGCTAGAAACCGAAGGGACATAACTAGAGGCAAAGGGTGGACTGGGTGGAACCCTGACAGGACAAAAGCTCGAAGGTTATGTTGTGTGCAGTTGTTAAATTCTTAATATGAACCAGGTTAATATGTAAGACGTACATTTACTGACATGAAAAGCTGGTGATAACTGGGGGAGTGGGGGAGAGAAGCAGATTATAAAATAGCATGTAGAGCATGTGTTTTTTGAGTAAAAACAGATATGTGTACACAAAAATGGATATGAAAAAATGTGCAGTGTTAATGATATCACTGGTGGTAGGAAGGTGGTGTTTTCATATTCCTATTATTTCTAATCTTCTACAGGGTATAACAATCGCTATTGCAATACTATAGTTATTTTTAATTTAACAAAAGAGGGAATTACTTAGCTGCTTCTTTAACAAGTATAGTTTTGCTCTAAAATAGTTTAAGTGACTATATTAAGACTATAGTTCCCGTTTTCATTTTTAAACTCTTCACACAAACAGGAGACATTTAGCACTGTATCCACAATTGCATGTCTGATCTATTTGCTGAAATTACTTAAAAGCATTTTGACTGAGGAAAATTTTTATGTTTCTGCAGTTTATTCTAATTTTTTGTTGCTTTTGTTTTGTTAAAGATTTTTTCACACAAGATGTTGTATCAGACAAGACGCCATATGTCTCCAAACCTCAGCAGGAACAGCTCAGTGTGTAAAACAAATTTAATGATGCTTTTTCGTAAACTGACTTCCCGTGATGCTTAAAATATGTACATTATTTTAAGACCCCAATAATCAGGCAAACCTAATTAGGAGAGAGATCATTATTGATTAACAAAAAAAGGTTGGCAAATCACGTTCGAAGATATATATTCGGATGTCTGCCGTGATTTCTTATACAATTAATATAACAACTATACATCAGGTGCTTTAATCCTTGGATAATTAAGATACACTACATTAAGCTTTTAGAAATAACATCATTATTTGCAGTATTTAGCTTTTATTTCATATAGAAAAAAAATGGTTTTCTCCCATTCTAGATGTTTATGCCCTTGAAAAGAAAACGCCGTACAGCCCTGACAGAAGTGGCTCACTTGTTAGATCATCGGCCCACACACTTAAGGGTCGAGGGTTTGATTCCCTGTCCAGTAGGTTACAAATTGGATTCCTGACCCCAGTTAGGAGCCATATGAGAGGTAACCGTTGGACCATGTCTCTCTCACGTAGATGTCTCTGTCTCTGTCTCTGTCTCTCTCTCTCTCTCTCTCTCTCTCTCTCTCACACACACACACACACACACACACAAACACACACACACTCCTTTCCACTCTCCCCTCCTTTCTACTCTCTCTAAAAATCAATAGTGAGGATTAACAAGAGAGAGAAAGAGAGAGAGAAAGAGAGAGAAAGAGGAAGAAGAAGGAGGAGGAGGAGGAGAAAGGGAGGAAGGGAGGGAGGAAGGAAGGAAGGAAAAGAGGAAGGGAGCAAACACCTTACAAATTCTGGCTCTTTTTACATGAATTATTTCACTCTTGTTACATGCATAACAAGGGTGAAATAATTAACCCACTTATTTTTTATCTTTCTAACACCAATCATTCATGTAATTTACAACACCAACAAGATAAGTCGTGACTTCCAGCTAAAAATGGCAAAGCAAAGGAATTATTCTCCTTCAAAAACAACCTAAAAATTAAATATAGAATTTTCTGGAACAAGGACACAGTGACAACTCCCAAAATGCAAACTATGAAGCACGCCTCAGCAATGGAGGGTAATTTACTGCATGCACCTCTTCACAGGCTGGTGGGAAAAGGTTTCCTCAAAACCTCCCCTCCGGGGAGAGGCCTGTCCAATGCCCTGAGGGGGATAGGGTGGGGGGGGGGGGTGAGCGGAAGAGAATATATCTGGCAGCAATAAAGACACAGAACTAGACACAGACACAGAATGTCATGGGAGATAGAGCTAGAACAGAAACCCTTTTTTTAAAAAAAAATCATTGATTGATTTTACAGAGAAAAGGGAAAGGGAGAGAGAAAAAAACATCGATTTGTTGTTCCACTTATTTATACATTGATTGGTTGATTCTTGTATGTGCCCTAACCAGAACTGATAAGTCAGAATTCATTAAAACTAAAATATTCTGCTCTGCAAAATACACTGTTAAGAAAGTGAAAAGACAAGTCACGGACTGGGAAAATGTATTTGCACAACATATATTTCATGAAGTACCTGTAACCAAAACATACCAAAGGAGAGGTTTTGATTGGGAAGGGATAATGGGGAATTTGGGGGAGATATTTACAACTTTTGGGCATTATGAACAATACTTGGAACTGCACAATAAGACTTAAATATCCTATATAATAAAAGCCTAATATGCAAATTGTCCCCTTGACTGGGAGTTAGACCAGGGGTCGGGGCGCTGGCGGAGGCAGGTAGCCCGGGGAAGGGAGGCTCCCCGGCCAGCAGCCAGAAGCCACTAGGGACCCTTCCCATGTGAGAATTTCATGCACGGGGCCTCTAGTTTTACCATAATAGAAGGAAATTTCCTGAAATTAAAAAGTGACCACATCAAGAGGGCTCGCTCCAACCCAAGAAAAACAATTCTGAAGCATCACCATGAAGATAGACATGGGGGGAGTTTGCTGAAAGCTTTCTAGGCAGAAAAAGGCAAGTTTAATTCATGGAGAGGAAAAAGTCAGACTGGCTCATATTTCTCCACAGCACCCCTCATAAAAGGCAGGGGGTGTAATTATCTCAGTTTGTAAAACAATTTCAATCCATCTTTATCTCTATTACTCATGGGGAGATGTGTGGAAGTTTCATAAATCTGAATGTGTTTATTTCTGGATATGATTTAGTCCCTTTTTTTGGCTTTATTCTTTCTGAGTTGCTTACTTTTATTATAATCATGTTCCATTTTTACAAAAAATAAAGTCATTCCTAGGGGGCAGGGGAGGAGAACTGTATCACCTCTCACTTTAATAAGTGTGAAAGTTCAGACTCTAGGCTCAAACTACGGAGTTTGAAAGCAAGTCTGCCTTTGACCAGCAAGTCAATACAACGGTTAACCATGATTTATTTATCCAGGCTCTTTCTTTCCCATTTTCTCCTTCATCTGGACCACCTTCAGCTTATCTTAGATACCTGCATCCATCTGGGAAATAAATACAGTAATTTGGCCAGCAAGACAAAAGAAAATTCTCCCATTGGGTAATTAAAACCCATACAAAGCTTTTCACCTTACAGCCACTGATCCTCACTGGTGGCAATTGGTGGAAAATCCTAATAGCTCACCTTAGACATTTACACAGCCCTTACTATGGGCAGATATCAATCTAGTTGCTATCAATACGTGGACTCTCTTAATGTTCACAAAATCCCCATAAGGTAGAAAGGTTTACCATCCTCTCCCTATAAATAAGAAGCTGAGGCCCCAAGAGGTTACGTACCTTGTCAAAGGCCACGCATGTGCCAAGTGGAGAATCCAAGACTCAAAATCTTGTCTGGCTGAAACCGGTTTGGCTCAGTGGTAGAGCGTTGGTCTGCGGACTGAAAGGTCCCAGGTTGGATTCCGGTCAAGGGCATGTACCTTGGCTGCGGGCACATCCCCGGTAGGGGGTGTGCAAGAGGCAACTGGTTGATGTTTCTCTCTCATCGACGTTTCTAGCTCTCTATCTCTCTCCCTTCCTCTCTGTAAAATATCAATAAAAAATATTTTTTTAAAAAAAATCTTGTCTGGCCACAGAGCACATCTTTGCATGTTGCATATACCAATGTCAACTTTTCCGTAGGACACTGTGCTTAGCTGTGCAGTCTAATCTCGGTCGAGTGTTTGAGATCGCCACCTGCTATCAATCAAGCCCTGTTCCCAGTGCCAAGTCAAGCCTCACTGGGCACATGTCTGTGTGCTGCCTCCCGGCCTTCCATCCACCTGCCATTTCCTGCTGCCCACTGGGTGCTCTCTCCCCAAAATTCCAACTCACTACCAGTTCCCACTGCCCCATCCAAACCCGCCGTCCGTGGCCGGGTTATACTTCCGAGAAGAGACTATTTTTGGTTGTTCTATTTTCAGTTACTAGATTTTGTTACTTTCTGGGAGAGAAAAGAAAATCACTTCGACAGCAACTTTTTTTTTTTAAACTTGAAATAAATACTCTTTAATATCCAGTCATTAAAAGTGCATTAGTCTCTTTTCAAGAGGTTCCTAGAGTGCATAATAATAAAAATTTTAAGAGGCAGCTCAACCCCTGCTTGGCCCAGATCCTCGAGTGCGGGTACTCAAACGAAAGTCATCTCTTTCCTCTCTTCCTCCAACCTCCTTAGAAAAAGGCAGTTCCTAGAAGAACTCCTTTTGTTTTGACACATAAGTAATTTTAGCTCCAGTTCTTGGCAACACAAAGACTCTACTGCCAATTACAGCAAAATTGACAGAGAGAGCGGATCCCGTCTGCTTCCGCACTGCCTTGCCACCCAAGCCATCCGAGCTTGTACCTACAAGGTGGGGGTGAAATTAAGGTAAATGTGCTATGCTGATCTAATACCCTAAAAACAGACAACAGGGGACCAGGACTAAGCAGTCAGCTTAATATCGTGACATTCTGGACCCACTCAACAAAATACATTCAAGTGCTTATTTCTTCTTTTATAAACAACAGTGAGCATGGAGGCTCATTTGAAAGCTGTCAGCTGATAACAGTGTAGAGCCCTCACCTAAGACTGGAGCATCAATTGAGAGCTCTTCGCCTCTCATTCCCTTGGTTCTGTGATATTATGTCCTCTTAGCACATAGTTAGTGACAATTAGCTTACAACAAGAGGTTTCCAAGCTTCTAAATTGCTGAGATTAAAATGGCACAATAGGGAGCTAAGAGATAACGGAAATTGTTATGCAATTGTCAACCAAAATGGAATTAGGCGCACTACTCTTTCTCCTCTGGAGGAAGGAATAGTAGTGCACCTACATTTCTGCAAGTGCAAATGTAGCGCATGGCCAACACAAGCACAAGTCAGACCTCAGTGGATTCTGAGCCAAAAATCATACACAGCTTCCCAACGGGAGTCTGGGTCCACACTGCTCTCTCCTCTTTGCCCTAAAGGCAACGCTCCGAGTTTAATCTTCTGTCAGCATTCATAGTGATAAACCTAACTAAAATTTAGAGTCCATCTACATTTGGAGATACAAAGAAGGACAGTAATCCCCAACTCAAATGCCTTCAGTGACAGGCAGATCATAGAAATCAGGAAAGTAGCCTGGATGGCGGGGAGTGGTGAAGACTATGGCAAAATGAGGCACGTTTGCCCCATTTGGTGTTTTAAAACGTAGTTGCAAATTTCTTGACACTTAGCCCAGGGAGAGGTGGCGTCTCTAGCCCTTCCTCCTACATCCTGATGGGCTTGAGACCACTTTCAGCCAATAGAATAAAAGAAAAGTGACAGTAAACCTCAGCAATAGGTCCTTGTTAAATGGAAAACTATAAGCCCAAAATGGCGTCACTAGTGCCAACAGCCCATGATACCAAATTTAATACCTGATCCAATAGTAGTGTCAACCTCTCCTAGAAATATAATCTTAATCAATCAGTCTGCAACTTTTTTTAATTTATTGATTAAGGTTATCACATATTTGTCCTCAACCCCCCATTCCAACCCCCCACCCCTCCCCACTCATGACCCCACCCCCCTATTGTCCTTGACCACTGGTTAGGCTCATATGTATGCACATAAGTCCTTTTGGTTGATCTGTCTGCAACTTTATGGTCAAGCATCACAGGGTAATCCATCAATCCCCCCATCAGGGGCCCTCTTCCATTCCATTCCTCCACAAAACATGTCCTGGCCTAAAAATAACCATCCTTTTTCTTCCGTGATTCGCTCCCTTGCCCCACTCTTCTTCCTATAAGAACCTTCTATTTTACACAGCCTCTCAGAGGTCCTTTCTGTTCCTAGATGGGATGTTGCCTGATTCGATGATCACCTAATAAAGCCAGATTTACTCGGTTGATTTCGTTTTAACATCCTTAACGGCCAGGTGGCTTCTGCCCTGTTCTGCTGGAACATTTGCTCTTGGGTCACTGTAGGAAGGACACTGAGGCCGCCACGTTGCAGAAGACACAGAAGAGGACCAGGTGGGGAGAAGGAAAGCTGCATAGAGACTCGGGGAATACCCACGGAGCCCCTAGCCACCCCAGCTCAGGCACGTGGTATGTGAATAACGACACCTCCTCGTGACTCCAGCCTCCAGAGTGTAAGTCTTCCAACTGAGGCCCTGGACACAGTGGAGGAAGAACAAACCATCCCCACTACACTTTGTCAAACTCCTGACCTGAAGAGCCCATGAGCATAAAGAAAGGGCAGTTACTTTCCAACACTGAGTGCCGAGATGATCTGTTACCCTGACTAACCAGAGGTCCTGTGGTCCTGTGCAGGCGCAGGGCCAGTGTCAGAGGATCCTCCCATGTATCAGAGCAGCCAGAAACGTAGGTTTGTATGTGCCTCTTCTAATTGTTAGAACGCACTCAGGCCAAATAAAACATGATTGTGACCACCAGTTGCAACTGCTCCTGTGGTCTACAGATTCTTTGGAGCAAAGAGATGAGCCCTTGACGACAGCCCCCTTCAGGAAGCACGTAGTGAGCAGTTCAGTGCACTGTGCCAATGCCACTCGACACCGTGCCAGCTTTGTTGTCACTTTCCTTAGACCACATGAGACAAGAGTCAGCTCCAGTGAAGGCTAAGAAATTACCCCAAAACAAATTGTTCCTAAAAGCACTCAAGGATTTAGCTCTAATGCTGAATCTTCCATGGATTTTCAGGTCCATATTTGAATGCCTCAAAGCCATGAGGATGACAATAGAAGTCAAGGCCAGTAAGTTTGGAGTCACAATGTGAGCTCCAAGGGCATGCCTGTGGTCCATAAGCCAACACCAACCAGAACTCAGCTGTGGAATAAAGGGGCACAGCATCTAGAGATATATATATACACCTAAAATGCAAATTGTCCCGGTGGGAGTTCAACCAGGAGACTAGGAGTTCTATCATATGCTATGATGTGTGCTGACCACCAGGGGGTGGTGTGGAAGGAAGGAAGGCCATGGCCAGGCCTAGAGACCCTACTTGTGCACAAATTTCATGCACCATGCCTCTACTAGGTCAATACAAGATAAATGGATAAATAACCACCTCAGCAGGTCATTTGTTTGATCTTTCTTACATTTTATTTTGGCATCTTCACACACACACACACACACACACACGCTAATCTAGGTTCACTTAGGTCTTACTAATATAAATTGTTAAGCCTATAAAACAGAATTTACAAGTTCTCCTAAGTTTTTATACCTGATGGGGAATAGCAAGTTCATTATAGTACTCCATAGAACAAAAGTTTTGCCAAAAATGAAAAGCCTTAAACAAGCAACAACCTAAAAAGTCCATTCTTATTAAATCTACTAACCAGGGAGGTTTATATACATTTTGTTGTGAAAGAAAACAAAAACAAAACAGACTCCTATTTACATCTTTGTAACTTTTACCAAATTATCACCCAGACCTAAAATAACCTTCTTGCAAGCTTAGGGCTTTATTTGTCTGCTTTCATTTTAATTTTCTTCATAAGAAACAGAAGGGAAAAAAAAGTCCTGTGAAACTACACAGGAATGTTTACTTACAAATACACTGCATTCAACAAATTAGCATTCTATTTACTTCCTGTGAAATCACTGTTCCACAGCCATCTGTAGAAACGAGCTATGATATCAATCAGAGGATGACTTGAAGGTGACTTGGATATGAACTCACAGAGCAAGTTCACACCCACCACCATTCTGCGATCTTCTCGGGAGGCCTGCAGAGTAGGAGGGCTCAGAATGGCCAGAAGTTGATACCATGGCCAGGAGACTCTTTGCCTTCCTTTCTGCCCATGTTTCACAGAACACAGGGCTGTGTGCACAGAAAAGCGCTTGAGACATGTGAAGAACATGTGCTATCTTGTCTAAGTTATAAATGAAGGATTCTGAGAATTGATATGGGACATATCAATTGATATCAATTTGATCTTCTTTAAACTTTACTTTAAAATTCCTTGATGGTCTATTTCCTGCTTCCCTTCAAACTTAACAAATACTATTAAAAGTTAGCTTTTACATGAATAAATAAAGCTTCCTATAAGCAATTCAGAATTGGGGCAGGCAGGTAACTAAAGAAATCAAAAACTCAAACTTGACCTTTTAGTATGGCAACCCACTGATGTCACGATACGGATGGCACATATATAACTAAGACACTGAAACACTAACTCTACCTATATGGCTCCAAGAAAATCCTGGTTTCTTCAGCATTCATAAGTGATATGCAAGACCATGAAGTGCCAAGAGTTTACAAGAAAATGGGAGGGGATATCCTGAGACTTAAGAGCCAAGACCTCCAGTTCTCCTAACAATGGTCCCTTCTCTCCCACCTTCTTTTTACCGCATGTACAGGGTGAGCCTGAAGGCGGATGACAAAGTAGAAGATTGGAAACACTATCATTTTGAAGCCTATAAAATCACCGTTTAGGTTTCTCTCTGGGAGTTAAGCTGGGCAAAGTGGTTCATCATGTGCCCAGTGAGCTCCAAGCCTCCACTCATCACACCAGGCTCTTCCCCGTTTCATTAACCCGGGACTCCAGGAGACAGGGCTTCAGGGAAGAAAGGTTCTTCTGTTGCTGTAACATTTATAACTGCTTCAAAATACTCTGCTACCATGAACGTCTGATTGTGTACGAGTATGAGAGAGAGAGAGAGAGAGAGAGAGAGAGAGAGAGAGAGAGAGAGAGAGAGAAACAGAATAAAACTTTATTTAAAAAAAATAGTTTAGCTTTTTCTGAACTAAGAAATTTAGTATCCTGAATACTGTAAGGTTCTCCCTCCTCCCAACTGATGGGCGGAGTTTACGACATTACTGGCACCTGTCACAGAGACATCTCCAAGACATTGAACCATCAATCAGCACTTGCCAAAGTGTCCTTAGAACCCACCCCTTCCTGTTCACCCTGGGTCCAACCCCCTTCCGTTCTGGCCCTTAAAGGGACCCCAGGCAAGCCACATGCTGCTGCTCCTCCATGTCCAGGAAGCAGCCCGGCTGGGTCCCCTGCCCCCTCCCCATTCCTTTAATTCTGATTTCTCTACCTCCGTAATGAGTCCTGCTCATTACCGGGGAATAAACTTTACTTTAAAATTCCTTGCTGGTCTGTTTCCTGCTTCCCTTCAAACCTAACAAATACTATTAAAAGTTAGCTCTTACATGAATAAATAAAGCTTCCTAGAAGCAATTCAGAATTGAGGCAGGCAGGTAACTAAAGAAACCAAAAACTAAAACTTGACCTTTAAGTATGGCAACCCACTGATGTCACGATACAGATGGCACATATCTAGCTAAGATACTGAAACACAAACTCTACCTATATGGCTCCATAGTAAATAAAGAAAGGGGGAGGCTCAAACAGGAAAGAACTCTGGGTTGGTGGGTTCAAGGATAAACATTTAAGTTCTATTTCTCTAGAAAAGTGTGCTATAAAACTTGACACTCAGGGTAAATTCCTATAAAAACCTTTAAAAATTGCCAGCATCTCGCCATCTCTATGTAGAGATCAGCAAAAGCTTGATTTACTTTAATGAATTTATATTTTGTTTCCTCTCCAGCCCCAGAAGGCAAGGCAAAATAGAGAACAGATGGCAGAAACTAAGTAGGAGAAACGAAAGGAGAAAGTTTTGAAAGATGCACCAATTTTAATGTCTACCTCTGAAAAGTAAAACCCTGTGCCTATAAAACATAAAACATTTTGTTTTCATAACATGCTTATCATCACCGCTGAGATCCAGAACACATGCACCTCCGTGACATCAATCAAGAAAGGGTGTTCCCTGAACCCATCCCTTGACGGGTCCAGAAATCCAACTCACACATCCAAGATGTTTGCTTCTTTTGATGTCTCTGGGTTACATCATAGATTTTCCAACTCTATAAAGTGTCACTTTTACTCAAATAAAATCTTAGCACAATTGTGAACAAACAGCTGGGCGCAGACTTGCCCCGTTCAAGGGTGCTTATGGTCAGATGCAGGGGGTGGCAGAGTCTGCCTACTTCCCTTCTTCACCCCTGGGTGACGGTATGAGTCTTCTGCTAGGGCAGGGCTCGGAGGGAAGACTGCAGATGGCTGGTTTTGTGTGAAATGTGTGCATTCCGCGTCCAGACTCTTACATATGTCCCCACGCTGCTCAGTGGGACAGTGCTCTGGAAAATCAGGCTGAAGGATTGCACTTTCTACTCTGCTGGAGATGAGATGTTCTCAAGCCTCTCTGCCATCTATGCAGTTGATGGGAGAGTGCGGTTGTCAATAAAACTTCGGAAGAGTAAGGCCATCACTCTCTTTGTGAGCTTCTGCAATCTCCCATCTAGCCAGGTTTAGGTGGTATTTTCCTGGAACCTTTGGGCAGAAGATAAGACATTCTCTTCTTTCCTTGGCACTTTAATCCCATTACTTCACACCTGGGGTTTGAACCAGTGTGGAGTAATGCTGGTCGGTGAAACAGCGAGTGGTAACACTGAGTGAAGGGAAGGGCAAACCTACTGCAATTTCATTGTACTGGTAAAACACTTCCTTGACTCATCATGGCAGCCAGGCATTCTAAGCCATGTCAGGGATAGTAGAAATTTATTACAGCAAATTAAGGGCTAATCAGAGTGTGTTCTGAGATAAACAACACAGTAACGCAGATATAAATGTGTATGAGGAAGTATGAGCCAGTGAAAGACTCATCTCATGGGTGTGGGTGGTAGTAGAAAACCAACTTCTGTTCAGATTTCACTTACTTTGTATAAATTTCTGCACTGTCCCATGTGTAGATGGGAGATTGTTGAGAATACTACATATATTGACACACACTAATTTATTCAACAAGTATTTATTGTGTATTCCATGTGGGTGCAACATGGCGATAAGACCCTGTATGGGATAGAGAAGAGTCACAGGCCCTTCATACTGGGAGTTCATGGTCTGATAAGCCCTCGGGAGAAGACAAATATCAGGGAAGGTTGCAACTAAGAACCAAATGCACAGGCTGAGCTATTGGTACCATGGGCCTCCGTGAGCCTGGGAGGTGGGTCACCGGATAGCAGCTAAATGGAGGCTTGTTGTGAGACTGAGTCTCGGGGTGTGGTTGCATTTGGCGAGTCTGGCAGGAAAGGTGAGGATGTGTAAAAGAGATAGCCTAGAGATGGACATGAGGCAATGGTGTTCAAGGAACAATGAGGGTGTGAGTAGGTCTGAAGTCTTTGTTAGGTTGTGGCAAAGAATTTTGGAAAGTGGACAGAGGCTGGATTACACGGGGGTGTGAAATGTTATTGACCGGTGTCTTCCTGATAGCAGCATTAGTTTCTCATGGGGGGGGGGGTGGATATAAAATATTCTCCATTCTTTAGGCCTTGTAATTAAACTAAGTGGGATTTATAACTCAATTTAATTCTAATTATTTGGTTTTTATTCATTTTCTTAAGGTTTCCTGAACTAAGAGATTTTATAATGATCAGTGCTTGAGGTCATTATGTACCTAGCTTTATGCCATTATTTAATTTATTTTTCATAACCAAAGGTTATGATGAATTCCTGTTTGTTTTTTTGTGGGGAGTTTTACAATGAGGACTGTAAGTTTTAAGAAAATCCATCTTCTGACTAAGATCTTTTGCATCAATAACAAAGATGTTACAGTATAAGGTTTTAGGGGAAACATGGCCTAGTTGCCCAGAAGGCAGAAAACACTGCTAAGTGAAAATCAATGAACTAATGCTGTTAAAATAAGAAAGGGAGAAAAATAATCTTGGAACCTGTCAATGCTTTGGTTGGCTTAGTGTAGTAAAAATTAACCTAATTTAGCCTTTACATTTCATTCATTTTGATACTGTTCCACACCAGTATTTTGATATCATTTTACTCTGTGGTGCTGCATATTAAATCTCCCTACTCATGTCCTCATTGCTCCTTTAATAACAATAGTTCATGTCCACCTCTAGGTCATCTCCTACCACACATCCTCACCTTTCTTGCCAGACTTGCCAAATGCAACCACACCCGGAGACTCAGTCTCACAACACGTCTCCTTTTAGCTGCCATCCCAGACACGGCATCCCATGACCCACCTCCCAGGCTCACGGAGGCCAACGATACCAATAGCTCAGCCTGTGTATTTGGTTCTTAGTTGCAACCTTTCCTGATATTTGTCTTCCTCCATGGACATATCCGACCATGAGCTCCCAGTATGACTCACTCTTCTCTGTCCCATACAGTGTCTATCACCCTATGACATCCACATGGAATCAATATTTGTTGAATAAATTAGTGTGCCAATACATGTATTATTCCCATCCACAATCTCCCATCTACACATGGGACAGTGCAGAAATTTATACAAAGTAAGTGAAATCTGAACAGAAGTTGGTTTTCTACCACCACCCACACCCATGAGATGAGTCTTTTACCAGCCGATGCTTCCTCTTAGACATTTATATCTGCTTTACTGAGTTGTTTATCTCAGAACACACTCTGATTAGCTCTTAATTTGTTGTAATAAATCTCTGTTATCCCTGACGTTGCTTAGAATGCCTGGCTGCCTGATGAGACAAGGAAATGATTTACGATGAAACTGCAATAGGTTTGCCCTTCCCTTCACTCAGTGTTACCCTCCCTGTTTCACTGACCAGCATTACTCCACACTGGTTCAAACCCCAGGTGTGAAGTAATGGGATTAAAGTGCCACAGAAAGAGAGAATGTCTTATCTTCTGCCCAAAGGTTCCAGGAAAAGACCACCAAAATCTGGCTACATGGGATATCACTAAGCACATAACAGTCTGGTGCCACTGTCTCCTAATGGCCTCACTCTCTCCCAAAGCTCTAGGGCACAGGTGGCAGAACACCCCATCTCTAGCAGAGGAGAAAGTAAAATCCTTCAGCCTGATTTTCCAGAGCCCTGTCCCACTGAGCAGCGTGGGGACAGATGTAAGAGTCTGGGCACGGGATGCACGATTCGCACAAAGCCAACCATCTGCAGTCTTCCCTCCGAGCCCTGCCCAAAAAGAAGAATCCTACCATTAGAATGACTTTCGAACTCGACAAATCCCAAGTCATCTCCATGCAGCCATCTTGTTCACCCATGAGGCGTTCAGACTCATCACGGTAACTATTTCAAATGGGACTGAGTCCATCTATCTGGCCTTGCTAGAAGAGACACAACCCTGACAAAAGTTCCCTGCAAAGGCACAATGGTGCAGAGAGGATGTAGCCTAATGGTTCTCAGATGGAGCCTTCCACATTGAACTTTCCACCTAAACACAGAATCCCTCTTGGATAATAGCGTCACAGTTAGAAGCCCAAGCCCACCTACACAACCTCTGGAGGAAGTTGGGTGAGGTGGAAAGCAAGGAAAAGAGTCCCCAGTCTAAGCTGTCAGACCCTCCAAAAAATGGATGAATCTACCCCGTTTCCCCAAAAATAAGACAGTGTCTTATATTAATTTTTGCTCCCAAAGATGCGCTAGGTCTTATTTTCAGGGGAAATCTTATTTTTCCATGAAGAAGAATACAGTACACACTTATTGTTAAATGAAAACAAAGGAAATTTATTACCTGTATACAGTACGGTAGTACAGTAGTTGTCAACACAAACCAGACAAACTGTGAATCCTGGGGGCCTTATTTTCAGGGAGATGCCTTATATTTCACTCAGAAGGAAACCTGTAAGTAGGTCTTATTTTCGGAGGATGTCTTATTTTCGGGGAAACACGGTATTACCTTTCTTCCTGTCTCGGTAAGAGGAGGACAAGAAGCTGCTGGCACTCTGTGGGCTGTGACTCCTGGCCTCCATCAGTTCACCCAGACTTGCCAAAGCGAAGCTGATTTAACACTGGACTCTGTTTATCAACATACACACTGTGTGGAACCAGATTTTCTACGATGACTGAGGTAAACATAATGTTCCAAAAAGGCTGGACCTAGAAGTACATTTTACATGGCATTGTTGAATCTCAATCCTGGGCTACATGCTAGCATTATTATTCCAAAAAATGTTTAATGAAGATATATTAATACGACGTTGGCAGCTGTTTCTTTGGGGAGAAAGGCTACCCTTAAGGTCTTAAATGTTTGATGATCTTGTATGAAAGATTAGTAGAGAAAGTTTGTTTTTATTATATTACTATCCATACCTCACAAAGGTAAAAAGTTGGCAAGTCCAGGTTTATTCTCAGGTTTTATATATCTATCTTAAAACCCAAATTCTGGGACTACTGGCTTTGATTGCTAGTCCACGCCTCTTACTGGAGGGATAAATTATTTCACCCGCAGAAGTTGGTGGTGAGCTAAAGGCCAGAGAGCATGAAAAAGGCAAAGCCAATTCTATAACCAAATTTCTAGCCAGGCAGTGTGCCGTGATGCCTTTTACAAAGTCAGTGCAATCTTGAACCCAAAAGCAAGAGAAATAAAAGCAAAAATAAATGAATGGGACTACATCAAACGAAAAAGCTTCTGCAGAGCAAAAGAAACCATCAACAAAACAGAGACATCCAACCAAATATTTGCAAATGAGACCCCCCAATTGGGGGCTAATATCCAAAATACATGAAGAACTCATACAACACAAGAACAACAAAAATCTGATTACAAAATGGGCAGAAAAGCTGAACAGACACTCTTCCAGGGAAGACATACATAGGGCCAACAGATACATTAAAAAATGCTCAACTTCACTAGCTCTTAGAGAAATGCAAATCAAAACCACAATAAGATACTACCTCAAACCTGTCAGAATAGCTATTATCAATTAAGACAAGAAGTGTTGGAGAGGATGTGGAGATAAGGGAACCCTTGTACAGGGCTAGTGGGAATGTAAACTGATACAGCCACTATTGAAAACAGTATAAAGTTTTTTTAAAAAATGTAAGGATAAAGCTACCATATGACCTAGCATTCCCTCTTCTGGGTATCTACCTGAAGTATTTGAAAGCCCTTATTCATAGAGCATGCCCCTACAGCACTATTTGCAACAGCTAAGACATGGAAACAACCCAATTGTTCCTTGACTGGTGACTGGCTCAAGTTGTGGTACCTATGTACAATGGAATACTACTTAGCCTTAAAAAAAGATGAAATACTATTATTAGCAATAACATGGATGGATATTAAGGGCATTATGCTATGTGAAAAAGTCAGAAGGAAAAAGACAAGAACTGGATAATTTCACTCATATGTGGGAAATAAAAAAAACACACAAATGAACAAACAAACCCAAAACAAACTCAGATATAGACAATAGAAGGCTGGTTACCAAAGGGAGAGGGGGAGGCAGGAATGGAGAGGGTAAAGGAAGTCAAATACATGGTGATGGGATGAGCTTCGACTTGGCAGTGAGCACACACTGCACTATACCAAGGTTGTGTTATAAAGTGTACACCTCAAATCTGCTATTAACCCGTTACCCCAATAACTAAAAATATAAAAGTTAGTTCATCGTCCTATTTTTTAACTCCATGAAAAATTTATATTTTAAACTATTTTAAGATCATTTTAAATACATATCACTTCTATTTGCAATTAAAATAGAATTTGACTGAAGGAAGTTTATAAAATTGTTTCATTGCATTACAGCCATAAATAAAGCTTGGATGCCATATGCCAATTTAAGGATGGGTATCTACATATTGCTTTAACATTTGGGTGGAATTCCACAGAGGCCTACAAAATAAGATATGCTTTGTGAATTGGTTTCAGTCTTCCTCTTTTGTAAACGAATGCCTGTTATGTAACTTGGCTGTGTAGCCTCTGGCAAGAATATGTTTCCATCAAAGACAGATTTATGTGGTAGGCCAATAAACCCCAATCTGGGCAATTTTGAGAGTGCAACAGGAATAAGACAAAGAAATTTAGGGTGAAAACCATTTTAGGGCAAGAAGTATTGAAGTATTGATCTCCATTTTTCTCTCCCCTCCCCTTTCCCACCTGTTTTTTTTTTAATTTATTTATTGATTAAGGTATCACATATTTGTCCTCAACCCCCCATTCCAATCTCGAAACCACCACCACACTAATGCCCCCAACCCCCTATTGTCCTTGACCACTGTTTAAGTTCATATGTATGCACATAAGTCCTTTGGTTGATCTCTCCCTTTTATCCCTACTCTCCCTTTAGGTCCAACAGTCGGACCCATGGCTCCTTATCTCTGGGTCTGTTCTTGTTCATCAGTCTATGTTGTTCACCATTTCCCCTAGGTGAGTGAGATCATGTCCTACTGGAAATATACTTATAAGAATCAAAAATGAGACAAGCAATAATTGTTATGCTGTAAGGCATATTCCCCACTTGTTTTATTGAATTTATTGGGGCGACACTGATTAACAAAATTATACAGGTTTCAGGTGCACAACTCTACAACACATCATCCATACACTTTGTGGGCTCACCACCCAAGTCAAATCTGGGACACTAAAAAACAAGCATTATTCAAACCTTTCGAGAGAAACTTGATCCCAAACTGTTTCTCATCAAAATCTCTATACTGGGGGAGCAAACCACGTGGATAATGTTTATTTCTAGGTCTCTCATTGAGCACAGTTGTAAATGTGCTCTCTATCAAAGTACCCTCACATGTAAAATACCAGCAATCAGCTAAACTCGGCAGTCCCCCAGCCTCCCAGCTCCACAGCCAGGACAATTCTGGTGGGCTCCTATAGCAACGATGGGGACTGTCCTGGCCATCCACATAAGATAGGTGCCCGCTGACAACACCACTGCCAAACAGACCGATCCTTTGAAGTTCTTCATGGCAGTGCCGCCCTCACTCTGCCTGTGTCTGCCATTTTCATTCTCTCTCTATCTCTCACTCTACGTTGTCTCTTAGCTCACTTTCCTGTTAGTTGTCATTAGTCATATCTGCAGATGATGGATTAGTCACGTGCTTTTCAGGGTTTTATTATTCTGTTTGGGTAAATGGTGAGTTGGCACTTGCCGTCTAGGGAAATAAAAAAGATGCTGAATTAATGAGCAAGGTTAATTTGAATTCTCAAGAGGGGCTCAACAAACCAGGCTGCTTTGAACAGAAATCTGCAACTCGGGTATTCTGACCTTTTAAATGCCATCAAAAGTGTAACGTAAGTATACTTTACTTCTGCTACAGTAGCATAAATCGGAAAAACCGGCTTAATTAGTTTTGTGTTGCAGTAGCTGAGTTATTAAAAAATACCAAGTCCTTGAGAGCAGTTGGTGTTGCCATCTGGCCCGCCCCTTCGCTGCTGCTCTCTTTCCCTTCTGTTTCTTGCCGTCCAGAAGCCGACACTTCTCCAGACATATGGTGCTGGGACTGTTATTGCAAGTGGATGTGTGAGGACGGGACTAAGGTCAGTCCATCTTCACAAAAAGCACCTACCTAGAAGGAGCGTGGCCTCGGAGAGGGGAGAGTCTATGCGGAAAGAGAAGTGAGGTCGTTGGCCCTTCAGGCAAGGGGCAAGAATACTTCTCATGCATCTGAGTAGCTGTACATCAGCTGTGAACTGCGCACCCCAAATGGCTGAATCACAGGTTCCCAGATCCAAGCTCCTCAATCACCAGGTCTTCTAAGCCATAGTCTACTGAAGCTCTGCTTGTCCCACTCTCATCATTTCAAGTCTCTGGTTCTCCGGAACTCCAACAGGGAAGGGTAAAGGATGGTTCTGTATTCCGCTTAGATTTTTATTAAACATGAGAGGCCCGGTACACCAATTCGTAGAGTATTTTACAGATTGAAGTTCTATGACTCTCTGACTTCAGGAACTAACTACAACCACAGTGTCCTCTTTCTATTTGTTAGTATTAAAATCTATTCTCAGTTAACTAAACTAATAAAAATATGCACACACGTAAATATTTACCACTAATTGTTTTTTTCTACTGATAAGCACACACCATGTTCCAAGTGCAATTCAAGGTTCTAACCGTTTTTGAACTGATTAGCAATTAAGGGACACTCCGGAAGCTATAGTTACGTACGACCAAGATCAGGGATTTCCCCTGAAAGCCAAAGAACCCCTCCATTTTGGGAGGAAGATGAGAAGACCCTTCAGTTTCCTTTGCAATCAAGGCTAGAAGACAACAGTCTCCATTTAAAGTAATGATAAATACACCTGACTAGAAAAGCCAGCTCACTCAGGAAGCATCAGAAAACACCTTTGACTTCTTGGTCATCGAAAGTTCACCAGAACATTTATCCCTCAACTGCAGCCACAGGCATAAATTGTGCTATAAATGTTTTGTTTGCAAGATTTTAAAATGTAAGAATTCATGGCACTTTATGTAGCTGAAGATAAAAGTGAGAGGGGTTTTTAAAAGTCATTCAGTATCTTCAAATTCAATTTATGTAATGTTCTATTCAACTCTAAATAGTGAGTGTGTTGTGTGTAGAAAGCTTGAATAATTAAAACACTCTTTGAGCAATCACCAAACCCAGTCTTTGTGCCTGACATTTTTGTCTCGTAGGAAAGCCTGCAGAAGGAAGGATATGAAAAACATTTAATAACTGTAATTCCTGACGTTGTCATCTTATTAGTGACCGTGCCCGATTTCACTCCAGGCCCATGACCAGGCCCCAAGACCTGCTGAGCCCTTCCATAATGATTCTGGCTCAGAAGCTCTGCTCTGTAATACATAACCCTCTGTTACGTGGAAACTGTCAATGATTCGACCAGATGTGACTAACCCGGTTATGCCTTTCACCTCAGGAAGGACAAACCGGCATTGCCTTTATAAGGGCAGTAACGCAACCTGCTGTTTCTCTGCCACCTTCCCCTTTCTGAGTCCCTCTCGGCCACTGCCGGCTGTGGCTTAGGGATCCTCTTTCTCGGAAAGAGCAGCCATTCCTCCCTCGGGAGGCTCCGGAAGGGCGCTCTCGGGAGGAGGTGGTTATGTCAGGCCCCGCGGTAACCAGAGCCGCACTGTTCCGCAGGTTAGACAGAGATGCTTCTAACTTAGAGCTGAGATTTCTTATCTTTATTCTCAAGTGTCCCGTGGTCTATTCTTGAGATGGAATCTCCAATTTCCTAGAAAATTCTTGCAAGTAGGCCTATTTCAAAACTTGAAATTATTCTCAGTATTTCCCAGAGTCAAATTCAAAATAAACTTTTTTCTTGAGTGTGCACAAATGTTTGTCCTAAATAGTACGTATTAAAGTGCTACTAAGAGCAACCTGGTTGACTAAGAAGCAAACATTTCTGAGTTTGTCTAGAAAGATGGCAGTTCTCTGAAGCATAGTTAAGACAGCAAAAATGAACCTTAGGAAGCCAAAATAATTACAAATGCATGGCCCATGGGCCGGGCACTAAAGCTCATGCACTTCTTTCATATCAGGACACTTCCAGACCCTTCACTCTTATTTTAAACAGTTCTCATCAGTGAGGTTTTTCACTCTCCCGAGGTCTGACCAGTCATGAGCAACAGCAGAACAGAATTTAGAAACAACAATGAGAAAAGGAGTTAAGTCAGGCCAGCTGAGGACAGCAAGGAATGCAGCTAACGGTAGACTGGTGCTTGAAGTGACTTAAAATCTATTATTTTAAAATAGACATGGTGGGGGAGAGAATAACCACCTGGGACCATCTAATGATCTAGCACAGGAAGCCCTGGGGTCTCTAAGCATCAGAAGTGCCTAAAATCTGAGACGGTTTAGAGCCTAAGGTCATAAATTTCAGTCGGAAAGACATCATCAAGCATACACTGACCCAATGGTGATACACTAAGTACAACCTTACCCTTTTTTTTAACTTCAGCAAAATGTGGCTTCACACTTATTTCTGACCAACAAAGCTTGACAGATCCCTACACCAACGCATCCAGAATAATCTATCATTACTATGAGGAAATGCATAACCTTATAGCAAATCACTGTATCTGCACTCATTTGACGCTTGTGAAGCTATCTCATGAAGTAGAATACTTGCCCTAACTTTTCACTTCCCCCATGCTTCGCTCTAAATTCTTTCTATTAAAAAGATAAATGCATCCCTAATTCAATAATCCTATTTTTTTCTATACTGTATCTTCTGGAAAGTTGCAATAAATAGGAAAATGCAAACATTTCATTGATTTCAGTTGGATCTCAATGACACAACCAAAATCAGCTGAGAGGGATTCTGGTTGACCACAGCAGCAACTAGCTGAGTGGCTGGATGCATGTGGGCATTTGTTTGACCAAACAGTCAAATGAATGTTTGACATTGTTCAGAGGCAATACTAAGGTTAATAAAATATACATGTGTACACACACATATACATAACAGACTGTAGATACAGAAAATCTCCTTTGGAGAAAGATGGAAAGAAATCCCCTAGAATGTGTCTCGTTTTGTGCAGTTGAAAACCTGACTTTCTAGTAGAATGTTCCTTTTCTACTAGAAAATTCCTTTCCAAGCCATCTGGGCTTTCCAGTAATAGCTTTCCTCTCACATATAGTTTAAGAAACTTCAAAATACGCCCAATAGTAAGTTTTTATGTCATTAAATAAAAATGTAATCTAATACATTCTTATGATAAATGCAATGCGCACACACAAGTATGGTACAGCGATTGATTCTATTTTTCGAAACTTCTTAAGTTGACGTCCTATCAAAGTGGATATAAGGCTACCATATTACCGTATTGAGGTTTGAAGGTCAAAAACTGTTATCTGCTTTTTTAACCATTGCCATCTCAGCTCACACAATAGAAAATGTAATCAGAGATCCTCAATTAAGTCGGTTCTGAAATACTGTACACATTGAAATTTTATCCCAAGAGATATTCAATTTCTGTCGTCCAAATTCATGCATAAGGGATGCTACGGCTTTTTCTAAGCAAAAATGTAAGATGCATGAGAGCAGTTATTCATGCTACATTGCAGTACCATTTAGTTTACAGATGGCCTTGCTTCAGAAAATCCTGCCGGGCTTCTCCGCACACAGGGTCTTCCCCGTCCCTAACCAAGGCCATTTGGTGTTCTCAGCATTTTTGTCCACGTATTAGTCACCTCCAGAGAATAAGGAGCAGTCCTCAGACCCAGGGTAAAGCCTGTATACTGGGAAACATGCCTTCCCACTGCAGACGCTGTGTGACCTACATGCACCATTGGTATCCACCGGAAATGGGTTAAAAACTCACGTTCTCCCTTTTCCATCTGGATGCAAAGGCTTTAAAAAGCAATCTTGAATTATCCATATGCCAAGGGTTTCCCCAAACGTAACCTAATAATTCCACCCGCCAAAAACTCAAATCTTTAAAGCACAGCCCCCCAAAGTGCCTTATAAGACAGCCTTGCTCTGGGCTGAGAGGGGTGAAGTGTTACCGTACCTGCTGGGGTCAGTCCTCAGCGCTGGCGTTCATTTCAGCATAAAAAGGGAAAAGGGAACTTTCTCCTCCCCGGGAGGCTCGGGTGTTTAAGAGCCTCACCCGCAGGGTCCCATCTTAAAAAGCCTGGGGCAACAGGTTTCACCTGCGCAGCTCATTGTGCAACGTGCCAGGCCCGGAGCCAGACCGGTCCAATCGGCGTTTGAGAGTGGGCCCAGGCACAGGTGTTTTTCCACAGCTACCAGCGGTTTTAATCTGCAGCCGGATTGGAAAGCTCGGCTCCAAAGCAGCGATTCTCGATCCGGGGCAATTCTGCTCACGCCCTGGGAACACTGGGCCGGGGTCTGGGGGCATTTTAATTAGTCGCACCGGGGGGTGGTTTCCCGCGTACAGCCCAGGATGCTGCTAAATCTCCTAAAACAAACACACAGAAAGACTCCCTCAAAACAACGATTTCACTGGTCCCAAGGGTGACGAGGGCTGCTGCTGAGAAACACCCACTCTAGAGAAAGAGTTAGTGGGAGAAACAGCACGCTCTTCCTATCTCCGGAGACACTCCCAGGAGAGAGGGAAAGAGGCGGTAAGCAGCTTTCAGGAGGGAGACGTGCGACCCTGACACTCCGTCCTGCCAGGCCAGATGCCGTTCTGGGCGGACCTTGTCTAAGATGAGCGAACAGTGCCCTGCGTGTGCTCTCACTGCTAGGTGCCGTGGGTAGGAAGCTATTGTTCACCGGAGCCTGCCCTCAAATGTCAAATTAATGATAACTGAGCAATGCTTCCAGAAGAAAGAAGATCAACAATAAAATAAGGATAATGTTTCTTCCATGATTTTTTTTCTTAGTTGCTGATAACCAGAAATATGGACTTCCAGGATTCAAATAAAATTCGTTATTTTTTTTTTTTAACTGGATTCATAATGTCCCGTGGGTGGACCGCTTGTAAAGAAAGGCCTGGTGATCAGAATCATGCCCGTCTGGAAGGTTAACAATAAAACACGGCTACTGCCGCTGGAAGAACCTGAATCATCCATGGCATCCATGACCCGAGCTTAAAAAGTTTTCTGTGAAAAAGCAAAGATCTGCCAGCTGATACCTGGAAGCAAAAGCCCTTGGTCTCCTTGTGAAAGGGAACACTCTCAGCTAAAAGAGTGGAATCCCACCTTGGATTTCAATGGAATCGGGTAAGCGAATCCCCCATTCTCCGGGAGGCTGTCAGTGTGTGTACATTTATAGCTGGAAGGGGCTATTCATAATTACTTAATTTACAAATCTGGAATACAGCAAGCAACTTGAATGAATAGACAAATGCCTTAATGTCTAGATGTGATAAGCGTTGACTCTGCTTCCTCTTTGCAAATGGAGCTCTCTACAAATTGAAATCCAGTAGTTGAATAATAACTTCTAAACAAGGAAATGCATTCATGAGCCTTTTGTTCAATTTGCAGATTTTTTCCCCCTGTGGGTTTTTTCCCCCTTTTCTTTCTGTCTTTGCTTGTAAATCAGCTACTCATTGAAAAGTGGCTATATAGCCTTAGATATTTTTAAGAGAAAACTGCCTAAAAGTTGAAAATTAAGCCAACTGTTTTAACCAAGGGAAACTCTTAGAGGTCAAGTTCATCTGCTAATTAATCCAGTAGCTTGCCACTGAAGGCACAAGAAGACTTAGAGAAGCTCAAGGCACAGTCAACTAAAACAGCAATTGTTTTCACTAATGAATGTTTACTCCCTGAACATATCGGGTCTTGTTGGAGGGATGAATATCCTTACAAGTAGGATAATATCCCACCATCTATCTCGGTTTCATTCTGCCATATGATGCAGACACTTCCACCTACTCTCACCTCCTTTCTGTTCCCATAAAAGCATGCCAGTGCTCATCCAAAACACTCAGATCTCACACCAACTGCAACAGAATGACTCGGCAAGTGACTTGGCAAAGCTGCAATTTGAGATTAAACTCGCTGCTGGTTCCTATCTGTTTACAAACCAATGACTCAAGCAACGTGTGCGGTGATTTGTAAGTCTAAAAGATCATGTCTTACCATCCATATCAAAAATTAATTTGTAGCAGCAGGATAAATACAAGCTGCCAGTGCCCAAGTTTATAGGCTGATGATCCATGAACATTGTGCCACTTCGTTTTCCAATTAATTACTGAACTAAAAGCATAATGCAAATGTGCTACAAATATACCTTGGTGAGGATATCAACTGTCAAAAGATCTGTCACTTTAGAACGAGAAAAGAAGTAAACACAAAAAATATTAAAGACAGTGACATTCTAAATGACGCATCAAATTTTTAACTACATAAAATGGCTACATTTTTATAAATCATTTGCCTGGCCCATGATATTTATCTGAATCCAAGCAACAATAAGTCATGATGTAATGTCATCCTTATCTAAAGACATTCCTTACTTTATGCCAGGCATCGCACCTAAAAACTTTTTTTGTATACTAAGAAAATATAATACATTGATTAAACTCAATGAGTTCTTTACTTTAAAAAGTCATTTGGTAGAGAGAATTGTTGTGTAAGTGAACTACCTCCCCCTAAGTATTTTTGTTGTTGTTGTTGTTGTTCAACATACACTCTCCTTAAAATAGTGCACACCATTTACTTCTCCTGTTCATCAAAAAGTAATCAAGAAATGGAAAAGTCATTAACGTCACCTTCCTGTTAACCCATGACCCCCTGAAGACGAGCTTCCTGTCAGTGACCTAGCTTTGGTAGTAGCACAACCGAAATATCTTTCTCGATGACTTTGAACCCTGTGAGAACCGGGCAGCACCTCTGCCCCTCCCAGAAGGAGTGAGTGACGGGCAGTGAACTTAGAAGCCCCCGTCAGCCATAACCGGTTTGGCTCAGTGGTAGAGCATCAGTCTGCGGACTGAAAGGTCCCAGGTTCAATTCCAGTCAAGGGCATGTACATTGGTTGCCGGCACATCCCCGGTGGGGGGTGTGCAAGAGGCAACTGGTTGATGTTTCTCTCTCATCGACGTTTCTAGCTAGCTATCTCTCTCCCTTCCTCTCTGTAAAATATCAATAAAATATATTTAAAAAAAATAATAAGAAGAAGAAGCCCCCGTCAGCCAGGAGGCCTCCCCTCACAGCAGGAGAACTGGCTTCTCCCTGTCTCCATCCCCCAACACAAACAACCAATCATCCCACCTTCCCCACCCTTTCTAGTTCCACGTGTGCTTACAGAGAACATCGGATGCATTAGGAAGCCAAGCTTTAGGAGTCAATTTTCAGCACTACAAGAAAAGGATTAGGATGCAGTGGAACCCAACAGGCAAATCCCCAAGGACAACATTGAAACTGTACCCCACTGTGTCGCTGCTAGAATTGGAAGCCACCACGGCTCAAAGCTGGCTGCCGCTGACTCCTGAGCGGCTTTCAAACAGGGTGAGAAACCTCAGATATTTTGGATGAAAAGAGCCCACAGTTCATAAAACCAATCATTTTAGTTCCAACTCAACCAACCATAGGTAACATCAGAGGATGGTAAGGGGTGTTTCATTTGTTTTTTAAAGAGATGATTTTCCCCCTCTCGAGTTCAAGGTGGTTTCAGAACCAAGATGCAGAAAATTAAACCTCTTCCAACGGTTTACAAACTTGGGTTTAGAGCCACCTCAGCAAATGCAGTGCATATTAATTACGCTGTGGAGAGCAAAGGAGTGTCCAAACACATCTGTACATTTTTTTAAAAGGAACATTTAGACAACCGAAAAACATTTCTCATGTTCAAGTCAAAGAGCATGCTATTTAGATTTCGTTCCAGGGAGCTTGGTGGGGAGGGTTGGGTGGTTTTGAGTGAGTAGAGAAGGAAACCATTTGAACCATTTTAGATGCAAAGTAAAGTCACACATTCATGCTAAGGCCCCCAACACCATGAAAAAAATCTTCAAGGTCAAGTAAGGCATATTTATAGGCATCCAGGCAACCCAGCATCAAGCCTGCTTAGGGACTCCACATTTCCTTTCTAATGATACTGGTTTTCACAACAAACTAGTAGCCCTGTGCACGAATCCGTGCGCCAGTAGCTCTCTGCAGGGTCTGGCTGCTCTGTGCCCGCTGCCCAGAGGCCCATCCAAAGCCGGACACAGAGCCTTGCCTGGTCGCCACAGAGATGAAGCAAGCATTCCGCCAAGCCACTCACTCTACCCGCTCTCAGTGGCTGCAGCCCCCCCCCCTCCCGGACTGGGGGAGGACTAGTACCATCATCTTGTAGCTATGGGCGCTGCCAGCTTTGTGATGGAGTGACAGTTAATTTGCATATTACCCTTTTATTAGGATAATCACATATATGAAAAGCCAGCGAGCAGAATGCCATTATGACCGGTCGCTATGACATCCACTGTGGCCAGCGAACCAGCTGATGAGGGGTGGGGCTGCCAGCCAACCTCCCGTAGCTCTTCCCCCAGCAGGCCCCACCCCACAGGCCTGCAGCCCCTCCCCCCAGCCAGCTCCACCCCTAATGGGGCAGGGCCGTCTGGCCAACCATTCATGGCTCCTCCCCCAGGCTGCTGGCCCCCAGCAGCCCCCCACCCCATTTAGGGGCAGGAGCAGCTGGCCCACTGCCCACAGCCCCTCCTCATGACCCCAATGAGGGGCGGGCCCAAGGAACAATCACCCTCAGCCCCTCTCCCCAGCTGGGCAGGGCCAGCCAGCCAACTTTCTGCCCTCTCTTCTAGACTAGACAGGCCTAGATCCGATCTGCCCCCGATTGGGGCCAGGCCAGCCTGACCCTACCCATGGATGAATTCCTGCACTGGGCCTCTAGTTTATTATAATTGGATTAGAAAACCCTTTGGGTCACCTGTTCCACCCAGCAGGAGACTGCACACAACTAGGAAAATGCTCAAGTTCAAGGCGTAAGAATCTTAGTCTGGGTCTGGTTTCATCTTCATTTCCCATAAATCTCACCCCAACTAGTCAGCGACCCCCTGGAATTATTAGTTCCTCTCCCTCCTCTCGCCCCGCCTCTTCTTCTCCAAGCTTACGGGACTGATAACTATATCAACTAAAATCAAAGGAGGTTGAATTAGGGCAAATCTTCGCTCCTCCCGCCGCCCACCCGCTGGCCAGCCCTGCGCTGTCTAATCGGTGGGGACCGCCCTTTCTCGTCCCGCTCTCTCTGCGGAGCCGCCCGGCCCAGAGCCATCCCCAGCCCGTACTGACCCACCGTTCATGCCACTGTAGACGTTGCGGTGATGGGGCGACGCTTCCTCCGGCGCCTGTCTCCGGAGGGTGCCCTCCCTGCTGCCTCCTCCTCCTCCGCCGCCTCCTCCGCCGCCTCCACCCCCGTGTTTGTGGTCAGGGCTCCCCGCGTAATGCGGTTTGAGGTGCTCGGGGCTGGTGCCCCTGGCCCTGGGGAGGTGCTCCAGGCTCCCGCCGAGGCCGTGCTTCTGCAGGTGCTCGGGGCTCCCGCCGGGGCTGCCGCCGGCCCGGTGCTTCTGCAGGTGCTCGGGGCCGCCGCCCAGCACGTGCTTGGGCAGCGTCTCGGGGCTGCTGCCCGGGTGCGGGTGCCTCTGCGGCTCGGGGCTGCCCTTGCCCAGGGGTTTGTGGTGCTCGGGGCTGGGTCCTTTGAGTGCCTTGGGGTGATCCGGGGGCCCGGGGGCCCTGGGCTTCTGCAGGTGCTCCGGGCTGGTGCTCCTGTGCTTGGCGTGCTCGGGGCTGCCCTCGGCCCTGGGCTTCTGCAGGTGCTCGGGGCTGCCACCGCCAACCGCGTGCTGCTTGTGGTGGTCGGGGCTGTCGGTGCTGCCCGCGCTGGAGGTGCTGCTGCCGTCGCCCACGTCCCGCGCGTAGGGCGCGGGGCAGGCGGTGAGCTGGCACAGGCTGGCCTGGCTGTCGATGGAGCAGCGGCTGCCCGCGCAGCCCGCGCCCTTCTCCTCGTCCAGCAGCACGCACAGCTCCTTGAGCTCCAGGTTCTCCCTCACCACCTCCTCCTGCTTCGCCTCCAGCTCCTTCAGCTTCTGCAGGTACAGCGCCACCTCCTTGTGCATCACCCCCGCCGTGAAGCGGCCCAGCCGCTGCCACTCCCGGGACACCCGCTTGCCCTTCTGCCGGTCGTCGTCCAGGAAGCAGCACAGGTCCCGCAGCTCCTGGTTGTCCTCCTGCAGCTTCTGGTTGATGTCCTGGAAAGAGAGAGAGAGAGAGAGAGACAGCCGCTCAGGAACCTGCGCATCGGGAGGCTGCAGGGGGCTTAGTGAGACGCAGGAGGGGCAGCCGAGAGCCGGCCAGTTGTTCCTCCCGTGACCGGAGGAGGGGAGGGGGGAGGAAGTGTCAGGTTTGTAAGAATAAAAAATAATAGGTAGCAGGCCGAAACCAGTTTGGCTCAGTGGTAGAGCATCGGTCTGCGGACTGAAAGGTCCCGGGTTCGATTCGGGTCAAGGGCATGTACATTGGTTGTGGGCACATCCCTGGTGGGGGGTGTGCAGGAGGCAGCTGGTCAGTGTTTCTCTCTCATAAACGTTTCTAGCTCTCTATCCCTCTCCCTTCCTCTCTGTAAAATATCAATCAAATATATTTTTTAAAATAAATAAATAAAAAGTGAAAGAGACACTGGTTTCTATTTAAAATAATAATAACAGGTATTGGTTGTGCTCCCTGTCTACAGCTTTCCATGTATTATCCCACCTAATGTTCACCAAAACACTTAGGGGGTCATGATTACGATGGTTCTTCTACAGGAGAAAACACTAGACCTCGCCAAGTTTGTCTTGTCCAAGGTCATCCATTCAGTATTAGGGAGCCGCTTTTCATGAACAGGAAATCAATAAGAAAATAAAATAAAAATTTAAAAATCTGCTCTCCTGTCCCACCCTCGAGGAAGAAAATGGCTGCTCCTGGCGTGTGACATGCTTAAAAGGCCTCTCGTCTCCCAAACAGGCACTGCCTAGGCCTTCAGGCCATCGCATGGGATTCCCATCCCAATGCCCCCACCGGAGGGACCAGCACACTGCCCGCTGGGGGCCCTCCAGTCCTGCACATCCAGCCAGCCACTGGCCACACACTCCACACCCCCACACCTCCCGGGCTCCACACGCGAAACACGGCAACGCTGAGCTCACGTTCGAACTGCCCTCCCCGAATGGCACCTCCTGGCGAACGCACCTCCACCCACCCTGTGGTTCTTCACGGGAACCGTGCTGGGGCCTCCTTCTCCCCTGCCTGCCGCGCCTGAGCTCAACGAGCCTCCTGAAATCTAGCTCCAACATGGATCTCATCTCACCACGCCTATGCTTAAAACCCTTTAGAGCTTCTCACTGCCCTTAGGATATAGTGCAAAACCTTTCAAGTCTCATGAGGCCCCCAGGCCTCTGGGCCTGCCTGCTTCTCCCATATGAATGGCGGGTCACTGATTCTTCACAAATATTTAGTAAGCACCTATTATTCCAGAAGCTTCTCACCCGGCCTCCATGTCTTGGTCTGCCTCTGCCCCTTGGTCTTCCCCATTCCCCCACGAGCTCCAGTCCAAGCTGTCCCTGGCCAGACTGACGTCCAAAAACACTCCCTGCAGGTTATGTCTCTCCTGCATATGGACCCTTTTATAACCCGGCACGTCACCTCCCTTTGCCAGGGAAAATGAATGAACCCTTGGTCACCTTTAACTTCCCCTAGGTCCGCTCATTCTGAACCCTGATTTTGTCTCGTTATTCAACTAGAAAATATGGTCCTCTCCCTTACATGAGCTTATAAAAGGAGAAATTCCTCTAAGAAGACTCCCTCAACCCTAGAACGACACCTGGAATACAGCAGCACCAGGAATGAATGAATGAAAGAATTTTCCCACTCTCCGCTTACTGCCTATAAGAAACACTAGCTAGAGGACTTTTTTTTTTCTAAGGTAGATATCTTAGCTTCTGGAGGCCAGGGTTCATCCCAAGGTCCTTATTTGCATATTTGACACATCTGGCAGGGTGCTTTGCATAGAGTAAACACTTACTATGTGTTTATGGACTAAGCAACCCTTTAAAGGCCTAGGCCTGTGTTCAAACAGGGTAGAGCAATAGCTACTGCCAGTTGGAGTCTACAGTAGTAACAGAATAAATTATCCCTCCACACTGAAATCAGAAGCTGTGGACATTCTGAGAAAATAACACTAAACAAAATTAACCTTTCTAAGCTTCAAAAACGATTCCACGTTTAGTTCAATCCTGTCATCCTGTCATTTCATAGAAAATTTAAGTCATGTTCTTCTTCCTGTAACTAAATTTCCACCTGAAAATACTTTCCCTCTGGCTACCCTACAACCGTTTCTGATTTCTCCAGAACTGGGAAGTAAACAGGACTCGTACTACTGCAGGCGTCAAGGAGTTAATGCCCTTTCCAGATGGAGTGAAACAGATTCTTCCCAGAGTTCCAGCTGGGGGAGAGAAGGATGGCACTGGCCCGTTCACTTTCCTTCAGCACGGCTCCTTCTCCCTATGATTAGTTTTCCCGAGAACAGTATTTACTCCTCAATGCTGAGCTCCTTCCTTTGCCTTCCGATGGACAGACAGTTTAGCAACCAGCTTGGTAACAACCTTGGGAGCCAGCTTCTTCAGATCTGCCACATTGAGACTTGGTTTGGCTCAGTGGTAGAGTGTCGGTCTGCAGACTGAAAGGTCCCAGGTTCAATTCCGGTCAAGGGCATGTACCTTGGTTGCGGGCACATCCCCGGTGGGGGGTGTGCAAGAGGCAGCTGGTCGATGTTTCTCTCTCATCGACGTTTCTAGCTCTCTATCTCTCTCCCTTCCTCTCTGTAAAATATCAATAAGATATATATAAAAAAAAGAAAATTGGTTTCTTAAAAAAAATACTTGGGCTTTCTTTTTCAAAACACAAAGTGTTCTTATAACATTGCCACGTGCCACCAGACATTATCCTTCTGATTAAAATGGACTTTTAAAAGATTAAGCCATCTTATAGCACACAACCCAAAATTTTATTCATAAGACTCTCAAATAATGTATCTGTGGTCAAAGGAGAATTGTTTTTGCTATTTTTCACCATTGCAGGATGGGAAATCGGTGTTTTAGGGATCAAGGGGAGAAATTAATGTGCTGCCAAGATCCAGTTCTCCCAAACCCACCCCCACTTCCTAAAATGCCAGCTCCTAGTAGCTTGAGTGTCGGTACATGATCAGCAATGAACAACGTGCTTCTCAGAAATACAGTTCCTTATAACATCAGAACCCTAGTCTCTTTCCTCCACCCGTTCCAGTAGCACACATTCTAACCAGAGAATGTCAACCAAAGGAAGTCAGCCTATGCTGAACTTTTCTATCAGTATGACCTTGAGAAAGCTATTTAACCTCGCTGGCATTTCCTCGCCTATGTATCAGCATCCCCACTTCACAGATGAGAATACTGAGGCTCAAAGAAGTGAACAGTTTGCCCAAGCTACCCAGATTGCAGACTCCAAATCCTGTGTCTTTCCACTGCCCCATACTGCACTGCCTCCCAAATGTTTACATACAAACATCAGGCAGTGACTGGACAGAGTCACAGGCCCCTCAAAGAAAAAGAACTGATGCTCCTATCTCCCTACATCTGCTGCTACAGGACACCAAGCAGCCTTGAAAATATATAGATCCACCTTCAGAGACAGCTCACCAGGGCATAAAAAAGAAAAAGTGCTATGGCCTTAATTACCCTAAATGTAGTCCTCACTTGAGAATCCCAAACATCAAAGGCAAAAAATAATAATAATAATAAAATCTTCCTTCCAGATGTATTCGGCCAACCGCATTAATAGATCAGGAAAGCACTGAGCCAAGAAGACGAAGAGAAGGGAGGTGGCCGGCCTCTCGGGAGGGTCTGA
Organism: Vespertilio murinus; assembly: GCA_963924515.1. Lineage (NCBI taxonomy): Eukaryota > Metazoa > Chordata > Mammalia > Chiroptera > Vespertilionidae > Vespertilio > Vespertilio murinus. Next base: position 41,250,438 of record OZ004713.1, read on the forward strand.
AACAGCCTCTTGAGGGGTGGGATAGAGGTCTGCAGGTGCCACCTTGCAGCTGCCCAGGGATGGTGGGAAGGAAGAGCAGAGGCTGTGTCGGAAAGTAACCAGACCCCATCCATTTTTAACTTGACAAGGCAGTGTGGGCTGGGAAGCCTTTGAATGCCAGGTTACAAAGCCAGGCCACCAGGAGACCTTCCTACTTGGAGTGTGACCACTTGTAACTGGCCTAACAAGTATTTTTCTGAATGAGGCTGGAGGATCAAGACCACCCCCCACCGCCACCATCGCCACCGTGCACACAGCGATCACACACACAGTCAATCCACACAAGTTAAAAGAACTTTCAAGTATTCCTGAGCTATTATGTCAATGTGCCATATTATTAATTGAATAATCAATTTCCAAGTCACAGTAGAGCTCAAACCTTGGAAGATTACATTGGAGGGTTATAAATCATACTTTTTCTTTTTCAACTTCGTCTAAGAAACTGAGATCCTGGAGATGTGTTCTCTCCTGGGGAGAATAACTACCTTTTTTTGTAGTCAAGTCCATTGTTAAGTCTTTCCCTACTTTATCATAACTTATTGTCACAACCCCCCAGGACATGGTTATTTTTAAAAATAATTTTATTTTTTAATCACCAGTTGACATATAATATTAGTTTCAGTTGTACCCACACTGATTAGACAATATATAACTTACTAAATGATCATTCCAATAAATCTCATGGCCATCTAACATCATAAATAACTGGTTAGATTATAGACTATATTCTCTATGCTGTACTTTATATCCCATCATTGTTCTGTTACTACCAATTTGTACTTCTTAATTCCTCACCTTTTTCACCCATTGCCTCAACACCCCTCTCTTCTGGCAACTGTCCGAATGTTCACTGTATCTATGAGTCTGTTTCTGTTCTGCTTGTGTATTTTGTTTTTTTAGATTCAATTGTTGATAGATATGTATTTATTGCCATTTTGTTGTTCATATTTTTAAAATCTTTTCCCTTATCTTCTTCTTCTTACAAGAAGACCCTTTAACTGACATTTCATAATACTGGTTATGGCGATGAACTCTTTTAGCTTTTTCTTGTCTAGGAAATTCTTTATATGCCTTTTGATTCTCACTGATAGCTTTGCTGGGTAGAGTAATCTGGCTATAGGTCCTTGCTTTTTTTAAAAGTTTATTTACTTTTAAACATATATATATATTGGAGAGAGAGAGAGAGAGAGAGAGAGAGAGAGAGAGAGAGAAATGATAGAACCATTGGTCAGCTGCCTTCTGCACACCAAACACTAGGGTTTGAGCCAGAAACAATGGCATGTGCCCTAACCAGGAATTGAACCATGACCTCCGGATTCATAGGTCAATGCTCAAATATTGAGCCATGCTAGCCAGGTAGGTTTATTAATTTTTAGAGATTGAAGAAGGGAGCAGGAGAGAAACATAAATACAAGAGTGCAACATTGTATAGGTCCTTACTCTTCATCACTTTGAATATTTCTTGCCAAACCCTTCTGGCCTGCAAAGTTTCAGTTGAGAAGTCAGCTGACAATCTTATGAGAGCTCCCTTGTAGGTAAGTAACTACTTTTCTTTTGCTGCTTTTAAGATTCTCCCTCTGTGTTTAATATTTTATATTTTAATTATGATGTATCTTGGTGTGAGCCTCTTTGGATTCATCTTGTTTGGGATTCTCTGTGCTTCCTGGACTTGAATGTCTATTTCCTTCACCAGATTGTGGAAGTTTACCATCACTATTTTTTAAAATAGGTTTTCAATTTCTTGCTCTGTCTCTCTTCTCCTTCCGGCACCCCCATGAAGCAAATATTACAATCCTTAAAGTTGTCCCAAAGGCTCTTTACGCTATCCTCATTTTTTAAAATTATTTTTCCTTTTTGCTTTCTAATATTCCAAATTGTTGTTTTGATTCTTGGCTTCATCAACTCTACTGTTGATTCCCCTTACTTTATTCTTCATTTCAGTTAGTGTATCCCTCATTTCTGACTGGTTCTTTCTTATGGTTTCCATGTACTATTTTATACTGATAAAGTTCTCACTAAGTTCATCTACTCTTCCCCTAAGTTCGTTGAGCAGCCTTTCAACTACTGTTTTGAACTCTGCATCTAGTAGATTATTTATACCCATCTTGTTTAGTTCTCTTTCTGGAGTTTTGTCATTTTCCTTCATTTGGGACATTTCTTTGTCTCATTTTGGCAGCCTCCCTGTGTTTGTTTCTATGTATTACGTTAGAGCTGCTATATCTCGCAGGCTCGGTAGAATGGCCTAATGTAATAGGTATCCTATAGGGTCCTGTGGCACAGCCTCCCCATTCACCTAATCTGGGCACTCCAGGTATGCTTCCTCCTTGTGGGCTGTGACCTGGTACACCCTCCTGCTGTAGTTGAGCCTTGATTACTACTGGCTCATCAATGGGAGGGATTGACCCCCAGGCCTATCACTTGCAAGGATTGGCTGCAACCACCATGGAGGATCAGCAGTGCAGTGGCCCAACCCAAGGAGCAGGAACTACTTTAGGGGGCTCTGATGCCCATGGAGTTCATCACAAGTGGAGGTGGTTGGGTGGTGCTTGGATGTGGTCTGAAGCTGTCCGCCGGGTTCACTGGCTCTGGGGCCTCCCAGAAGGTGCAGGCCAAGGGTGGCCACCACCTGTGTTCTACCTGGGGCCATCCGGTGTGAGCTACAAAGTGACTGCAGAAGCCTGCCACTTTTCTGGGTTTGGGGGTGCCCAGGTGAGGCCAAGCTGCAAACCAAGGCTGGCTGCCACTTGTGCTGGCCCTAGCGATACTTAGAGGGTGGTACAGGACATGCCAAGACCAGATGCTGCTTATTGGAGAAATTTTAGGAAGCTCAGAAGCATGAGCCAAGACAGGCCATTCACATGGAAAAACCACTGGAAACAGCTGGCATGGGCCCGAACGTTGGTGGGGCAGGGTCTCTCAGGAAATCACCTGGGCAGGACAAACAATGATAGGCAGGTTGATGGGAGACACTGATTTGACACCTGCCTGCCAGGTCTGTGGGGGGAAGGGCTCAGAAAAGGCACAATGGCTTCTGCCAGCACTTCTATCTGGGAGAAAGCTGTCCCTCCAGCTCTTGCCTAGATGCCAGACAATATAATTACTCCCTGTATGTCCCTCGTGCCTTTCCAGCTGCTTTCCCAGCGTTGGAACTCAAAGGGAGTGAATCCAAGTAAATGCATGTTTGGATCCTTTAAGAGAAACTGCCTGGGACTCCAGCGGCCCTCGTTCTCACTCAGCCAAAATCCCTGCTGCACTTTACAGCCAGAAGCTACGTGGATCTCTCTTCCCAGACCTGGAACTCTGGGCTGGGGCGTTCAGGTGTGGGGCTAGGACCCCTCGCTACTCTGGGCACCTCTGAAGCTGAGATATACCTTCCAATTTTTATCCTGGGCGACACCTGGGTGTGGGACCAGCCTGCTCGGTCTCCACCCCTCCTACTAGTGTCAATGCGACGGCTTCTTAAAATCCTTGGTTGACTGCCATTCAGCTAGATTTCAAGTAGTTCTGAAAGATGGTTGTCCTGTAGTTTAATTGTATGTTTGATGTCTGGAGATAATGATTATCGTTGCATTTTATTGATGAGTAAAATGAGGTTCTGAGAAATGAATGAACCAAACTCAACCCCCTGGCAGATGAGGACTCTACATACAAACCCTCCTCTGAGATGATATCCCCACTACCCTAGCCTGTCTAATCTCACAAGAGTCTGGTACTTAATAAATACTCCATTGGCAATGCATTAAGCCAAAGGAGAAAAGGCCTTGGTATTTTTTTTCTGACCGTGGGATCTTCCTAATGGCATCCCCTCTAGGGACCACATGACAGTCAGCTGGGACCTCAGGGAAGGACCAACTCCGCCCGGTCTGGGTCCAGCCCGCAGGTGAGCACCTGGCGTTCCCTCCTCCCCCTCCTCCCCCTCCTCTCCGCCCTGGAATCTCCGGGCTGGGGCGCTGCCGGAGAAAGTGTCCGCAGCCTGAGAAGTGGGTGGGAGTGGAAAGGGGACAAGAACAGCGTGTGCCGGCGGGAGTTTGCTCCCTGAGGTCCCTGCAGTGATTGCGTTTGTGTCTGGCTTCCTATAAACAAAAGCAGAACAATGAGAGGAAGGAATACCAGGAGGCACCGGCACAAGCGGTCAGGAGAGGAAACTCGCTCCTCGCTCCTTGTGCACGCCCGCGGGGCGGCTCCTGGCCCGGTGGGGGCAGCTGGCCGGCAGGCACACTGCGGGCACATGCAGGGCTGGCCAAGGAGAAAAGAAAGTTGGGGGGACAGGCACTTTCCTGTCCTGAAAAACAGAGTGCTGTTTTTCATTTTCCTTTTTCTTTTCTTTTCCCTAGTAGCAAAGCGCGCGGGGTAGGGGGGTCAAAAAAGCAAGCATCACTGACACTCAGGGTAACCTTTCCAAACCCTGCGCCTCCCACACTGAATCCTTCTGCTGCTCCCACCATAGAAGGCTGAATTACAATAAAACGGGGGTGGAGGTGGGGTGGGTGGGTACTGGGGGCCTGACAAACTCGGATGACGCCATCCGAATCCGGGGAGCAGGAAGGCACGGGAACAGGTAGAGAACGCGGTGGAGGCAGAGCCATGGCACCGGTGACACCGCCAGCTCCGAGGGCGGCGCCGCGGCTTCTCCCGTTCGCCCGCAGCCCCTCGCCCGGCCCCGGCCCCGCGTCCTCACCCCCGCCCGCCAGGGGAGCCGTGCGCCAGCGCAGCCTTTCCGTCTGCCCCGTCCCCACGGGCCAAGATGCCCCGGACCAGCCCCCCCGCCGGCCTTTCCCCTGCAGGTGTGCCGCCCGGCCCCCGACCCGGAGCATCCTGCGTGCCCGCCGCCCCCTCCCGGCCCCTCCGCGCCCCAGGCGCCCGCCCCGCCCGCCGCCGCGGACCCCAAGCCCGGCGTCCCAAACGGGAAAGAAAGAGCTCGGCGCCTCCAAAGTTTGCAAAAGTTTCCAAAGGGCGGGGATGGGGATCAGGGTGGGGTGCTGACCTGCAGAGAGGGAATGGGGAGGATCACCTGTGGACGGAGGGAGGGAGGGAGGGAAAGTTAGCCTGGCCCCACCTTCCCGGGGCGCCCGGCTGCTCCCCGCTCGGTGGGACCTCCACTCCCCTCCCCTCCCCTGCCCTCCCCTCCCCTCCCCTCCGGTCCCGTCCCCGCCCCGCGCTCACCTTGAGCCCGCGGATCTCTCCCAGGTGCAGCTGCAGGCGGCGGTTCACCTCGCGGATGAGGTTGCTGTGGTCCAGCATCGCGCTCACCTTCTCGGCCTCGGCGCGCCGCAGGCTGCGCACCAGCTCCTCCTTGCTCCACTGCAGCAGCTCCTCGTCCGACACTTTGGACAGGTCCTCCGCGGCCGCGGGCGGCCCGGCCGGGCCCGGGGGGCAACTTTCCACCGAAGCCGCAGCCGCCGAAGCCGCCCCGCTCCCGGCCGCCTTCGACGACATGGTGCCCGCGCGGCGGCGGCGGCGGCGGGCAGGTGCGAGCGGGCGGGAGAGGCCGGCCGGCCGGGCGGGCGCCACACCCCGTGCGCGCTCGGGCGAGTCAGCGGCGCCGCCGCCCGGGAGCCGCGGGGCCGGGGCGACCAGGCTCGCGCCGGGCGGCCATCCTACCTCGCCGTCCCCGCGCCGCGCGCGCCCGCGCACCCCCGGGGCCCGGCCGCCGCCCGCGCGCCGCCGCCGCCGCCGCCGCCCCGGCGCGTCCCGGCCCCGCGCGCGCCCATGGCGGGGCCGCCGCGGCGGGCTGAGCCTCCGGGACGGCGGGGGCCGCCGGGGAGGGCGCCCCGCCCCGGGCTCCCCCGACCGCTCCTGCGCCCTGACCCGAGACTGTCGCCCCCTACTCGGTGGCACCCACACGCGCGCGCCGGTCTCCCCCTTTGCCGGGGTGCAGCCCGCGGCTTCCCGCCTCTCCCGGTCCGGGCAAGGGCGCGCCGGAGCCCGCGGCACCTCCGGGGCTGCGCTCCTCCCGCCGCCTCCGCTGCGCCCTCCGCCGCTCCTAGGCTGCTGCTGCCGCCGGGGGAAGCCGGGGATTGAGGCGGGGGGGAGGTTGGGGGTGGTCTGGACCGGCAGGAGGAGGAGCCTGGAGCCGGGGTCCCCCTCCCGCGCCGCCCGGCCGGACGCTGCAGCGGCCCTACAGCACCCCGGGCCCCGGAGGCGCGCCCCCCGCTATCCCGCCCGGGAAGGTCGGGGGCGCGGCTCCTCCTGCGACGGGACGCGGAGGGAAGGGAGGGGGGGCGGGGGTGAGGGGTTGGCGGGGGGAGTGGGGGTGCGTCCGGCTTTGGGAGGCGCGCGCGCGCCACCGTGTGGCCAAAGGAGCTCCCTCCGCACGCCAGGCAGGGGGAACCGCCGCTGACCTAAGGGAGGGAAGCTTTTGGTATTTGGAGGCTTTGGGGTTCAGGAAAGATGGGTAGCAGGGCCTGAGGGGTGACCGTCTGGTTGTACTTTGGAGGAAGGGAGAAGGATCGGTGGGGGAAGGAGGGGGTGGGGTGTTTGGGAAAAGGGACGTTTTTTAAAAATCCTGATGCTCTGAAAAGGGGGAAGAGAGGCCTCGGGGCACTGCTCCTTAGACACCACCCACCCCCGGGCCTTTGTCTTTTCTGAAAGCCCAAGACTTTGCTGAGAAGATTCAGGGGAAGGAACTGGGTCTTTTACATTTTTATGTGGAAAACATCAGAGCCTTAAAGAGGAAAATGAAATACCTCCATCTCCTACTTCCCAGGGCCTGGATTTTAAGGTCAGGTCACCTCCCCTCTGAGCGAAGCTTGGTCCCTTAGGCAAGCTCAAATGCCAGCCAAGGAGATTTCCATTTTCCTCTGTGCTGCAGGCCGCCCTGACTTACCAGTTCAGCTTATTGTGATGGCAGTTTCTACGAGGAGGTGCCCGGGTCCCTGGGTTCTATCTTTGGGCTACCAGAGCCCCTTCCACCCGCCCCATTCAACCCTCTTGTGAAATTGTATGGAATCATCTCTGACCTGAAAATGTTTCTTGGGTTTGGTCTAGGCCAGGGGTGGGCAAACTTTGTGACTTTGGGCCACACTGGGTTCTTAAACTGGACCAGAGGGCCGGAACAAAAGCAGCCTGACCATGCTGGCACTCTCATCTTGGGCTGCTGGGGAAGGAGCGGAGGGGAGAGCAAGAGAACCCTCCGCTCTTTTAGCTCCAAGGGCCGGATAGAACAACCGAACAGGCCGGATCCGGCCAGTGGGCCGTAGTTTGCCCACGGCTGGTCTAGTAGATGAGTGCTCTCCTCTCCAGGATGGAGACAGAGCCAGAAAACTGCAAGGACTCACCGCACGGAGCATCAGGAACCAGGGTGCCCAGGGAACCATCTCCCCAGCTAGCCCATGGTCCCCTGGCAAAGCCTCCACCTGTTAGAGATGGACAGTCGGGAACTGCTGAGACCTGGTTCCGGGAGAGCAAGGGAGGCTGGTGCTGCCCTCTGACCCGGACAGCCCTAACGTTCCCCTTCCCCTCAGCCCGACTGAACTTAGACGGGTGTCTTCCTGGCTCTGGGTCCCTGCTCCCCCTTTTTTTACAGCACTTCCTTTAGAAGACCCCCTTGTAAATGATCCCTCTGCTCTCCCAGCTTCTCCCCGGGTTTACCCAGGAGGTTCACCTCAAAGGCAGGAAAACCACAAAGGAAGATCGGGCTGCTCTGTTCCAGTCCTTCTGCGAGGGTAGAAGCCTCACTTCTAGGAATGCTGTTTAGCAAACGCAGATGGTCTGAGCACATTGGCCAGCTCCTGCTCCTGCTCCCAGCGCCCTCCACCTCCACTCCAGCCCTCCAGCCCCTTCCCCACAGCTCGTCTCAGGGCTTAAGGCCCCGCTTGCTTTTTATGTCAGTGCAGTTAAATCCTCATATTCTCTCTCTCTCTCTCTCTCTCTCTCTCTCTCTCTCTCTCTCTCTCTGCCCCCGCCCCCATTGCAATGGTCTTGAACAAAGTCTTCCTTTCCTGTCTAACTCTGTCTGGTGCAGTATTTCTTGGACACCCTCCTTTCTCTCATATACACAAAAGGCTCTCAGCATAGTTCCTAGGATCACTTCAGGCACAGGGAGGGAAAATATAAGTCAGAACAATTTGAGCTCCCACCCCTGTCACTTGTTAGTTCTTCTCTTCGAACAAATCCTCTAACCTCAGGCAGCTAAGGAGATAACGTACGTGAAGTGCTTATCCAGTTGCGTAGTAATGCAACTTCATCATTCCTGATATACATTTTGGGTAGCTCCTTATTTGGAAATAGCAAAGCCTACATCTGTGTTTTTGTTGTTTTTCTTCATCACACAGGTTTGTTCTTCAAGACTCCTATTCTAAAACAAAACAGTCAGCCCCCTTCTGCCGCTAACTCTCTTAGATGACTTAACACCTAGGAAGACGCCATAAGGTAGATCGGTGGCTGAGAGGAGCAGCGGGGCTTGTGTTGGGAGGAAAAGGAAGAAAGAAGAAACCGAAGGAAATTTTCTCCACAAGTTTATTTAACTAGCAGCTGCTTACTGTTGGACTAGATCACCTCAATGAGGTTTTAACGTTTTTGAAGGGGAACAAGTTTTGCCTTTTGGGATATTGCTTTTAAGCTGTTTATTAAGAAACAAAAGACTCATTGTTTAAAAAAAAAAAAGACACTCAAAGGACCTTTGACTGCCCCCCCTCCTTTCCTGTTAGAAAAACTAGGATGTTCCCTTAGCCTAATTTGAATTGTAAGAGGGCTTTAGGCTGGGGCCTGTGACCTAGATATCCCTATGTCCCATTGTTTCTGAGTTGCCTAGCAAGAATTTGTCTGCCATCTGTGTTCCACTTTAAAAAATATATATTATTGATTTTAGAGATGAAGGGAGAGGGAGAGATAGAAATATCAATGTTGAAAATCATTGATTGGCTGCCTCCTGCATGCCCCTTACTAGGGATCGAGCCTGGAACCAAGGCATGTGCCCTTGACCAGAATCAAACCCGGGATCCTTTAGGCCAATGCTCTATCTGCTGAGCCAAACCAGCCACTTTTCCTCATCTACCCGCAAATTGCTCATTCTCACTTCTGAAATGTAGGACCCCTATTCCCCTTTGTTCAAAATGTCATATATATTAAATGTTGCCTCACTGCCTTTGGAATTTTCATGCATATGTGAATTTGCCATGTGCATATATTTAAAACATTGATTTTCTCCTGTTAATCTAATTGTTAATTTGACTATTAGCCCAACTAAAAGAACTTAGAAGGTGGGAGGAAAAATGTTAATTTATTTTACCATATTTGCCAGCGTATAAGACAATTTTTTGGCCCTGAAAAATACGTATTTGCCGGCGTATAAGACGACTGGGCGTATAAGACGACCCCCTAACATTTCCACTAAAAATACAGAGTTTGTTATATACTCGCCGTATAAGACTACCCCCCACTTGGAGGCATATTTTTCAGGGCCAAAAATCATCTTATACGCCGGCAAATATGGTAGTCCCCGCAGTTTCTAGTTTTGGTCATTGATCAGGATAATTATTAAATGAATAATGTGTCTTCACATTGGTAAGGTCATGTGTGGTGACAGGAACTTTACTTGGCGATTAAAAACAGACAAAAAACAGCCCGGCTGGTGTGGCTCGGTGGTTGAGTGTTAACCTATGAACCAGGAGGTCACAGTTCGATTCCTGGTCAGGGCAAATGCCCCAGTTGTGGGCTCCTTCCCTAGTAGGGGGTGTGCAGGAGGCAGCCCATCATCATTCTGCCATTGATGTTTCTCTCTGAAATAACTAAAAATATATAGATTTTTAAAAACAGACAAAAATAGTCACTTATGTTAAGCGCACCCAGCCTGTTTTGTCTTCCGGACAGAAAGTATAGTGTCAGTCATTGATGACTGACTGGGCACTTAACGTGTTAAAAGAGGGCATTTGCTTTCTCTCACATAACCAGTCTTCTAAAGCCGGCCGTGGAGGGCTGGTATGGTGTCTTTATGATGTCATCAGAGACAGGCTCCTTTCTCCACTCAGCCATCTTTTTTTTTAAAAATATATTTATATTGATTTTTTTACAGAGAGGAAGAGAGAGGGATAGAGAGTTAGAAACATTGATGAGAGAGAATCATTGATCAGCTGCCTCTTGCACACCTGTAAGGTCCCAAGATCCCCGGTGAGTCCGATGGAGGGGGCGACGACCCCATGTCAAACGCCGAGACCGAAACTTGATGCAAAAAGCATGAGGTTTTATTAGTACAAGTGCAGCGCAGGGGCTTCTCAGGCAGACAGCAACGATGCTGGCTGACTGAGAGCGCCGAGTAATTACAGGACATGAGTTTATAAAGGCTAAAACCACACGCAGGTGGTCTGTAAATCAGGGAACTATGTTAACAGATAGTTGACAGTTGACTCATTTCCCGAGGAGACCGGATGGTCTGTTTTTGCAGGTTGATCCCAGAAACAGATAAAGTACCTATAGCCCTGCGGTTAAGGAGGCTGGATGGTCTCTCCCTGACAGGTGCATTCCGAGGTGGTCAGCTCAGTTCCCAGGGGGAGAATTCCACAGCGGTCAACAGGATGAAACCTTCCTAGTCCTGCTTTTATTGTTTTGTCATAAAATATTGCATTCTGGCTTTTTGCATTTCAGGGTAGGGAGTTTCTGGGGACTGGCTTCATTCTTGCCTAATCTTCAACCATAAAGAACTGACCTCATTCCTGTCTAATCTTTAACCTTAAAGGTCACATCCTGGAACAGGCAGTGGGGGAGGCCAATTCCTCAATCTTGGGGTCCTTACACACCCCCCACTGGGGATGTGCCCGCAACCAAGGTACATGCTCTTGTCCAGAATTGAACCTGGGACCTTTCAGTCCGCAAACCAATGCTCTATCCACTGAGCCAAACCGGTTCTGGCTCCACTCAGCCATGTTTAGCATAGCGGCCCCCTGGCCACAGAATTCCTGCTGGAGCTGCAGGCATCCATCCACACTGGAGGCAGAGAAAGGTTAGGAGCAAATGATAAAAAGGCACATGTCCCAATGAGAAGTTTTTCTGGTAAATACAACCTAGTGAATCTCATTTATACCCAGGGTTTGCCATTTATAGCCAGGTTTCCCTTCCAGCTGCAAGGGAAGCTAGGTGGAAAATGTTTAATTAAGCACATGATTGACAAGTAAAATCAGAGTTGTTTTGATAAAAATAAGAAAACTGATATTGGATAGGTAACTGCACACCTTAGCAGTAGATTCTGTACAGTAAATGAAGGTATCTTTAAAAAACCAGCCATAGTGACTAAGTCATTCTGAAATAACTGTCCCATTGCAACTCACTAGCTCCCAGCCCACATTCTTACTGCGTCTCACCTGAACCTCACCACGCTAGCATCTCGTCTCTCAAATCTGCTTTCCACACAACTACGCAAGTGAACTATGTAAAAATAAATAAATAAATAAATAAAAAGTCCAGCGGCTTCACCCCTAAGAATCACTGCTCATCGTTCTTCACACACTTGCCTGTATAATCCAGACCACTCCGGCATGTGACTGTGAACTCCCTTCCCTAATGACACTGTGCTTGGCCGTGGGACTCGCTTTGCTAATGGAATGTGGGTGTGTTCTTTCTCTGATGAGGCCTCCAGAGACATCTGTCTGCTCACCCTCTGTCCTTCACGCTTCACTGGGAGAAGAGCTAACCCTGGGGGCTGCTGTTCCTTCAGCCTGTGCCCATCCAGGGTCACCTCGGGCAACCTGAGGTGTGACCATCCTCCCCTCACAGACCACAAGTGCCTGGTGAGGACCATACTAGACATCACAGCTCTATGTGATGGGGGAAGGGAGTGCAAGAATTAGGGTGGCACCCGAATGACTTCCCAGAAGATACCATGTGCTAACCCCTGGAATCTGTGTATGTCACCTTATATGGCAACGGAGGGCTTTGCAGAGGTGTTTACATTAAGCATCATGAGATAGAACCATCATCCTACCTCATCCCATGGCCTTAGATGCAACCACATCTATTCTCTTAAGAGGGGGCTGCAGAGCTTCCACGGACAGAGGAGAAGGAGATGTAACCACAGAGGCAGGGATTGGAATGGTGAGGCCACAAGAAATGCTGGGAACTGGGAGAGCCAAGGAACAGATTCTTAAAGCCTTGGAGGAAACACAGCCCTTCTAACACCTTGATTTTAGTCCGGTATGACTCGCTTCAGATTTCGGGCCTCCTATGAGAAAATAAATTCCTGTTGTTTTAAGCATGTGGCCACAAATCGGAAACCAATACAGTACCATTTATATATAACAAAGCACTTATTTTTTATCTGTATTGTTGTAGTTATCACAGTCTTTCTTCTTTCATAGATAGTTGGATACCTATTGATTTTTTTTCTTCCTGGAGGGCAGGAACCTGTCATTCCCCAGTGAACCCTGCACCACGCCCAGCAAGTGTTTGCTATAAGAGCACAGCCGAGACTGTTCAGGTGCATCTGAAGCTCAGCCTCCTGGGTGCCCACGTCCTGGTGTGAACTCAGGAAAAGCACGAAATCAAAAGGCCACCTCCTGAAGGGACGGCTAAATGGGAAAGCAGCAGATCACAAACATCCCAGAAGCCCACAGTCCACGCTAGCGCTGCCTGGCCTGGTCTCCCTGGAAGTGTCTTTGAGAAGCCAAAACCCCAGGGGTTAAGGAAGGAAGGAAGTGCTAAAAGCAGGCACTGCCTAGCAGGTCTGAACTGTGAAACAGACTCCAGTGGAACTGGCCCACCCCTGCCCCGGGCAGACCCACCAGGATCTGGAAGTTTCCAGTCCCTTTGCTAGTCTGCCTGACATAGTTAAGCGTCTCACAAGTGAAAATGCCTCTTCACACATTTGCTCATTACGATGGCTTTTCACCTTAACACAAAAATCAGCTGCCCCGAGGGTGTGCAAGTTTGATTAGGAAGACTGCTCTTCAGCAGACAAAACAATCTCCCGGCAGCAGTAATATCTCCAGGGATTTGGGCTTATAATGTGCCCCCATATAATTAAAAATGATAAATGACAGCAGAAGTTGAAGCACACTCATTGTCTCTCTGAATGGAATCTTCCAAAGCACCGTATCACAACGTGACTGGACAGGGATGGTCGTGGGCGAGCATGCTGAGTCCCAGGCCCAGGGCAGACTCACCTAGTGAACATGGACTGTCATCCTGGGGGTCACCTTCACCAGAAGAAGTCTCAGAGTCTGAGGCCTGGGCAGGGGGCGCTTAGCCCCCAACCTTCGGGCAGCCTTCAAAGAAGAGTGCAAGGGTCTCCAGTGATGTGTTCGGTGAGACCCAGGCTTTTGGCATTAATTAGCCTTGGAGCAAGCGGGGTCTGAAGGTGACAGAAAGGGGGTCTTTTGCCTTGGTCACCTGGGGTAGAATCTCTAATTTCAGAATAATTTGCAAGAAAGGGCGCTGTGAGTTGTTTATTTGGTTTGCCTGGTAGCATCTACAGTAGTTGCTAGAGCAGGCACAGCGATGGTCACATGATCTCTCTGCCTGAGCACCTCGGTGCTGCTGGGTAATTCCTACCCTGCAGGTCTCCCCGCCTCCTGTCACTGCACCGGGGACACCATCACTCATCAGCTCTTCATTGTGAGTTCATCATCTTGTTTCCTTCATAGCACTTAGTGCGAAGGCTAAAAAGGGATAATTCCAATGTAACCCAGATATTTGGGGCATAGTGATCTGAATCCATGCCAGCAAACTCAGTGTACATTCTTGATAACCTACCTCCTTCCCAGATTAGGGTCTTACAGAACCTGTTACTGTGAACAGCGCACTGCCCCGGAGGGAGGGTTATTAACGCTGGCGCCAGGCCAGAACATCAGATATGGCTTGGAGACCCCCAACACCTGGGGCCTCCTTGCAAGGCCCTTGAAAAGAACCGGAAGCATAATCCCTGTTTGTGGGATAAGGACCACAGGGAGACATAAGGGAGGGCCCCATGCATGTTCCTCCACTCCGATTTGCAATGCTGTTCCCTGAGTCCGCCGGCGTATTAAACAGTGCCCCTCCTTTGCTTTGAGGCATCCTTGGCTTTCTTTGGTCTTCTGCAACGTTAGCATTTGTGAATATTTCTATTTTGTTTACTTTCCACTTTCAGCACGGAGGGAGGAGCTGTGTTTGTCTTATACCTGACCCATAGTAGGTACTCAGTAACTCTTTTAGGGACTGGATAAATTGAAGGTGTTTGATATTTGCTCATGAGCACAGCAAGCTCCTAGCCACTCTGCTTTATAACAACACAGATCCCCCCACAGGAATGCCGATTCAACTGGTTTGGGGTGAGGCCCCTAGAAATATGTATTTGAAGGCTGCATCTTGGCTGATTCTGATGTAGTCAGTCAGTAGAACAGCATGGGGGGAGGGGCAGTGCTTGGCTGCCTCACACACTGTTTATTTGTTCTCTTTGCAGTGACAGTCATGGAGACAACCTCATTTATGCATTAATTCCTGGGTCTTTGGGAAGCCTGGGATGCCCTTTGAATTCTATCTGCACATCCACGAGAAGCCATGAATAAGCTCTTAGGACTAATGTTAGCTCCTATATATCATGCATTAACATTCCCCAGCAAGAAGGAGACACAAAGACCACCACAGTCTTTGGGGAAATATTTAGTGTAACTGTGAGATTCCACTTTTATGGAAACATTCCAAGTCCCTTGGAACTTAAAAATGGCATCTTTGGGGAGTGACTTGCAAAAGAACCAAAAGCTAGGCCACAGAACATTGGCCAAATGAGCTCAAAGCAGGTTTAGCGGCTCTTTTTTAGCAATAGGTGGGGAATGAGACTGGAAATATTGGCAATAGATAGTAGAGGCCACAGTCACAGTGGTGGCATCAAAAGAAAGAGCAGGAAAGGAATTGAGGTCCTGAAATATTAACCTTGCTCTGGGTGTTCACTATGCATTGTGTGGTTTATGGACCAGCAGCCTTAGTTTCACCAAGGACCTGGCAGGAAATTTGGGATCTCTCTCCCCACTCTGGCACTGCTGCATGGGAGTCTGCCTTTTGATAAGATCTCCAGGTGATTAATAAGAGCATCGAAGTTTACAAAGCACTGAACCAATGGCAAGGTTTGGTGGATCATAGAACGCTCCTTAAAATTTAGGCATTCCTCAGCCTGTGGGACATTCCACTCTGAACTTACGCAAGCCTCACTGATGTCTAAGGGTAGTGTAAGTAGGGAGACAGTGCCTACCACCCCTTTATTCCTGATGCCTCCTGTCCTTAAGGAGGATGTCAGCCCGTTGGAGCCAAGAAGTCTTCACTAACCTCCTTCCTGTTGCTCACAGGGCTCAGCCTTATGAACTAGAATTGGATTGCTGATAAGCAATGACATCAGCTAAACATAATTCTGAAGGGTTGAGATCTGCTTCTACCATTGTCTCCTAAACATTCTTGACCTAGAACTTCAGCTAACCATCCTAGGAGGATGTGTGAATATAAAGATCACAAGACTTTAGAAAATGATTTAGGACCCTGTTATGACTGATCATAAGTATAACGTCACATTCCTCAGAGGGGGTCCTTCCAGAGCTGGAGCTGTAGATGACTGTGTTGCTTTTATTGGTATTAAATGCCCAGAGGAAAGGTTATGTAAAAGTGTTAAGAACTCATGAAACCAATTTGGGTAGCAGCTGCAAAACCAAACACGGGTTCTCTGGTTCATTGACTTCCACCTTCTCCCTATGGTACAAGGAACTCTCTAGTGCATGATAAAAATCACTGCTATTTTTTCACCATCCAGCTGTGGGTGAGCAGCAACAATAATTTTCATTTTGAGGACAATGTGTCAGGTACTGCAAATATTATCTCACAGTTCCTCTCTACTGCAGTGATCTGTGTGATACCGAGTATGTGCAGACTGAGAACTTTTGTAGAAAAATTGATGAACAAAATAGCCCTGAGATACGTGCACGTGAGAGCACACATTTGTATATTGTGTGGATTCTTGCCTTTACATCTACTTTTTCTAAGAAATGAAATGCTTAGAAAGAATGTACTAATGTTCTAAGTGTTCTGTCAGCCCTGTGAGGAAGGCTGGAAGGAGCCCAGGAGCCCAAACAGAAGCTCAACTAGAGAGCAAACCTTCCCTCTAGCCACCCCCAAAATTGCCCCCCCCACCCCTGCCCAGGCTTCAGGGATGTTCAACTGTCCCTCCACAGCTCTGTTTCTGTGCCTTTAAAATAAGAATGATAACCACCAGTCATACCTCTTTGTATTAAAACATTGAAGGGAATGTGTTTTAAAAAGCATGCATTGCCCTACCAGAAGACAATGCTTGGGTATTTTTTTTCTGGGTATCACTCTTCGCTATTTTACTGTATTTCTCTCCAACCAGCAAAGGAATTCTCGGGAATCACCAGGAATTTAGCAGAGGGACCGAATTGTTTCTATCCCTCTGGAGTTGTAAAATCACCCATATTATAAGATTCATGATTAAACACGGAGTTTTAAACCACAACCAAACTCTAGGCTACATGGGAGTGGAGGGGGACATAATTTTTTTTTAAATTATATGTGTCAGCCCCATTCCTACCTCTTCACACCCAACTCTACACACATCGCCAGGGCCTTAGTTAGCCCGGAGAGAAACTTTGTGTGAATTAGCAAAAGGCACCTCTTGCTTGGGTGGAGTGTCCAGTGCTGTATTAGTGTATCCCTTTAGAAGGCAGTAGCTCCCATAGTTAAGGAGGCTGAGAAGTCTCAAGATCTGCAGCCCACAGCTGGAGATGCAGGAGAACCAGGGCTGCTGCTCCAGTCTGAGCCCCAGGACTGAGAACCCGGAGAGTTGATGGTGTAAGTTCCAATCAGATTCCGAAGGCAAAAGACCACTGTCCCAGCTGGAAGCGAGTCAGGCGGAGGGAAATTCTCCCTTGCTTGCTGTTTGTTTGTTTGTTTGTTTGTTTGTTTGTTTGTGTCTTTAATTGATTAGATGAAGCCCACACACATTCGGGAGGGCAATCTGCTTTACTCAGTCTACTGATTCAAATAATAATCTATCCAGAAACTCTCTCACAGACATACTCAGAATAATTCATGGCCAAATATCTGGGCACTCCATGGCCCAATCAAGCAGACAAATAAAATTAACCATCACAAGTGAATGCATGGTAGCCCACAAGCTGCATTCCAGCCCCCATCTGTCACTCAACTGGGTACTCTGTGGTAGAACACTGTCAACACAAGTACACACGGTGACCCTGCTCACCACCATGTTAATAACTGATCTCAGAAATGGCCTCTTCTCTTTTCCAGAATCAGAGATCTGGAGTCTTGCTTTTGGCTCCCTCACTCCACTGTAGCTTCTAAACTGATTATAGCCGAAACCAGTTTGGCTTGGTGGATAGAGCGCCGGACTGCCGACTGAAAGGTTCCAGGTTTGATTCCTGTTAAGGGCATGTACCTTGGTTTCGGGAACATCCCCAGTAAGGGGTGTGCAGGAGGCAGCCGGTCGATGTTTCTCTCTCATCGATGTTTCTAACTCTCTATACCTCTCCCTCCCTCTCTGTAAAAAATCAATAAGATATATTTTTAAAAAAAATAAAATAAACTGATTATAGTTTAGGCCCCTTATACTACACCAATAAAGAGTATTTCACAGTTTATTCAAATGAAACCTTTTAATCCTTTACTGGGGCCATCCAGGCAAGCATCTGAGTTGTGTGACTTACATGGGTCAAGGGTACCATGTTGAACCCTTTCTTTCAGTGAAGTACAGCTTTCCCCTGGATTGGTATGGCAGGTCAGTGCAACACATCCGATTTCCACTCAGTGAGGAATGAGAGAACAGAGAAAACAAAAAAATAAAAAAGGAGAATAGGAAGAAGTCAAAAAGCAAAATGAGTCCACAGAGTAAGGCATCATATAAACAAACAGAGAGATAAACAGGAATAGCAACTGACAAAGCATTCGGTGAGTTCTGCATTTCAGAAATGACACCCGTGGAGCCTACGGAGTGGATCCCCCCCATGGACAGGATGCTGTCAAGTTCAACACCTGTGCAACCATTGGGAGTGGAATGGGAGCACCTGCCACAGGGCTGACATCAGTCACTTTAAAAAGAAGAGGGGTGGCACCTAAAATTATCCCATATATTGTATTCACACATGCAATGTATAAATGTTTCACAAAGCAAAGGGTTGGAATAAACAGAAGTTCTAAGTGAGTAAAAAAAAAAAAGGTTTAGATGTTGTTGGCTGAGAAATATAAACAATGCAACCAGGGAAAGCTGGGAAATACTGTTCTTGCTACACTCACAGATTTAGAAACCAAACATGGCTTTGATGTGGAAATGCATTTTTTTTAATGCTGGAAGAATAAGCATAAATTGCCTTGCCTTAAAATATACTTTCAGTGTTCATCCCAGGGATCTGAAAATCAAGAAATGAATCTGAAACTCAAGGAGGCAGAAGCTTTGAGAATGGTGGTTTCAGGTGATTTTTCACACAGTGTGTGAAATTCTGACATTTTGACTGCCAAATGGATAGCTCTCACGTGGAAACACGTTTGCTGCTAGATCAACAGCTAATCTTGTAGAAATCCAGCTTAATCTTAGCAATTGGGAAGCCCAATTCCAAGCCAGCCCACCCACCAGAAATCAGGAAACAGTCTCCCAAGTGTCTTTAGTATTTGAGTCTATACTTACAGAACCTGGGCCTTGATCTCCTAGGTAAAGAGTGTCACCACCACTGTCATTCTCACCAATCCAGCATCCTTGCCAGTGTACCGTGGTGAAATCTCCCTTCATCAGCATTTCCATATCCAATAAGCATCTCAAACCTAGCCCATCCAAATAGCTATGCACACCTGATAGTCTCTCCAAATTGCTCTTCCCACCTCGACAAATAGCAGCTCTCTTCTCCCAGGTACACTGGTCTAAATCCATGGAGTTATCCTTGACTTTTTCCTATCATACTCTTTACTTAATGATCTTTCATTCTATTAGGTCTATTGGGTCTGCCTTTCAAACTATACCTAGAATTTGATTGCCTTGTACCACTTCTATTGTTGCCACCCTAATTCAAGCCTCTACTGTCCCCTGCCTGACCTCGGGGCTGTGTGGAGAGCTCCTCTCACCTCCTCCCCCATCCTGTCAGTCTACACTGGGAGGGGGTTTGCAAGTGTTGGAGAGGGGATTACATATTAAGTAATATGGCCCTGCCTCTTCCCTTTGCTACCCTGGGTCTATTCTCAATTAGGTTAAATATAAATCAGATCATGTCACGCTAACATGTAGAACTCTCCAATGGCCCCCATGCCACTCAAAATGAGAGCCAAAGTCCTTGCAATGACCTTAAGACCTTACATAATTTGTTCTCCCCCACCTCCAGGCAGCTGTGTGGCCTCATCTCTATTACTTCCTCCTTTGTGCACTCTGCTTCAGCCACACTGGCTTTGTCCTGCTTCCTTTAACCACCAGCCTGTCTCTCCTTCAGGTGTTTGCACTTGCTGCTCCCTCTGTTCAGAATACTCCTGTCCTAGGTGCCTCAACTCCCTCACTTCCTTCAGGCTTTCAGGTCTCAATTTAAACACCTCTGTGAGGAATTCCTGGCCATATTACTTAATATGGAATCCCCTCGCCAACACGTCCAACCCCCCTTCCAGTATAGACTGACAGGATGAGGGCAGGGGGCTCTCTACACAGTCCCAGGGCTAATGTTTTGGTATCATGTAGCCACAGAATCTGAAACATGTGACCTAGACTGCCAGAGAAGGGAAAAGAGAGCTCAGGGAAAAGCTCAGAGGTGCTCAGGGAAAAGAAAGCTCGGAGGTGGCACCCTGGATCTTACCTGCGTGCGTATTTCATTAGCTTCAACTAGTCAGTTTCACCTAATTGAAAAATGACTAGAGAGTGCAGAATTCTTTTTTTTTAATTTTTCATGCTGTATTATCTTCCATTAAGTACAGAATCTTCAATAATGTCACCTAGAGCTCATTTCACACACTGTTCTATTTGGCTGTCAATCTCTTTCTCTCTTCAGCAACGAGAAGTGGATACCCTTCCATGAGGAAGGGTTCCCATGTTTGTTTGGTTGTTATTTGCTTTTTCTAATAACAAAAAGGTGGCAAAGCTGGGTGGCAAAGCTGTCGCCATTGGCATCTTTCACATGAACTATACCCAAAGACCCAGGTTGTCTCTCTCCGTTGGTAATCAGTTTAGCACCTCCAGTCACCATACACAGGTTACCAGTATCCAACTTGATGAAATCAGTAATTTTGCCAGTCTTCAATTCAACCTGAATGGTGTCATTCACCTTCATGAGGGGTATCAGTGCAGTGGATGGTGTGAGCATCATGGGTTACCAGAGGAGGGATTCCTTTTGTGCCCACAAAGATCTTTCTCGCTATGTACAGCTTATACTTGGCCTCCCCAATGTGATACAATGAGCAGCAAGGCAACTGTTGGTGTCATAGAGCAGACTGAAATTCTCTCCTCTCTTGTCAATGCTGATGACATCCGTAAAACTGGCAGGGTAGGTTATATTGGTAGGGACCTTGCCATCCATCTTTTTATTTTTTATTTTAATTTATTAATTTGAGAGAGAGAGGAGAGAAGGGGGGGAGAAATATAAATTTGTTTTTCCATTCATTTATGCATTCATAGTTGCTTCCTGAATGTGTCCTGACCAGGGATGGAACCCACAACCTAGGTGTATCAGGATGATGCTAATCCACTGAGCGGCCCGGCCAGGGCAACATCAATCTTAATAAACCTACTGCATGCAGATCGTCTTCACTTCCTCTGCTATTAGGGCATCCTTATGTCTGTTCCTTAGGAAAATGATGAGAGGGAGGCATTCTTTCATTTTGCCAGGATCAGTAGATGGATGAGGAGCAAGCACGCTGGCCAGTTTATCTAGCATCCAAGCTTTTAAGCTGCTACAAGCTTCAGGTGCTTCTTGGGCCCAGGAGTCATGGTGGCGCCAGGGCGGAAAGAGGATGTGTTTCCGCTATGTGTTTCCCCGGGTGCTCAGAAAAAAGGGTCAGAGGCTGCCAGTTCTTCTGCCCCAGAAGTGTGTATTCTAAATGTTCAGGAAGGAAAAAAGGACAAGACACATGAATTCTGTATGCAGAACTATAAGTTGTTTCCTTCAAAATCCCTCACTGCTTGGGCAATAGGTATCCTTGTCTCCTTATTGTATTGCTTAAGATTAATATTTGATTTATTTTCATTTATCCATTACCTATATTAGTGTCTCCTAGATGTCAGGCATTGTGACTAATACAAAGCACAAGGAAGTGTTGTCTTCCTGGCTGCGGTGCCCATGGCAAGATGAGAGAGGCTTACCACCGGATGTGACACCACTGGGCCAACCCAAAGTCAATGGCATGGTGCACATGCCCCCTGGGTGCATGTGCTGGATGGACAGTTTTACTTCTCAGAATTATCAATGCTCTAAGAGGGTGCTACTAATTTAAGCTTTCCTAAAAGTTCTTGCAATCCTCTCAGGAATTTATAGATTCGTTGTAGACATATGTAACCACATAACTAATCATGCTGTCCTTTATTTTAAAGTAATGTGTAAATGCTCATATGGTCATCCCATGAATTGAGCACAATTCCTCCTTTCTTAGACCTCAGGTGTACAACGTGGAATGTTTTACATCAATTAGAAGCAAAGATCTAAACATGCTCACAACAACAAGGATAGAGTTTGAATTTTTTAAAAAATATACTTTATTGATTTTACACAGAGAGGAATTGAGAGGAATAGAGAGTTAGAAACGTCGATGAGAGAGAAACATCGACCAGCTGCCTCTTACACCCCACCCCAGTGGGGATGTGCCCGCAACCAAGGTATGTGCCCTTGAACGGAATCGAACCTGGGACCTTTCAGTCCGCAGGCCGACGCTCTATCCACTGAGCCAAACCGGTTTCGGCAAGAGTTTGAATTTTTAATATAGTGTTTAATAGTAGAAATTTTAAAATAATGCATATTTGTGAATAACATTTATGTAAATTAAAACTACAAACTCAAAACCACAAAACACAATATATTCTTCAAGAAAGCATGCATTTCATATACACATTAGAATGGCTGCTTATGGAAGAAAAAGGAAAAGGAATCAGGCTAAAAGGAGAGGGAATAATAAAATAAAACAAGAGAGCATCCTGGCATGAACTATGCTAATGTGCCATCAACTGAGAAATATGACTAACTTGTCAAATATTAAAATTTACATTCTAAATTTTTCCCTTTTTTTGAGAGGCACTCAGAAAACATTTGTTGAATGAATTAATGAAAAAGTTTCCATTTAAAATTACTCTTTAGAACAATAAGACAGACTGACAGGTTTCCTTCTACACTTCTATGTTCTGATCTAAGCCTAGAGTTAAGTCTGAAAGTGGATAAAAATTTGACAAGCATAATACTCTATATTGCCAAAGAAATGAAGAAAGGGGCATTTTCAAATTACTGATAGGAATGTAAAATGGTACATCTCTCTGAAAAGCAATACTAACTCAGATCCATAAAAATATTCACAGTCTTTAACCCAAGACTTTCACTTTTAGAAATTTATGAATACATAAAAAAGTAAATTATGTGTAACCATATTTATATAAGATTATGTTTGAGGCAATATTACTTGAAATAACAAAAAATTACAAAAATATTTAGTAGCAATAGCAGATTGTTTAAATAAATGATGATATATCCATATGATAGAATTATATTTAATCAATGTGAAATAATAAAATAAAATGTATGTGATACATTATTAAGCAAATATAGCATTCTAAAATATGTTAGTAATTCCAATTTTGAAAACAGAAAGGATGTATGTTAAAATGTTAACGGCAGTTATCTCTGCATTAATATATAAGTTCAGTGAGTATTTATTGACTGCAGAATTATATATGATTTTTATATTCCTTTTCCTAATCTATAATGGATATGTATTTTAATTGAGAAATATTATTGTATCAAACATCATATTATATTTTAATTTCACCTATTATACTATATTTTGTCTCAAAAGCATGAAAATTATTATTTCCATGCTAAATTCTGAAAATGATATGCTTCCATATTTACCAAACTCTCAGAAATTTTTCACATGCACATTTCAATCATTACTCAGTTATATTTCACTGTCACTTTGAGAGACTGTATCATTCCCATGATAATAATTAAAGAGAAAGTCATTTTGAGATAGGAATATGGATAAACAAAATCTCCCTCGTAATTTTCTAGACCTTAACCAAGAATTCATTAAACATTTTAGGATGGCTGTGTTTGTGATTAAAATCAAGGGAATCCATTTTATTATCAGTGTGGGTCTCTACAGTTCAGTCATGTCAGGACACAAGAGAAATGCCAAGGCATAGTGATCCATTTAAAGCCAAGAGTTATGGTAAAACCCAGGTTGGCTTTTATTTTAGTAATAAAGAATAAATGATATTTTTTAAAAAATTATTCTGAAATATGAATCACTGGAGGGGTGGAGAGATAAGCAAGAACTGGATGGTGTCTAAATTAAAATGCTGATATACTTTCTATTTTTCTAGGGAATATATTTTCTAGGGGTAATAGCTAGTTCTTATATCTTATTACCTCAATAATTGAACATTCTGGGGGCGAATAAAAAACCTCACACACAACAAAAACAAGCCTGGATCCAGACTTAAATTTTAGTTATAGCAAATGTTACCTTAAGAAATTACATTTTTAGCATTACAGTGTAATGGATATAGCCATAAAAAACAATGCGATGTTTTCAGCCTATTAAGTACATACCAATACAAAAATAAGGCATGTTGGTTGGTAGAGAAATAGAAGCATATTCCAAGGTAAAAAGTTTGCAGTCAACATCTTTTGGAAGATAGTATTTTTTGATGTTTACTTATTATTTTAAGGTGAGACTAAGATTTTTAAAAATACATAATTTTTTGTTAAATGTGCATTTATAAACCCGTCTACCACCTGTTACTTTGAATTATATTAACTTCTTTGATATAATACTTAAAATTGAGCTATGTAGATTATTTGAGTTACAATGAACAACCTATAAGATCAAATGTATTTAAAACTAATAAATGCAGCTAACGTTAAAAAACATTAATTAAGAAATTGATTTTGATATTTTTTCCTTTTATAATAATAAACCTGTCTATATCTACAATTCCTGATAGGCCTTTCTCCAACTAGATGACATAAACCTATATTTTACACCACTTATTGCTATGTATGGACTGAATGCATCCTTCCAAAATTTATATGTTGGAGCCCTAACCCCCTAATGTGGCCGTATTTAGACATGGGGCCTGCAAGGAAATAATTAAGGTTAAAAGAAGTTATAAGGCATGGCCCTTAATTCCATAGGCCTTATCTCTCTCTCTCCACAAGAATACAAAGAGAGGCCAGGTGCATTCAAAAGTTAGTTATCTACAAGCCAGAAAGAGAGATTTCACAAGAACTGAACTGACCAGAACCTTGATCTTGGACTTCTAGCCTCCAGTGTAAGAAAATGTTGTTTAAGCAACCCAGTCTATAATCTTTTGTTATGGCAGCAAAAGCAGAGTAATAAATAATGATTTCATATAATTTATATATTTGACGTATTTTGTACCAAACAAATTTGATTAAGATATTGATCGATTGGATTCTACTAAATAGAAGATTCTTCTGCTCTCTAGACTTCATTCTGCAAATTGGGGTTTGTGAATATGTGACACCCATTCTATAGACATTACTAACTGATAGCATTCTTTCCTACTGAATCTAGACTAGACTTCATAATCCTTGCCAGCAATCCCAGATGTCAAAAGAGGCAGACATTTAAGTTGAAATCTATTTACCATTTATATATTACACTATAAATTCATTGAGTGCTTCGGCACTATTTTATTTCTTTTTAAAAGCCTATAACCTTGCACATGATAGCAGCCTTGTAGATACTTATTGAATTGAATAAACTTTATTTTGAGTATAAACCTTCTGTAAAGGAAGTTCCGCACACAAAAGCTTTGGGTCTTGAATCAAGATAAACTTGTCTTGACTCTACACAAATGCATGGGAAAGACAGCAGCATGTGTACTTTTAACGCTAACTGGATTTTCACCAAGTATGAATAATGAATCAGAATAATGATCAGAATAATAATTTAATATAATAATGCATAATTCACAATAATGAATGGTGTGTTATGCATTATTATGTGAAGTTCAAATCTGGAAGACCCAAGGACACAAAAGAGTAGGGAAACTCAGCCCTTTGCCTTGAGGAACTCCCCATTTACTTGAGATATTAGACTCTTGCACATGATCATTTCATTCATTTTTTAAAATGTTTTTTTTTATTTTTTTAAATATATTTCATTGATTTTTTACAGAGAGGAAAGGAGACAGAGAGCTAGAAACGTCAATGAGAGAGAAATATCGACCAGCTGCCTCCTGCACACCCCCTACTGGGGATGTGCCCACAACCAAGGTACAAGCCCTTGACCAGAATCAAACCTGGGACCTTCCAGTCCACAGGCTGACGCTCTATTAACTGAGCCAAACCAGGTCCGGCGATTATTTCATTCATGATAAGAACAGACTGTGACAAGTGCCCCTGCCAAGTAAATGGTTTTGACAATAGGAGCAGAACTGTTCAGATAAAGGAGGGGAAGAGGATTTTTTTTTTCCTTAAAGCTAAAATGAGATGTGATAGATGAACCAGTTCCTACAGAGTTCAATTTTCTCATGACTAGCTCCCCTGTGGTGTTGAGGTTGATCTATCAGATTAGCTATTCAGGATAGTTTTAGATTCCTCAGAGAGTTGCATGTTATCTACACTGCCCTGCCTCATCATATGCAAAGCAAATGGAGGAGAATGATTTTCCAACTCCTTGAGCACCCTGGGAGACGCAACATGTCCTCCATTCGGTGACTCAGTATCTCTCATACTCAAAGTCTTGCCATCCTGATTCATGATGTTCTCACCACCAATAGTAATTTGCAGAAGCAAAGAAAGATGTAAGGCTCCAAAATTATCTTTGAGACCAATATTCTAAAAACTAACAAATTGGTTGGTTCCCTACCCTCAGACAGACACTCTTAGGGTTATACCTAACTTACTGAGTTACATCAGGAGGACAGAAGTTAAATATTAAAATAGAATTTAGACCCTAGCTGATTTGGCTCAATGAATAGAGCTTTGACCTGTGGACTGAAGAGACCCAGGTTCGATTCCAGCCAGAGGCACATGCCTGGGTTGTGAGCTCGATTCCCCAGTGGGGGGTGTGAAGGAGGCAGCCGATCAATGACTCTCATTATTGATGTTTCTATCTCCCTTCCTTTCCTCTCTGAAATAAATAAAATATATATTTTTAAAAAGAATTTGGTCTGCCTGGACTAATTGTAATGAATCATCATAATTATTAATATTACCAAGAAAATAGTCTATTACCCATCACATGGTAAGCAATAAGCAAATCGTCAGTACATTAAGCTGATGCAGACATTTATTAGCATTTGATTACAGAGAATTTCTAAATCATTCTGGGAGCCTGTTAGAAATTTTTTAAATGGAAACTAGATGAAGACAACAAAGTATCAAGCTTCCCGGCCTGAAGACTCAAAATACCCTTTAAGACCATAAAACTCATGCCAAGTGGCAGCCTAGAGTTTTCAGAGTAGTTCAGTATAGTAGACACTAAGAATGCTGTCCCAAATTATTACTTTCCCCTGGCAGTCACCCCATGATTTTTAGAATGAAATAAGATAAAATAAATAACCCAAGCTCCATGCTGGATACCCTAAAAAGGCATCACCCATTTTCCTCTAAATTAACACACACACACACACACACACACACACACACACACACACACACACACACAGTCTTGTTTTCAAGATGTAGAACCACATCCTCCCACCTTCAATTCCATTGCCCCAGGACACCTGGCTCTCAGGATAAGGGGAAACTAGCATCTGGCTGATGAAGCCACATATTTTTAAGAATGAAGGGTTTTTTTTAATGACTTCATTTTTTGAGAAGGGCTGGGAATTGGTAGAGCTTTTCCAGCTTAAATAAGAGAAATGTTTTTATTACTAAGTTAATCACTTTTTCCAGGTGTGAACAAGCCGTTGAAACTTCACTAAAGCCAGAAATATTGCCAAAGGGAAGAAGGAACTGGTGAAGACTACTTGTCTTATTCTTATTTTGAGGAGGTAAATAAGCACAGGACTCTTTCTGGTCCCTCCTTCATGGAACCTCTCCCAGCCCATAGCGGGCAGAGGGGCAGCAGCAGGGCTGGTAAGAGTGTATGTGCATGATGTATTATAGAATTGTACACCTGAAACCTGTATAAACTATAAACCTAATAAACTATATAATTTTATTAGCCAATGTCACCCCAATAAATTCAATAAAAATAAAATAAAAATAAGGTTTTTATAAAATTAGAAAAAAGAGAGAAGTGTGTTCAGTTCTCCACACCACCTGCTCTCTCTCCTACCACCTGCTCAGTTGGAGAAATCATTGTGTGGTTTCCTGGCTCTTCCTGAAAGAGAAATCCCTAAGGGAATTCTCAACAGATGAAGAGTTACTTGGCTGGAGTCCCAGGGATGAGAAGGAGGAAGAAAAAGAAAAGAAGAGCAAGAGAAGCTACATTTTTGAGCTCTTAGTGAACACCAAACATGTTATATTCTATTTAATTCTAGCAATCAGACATGAGACATGGGATTTAGACCTAAATTTGAATTCTAGCGTTATGACTTTTTTTCTCATTTTCTTTTTTTTTAAATTTCTTTATTGATTACTGTGTTACATATGTGTCCTTAATCCCCCATTACATCTCCTACTCCCCACCCCATGCCCTCACCCCACTGGTGTGTGTCCATTAGTTAGGCTTATATGGATGCATACAAGTCCTTTGGTTGATCTCTTCCCCTTACCCCCACCCTCCATTACCTGCCCTCTAAGATTTAATGGTCTGATTAATATTTCTCTGTCTCTGGATCTATTTTTGTTAATTAGTTCATGTTGTTCATTATATTCCATAAATGAGTGAGATCATGTGATATTTATCTTTCTCTGCTTGGCTTATTTCACTTAGCATAATGCTCTCCAGTTCCATCCATGCTGTTGCGAATGGTAAGAACTCATTTTTTTTTTTTTTTTTTTTTTTACCACAGTGTAGTATTCAATTGTGTAGATGTACCACAGTTTTTCAATCCACTCATCTGCTGTTGGGCACTTAGGCTGTTTCCAAATTTCAGCTATTGTAAATTGTGCTGCTATGAACATAGGGGTGCATATGTCCTTTCTATTTGGTGTTTCTAGTTTCTTGGGATATATTCCTAAAAGTAGGATCACTGGGTCAAATGGGAGTTCCATTTTTAATTTTTTGAGGAAACTCCATACTGTTCTCCACAGTGGCTGCACCAGTCTGCATTCCCACCAGAAGTGCAAGAGGGTTCCTTTTAGTCCACATCCTCACCAGCACTTGTCATTGTTGATTTCTTGATGATAGCCATTCTGATAGGTATGAGATGGTACCTCATTGTCATTTTTTATTTTCATCTCTTGGATGGTTAGTGGCTTTGAGCATGTTTTCATATGTCTCTTGGCCTTCCTTATGTCTTCTTTCAAAGAGTTTCTATTTAGGCCCATTGCCCATTTTTTTAAATTGGGTTATCTTCCTTTTGTTAAGTTGTATGAGTTCCCTGTGAATGTTGGAGATTAAGTACTTATCGGTGATAACATTGGCAAATATGTTCTCCCATGCAGTGGTCTAGCATTATGACTTTAATGTCTCTGAAAGCCAGCAGTTTTATCTGTAAAGCGAGGTAGCTTTAGGGTTATAAACAAGATTACATGAGATCATGCTTGTAAAGTACCTAATTAATATATTATACGATTTTATACATGAAGTATGTGACTCCAAAGGGTAGGCAACTCTGCCAATCAAATGATAGCCCCCTGAGATGATGCTTGACTAGTTCAAAGCATTACACAAGAATGCATGTGATTTTAAAGACACATGCATTCTCTATGCATTTGGGAATAACTTATTAAACTCCATAATAATGTGGAACAATTACCTTTGAAAGTAACTTTCAGATCCTGCCTGTCAGCCCCTGCCCCAGGCCATCCTTGTGATCAGAAGGAGAACTCAGCTGGCTGAGGGCTCCAGGGAACCCCTCCCTGCCAGACCGGGCTCTCCTCTTGCTTTCCTCTACCACTCTTTTGGATGAATTTCCTTGTACTCATTTCCTCATTTCTCCAAACTTCTGGCCTGTAATTCAGCAGCAACACCCTGCCCCACTCCTGATGGGATCCTTGCCCATGGATCTTGTGACGGAGACAGAATTCTCCCCGAATATTATACTAGCTCTCCTACATTTCCTGACCCTCTTAAACTTACAGAACCATCTGACTAGTTCTAGCCAATAAAATGTGACCAGAAATGACATGTACCACTTTTGTACTGAGGCACCTTGCCAGACTCTCCAGAGTCATTTCTCCTGCTGTGGAGTTTAAAGTCTACGTGACCCAGAAGGTGCAGATACTAAAACAGCAGGGCTTTGGGTAGCTTGAATCCCTGAGTGACTGTGCGGAACAGATCATCACATCATACCACATGGGATACTTTGTATAAGAAGTACACTTTCCTTTTGTTAAAAACACTGATTTGGAGATGTGTTATTACAGCATAATCTAGCATATCCTAATTTATACAAAATTCAATCCCTGCCAGTAAGTTAGTTCTTGGCCACCTCTCCAAGGCTCCAAACTGGTTCTCATTTTGCCTTTTTTGATCCTAGCACACTTGGCAGGAGTTCTAGTTTCTTCTCAGGAGTTAACTACCAGAATCCCTTCTTCCTTTTTCGCCCCTGAATCCTACTTTAACCCAGAGAAGGTCAGAAGTTGAACCACCTAGAGATTAGCTAAACCACCAAAATAGAAAATGAAGCGTGGAGTTTTTAGCTGAAACAGGGAGTCGCTGGAACAAGGCAGGTAAAAAAAGAGAAAGAGTTGACATCTCAGAGATGAGGGGTAAGTGTTCAGGGTCTTGGAGTGAAGTGACTTAAGCTGGAAAGATGAGGCCAAAGGGGAAGTGAGTCATGATCAAAGGTTGAATGGCTCTGGGCAATTATTCCCTCTAACCCTGTTTGGTGTACATGGCTCCACTCTACTGGGTCAGCAGGTGAATCTGAAGAGGCAATTCTGGCTGGCTTCAAGGGTTAGATGTCTACTAGCACAGAAGCACTAACCAGCCTACTATGCCAGGAGATTGGTAAATACTACAATGTTTCTTAATGCACTGGGAAACTTGGTTTATTCCATGTCCCCATCCCCAAATCCAACAATTCATGCATCTCACCAGTGGGCTCCAACCCAACATGCTTAATAATGTGCTTCATATTCTAAAAGTTTACAACCTGACTCACTTATACAATTTCTCCAGAATGAGCACAGAGATAATTGAAGAACCTAATGACTTATTTCTCAAGCCAAACAAGACATGTTCACATTACCTTTTAACATTTAAGTTTGTGACCAACCAGGTTATCTGATTTGACTATGAAAGAAATAATCATACCTTACACCCCAAATAACATTAAAAATCAATGTGCAGTGAAAAAGTTAATTAAGATTATGAAATATTAATTATCCTTTTTGATCTTTCATTTAAAAAAAATCTGTTCTTTCTTCAGTTGCTCTGTCTTCAAAGCCAAACTGTAGATGATGTATCTCTGAATTTACAAAGCTATAACCAGTGATATTTACAAGATAAATCTTCATATCACACACTGAATATTCAATGAGAAGCAGCACACTGCCCAGTAGCTCCTCTATTATTAATATCCTGCATGTCTAGAGAAGTTATAAATCTTTGCATTTAGACCAAATTAAGTTTGTAATTAAATGTAAAGTTTTTTTTAAAAAAAAATGCTTGTATTTCAGGCCTCAGGAAGGAGTGAGAGGAGATATTGTTACCAGAATGCTTTCTAAAAGGATGCATTTTAAACCAAGCCAAATGCCTTTATCATGACAGAACACTGAGTTCACCTCCAGAGCGACTCCCTCATCACTGAATTCCACCTTGCTATACAGTATTTAAGAGCAGAGTCCATTGTTCAATGTTGCTACCTTTCAAAACTGTTTTTTCTTATGCATATGGGACTTCATGTATTCTAGTCACATTCTGCCAATGTAGCACTGCTCATTCCTACTGAAACAGAGAAAGGCAAGGACTTATGAAAATATGTACATTTAAAACCTGTAATTTTGAGATATCTTCAAATTATTACCCCCACCCTTTTTTTCCTACAAAGTTGGTGCTGTTAGAACTTGTGAAGGTCATTTTATTTCAATTTTATTTTTAATGTGCTTTACAGACCACATAAAAGTTTTATTTGATACTCTTAGTACACTGGGTGATCAGTATACTACTTAACAGACAAGCCAACATGAAATGGGGCAGGCAGCTTACCGGAGATGATGCTCCCTATCTTAGATATTATAATTGTAGCAGATTCCACTTCTTTTATGAGAAACTTTTTGGGATCAATAATCCTAGAAGGGGAGGTGTGAGCACCCGGAACCAGTTAAAGCAGCCACTGTTATAAACAGAAGTATGAGCTCCCCACAGTCCACGCCCCTGGAGCATTACCTCCACACTCAGGGATTCCTTACTGCAATGCCAGTGCGTCAGGGGAGCACACTGGCCTCTTTCAGTGCACTCTGGGCGTGCTGGGGCATTTATACCCCCAGTAGAAACCCTCAGCCAATGACCGGTGGGGGCATCGATGGGTAGCTATCTCAACTGGGATAGCTCAGAAGCATGTTCCACACTACCACCCAAGTCTCCCTGGGAGGATTGAGCTTCAGTTGCCCAGGGGAAACTGTATGATATGTTATCCTATTCTAAAATTATTGTTATTTCAATTACAGTTGACATTCAATATTATATTAGTTTTAAGTGGTTAGACATTTATGTAATTTACAAAGTGATCCACCCAATAAATCTAATACCCATCTGGCATCATATATACTAGAGGCCTGGTGCACTGATGGGGTCCCTTGGCCTGACTGGTGATCAATGCCTTTTCGGGGGACTGCCAGCTGTGGGGAGGGACTATGGGAGGTTGGCCAGCTGGCCCAGGAGAGGAAGAACCACAGGAGGTCGGCTGGTGGGGGTTTCAGGGGTGGGGTGGGGTGGGAAGGGGCCAGGGGAAGTTGGGATGGGAAGGGACTGTGGGAGGTTGGCCAGCTGGCCCAGGAGAGGAAGGGCCACAGGAGGTTGGCTGGCAGGGGGTGGGGTGGGAAGGGTCTAGAGGGCAGCTCCTGCATTGAGAGTCTTCCCTTGGTGGTCAGTGTGCATCATAGAAACTGGTTGACTGGTAGTTGCAGTAATTCCATCTTAAAAGTCGCTTAGGCATATATATATATATATATATATATATATATATATATATATATATTATTGACTATATTCCCTAGTCTGTACTTTATATATCTGTGACTATTTTGTCATTGCCAAGTTGTACTTCTTAATCCCTTTACCTAGGGTGGCGGGGAGTAGTTTCCTAAGAAATAAGAGGGCAAGAAGAAGAAGATGTAACTTGGCTCAGACATGACCACTGGGGGAAATCATTATGGTCAGCCATCCCAATCAGACTATGGGCACAGGGAGAACTTAGAAAAGACTTTTGAAGGAAAAGAGGAACAAGAGTTTGCAAAAGGATACCTGGTAACAGGTCTCATTGTGCCAGACGATCCCCTAAGGTGTGTGAGAGACCTGATGTGAACCAAACCATGTCCTTCTTCCACTCAACTTCTGTTATAGTCTTAAGGCTGCAGTGAAGAATATAGGATAATTGCCCCCAAGTTGCCAAACCCACCCATAAAATCCAAAACACAGAGCTCTCTGTAAGAACCATGCCACCACCCAAAGCAAAGCCGTGCCGGCATTTCCATCCTCTTTTATTTTAGCATCAGGATATTTTTCAGGCTTTGCATCTTTCACTAAACACATTTCCTACGATTTCAATAATAAATAAATGCCACATGTATCAACATGATGGATGACAATACATTTTTGTAGAGCGCCACCTGAGAAGGCACATGGACATTCTTTAAATTGTTAGCTGAGCTCCACGCACTGGCAGAGTACCTTTGTCCAGGTGTCAGCAGGGGCAGGTCTAGATATGTAAATCCAGTAATGCTAGGGCCTAGTTAAGTATGCAAATAAGCTCCTTTGACCCTATAAAATAAACCTACTGCTTGGCTTGGATTGCCATTGCTGCTTCTCCATCAAAGAAGATGGCGCCCACCTAGCACTCAGCTTGATGAATCTATTTCTGTGTCATGGTCTCTTCTTTCTTTCTTTCTTTCTTTCTTTCTTTCTTTCTTTCTTTCTTTCTTTCTTTCTTTCTTTCTTTCTCTTTTAATTTTTTAATCCCCAGCTTCTCCACTCAGGAACCTGTTGTTTTCCGAGATGGACACAGAAAACAGAGAAACAGCCCCCCCACACACACACACATTTCAAGAGTGACCCCCAAATGGGAAATCCATTCTAGAACAGTCTTCTTGATAGGAGAGAGGCATGCAGATCATGTGTGGCATTCAATGGTGGCTGCTCATTGCATAGAACAGAGGCAGTGCTGACCTTTCTGTGACCTCTGCAATGGTTTACCATATGCACTCAAACACAAAAGCATCTCTGCAGAGAGAATTACATTTTTAAAGCCCTTTGGCGAAAAGAGCATTTTTTCAGTTGAATCTTCAGCTTCTGGAGGTTGTTCCTTAAAGGGGAAGAAAACTACCATTCCACAGCTACCTTATGGAGGGCGCTCCTTAAAGGGGAGAGACAACTATTCCACAGCCACCTGTGGAGAGTGCTCCTTAAAGGGGAAGGAGACAACCATTTCACAGCTCCTTGTGTCACAAATAAGAGCAATCACCTCCACCTTCCAAAGCAGACAGGGATTCCATACACAGATTGCTCACAACTGATCTGAGCCTTGAATATCACTTCCAACTTCCAGACTTCTGGACATTTATGACTCTGTTTAACCCAACAAGGGCCAAGATGGTTTCAACACACCTCTAGTCTCTTCTCATTGACATTTATTATCAATCAGCACCCTAATTGGTATCAAAACACCCTAGAATCCAGTTCTTTGTCATGAAAACATTAACAAACAATACTGAACTCCTACTATTGGACCTGGCATCTTTCTAGGTATTAATTGCTCTCATCAATTAAAAATTAAAAAGCCCATTTATAACCTCATAAAGCCTATCCCGAGGTTATAAGGATATCTAATAAAAAATAGCATTCATTGGAACAAGCACTGGTTTAAGCACTTTGCATGTATTGTGTCATTTAATCCTCACAAATAAAAAAAAATCCTGAGGAAAATACTATTAATTGTATAGAAGGAAACTGAAATTTAAAGAGATCAAGTAATTTGCCCAAAGCCTCTAGAAAGTGATGGGTGGTGTCAGGAATTCAAACCCAGGTTGTCTGTTTCCAAAGCTGGCACGTTTAATGCTTCTGCTGTTTGAGACCACCATGTTCAGCCACAACTTGTGTTCCTCCCAGCACAGAGCAGCACAAATTTAAATGGACTGCAACCTGCACCATCTCATACAGTAGCCTGAAGCCCAGTCACACCACCATCTTTCCTTGTCCTATGACTTTTCTACTCCTGGCACGCAAGTAAAAAGTAAACACAAAAAATGGAAGGATATAATTGAAACAATTGCTAGAAATACACAAACTACTGAAATCAACTAAAAAAGAAATAGAAAGCCTGACTTAACTTATAATTAGGAGATTGATAGTAATTTTAAAACTTCCCACAAAAAAGTCTAAGCCAACATGTCTTCCCTGGTGAATTCTGCAAAACATTTAAAAAGGAATTAGAATCAATTAATCACAAACTATTCTAAAGAATAGAAAAGGAGGGAACACTTCCCAGCTCATTCTATGACATCAAAAGAATAAAAACCAAATTAAAAATAAACTGTACTAAAAAAAATAGGTAACCTTTTGTCTTGCAAAGGACACCATCAAGAAAATTAAAAGACAGCACACAGAATTCAACAAAACATTTGCAAATTATATAACTGATAAGAAACTGTATATATACAGAATGGGGCAAAAGTAGGTTTATAGTTATGAGTACCTGAAACACAGTTTATTCTTGTATTATCATTTATTGTTTTATTTTCCACACAAAAAGCTGTAAACCTACTTTTGCCCAACCCTGTATTATATATATATAATTATGTTATATAAAATATACTGTATATTATATAGTATGTTGCATAAATATATATTATACACACACATACACAACTCAAGAATAAAAAAATTTTTCAATGTGAAAATTGGCAAATGATAGACGTTCCTCCAAAGAAAACACACAAATAGCTAACAGGCATATGAAAAGATATTCAATATCCATAATAAAAATATAAATGAAAACCAATCACAATGAGATATTACTTCCCATCCACCAGGATGGCTTTAATAAAAAGGACAGACAATAGTAAGTATTGGTGAGGGTGTAGAGTATTTGGAACCCTCATATATTGTTAGTAGTAACATAAAATGGTGCAGTTACTTTGGAAAACAGTGTGGCATATAATTACCCAGAAATTCCAGTCCTAGGCATATGCTCAAGACAAATGAAAGCACATGTCCATACACAAACATGTACATAAATGTTCATAACCACATTATTCTTAATAGCTAAGAACTGGAAGCAATGTCCATCAATGGATGAAATGGTAAAATTGGATACATCTAGATAATGAAATATTATTCATTAACCAAAATAAATGAAATACTGACTCATGCTACACCATGGATGAACTTTTTGAAAACTTTATGCTCAGTGAAAGAAGCCAGCTCAAAGGGCCACATATTGATTGATTCCATTTATGTGAAATGCCAAGATTAAGCAAATCCATAGAGACAGAAAGTAGATTGGTTGTCTGGAGCTGGAGGAATTGGGAGAAAATGAGCAGTGATTGCTAATCAGTATGGGTTTCTTTCTGGATTGATGAAAATATTCTGAAATTGAGTATACTAAAATAATTGAATTATGCACTTTAAATGGCTAAATTGCATGATATGTAAATTACATATTTAAAAAGCTGAAGCTCAAAATGATAGAGGCGGGGAAGAAGGGAGAAAGAATTCTCTTAAATATGCACTAGTAGGCCCATCCTTCCCAGGAGCACACCTGTGCCTTTCCCTTCTTTCCCCTCCTGCTCTGGGCCCAGGCACATTATCATTAGCTCCCTCACTCCCGAGCTCCAAAGGCCTTTCCTTTTCCTCTATAACTTATTTCCTAAGCTCATTTTCTTCTTGGAATTACTTCTTCTACCTCTGTAAATGTTCTCTTACAAAGAGAGAGAAAGAGAGAGAGAGAGACAGAGAGAGAGTAAACAAAGTCATTTATCTCCTCCTAAATCCCAATAAAATGTTGATAAAAGAGTTTTTTTTTAAAAGGCATACTCTCACATCCTATATAATAAAAGTGTAGCATACAAATCAACCGAACAGTCAAATAGTGGAACAACCAACCGGACCATGCTATGATGCTATGACACCCACTGGCATCAGGCCAGCCAATTGCCTGGGGGCCTGGCCATCATCCCATGATTGCTCCACAGAGGGAGTCTCAGGCCACCAACCAGCAGGCTGTGGCAGATGGGTGGAGCCTCCCTCTGTCAGGGAAGCCCGGTCCCTGATGCCTGAGGGAAGCTGGTGCCGGCAGCCAGGGGAAGGAAGGCCTACTCTTGCACCAATTTTGTGCATCAGGCCTCTAGTAGAGAAATAATATGAGAGGAGAGACCATAGGAAAGAAGAGGCATCGACACAGTTTTGGATGCTGGAAAGTAGGCACATTGGCATCACCATGACCTAACAGACTTGAGGAAGCTGAAAACCAAGCCTGTTTAGGGAAGATAAGGTAGAATATTTACACTCCAAAAAGCTCAGAGGTTGGAGGCATCAGTTAATTCTGAAGACCGGGGAATGCAATGAGGTGGAAAATAGAAGTGTTGTCTAAAAGTTTACATAAGGAGGAGTTAACTCCCCTTCCTAAACTCAGAGCTACACACTCCACCCCACCCAGTGCCATGGCAACCCCACTCTACTGCCTCAGCTGAGAAAGACAGGTGGTTCCCTCTCTTTATTTCCTTTTTAAGTTTTTATTGTTTTAATTGAGATGTAATTGACATACAACATGATGTTCATTTTCAGGTTTAAAACATAAGGATTCAATATTTGTATACAAAGCAAAATGATCACCACAGTAAGTTTTGTTAACATCTGTCACCTTACAAAGTCATTTTTTTTTTCCTTATGAAGAAAACTAAGAGGTGGTTTCCTTTCTGCAGAAAGTGGTTGGTCTCAGACTCTGGGCTCAGGACTCAGGGACCCAAGACATAATGAGGGAGGAGTGAGATGGTCAGCTAAGAAAAGGGGGATTAAATGAAATGCTCTGTATTGAAAGATAAAGTATAGGAATCTGAAAAGAAAGTTAGACAAAATGGCAAAGAGGTGGGAAATAAGAAAGAAAAGACAAGAAAACTGGAGAATCAATTAAAAAGGTCAAACATTAGAATTACAGCAGTTTCATGGATCCATCTTCAGCATACTTAACTTTTCTTGGAAACAGTTACTGAATTTCCCCAGGGCAAATAGACTGTAGTGAGGAGTGGAGAGGGTGTTAAGTAAGCCAGCATCATGGTGGAAATCCCCATGGAGCCCAGGACAGAATATCTCATGCCTTCCTCAACTAGACAGGGGAGGTGGAGGCAACTAGAAAAGGCCTCAGCCCATTTTTTTTTTTTTAATGGCCAAATGGAGACAATGAGACCTCGAAAATGTATGAGGAAAACTATAAACCCCATTGTACTCAGCCGATGAGGAGGGACTTTTACACCCTATGGATAAGTAGCCTGTGATTGTTGCTTCGTGTGGGCCTGTTCAACCAAACAGACACCCAAGCTTGCAAGAATGAATTAAAAGTCTCGTTTGTTGCCACACTTCTGTCTCTGAGTCTGTTATTTGAATTCAGACAGGGAGCATTTCTCACAGGGGGCTGGAAAGTAGGATCAGAGAAAATTGAGGGGAGAGTATTAAAAGAGAAATAATTCAAGAAAATTTTCCAGAACTTAAAAGAATGTGTTTCTAAATTAAAAACACCTACCAGGTATTCTACAAAATGCCTGTCATTGTGAATTTCATTAGCCTAGGATTCTGGAAGAGAAGAGAGCAGTTTCTTCAAAGCTCTAAGGAGAATGCTGGCCTGCACATAATTCTGTACTTAGCAGAATCATTAGTCAAGTGTGAGGGGTAGAATGTAGGCCAAAAAGAGAAAGTCCTGTAATCTGAAACACTAGTATTTAACACCAAAGAGAAGCAAGTAAAATTCACAGGATGATGGTGAAGCGGGGCCTCTGACTCCTGGGATGCAGGCCTGGAGCACAGCCAGAACAGATGGGCGTGGGAACGGGCAGGAGGATCCATAAAGTAGGAAATGTATGTCTCCAAGGTGGGGCAGGGAGGGATGGGGGCGGAGGGAGACACGTGTGTGTGTGTGTGTGTGTGTGTGTGTGTGTGTGTGGTGCGCGCATGCACAAGAGATTATTTAACTGATAGAGTGTTTGAGGACTTGGAGCATGAGCTAAGCAAGTAAACAAACAGAGTGAATTAATAGCTCTAGAGAAAGCAAAAGTTTCTGTGGGATAAAAGTGCAAATTTAGAGGCACATAGTGATAACTGATGACCTAGTAAATCATTTTCCTCTTCCCCACTCAAGTTTTGAGCAACTTGATAAATAAAACTAAGGAATTTAGATGAAGGACAAAGTATCACCTTTTTTTTTTTGTAGGATAGGTTTATTTGGCTAATGTAGTTGGTGAGAGCCGAATGGGGTTTGAGACCCAGAATTAAGCAGACTTCCCCCCTCAGCCGGGGCAGAGCTCAGGGAAAGCATCCTCCCTGCTAACAAGGAGCATCCGGCCTGGCAGAAGGAGAAAGGAAGGGCTGATCGAAAGTTACCACCCAGATTAAGCAAGTGAATAGATGAGCAATAGCACAGAGAGAACACAGAAATGTGCAAGGGAAGTCCCACCTCGTGGGAGAAAACATCAGGAGTGGGAGCAGGCTTCCCTCTCGGCTTCATGCCAACACGAAAGGTGGATTCACCAGGAATTAGAATACGGTGATGTAAGAAGGGTCAACGACACAGGTATTTATGACAGTGGTAACAGAGAAAGCTGAATCCCCAGCCTCCTAACAGAAATTTAACACATAAGTGGGAAGTCAAGATATGACAGTAAAATGTATTATGTTGCAATAAGTAACCAAAAAAAAATAGCTAAAAGAGTTGAACATGGTAGACTAGGGCAGAAAAATCTGGGGTGGGAAATAAAAAGCAGAGAACTCTTCTCTTCCTACATTAAGACTTATTTTTGCTGCTGTTGGACTTCTAAGACATTGGGTTAGATTGAATCGCATAAAATTGCCAATATTTGACAATGTGTGGCCCCCCAAAAAGCCTCAGCAATTCCAAGTACTCATATGGTTCAACCTTAACTTTTAACTGAAATTTAATTTTTAAAATCTTTTTAATGAAAGAAAAGGGCCGAAACCGGTTTGGCTCAGTGGATAGAGCGTCAGCCTGTGGTCTGAAGGGTCCCAGGTTCGATTCCGGTCAAGGGCATGTACCTTGGTTGCCGGTACATCCCCAGTAGCAGGTGTGCAAGAGGCAGCTGATCCACGATTCTCTCTCTCTCATCGTTGTTTCTAACTCTCTATCCCTCTCTCTTCCTCTCTGTAAAATATCAATAAAATATTTTTTTTAAATGAAAGAAAAGGAACTGCAATCTCCAGGCAATGGCCCAGCCCTTTCTCTCAGGTGGTTTGTGTGCCTCCCTGAGCCCCCACTTGCACCTGTGCTAATGCACATGAACTATCCGTTTCCACAGCCCTGCAACCCTCCCTGGGCCTGTCTTCCCCTCAAAGGTCTGACAACGTTGAGAGGGGGGTTCTGTGTATCAGGGTGCCAGGCAGCACAGCAGCAGGCACAGAGTAGGACCTCAGTCTTTTCTAAAAGACAGTGCCTCTGTTAACAACCCTCTGTGGGCGCTTGATTGGTTACTTCCTTCCCAAGGTATGTATAATAATCCTGTAGGAGTCTGTTTCAGGATTTTGCCCGGGATCACATCAAGCTCACTACTTTGCAGTTTGCAGAATCTATTACAGTCTCCCTTTTTCTAAGGGTTAAAAAAATAAAAGGAAGTTCAAAAGCAGAAAACCTGTTTTTCACGCTTGGATCTCCAACTGCTCACCGTGGTCCCCATGACCCACTTGCAGGCTCTCTCTGGAGCTGAGGCGCCATTTGTCTGCACCTGGAGGCCCGGCCTCCCTGAGGAGCTCCGGAGGGCGAATGGGAACTAGCTCAGCTCGCAGGCGCAGACTGGAGAGCCAGGGTATAGTATACATTGTGCTCCTCCTGTTCTCCTAATTACATGAAACTTAAGCAAATAGTTTCATCCCTCTGAGTCTAAGACTCCTGATATCTAGATAACATAGTGCCTAAAACTAGAGTTATAGTACAAATTAAATGAGACCATGCAGGCAAATCATTGACTACAGGAGCCTTCAAATGTGTGACCGTTACTCTCGGACATGGGTTTTCACTAGGCTGGACTTCCATTCCTCTTTCGTCAGTGTTTGTTCTATGCTTCTCAGCCCAAAGATTATTCTTTGTTGCCCAAAACAAAGGTGAACAGAGGTGGTTTGTTTTTGTTTTTTGTTTTTGTTTTTTTGTATTATCTTTTAAATAATTTTCGAAGTTTGATGCATATTTTATTTTTTTTTCATTTTAAAAATATATTTTATTGATTTTTTACAGAGAGAAAGGGAAAGAAATAGAGAGTTAGAAACATCGATCAGCTGCCTCCTGCACATTCCCTAATGGGTATGTGCCCACAACCAAGGTACATGGCTCTTGACCGGAATCAAACCTGGGACCCTTGAGTCCACAGGCCAACACTCTATCCCCTGAGCCAAACTGGTTAGGGCTGTTTTTGTATTATTGATCAGCACACAAGTACCTCCCCTACACCTTGAGGGACTTCCACTGAATATAATTTTATGGGTTTTGTTGCTCTGAGCATTTCTCACCAGGCTCATGGGAATTAAAGCCTGCCTAATATCATTCTCTCGCAGTCTTGCCTCTTCTGTCTGGTTACAAGCACTCATTTCGATCTTCTGCAA
The DNA here is from genome assembly GCA_963924515.1 of Vespertilio murinus. NCBI lineage: Eukaryota > Metazoa > Chordata > Mammalia > Chiroptera > Vespertilionidae > Vespertilio > Vespertilio murinus. The sequence goes on from OZ004713.1 coordinate 41,291,685, forward strand.
ATCAGAACTCATCAGAGAGCTCCTGCAGGAGCCATCTGCTCTCCCTAAGCAGCCATTTAGTGACTCTCCCTGCGTGGGTCAGCATTTGCAGAGTCTGAGCTCTGTGGTTCGGTCAGCTTCCCATCCCCATGACCTTCCCTCCAGGTACCTACTTCTCTGGGGCTTTGCCTCACCGGGTCCAGCTTCCTCCCTGGCTCTCACTGCCGCAGGGATACCACGGGCACTTCTCACAGGCTCTTCTCACCCTTGGTTAGAATTAGATCCAAAGCAGCAGTTCTACTGGCTACTTTCTAACGTAGCAGGAAAATAGCAGGTAATAAGAAAAACCCTATTTGTGTGAAGGTGACCATGGAGACTTTTAGTGCAATTTGTGGCAAAAAAAACAACAACAAAAAACCTCAGCAATTCCAAGTGTTCATATGGTTCAACCTTAACTTTTAACAGAAATTTTAAAAAGCAACCCCAACGAAGGGACTTCGAACAGCCTGTAGCCAGCAAGAGAGATGATGGTTTGGGCCCTGGATAATTTCACATCCCTTAAATCCTGTTTATCCAAGTAGTCACTTTATCTAACTGTGAGCTGTCTTGGTGCTGCGAGGACACACGTCCTCCCCTGCTACCTCCCTGGAGAGAGAGCCTGCGAAATAACAGCTTCCCCTCGCTGAGCACATTTCTCATCTGCAACATGAGGGGGTTGCATGACCTCAAAGGCCTCCTCTGTATGAAAGTTTTGGGATTTTAAGAATAGACTAAGCGTTCCTCTTTATATCTAATGTTTGACAGAATAACAAAACAAAATATACATCGAAGAAGCACATTAGAATTCAAACAAATTTTTCAAGTATTGAGCAAAATATAAAATTACGATCTTTTTTTTCATATTTTCCTTTTCTTTTATGTATTAATCAAGTTCCCTTTTTCTAAGTATTCATCCCTTTGCAGTGAACCTGCCATGGCCTGTTTTTTTAAGCTGCTGTTCCATTTCCCCAGTAGGTGGCACTGCATTATAACTTTCAATGACTACCTTCTGTCTACAGAGTACACAGTCCAGAAAATAAGTATGAAGACAGCGTGGGGAGCATTTATTTAGCAAACACAGATAAATAAGAAACCTTTATATTAATCATGCACCTAAAATTCATTGATTTTCTAAATTTTAAACAACTAGGCTCTTCTTGTAAAGTGTCATAAAGTAATCAGAACGTTTTGATATAGACATGTCAGAAATTTATGATAAAATTATGATACCCTTCAAAGTGATGAAACTTTGAAATTATGGGATGATCCAAAATGATGCTGCCACATTGCTAAAGAACATTTAGAAAATAATTTTCTGGAAAAAATACTTCCAGGATGGATTTCTTGCCTACATGAGAAAAGCAATTTCAGTGCCTCCTTCTGGACAATCCTTCCCCAATAGCATCATCTTCCTGGATAAAACTCACATTCAAGAGTTGTTTGAGTCTTTTCCCCTCCCCTGGAAAGAGTTTTTTTCAAACATTCTACACCATCAAATTTGACCATCCACTTTTAATTATTTTGGAAAGAGCAGAACTGGGCGACACATTACCATACTTTCAGCCCATGTGTTTTGTCTCCCAGCTAGCTGCTTTTGCCAATGTGGCATGGCCCACATTGTAGGGAGATTTATTCTGGTATATCGGCAAGCAAAGGAGCCAGTAATAAATGAAATGGGAAAGGCCTGTAGCATCTGGAAATATGAGTTTTACAAATTTGAATTTGGCTTCTTGAAAAAGGTTGAAGTGAGCAAAGATCTCACCAGCCTCAGGCCATGAAGAATCAGATCCTACTTCAAGCCTGGAAATGGATTGGGAACCTACCATATACATCTTACCAGGATGTTCTTGCTGTCCTTGGTCTGGATGTAGGGCCTGGGACAGGACTGGCTACCTGATAGATATGCTTGGAGCTAGATAGAACCATCCCTGATCCTTATCAGCATGCATTCTTGTTCTCCTATTGGAAGGGACAACCTGGCTTTTGGATTATCTGCTAAAAGCACCAGGCTGAGTTAACCCTGAAGATCAGTTGCATGATCTTCTTTAAATTTCTAGTTACATAACAATCATTTCCTAGCTGCTTAATCCAGTTTGAGGTGGGTTTTCTGTGACTTGCTCCTTCAGCTCCCTCTGGTGGTCAAAGCCTCACCCACAGGCCAAGGCACAAATTAGTCCCTGAAGCTTGGCTGGTTATTGTCACAGCTATGATGATGCAGGCTTCAGTGGAGGGGTGGAGAGACAAACCATGCCATCTGGCTCTTAGGTGAGGGTTCCTTGGGCAAGCCCTCGCTGACTCTGAATGACTTTCATTTTTAACCTTCAATATGCTTTCTCCTCCTCTTGAAAATCTTCTGCCATGGGAACTTGAGATGAAGCTGACAACAACAATTCTATCAACAGCCTCTATTTCTATAGTCCTGTTTAAGTTTTCTTTCTTCCTGATATTTGTTGAGCATTTACTATAGGCTGATTCCTGTTCTAAGCACCTTTGTTATATTGACTTATCGAATCCTTGAATCAACCTTGCAAGGTTGGTATGACTATTATCTCCGTGTTTGAGAAGAAAAGGTTGTCATGCATCATTTCATATGCCACAAGCCCGAGAGAACAATGGATACTCATCTCTCGATCCACCCACACACGTGTGCGATGTGAATGAGCTGCTGAGTCCATACAGAGGCATCAGGCTGATGGCAGTGGCCCAGGCAGGCCTTGTTCCAGGAGCTACGAGGCCAAAGGGTGTTTGCCTGGTGGGGGCCACTATCACCAAACTTCCCTCAGAAATGTCAAACCGGGACTTTCAGGAAGTTAATCAGTAACACATGGGTACGGGCCGGCTTCCAAACAGATCTGGGAAGAGAGAAGAGAAAGGATCTGGATATGCATATGGCATCCGCGATGGGCCAGAGCTGTGGTCTTCCAGCAGGGGACCAACTGTCCCCGTTCGCTGGGGGGGGGAGGGGCTTCCCAGAATCTGAAACTTTCAGTGCTCGCACCAGGAGGCTTCCAGGAAAGCCAGGATGAGGCACCCCATCTTTCAGAGAAACTCAGCCCTACTTCAAACTACCAGAGACTCCGGGGGGCCTCCTGTCTTACCCCGGGGTTCTCAACACTCGTAGTTTGGTGTCCTTCTCCCTCCATCGCTCAGACAGGGACAGGGTCTGTGTGTCCAGCTCTTTGTCACTTTCAAAGAGCTTTCCCAGTTGGTTTTAGTACAAAGAAAGAAAAGCCCTGCTTCGTGCAAGTAATGAACTTGTGGAACTTATTAGCTCTAAAAATAGAACTGATAGGGGAAAAAATTAAGTTTGGATGTTTTTGAAGTTCAGAACACGCTACCCAGAATATGGCACTTTGGCATATTGATTAGTTTGAGTAAAAGGAACTTTAAAAAAACACACCCAGTAGATGCAAGAAAGGGATTCTGGTCTTCCCTTTCCCCCTGGAAAACAGGAGATAAAGTCCCCGTGGGACAGTTGCTTTCCCTGTACCAGGAGGAAGAAACATTCTTACTATCAGAAATGTGAAGTCAAGGCTGAAAGAAGTCTATAAACAGACCTTGTTAAAGTAACTCTTATCTTCCTTTAGTTTCCCCATGTATTTTAGTTATTTTTCCACAATCCCACTATTTGTTCAACCTAATATATATGCATTTAGGTCTAGTCACTTTTTTGGGTCGTGTGTGTGTGTGTGTGTGTGTGTGTGTGTGTGTGTGAGAGAGAGAGAGAGAGAGAGAGAGAGAGAGAGAGAGAGCGCTCCCATGTACATGTAAATAAAATCCATATTTTTCTCCTGTTAATCTTTGTCTATGTCAGTCCAAGCTGGAGATGCCAGAAAAGTGGAGGAAAATTTTACTTCCTCTATAAGTGAACTAATGACATACAGATCTCTAAAAAATTTGAAACATTAAGATTGGTGTAAGGAAAGGAAGGGTATCACCATTTGAATATCCCCAGGCCTCTGCTAGCCAATAAAATAGTAGTCCAGGTGGACCATGGGTTTGACTCAGTGTTGCAGTTCTTATATACAGCAATGCTTATGGATGTTTGGGGGGAAAAGAAGGAAAAAATAACCTTGACTAAAATAAATATATAAATATATAAATATATATATTTTAAATATATAAATATATAATATATTTATATATTAATATATATTTAATATATTTTATTGATTTTTGTTTTACAGAGAGGAAGAGAGAGGGCTAGAGAGCCAGAAACATTGATGAGAGAGAAACATCGATCAGCTGCCTCTTGCACACACTCCACTGGGGATATGCCTGCAACCAAGGTACATGCCGTTGACCGGAATCGAACCTAGGACCTTTCAGTCTGCAGGCCGATGCTCTATCCACTGAGCCAAACCTGTTTCTGCCAGTCACTCATCTTTTAAAATATCCTTCTTATACCTTAACTTGTTACATTCAAATGACAAGTCTTCCTGAGTGGGTAGGCATATAAAATCCTGTAGAGAAGGGACCTGCCCAGGACTTTCCTCCTGGAGAGCCATCCCTGTTTATTTAGGAATAAACTGCCACCCAAGTCCCACCCAGCCTCGGTTTCAGACCGTGGACCCTGAGCATTTCCAATTTGCCACGCTTAAATCCATCTTCTCCTAACTCTTGACTTTTTGGCCCTGAACTCTGCATGTAATCTCTGCCGTTAGCCCCTACAGACATGGCGTTTAATCCTCTTCTTCAATCATCAAGAGTTTAGCTACACACTTTGTTTGGCTTGTCCTTTGAGTTTCCGGGGCTCTCCATGGGTCAAGATAGGAAATCACAACCTTAGCCTTGACCCCTCAAAATCGAGTCCACCACCTAGTTACTTAGCTGGATAATACAGGCCTTTCCTACAGGGAGTCAGGCCTGAGACTCAGGGGATCTAGAATCTTGTACTAACTGTTCAATGCCATGGGCCTCAGTATTTTCAGATTAAAATAGGGGTAATCACTACCCACCTCATAAGGTACGTGGAGTCCTCAGAACAACTTCATAAACCCACCAGGAAGAGTGTTATGATTCTAAGCGCCTCTTTCCTCATAACATTGTCCTTGACTGTGTTTAAAAATAGGCCCTATGATTTCCAACTTAAAAACAAAACACCCTATGCTGATCTAGACAAGCAAAGCAATTAGAGAGTATAAGTAAACACACCCTGTTAAAAAGAAAGATATTGTCTAAAACTGATTCCAGGCTTGATTTGTATTCAGAACCAATCAGTTGCACAGCATTAGGAAACCTCTGATAAACCCCATTTGATATATAATAAAGTGATGATCTTGATTGTTACTCCAAGAGAGAAGACACACCTAGTGGAGACATCACTGCCTCCAGAAAACTGCTGAACAGGATCAATAAAGATGACCCAGGCAATTCCAGATTTCTGGGATCAATGAAACCATATCTCTCTGCTCAGCACTTTCTCTGGAAGTATCTGAGTCAGCCCTTTGCTACCATAAAGGTCTGGTTTCCCACTAGTTCTCAAATCCCCCGGTTCAGACATGTGCTTCCTCGTGGGAAGCGTCCTCATTCAAGAAGACTGAGCTTTCTGATTAAAAACCCTTTACCCCTTCTGCCTCCCTTATATCTCTCCGGGATAAAATTCAGTCTTTTAAAAATAAAACACATCTGCTTAATCCTGTTATGTACTGACATTGAACAGCAGAGGCTACCCAGAAGAAATCTCTTCCCACTGTTGCTTTTCCCATTTAACACGTGTGAATCTGTGATCTCAGCGTTCCTTGTGCCCGGTGACTAATTGAGTTTGAGACAGGGGCTGTCAAATGCTGGGAAAGGAATGATTTATGCTGAAGATATTTCTGGTCTCTGATATGCCCAGCTTCAGAGGGGATAAAAGAGGCTGTTACCATGTCCGGATGGTGACAATAGGCATAGTCTAACCATGGAATTACCCTCCTACCATTAGCCAGTCTATTCACTGAATGCATTGAGTTTCTAGCTTTGCTTTCACCCTTTGCTCCTGGGTAGGTGATCCTGCAGATCTTTATTTGCATTTATTTCAGCTGCACCATTTATCCCATTCCCAGTTATCCTGCCCTGAGATCTCATTGAGGCTACCACGGGGAACCATGGAGATAAGCAATAGCCTCAGCAAAGAGCCAGCTGCCGAGCCCAGCACCGCCGCTCAGATGATGTATGCTCCGGCTCCGCCCCTCTCTCAGAAACAGTGACTCAGAAATGTTCCCATTACCCTTGGAGGAAACTCATTTCCTGCCCGTAATCTGATTACCATTCTCTCACTTGGGACTGTAACTGGTTTTATAATACTACCCTCGTGGGGGTGGAGGGGCGAAGGGTGAGAGGGAGAGGGCACGGAGCTGGTTTTTAATTGTTTTAACATGCACAGGGTGCACAAGTCAGGACTGGAACATGTCAACCGGTGAGCTTCAGAAATACCAATAACGTTTCAATGCTGAATTCTGGTGACTATGTAGTTGCCTGTTTCATCACAGGGATAATTTCTTCCACTCGCCAGATCTGAAAGACCGGCATGGATCACGATGCTAAGGCACTCTGACTTCCTGTGGCATTGCTTCATCAGATCTTCTGCTGCCCCTGGGACTTGGCTCGCATGGATCCAGGAACTGTTTTCCCATCTGCAGCCTCCTCCAGGCTCTATTGATCTTATGCCATATGTCCTGCCCCAGGTAACACAGACAGAGCACCCTCCGGCTCTGAAGATCGAAGATCGGCCCTGAGGACGTACCTCTCTCCACTTCCCACCCTCAATGTTGCTCTCACCCCAAACGCTGACTCCTACAAGGCTTTCTGCTAATGTGTTAGCTGGGTCTTTGGTGATGAACATAGAAATGGAATAAAAATGTTTCCAATGGTATAGATACCTAGGAGTGGGGAATCCAAAGGATGGATATTCACATCTCAGGACAACAGAGGAAATGAAATCTCACTTCCCTGCTCTTTCATGTTCTACCCTCCTGTCTCCCATCAGGAGCCATTGCCCTCCGGCTGCCCCCCAGCCCCTCTGCAGCCCCTCTCAATACTGGTTGCTCCCCTAGGAAAAAGGCTCCCTTTTTTCTTTTTCCCCCGTCACTGTGCTCAGAACATCCGTCTGCAAGAATCATGCTGTGATACAGCTGTGACTCTCAGCTACAAGAGATAGAAACCCAACTCACCCATAAACCATGAAGGGAATTTGCATAGATGGGAAGTTCAAGGGCAATCTAAGCATCCAGGATTCCGACAATGTTTTCTGAGACCTATTGCTATTCCTAAGCTCTGCACTATGGTCTGGGCTTCGTTTTAGGGTGCTGCTTCCCTATGGCAGAGAGAACCACCAATAGCTGTAGATTTACTCCACTCTTACAGCCAGTGGTCCTAATAACTTGAGTAAAAATCCTAGGTGGGCTCTGATTGGCCTGGATTAATCATGTATCCTTCCCCCAACCCTCTATCATGGGTGGCTTGTGGCAGTTGGGATAGAAGACATGGGGAAGGGAAGACTGTGGGGGTGTGAACTGCTGTCTGGTTTCCCCGCTGCTGGCGTCTAACTCCCAGTTTGGGCATCAGTTTAGTGCCTCCCACAACTTCTCTGCCACCAAAGGCAGGATGTGACCTGGTCTAACAACACAGTACAACCACTAAATTTCTCTTTCTCAAAGTGAGCCATAGGGACAGCCCAGGCTCTTGTTAAAATGCTGATTTCTGGGTCCCACCTCAGACCTATTAAATCAGAATTGGGAGAGAGTGGGGCCTGAGAGTCTCTAGTTTAACAACGCCCCAGGTGATTCTTGTGAACTCTGAAGCTTCAGATCTACGGCCCAGATCTCAGGGGCTGGAAAAGGGCCACTCGTCCTTATTTCCCATCGCTCCTCAGGCTCAGTGCGAGGACTCATCTGCGCCCCCTACCACATATTCGGTGTATGGCCGAGGCAAATCTCAAGCATGCCCAGAGGACACTGAGAGTGAGGCCAGGAGAGGAAGGTCAGCAATTGGCTGTTAGGAAAAGGAAGTCTGGGGTGAATACAGGAAGTTAAGTTGCTGTCATAGGGGGGTTGGAGCTGGAGAAGCAAAAAGCAAGCCACTATGATGGCTGTGTGGCCACAACTAGGAAAAATCTGGCTGAATTCCAGAGATACAGGGCAATGCTTGCTGGCTTTTGTTTTGCCTTTTTAAACTTGTTCTGACTGGGTATTTATGTACGACTAGCTTATGTTTGCAGAAGCAAAAAAGAAAAATGTGTTTATACAGCAAAAAATTGTGTTTATACCCAATATATATAGAGAAGAAGTTTCTTATTCTATTGGGACCTGTAACAGAATAAAAAAAGAAAAGAAAAAGAAAAGAAAGCAACAAAAACTTTCCTAATAAACAGAAAGAATTGGTACAGAATTAAAGGATGGACACTGTAAGAAATATAACTAGGAATCAAAACAAGTATCAGACCAGGCACTCATACTTTCTCTTAAAGGGGACAGGTCTTCTCTAATTTCATCAGGTCTGCTCTCCATTGGGTCACACTCTTACTCAGGCTCTTCTGGTCCTGCCAGTCTCCTTCACATTCTGGCTATGGTTTCAAAAGTTTAATGCACCCTGGTCGCCTTGGCTCAGTGGATAGAGCATTGGAGAGTCCAGATTTAATTCCAGTCAGGGGCACTGGCTGGGCTCGTGCCAGAGGCAACCAATCGATGTGTTTCTCTCACATCGATGTTTCTCTCTGTCTTTCCCTCTCTCTTCCACTCTCTAAAAATCAATGGACAAACATGCTCAGGTGAGGATTAAAAAAAATAAACAAACAAAAGTTTAATGATTCTCTTTCCTGAGAATCGCCCGGAGGACTTATAAATCAAGGTTTTCTGATCTACCCAGAAAGCTTCTGATTCAGGGGTGGGGCCTGAGAATTTATTTTAAATTTATCTTTATTGTTGAATGTATTACAGATGTCTTCTCTCCCCTCCCCATATCCCCACCTCTCTATTTCCATCCACTCCCCAGGCCTTCCCCACTATTGTCTGTCCATGAGTTATACATGTATGCATATAATTCATTGGTTAGTCTCTTCTCACAGCTCCCTTCCATCTGAAATACATAAATCTGTTGCAAACCTCATTGTCTCTGGATCTTTTTTGTTCAACAGTTTATTTTGTTCATTAGATTCCACATGTAACTGAGATCATGTGATACTTGTCCTTCTCTGACTGGTTTATTTCGCTTAGCATGATACTCTCCAGATCTCTCCATGCTGTCTCAAATGGTCAGAGAGTCTTCTTTTTTACAGCTGTATAGTATCCTACTGTGTAAATGTACCACAGCTTTTTAATCCATTCATCTGCTCATGGGCACTTGGGCTGTCTCCAGATCTTAGCTGCTATGAAGGTAGGAGTGCAGATATTCTTTCTGATTGATGTTTCTGGCTTCTTAGGATTTTCATTTTTCACAAGTTCCCAGTGCTGCTGCTTCTGCTGCTGCTGCTTGCTGCTGGAGTCCTCCTTTTGATTAGCACTGGCCTAATTTCATCCTTTTGAGCCACTTAACCCCTTTGTGCCTCAGGTGCCTCATGTATACACTGGGGATAAGAACACTGATTTGATATGGTTTTTGTGAGGATCAAATGAAGTTGTTCCTCATAAAGTGCTTGGAACACTTTCTGGAATTTAGTAAGCCCTCAGTACATGTGGACCACATGCGAGGGGCTGTGATGAGGGTGCACTCAGCTATGTTGCTATAAAATCATCCACACTTGCTTTGCGGAACTCACGTGGTCTCTCCAAATGGGCTCTTTTCTCTTCCTGGCCCTCGTCAATACATCCTTTCAAACTACACTACAAATAACACCTTAAAGTGATTTGGTACCCACTGTGCTAAAAATATGAAGCACTTACCATGCCTCTTTTTGTCACCTTCACAACAATCCTGTGTTTTGGGACTACCGCCCTCTTGTTGTAGGTAAGGAGAATGAGGCTGCAAGGGAACCTAGGTGTCTTAAGCATGGTGCTCTATGTCTCCCAGGCTCTAAGTGGCAAAGCTGGGATTTGAACCTCCTAATAAGCCCATTGTCTGCAGAGCCCATGCCCTTCACCACCCCAGGCGTGGCAAATAGGTTTTATCATCCAGTCATCCCATCTGCTAGCAGCTGCCTAGGGCACAGGATTCTGAGGCCTAAATATCCTGACACAAGGGAAAAGATTGCTGGAATTGATTAGAAATATCTAGCTGCCATGCAAGCTAGAGAGGGGTGTCAAAACATAGACCAGATATTTGCTGCCCCTGCACTTTGCTATGGCAACACAGATGGGGGTAAAGGTTTCCTAATTGTATTGGAGATTATATTTAAATACACACAAATCAGGTGAATGCTCCCAGGAGGTGCTAATGATTTCAGATCTGTAGTCCAGCTCCCCTGCTCACTGTAATTGAATTTGAATGCTATTTCAGTGCACACCAATGAAGACAAATAGTTGTGTAACTATGCCATATCTGTAGATGATCCCAACCCATTTTTATTTGTTTTCAGAGTTTTAGTTATGGTTTTTAGTTTTCTTTGGTTCTAGCAGGATTATGGCGCTTTAAAATTGTCTATAGACTAACTGACGTGATTGATAGAGACTCTAGCAAGTTTCTGGACAGTACACAAGGATTTAAAGAGGAGAGAGGTATTCCATTTTCAGGTAAGACTTGGAAAACACCAAGGCTCTAACTTTCTGAAGGTGACTATTGATTGTGTAAAGGTTATTTTTCCACTTCCCTTAAGACCAAAGGTTCTCAAACTTCAGTGTATGGGAAAGTTGGCATTAGGAAGTTTGCTTAAAAAACAGATTGCCAGTTCCCTGCCTTATCAGGATTGTCAAGGATGGAGCTGGGCATTCTGCATTTTAAATAGGTACCACAAGGTCTAAGGACCATACCAGGGAAGCTCTGTTTTCAGCAACAGAACAGCAATCCCCTGTTTTTTCAATATGAGGAAACCATTTCTACTCAAATTATTTCTCAGCTATTGCTTGATAGCAGTTGAGAAAAGGCAGGATGGCAAAAACAAAATAAAACAAAACAAAATAAAAAAAAAAAACCCTGCCATTCATTTTGTAGACTATAAATAAATGCTCTATTTACCACAACAATGTGTACATGAATATTTGAATATGAGCGGAAACTGTGTATGAGATAGTGATCAATACATCTATATGCAATGTTCAGTGCACATACAGATTTAAAATATTTGCAGATAGCCCAGTCAGCGTAGCTCAGTGGTTGAGCGTCAACCTATGAACCAGGAGGAGGTCACGGTTCAATTCCCAGTAGCAGGCTCGATCCCCAATGTGGATGTGTAGGAGGCAGCTGATCAGTGATTTTCTCTCATCATTGATGTTTCTATTTCTCTCTCCCTCTCCCTTCCTCTCTGAAATAAAAAAATATATATATTTTTTAATATTTGCAGATAATTCTGCAAACCTTTCATCTACCCCTCTCACAATCATGCCTGCCCACAGCGGTCCACAGATGGGGAACCATTGGCTACAGTTTTGATTCCTTTTACTCTTTAGCACATCTGTCACTGGGCATGTAATGGGCCATCACTCACCTGAGAGGGAGGGGAGAAGAAAAATCACATTCATTGGGGACTGATATGGCTGGAGTGGATCCATATTAGCAGCTTTACATACATATTTTCAACTTAAAATCAGAAGTCCAATTCCTTCTTCCATCATCTACACTAACAGAGCAGAAATACGAATTTGATGAATACATTCTCATTTTACTATAAAGTCAAATATCTCTATCTCTTACATCTCCATTCTAGTAATTATGCTTTATGTGGCTAAAACCCACACTTGTAAGCAATATTAAACCAAAAAAAAAAGATTCTGGGCAATCTACTGTGAGCAAAACACTGTACTGAGTATCATAAATACCTCATTAAAAATTAACTTGGGCTGAACACAGGGGATTTTCATCATTAAAGAGATAAACATTTTGGATATTTTTGGTTGGTACCTCGTCTCTGTTTGCCAAATTCAACACTTTTATCAAGTTTAGAAGCTGAAAAACAGGAAGGCGGGACTGTCTTTCCTATACTGAAGTCACTGGCTCTAACAGATGTGGCTTAAATAAGATTATGATCCCAGTTGCCTTTCGCTTAAGCACACGTTCACATTCCCTGAGAAATCCCTGAGTAGATGGTGGGAGACACTTGTCTCCAGTTCAGAATTCACAGAGAAAATCTATAAAGCACATGTGGACAATAAAAAACAAAACAAAAACCCAAATGCATACATGTATAAGACAAAGAAAGACACCACAATTATCAGTCTCCAAGAGCTGTTTGCCCAGCGTCCTGGTTCTGCCCAGCATTGAAGGACAGGCTCAACATTACTGCCTGTCCTCTTGATGTTGTCATAAATGGTAACAATGAGGACTGGGAGGGTGGTGAAAGCCCAAACTTAATAACACAAGGACAAAGGCGCTCAGGAAGCGGGCTTCATCGACTCCGTTCTGATCCTTTCTAGCGAGGCTACGCTGGGATTTAAAACCCAGATGATTGAGCTGTAGTTCATTAAGAAATGCTCGGAGGGTGATGAGAAAGGAGAAAATGAAAACTGCTTCATTGGGAGAATTTTTTTTTTAATGTCATCTGTCTTCGTGACACCAAGGAGAAGCACAAGGAGATTCATCGGCTGCATTGAGTTCGCAGTGACCTTTCACCTCTGTTGATCTCTGACCCGGCTGTTTCAATCACACAGACACGGAAGCTAGGACGCTCGACAAGATGTTTTAGGAGACGGTTTTTCTTTGTCGTGTGGTGGAAGGGAAAGAAGTTGAGTAGAAAACCTCTCCAGCAAGACAAATTGCGCCTGTGTGTTAGCTGACGAAGGGTTAACAGGACATCGGGCCAGTTTCCTGCTAGGCAGTTTAATTGCTGCAGGCCAAGGAAACATTTGAGGGCTGTTAATGGGGACCTCATTTTTCAAAGGCCTGTCAGAAAGCTAGTCTGCTGAATGGGTTTGATACAGAAAACAAGAATTGCGTCTCTTTCCCAAATTCAAAAGACGAGGCGCCTATGACTGTCCTAGCAGGAATTCACTAGCTGGTGGCTACCGTGGTTCTTTCATCTGTTACCAGATTGTTTTCCAAAAGAGGTACACCGAAAGAGGGGTGGGGGCAGGGTGGGGGATGTGCGTGATTTGTAAAGCAGAGTTCCCAAAATTGAGCGAGTGTCAGAATCACTTGGAGTATTTGATTCAGTAGATGGGGTGGAGCCCAGAAGTTTGCATTTTTTAACAAGTCCTTGGTAGTGCTTCTGGGTGTGGTCTTAGAAACAGTGTGTGAGGAACTGGTTCTAAAATATACTTCCCAAGTCCTCTTTCTGTCTTAATAATCACATTCACTCACTCACACACCAGCATAATAAATGCTGCATATTATGTTATAAAATATCAATTATGTCCTAGCTGGTTTGGCTCAATGGATAGAGCATCAACCTGGGACTGAAAGGTCCTGGGTTCTATTCCGGTCAAGGGCACATGCCAGGCGGGAGTTGCAGGCTTAATCCCCAGTAGGGGGCATGCAGGAGGCAGCTGATCAATGATTCTTCTCTCTCATCATTGATGTTTCTATCTCTCTCGCTCCCTCTCCTTTCCTCTCTGGAATAAATAAAAATATATTAAAATATCAATAATAATAATTATTATTAATTATTGTTATTAATGGCTACTTTGAGTAGTAACTTGTGCCAGTGTTAATCTTCTAAGGCAGGTATTATTGCCCATTTTACCAATTAAGGCCTGATCCAGCCCAAATATTACTCCTAAATCCATGCTCTTCACCACTTTAATACTCTCTTAACAAATAATAAAACCTGAGTCAGAATTAACCAACCTACAAGTAATTTTAATCTATGAATTTTCTATATTTTAATAGAAGGTATACCAACTCTTAAGTGGAAGAATATAAACCTTTTCCCCTTATGTCACTTCGTGCTAAAAGAAGGAATATCCAAAGAATACTGCAAAATCAGCCAGCCCCCAAATGGGTACTGACTTCTCCCTAGATGCTGGAGGACCGCAGGGCAAGCCAGCTTCCCCACCCACGGCACCTGAAACAATATGGGCACAGTCTCCAAGGTCAGTGTCAATGTCAAACAGGAGCGCCACGGGATCTTTCTTCTGTTTTCTTTCTTGCCTTGACAAATAGCAGTTAATTGCAAAAGATAAGGTGGCACCAAAACAATGTCTTGGAGCAGTGTTTCCAAGCTCTGCCCCGGCATCAGGCCACCTGGAGGCCTGGCTGAAGCACACACGCTGTCTCCCCAGTTTCTGATTCCGCAGGGCTGGTGCCAAGCCCAGGAATCTGCACTTCTCAAAATGTCTCCTGCCGGTGCAGGGACCACGTTTTCAGAACCGTTGTTTTAGAACAAGCCTTCCTGGATTCTGCCCGTCTTTATTCATTGATTCGGGAGAGACTGCTATGTGTGAAGCAACTTTCTAGCTCTGAAGATAAAGCTGCAGCCCAAGCCCACAGAAGCTCTGCCCTCACAGAGCTCCCCATCCTAGAGGAAAAACTGACCAGAAAGGAAAACCCATAACGTAAGAAGAAAGACAAAGCAATAAACCTGAGCAGATGAGGGGATTCTGTCTTAGCAGTGTGTTCACCATCTGAGGAGATGATACCCATCAGGGCCTTCACCTGAAAGGTGAGGGGGCAAGGCGGTGTGGATATCTCAGGGAAGAGAGGGCAGAAGAGGAAGTACAAAGGCCCTGAGGCAGCAATGTGCTCAGTGTGTTTAAAAAAGAAAGGAGACCAGTGGCAGCAGGGGAGTGTGCAAAAGAGAGAACAGTAAGAGAGGAGACTCAGATTTAATAGGAATCTGCATTTTTAAAATCTCTGCAGGAGCTTTGGAAATGACTTCTCAGATGCACTTATGTCTGAAGTTCATCCAGCTTTCCTTAATGTGCATCCACCCTATTTTGGTACCTGAACTGAGAGTAGACACAGCACGGGAAGAGGAAACAAAGAATGCATCTTCAGAGGGGAAGGCTTTTTGAGCATGCCCAGGGACAGTTTTGCATCATTTTTTATTCAGAGAAATCCTTTCTCTCTCTCAAACAAGAATCTGAGCCAGCCTTATATACTGAGTGTGGAAATGATCGAGGAAAAGGGCTGAATCCAAAGAGAGAGGAGCAGCTCTTGGTGACAAACAGGATATGGAAGGCAAAGCGGGGAAAGAATGGCTGTGCATGACTCTGAATTGGGGATTTAGAGAAGGAACGGAATTCACATGGATGAAGATGAGTCTGATTTTACTCGTGTCTATGGGAGTCAAATAAAGGTGTGTGTGTGTGTGTGTGTGTGTGTGTGTGTGTGTGTGTGTACGTGCGCGCGTGCGCGCACGAGTGTGTTGGGGTGAAGGTGAAATACTGAGACCTGGAGAAAAGGTCATGGCTGTACACAAATCGGTGACAAACGAAGCCCTGAATTAATTAAGTTCCCCTGAGGAGATGTAACCGTGGGGTGTGGGGAAGGGAAGGCCAGGACCGAGCCCTGGTGGGGAGACATGACCAGGAGCGAAAGAGGAGATACAGGCTCAACAGCACAGTACAAGGCAGAGGGCAACAGCCCAACGGCCTGTGACCCAGATGACTGTTGCTGACAGAACTGCAGCAAACACAAAACAGGCAGAGGTCAGTCCTCCTGCCCGTCAGGCACACAGGTTTGCGGCCAGCTGGCTTCGTGGAAGGGAGGTTGCATTACGCAGAACACTTTACCCCATAAATAAGTCAGACTCAATTATTTTATATCAAAACAATATCTTAGCTTTTAACGAGCCACAACTGCCAATACCCAGAGTCACGCATTATAAATCACTATTTGCTCCTTCCTACCCTTTTCTAATTTCATGCTAAGGAGACAGGGCTGACCGGGGTCATTAATCTGAATTAGAAATACCGGGACCAGCTCCGCACTCGACTTGCTAACATGGTGTGGCCGCGCTGGAGCTGGAGGGGTTTTCCTTTCCTTACAGTAGTTCTGAGGAAGAGGTGCGGAGAGGAAAACGCTGAGCTGGTCTTAAATGGTAAGCCCCCTTTCATTCCAGACCCCAGTGGGGCATCTCACATGGGGCTTTAAAATCATGGCTATTGTCGGAATGCTTTTACTGAAGCCCCGGTCATATGGCGAGCTTTGCCCAGCCTCTCCGGGAACTCTAGGAGACTCACCTATGCAACCTAAAGGAATGTCCCCCTCTATGAGAAAAGGGGGGCTTGTATCTTTTTCTGGAAGAAGTGACACTACTCATAGGTGATTCACTGGTGAGGCCGTGGAGGGAGGTTCTGAACGAAGCAGGAGCTTCTGCAAGGCAGCCGTGAGTTCAGTAGGTCTGTCCCCCTCTGCCTGCTTGCTTTGGGGAAAATGCAATGGCTGGTCCTTGGAAAAAGGTAACCGCAAAGCCGTCAGTCAGAGCTTTCAGGTACCCTGTTTCCCCTAAAATAAGACAGTGTCTTATATTAATTTTTGCTCCCAAAGATGCGCTAGGTCTTATTTTCAGGGGATGCATTATGTTTCCATGAAGTAGGTCTTATTTTAGGAGGATGTTTTATTTTCAGGGAAACACAGGGGTATTTATTTCACTTGCATTAACTGTGTACATGTGGGTTGGGGAAAATAGACAGAAAACTCAAGTTTATTAATTTACCTTCTTCTTTAGGATTCTGTTAAGAATATTAATGGAGCTTCTGGGCTAACAGGAATTGGGAAGTATATGAAGATTCAGAGGAACATCAGCCTTGTGCTCCCCCTTCCCCTGAAACAGCATAGATGATAGCATTGCAACTTTAGGTCAAAATACGCCTTTCTTGACTCACCCCATCTTCTTCTGACCCCTGATTGGTCACAGTCGTTACTGCTAACAATACTATTAGTGGAAATGCACTGAAAATGAAAGTGGGCCCCAAAAGGGTCGGGTACATTTCCAGGAGGCAGGTCTGTTAGGGTGTGTGTGCAGGTGCAGCTGAAACTTCTAAGATCGCCATTGGGAACATCTACACCTACCCCCACAAGGCACATGTCCTCCAAGACCCAGAGCGCAGAGCTGAAGGAACTGGGGCTGAGCTAAGGGTCATTCGTCGGTCCTGTCCGCTGGGCCCCACCACGACCTTCCAGAGTCCTTGGAAGCTGGGAGCATGGGATCCTCAGATTTCCTTTAAGGCTTGTGCTTGATAAATGTTCCTTCTGACTCATCTCCTGACCCCCACCCTCCTTCCCATGGTCCAGGATAGTGAGGAGACTGAAATAGTCCCAGTTGTCACTTTGCTCAAAACCTCTCTAGCTGGTGGCATGCCAGTGCCCCCCCCCCCTCACCTGCCCCACCCCTCCTGGAAGACGCACAGATGACTGTAGTCAACTTGCTTCGGAGCCTTGGCTGAGCTTTGGGTGTTTTGCTGCTGCTCTAGAGCTATGGAAAATCGGAGTAATTTTCTGTGATCACAACCCCAGGGTCCCAAGTCAGTGTAATTATGAGTCAATCACTTCCCCTCCAACTCTGGTTCCTCTTCCCTTTGGGCAGGTAAAGTCATTATTACCATAGCGCCTTTCTCCTGCACAGGCCATTTACCTCCGGTCTCATGAATCTTCTCAACTGAATGTTACTGGGGGCAGGGGGCGGTGGTATTTATTTATTTAACTAAGAACAGCAGAAGGCCTATCTGTCATCCACTTCCCCACCCTCCACAGCCTAGGGTGCCTTCTGCTTCCCTGAATGTGAGTGCGGGGCAGGTGATACCCTGAGGCCCCAGCATGCAGCCCTCAGCCCACTACAATCTGGACTGGAGTCACCCGGGGTATAGCAAGGCCAGAGGAAGCAACACTTTTTTCTAGGAAGACAAAGGGGGGGGGGGGGAGAAGGCCGGGAGGGAGAAGGCTTTATGTACACTGAGAAATGTGAATATTCCCTTCCAAACTGGTCCCCATCTCCCTCATACACTAACAGCAAAGAAAAGAGGGAATGCCTTCTCCAATTGAATGAAGCAGTTCCGAATAGAGGATGGGCATTTATGAGTTAGTTTTATTGAGCCAGAATCCAGGGAGCTGTTTAAATTTTCCCAGGACACCCCCTAATTGCCTTTTCCCTCCCTGCTCCATGAGTGATCCCACCAAACAACCCCACAGAAAGTGTTCATACTGAGACTGTTCATGAGGAAGAAGTTGTTCCCACCTCGGCCTAAATCCAGCCCACAGAGCTCACCCCGGGGGAAGTTCTGTGCTGGGAAGGCCCCTCCATCTATTGAACCTTAAAATCCCCCTGTGAGGTGCATTTCCCGGCTTCCAGGTTTGCAAGTTCCCGTTTCTGATGGCAGTGAACTTGGAACTGAATTTGCTGTCCATTCCTGCCCCATGGCCCATACTTCAGAAGCTTGTTGCATTTTTAATTAAGTAGTTTAGCTGCTGTCAGCATTTCCACAATCATTTCTCATGCTCCTACCTTCCTTCTGCATTTTACAGTGTAGCAGCAATTCCCTAAAGATGATGTCAATAAAGCAGCAGAAAGCAGAAGGAGAGCATGGTCACAGTCTGGGGGGCCTGGGTTCAAATCCCAAGTTAGCAGCATATGATCTGTGGGGCCTCAGGCAAGTTATTCAACCTCCCCAACTTCCAGTGTCACCTGGAATGAAATGGGGGTGATACTGGTACCTACCTCACAGAATAGCTGTGAGGATTAAATAAGGTAATGAACAGAAATATTCATCCTGGGTTTGGAGCAGCACTACCCAATTGATATAAAATGTGAGCCACATATGTAATTCTAATTTTCTAGTAGCTTCAGTTCTTTAAAAAAAAAAAAAAAAGAAAAAGAAGCAGGTGAACTTAATTTTACTTCTATATCTATACTAATAAAAGAGTAATATGCTAATTAGACTGGACATCTTCTGGACATCCTTCTGGATGTCCTTCCAGAGAAAGCCATGGTGGCGGGGGCCAAGGCAGAGGTGATTAGGAGCAACCAGTCCAGCAGGGGAGGGCAGTTAGGGGCAAACAGGAAGGCAGGCAGAGTGGTTAGGGGCAATCAGGCAGGCAGGTAGGTGAGAGGTTAGGAGCCAGCAGTCCTGGATTGTGAGAGGGATTCAGGATCAGGCCTAAACCAGCAGTCAGACAACCCCTGAAGGGTCCCAGAATCGAGAGGGTGCAGGCTGGGCTAAGGAATCCCCTTCCGTGCATGAATTTTGTGCACCAGGCCTCTAGTTATATTATCATTACAAAACGCCAATATAAAATATATAAGTGAATCTATCTTTAAATTCTTTTGGTTGAAATTAATCCTTTGAAATCTCCCATGTGTTTTATCCATCCCAATATGGACTAGTTATATGCCAAGTACTTATGGACGGTGGCTACAGTATGGGCAGCACAGGTCTAAAACCTGGTAAATATTCAGTAGAGGCCAGTTCCTCTCACTGAGACTGTCTTTCCATGCCTCAGAGTTTAGAGATATTTGGAAATAAACTTAGATCATCATTAGCCCCAGCACTGACAAGCTATCTCTGAGTTCCAATGTTTGTCTTTTCCTGCAGGAGAGCAGGTAGACTTGGTACCCAGCCACCTCTGTGCAGATAGACAGTTTTGTGGATTCTCTGCTCTACTCTCCTGATCTTGCCAAATGGGTTGCTGCTGTTACTGTCCTGGTTTTCTGGAGCCCTGTCCCTCCGTGGTCTAGACTAATCTCTTACTGGATGCCTGAGCACCTTATACAAAGCCCATGCTCACCCCTCAGCCTCTTGAATGCTGCCATTGATGAGCAGCTCTCCAGGCCTCGGGGAATGACCTTTCCCTTTCAGATGGCCGTGGTTATAAGAAACCTCTTTTAGAAACTCCTTCTTCTCTGTACCTTCTATTCGTTGTCCTAATGACCAACCACTGAAGAGAGAAAGATCAAGGTCGTCCTCCGTATGACAACTCTACCAGTATTTTTAGTTGGCTCTCAGGTTCTCTGTAGTTCCCACTGTGTTGAGGATAACCAGCCCCAGTTATTTTCATGGTGCTGATATGACAGTATGTGAAAGTCCCTCTTCATGCTACGTGTTATGTCGTAGTTGTTATGTGTCCTTTGCAAAGGGCAGCCCCCATAACTAAACATAAAACGTGCAATGTGGGTTTTACAGACAAATGCTCCTGATGGTGGGCAACCTCGTCACCACTGCCGTCTTTGCCACAGCTGCACTGCACCCTCAGCACCTGGTGGCAGGCAGCCTCTCAGCCCCAATGAGGCCCTGCATGCCCAGCTCCATGCTGGGTGCCAGGCACTCTCCACCTACCAGCTGGGGTGCCACCCTGAGGCTGGCTTCTCCCCCTTCCAGCCCATTGCAAGGAGAACCAGTGCCACCGCTCCTCCCACATGTCAGGGTCTCTGAGCCATTTCCAGCAACTTCACAGTTTCACAGGGAGCCTGGAGCTGCCTCGAAGAGTCCTTTCTCTGGAGGCAAGCCCATTGCCAGCTTCCCTTATGTGATATGGAGATTCCTGCCTTGCCAGGATCCCAGCGCTGGGGCTGCAGGTTTGGCCCATCGTCTTTGCGGGGAGGGCAGGCAGGTCTCTAGGTAGCTCTTTGCCACCATTAAATTCACTCCAAACTTCTAGTGAGGTCTAGTTCAAAGAGTGGGGTGAGCAATGTGCAGGGATGTTGGACGAAGCTAAACACACTTCTTCAGAGATGTGGAAGAAAAGGAGCAGCTGCAAGAGAAGATTAAGCTCAGCCTCGCTCCCATCAATCAATAAATCAGTCAATCTTTATTGAGCTCCTCTGCCTGCACATGCTCATTAGCCAGCGTGGGCCCAAGAGTTACAGCTCTGACTCTGGGATTTGAGGGGGAGGAGAAGACCTCTGGTCAAAATATTTTCACTTCACAAAGGTCAGTGGTTTTCCCGGTAAGGTCATTAGCTAATTCATGCTAAGGTGTTAATGACTTATACACTTTCATTCTTTCTAAAGGGGCTTCATCTTGGGGACGAGGGGGCTGGGTAAGGATAAAGGATGGAAAAGTAAAAGCTAATGGCAAATGTCTCTTTCTTGCCATTTTCCCTGAGGCTTGGCATGCTGAATTTTAATTAGGTTCAGAACAGAAAGTAGGACCAGGGCTCTGGTACCAGTACTGTTTTCATTTCCCAGCTCTCCCCTTACCACATGTGACCGACAGCTGGCTACTTAGATTTTTCAAGCCTCTGCCCCCTAACCAGTATAAAGGGAGTGTCCGCCAAATAGAGTTGGGAGGATAAAGCACTTAGCACACCTCTCAGTTTAAAACAAGACATAAATCATGGTGGTTACTTTCATTCATATTGAATTAAACCCAGACTAACAAGAGCTATGACATTCAGAAAAGGGGATGGATGTTGGATCTTCCCTGGCCTTCACCTATAATAATTCCTATCGTCTAGGCCTCATTTGATAGCCTTTTATGATACTGCCATTTGCAAAATTGTCCAAATCATTCCCATTTATTTATACATCCTCCTTAGGTTACCTCTTAATTAATGTCTCACAAGTTTATTGGTCTAAAATCACCTCCCTGAAATACCAAAGGCAGTTTTCCCAGCCCAGTGTTTTGGGATTTGGTGATCAAACTGCAATTTTTATTTATTTATAGTTTTATATATTCTGCCAGTGTCTTAGCTCAGGCTTTTCCCTTTGCGGAGCCTACTAAATGTGCCCACTTCCTATTATTTATTCTTTATTCAATAAAAATTTAACTGGGTTCCGTTTAAGTGTTGCTGATAAAGGAAGGAGCATAAAGGTGGTCCCTTTCTTCAGAGTCATTACATACTAGTAGGCAAAGATAGATAAGAAATAGGTAAATAAGCAAGCGGATAAAATATTTGCAGTGTACTGAAGGGTAAAAAAGTATGATGAAGAGAAGAAACAAAGGGCTGAGATGGAGCCAACTGGAGAGAAAGTTGTCCCCACTAAGGAGGAGGTGAAAGAGCTCCTGAGACCCTGTAACTCAAGGGCGTACAGCCCTGTGAGCTTGGGGAAGGAGGACAGCCAGTGGGGTGAAGGGATGGGCGGAGGCCAGATTCCAAAGAGCTTTGTGTCCAGCTTCTCTATTTATTTTTCAAAAGGAGCCTGAACTTTATTTTAAATGTGTTGAAAAGTTGTTGAAAGATTTCACTCATGACAGTAACGCAGTCAGATGCGTGCTCTGAAAGATTAGCTTGGCCATCAACTGGAACATGGGCTAAGTTTGGAAAGAGGAAAACATTGTAAATTTGGGGTCTATTGCTGTAATGTAAGTGGGAGCTGATGGTGGCTGGGACCAGGGGAAAAAGTATGGAGTTTCCAGGCATATTTCCGAATCAGAAGAGGACTGACAGGATTTGCTGATGGAAGGCCACCAAGCAAGTAGGATGAGGGGGAAAAGATCAAGGATGAAGCAGGATGAGGGGAACAAACTATCAAGGGTGATTTCCGAGTTTCTCCATAGGGTCAATGGGTCAGTGTATGGCAGTGTTATTAATGAGATGGGAAAGATACAAAGCAGAGGGTAGAGAATCAAGTGTCTTTTTTTCAGACACAAATTAATTTTGCAATGTCTGACAGGTGTGATGTGTCACAAAGGTGGATGGGTATGTGATTCCGGAGCTCATACACCTCACCAGACATGAATTTGGAAGCCATAGCATGAAGATGACCTAGTAATCCACAGGAGTTGATCCCCTCACCTCCCTCCTGCTAAACATTTCAGCTCCTCTCCCTCCTGAAGACACAATCCAATGCTATTATATTTGTTGAGTGGTCACCAGGACTGGGCTCACAGATCTCAAGGTCTGACCAGGGAGTCTTGCTGTTACTTGAAATCAGTTTAAATACCATATAAACCTTAAGTCTTTGTATTTTCCCTATACATACGTTACTGTTTCTGTTAGAAAGATTTAACTTCTCATTTATTTCTTTGCACCTAATCTCTGCCCGTTAGATATTTTTTAGCTTCTGATGTTTGGTAAGTTGCTTACTCTCTAAGAAGATTCCTAACACATGCCAATTTAATATAGAGATTTCTAATGCATTCATTTTCTAGTTAACATACAAAGAAAATGTGGGTGAAAGAAAGATTTCTTGATCTTTTTCTGTGGTAGAACATGTGCTTGAGCAAGCCAGAAGCTAAAATTAGAAATGTTCTCTGACTCCACAAAAAGTACACAAAGTCTACAAGAGGCCTGGGAATTCAACAGAATGGGGATAGAAAACTAACAAGCCATGATAAGGAAACATTTGATGGCCTGGTACCCATTTGTGGAGATGCTTGGGTTCACTCTGGTTGAGTACAAATCACTCTTGCTCTCCTGGTTTCCATCTGAGATGTTGATTATGAAATCATCATCATAACATGCAGATGTCTCAAAATAATTGTGGGCTTTTCATTTCAACTCCATTAGTGGAAGATTTTTTTTCACGGTCAAAGAAGGAAGCATACTATCTAAATCATCCAAAAGAAAAACAAACAAACCCTTTAAGAAATACCTCAAGAAACTTTTCTCAGAAAAATTGATATTCTCAGAAAAGTTTCTTGACATAAAACATCTTAATAAGAATATCAATTCAATAGTGGGTCAGAGATAAAATGATGAAACAAAAGTGTTAAGAAAAAGAAAATGAAGACCCATGGAAGCAAATTGAAAACCAAAGCAGTATA
The DNA here is from genome assembly GCA_963924515.1 of Vespertilio murinus. NCBI lineage: Eukaryota > Metazoa > Chordata > Mammalia > Chiroptera > Vespertilionidae > Vespertilio > Vespertilio murinus. The sequence goes on from OZ004713.1 coordinate 41,315,351, forward strand.
ATTAAAGGAATAACCAATAGATTGGAAAAGCAAGGAGCTGTGTAAATACCACTGATAATTAAATTATGGCATAGAATAAAGGCTTGAGATAATTAGGGTGCATGCATATTTTAAAAGATAAAGCTATAAAAATATAATATATATAAAAGACATAGGATAACTGATATTACTGAAAAAGACTAATATGTGGACTAAATATTAAGTATTAAAAATACAAAATTAAAAAGAAAGTGTATCTGAGTTGAAGAAAAACATTTAAAGTTACCTATAGTTGGAAAGAACATGTGTTCTGAGAAAATGTAATACAAGACCCTTTTCACCGAGAAACATTCTGGTTAAGCTCCCAAATTTCAGGAATAAAACAATTTCAGGCATCTATATAGCAAAAGAAAATAACCTACAAGGGAAGAAAATTAGGCTTCCTTTGATCAATCAAAGCTGTAAGACAATAGAACCATTGTTCTGAGGTAAAAATAGCATGACCCAATAATGTTATACCCAAGATGGCAATCAAATATAAAAGCATTATGAACTGTTAAAGGACTAAGGGAGCATGCTGGAAAAATTTAGGTAATGAAAACCTGCCAATTCATTTGTAATCAAAATTTAAAACTCAGAAATAGAGGGCTGATTAAAAAAATACTAATGGTAAGCATTCAGTCCACCTAAATATTAACTAATAAACTAACAAACATAGGTAAATTAAAGTTACAGGGAAAAATGTAAAAATAATAAAACACAAAAATTAAAGGTAAAAAAAAAACAGAGAAAAATTGTGAAGATGTGTGATAATATTATTCTCCTATTCTTTCATTGCAGAGAGTAAATTTAAAATGTTGAAAATTAAAAATATGTAACTTCAATATTTTTTAATTCCAAGGTCACTATTTTTCATGTTTTCTTAACTTTAGAAAGCCTTTTTGTGAAATATTTCTTGAGATGAGGGAATAAGTATTGTAAGTTCAATTGTTTCTCTAGTCTTAATTTCTATAGATTTAAGTAACATTAAGTTAAATAATTTTTTATTTTAAAATAACATTTATAATTTTATAAACATAATAATAAATTAATTTTATTTTTTAAATGACTGGAAGCATATATGCCAAAACATTAACAATTCATTTTTTAAGTAGTAAAATAAATATTATTTTATTTTTGCTCTTCTTCTGTAAGTTTTTTAATTTAAAAAAATTAAAACAAGAGTTAGAACTGTATCAGAAGTATCTGATAAAATTTTTCTCTGATTTTCCCAGTTCTAGTGAGAATTTTTGTCTTGAGCAACTGAGGAACTTGTAAAGCTAATTATATACCTTATCATGAACATATTATAATATGTATGAATGTATAAATGTTTTTACTACTGGAAAAAATAATTTTTCACTTAATGTGTATTCTTCCTACTCTCACCTGCTCTTCAAATCATGACTTATGCCTGTTCTTCCCTTTGTTCAGTGGATTGAAGGAAAGACAAGGCGGTATAATGAAAAGGTTGGCTTTCTATTTCCTCACTTAGCCTCAAGTTAGTAGCTTCTCTTTCCAGGCATTCTGCCTCATCTATAACAATGCCTGATGATAGCACTTCAGTAAACTACTCTGAAAAGACACTTGGGTTGGAATTGGGGAGCATGAAAAAGAACTGAATATTCTCAATCACACTACATATCCAATGGGCCACAAGTAGGGCACCAGGACTATTGGTGGGTGGCTGGCTTATGGCTGAACCAAGATGCTGAGCCTTGAAGATGAAGGCCAACAGCACAAACACATTGGTTACTTTTTAAACTCTTAAATGTTCCTATTATTTTTCTTTCTTTTTAACTTTAGTAGTACATTTAATTTAATTTCCTATTCTTTTTCAAGGACTTACAAGGGGGTAAGATTGGGAGGACATAGTAAAGAAAGCATGTTCCATAACTTCATTATTATGCAAAAAAAAGAGAGAGAGAACTTAGGGAGGGACAAAGGTGCAAAGTAGCCATTTGAGAGCTCTTTTAGTAAAATCTCAGCTCAGCTCAGGACTTCACCCCTGCGCCTTCGTTTATCCTCATGACAAAGAGTTAAAGAGAAGTGTCATCACTGTGGTCCCCATTTTACTGTATAAATAACAGGGGCTCAGCCCAGTCAGGGATTTCCCCAAGGTCACTGTGATAGTGAGCGAGACAGTAAGGATTCCAAGCCAGATCTGCTTACACCCAAGCTGGTGCTCTCTCTTGTACTGCCATCTTTCATAGATAAAGCCATTACCGCCCTAAGTTCATTTAGCAAATGAACAAAGCAGAGAACCTGAAGAAATGCATGAAAAAAAGCTTTCCCAATTTCCTAGTCCCATGTAGTGAAACCTCTCACTCCTGACTTGACCTGTACCTTTTTCTCCATGGAAAGCATTCCATCCACCTGCTGGGAGTCCTCCACACGCAGCACACAGAGCTCAGCTGGAGCTGATGCAGAGGAAGCGAAATTGCTTGTGGGGAGGCTGTGGAGTCACACACATGAACTTGCCCCTGAGAACTTCATTCCCCATGTCCTCTCATGTCCATATGTATATGACTTAATTGATCTGCTTGAAGCCTCGTCAGCTCACCAGTTGGCGCCATGGAATTGTTCTTACATCTAAAGAAAAGAATAAAGTTTTTAGAAAATATTGATGTGCTATCTATTTCTAGGATGCTGGGGAGACTTTAGTTCTCTGTCTTTTCAAATATCCCTTTTACACAGGGATATATATATATATATATATATATATATATATATATATATAATCCTGACCATAATACCAAGCTTCACTCACACCATGGCTTTTGGAGATTAAAAAACCAGGTTAGATTAGATTAGACTCATTACAAATAAATTCTTTTAAGAAGTTAAATACCCATTATTTAATTTCTAGTTGGATCCCAGGTGAACAAATGACCTTTGACTTTGATTTTAGCACTTCCACCACCTTGACACAACTAATTTAAATTGCGCAATTTTAGCAGCTCAATTATTCTTCCCTATATTATGCAAGTACTTAATAATCTGATCAGTAAAGACTTTTACTTATTGTCATTTCTTTCTCTCTCCCTTTTTCTACCAGTTTCTAACTTGTGGCCTCATTTCTTAGCCAGCAAATGGTCTCATGCTCAGAAACACCTATCGATATTAAGATATTTTCTTTTAGCCGAAACCGGTTTGGCTCAGTGGTAGAGCGTCGGTCTGCGGACTGAAAGGTCCCGGGTTCGATTCCGGTCAAGGGCATGTACATTGGTTGCGGGCACATCCCCGGTGCAAGAGGAAGCTGGTCGATGTTTCTCTCTCATCGACATTTCTAGCTCTCTATCTCTCTCCTTTCCTCTCTGTAAAACACCAATAAAATATATTTTAAAAAAAGATATTTTCTTTAAAATTTTCCTTTTGGTGCCCAATTGATAAGGAAAGGCCAGCTAGAAATGGTGATGAAAAGAATGGAAAGAGGATGGTAAAATTCAAATTCAGGAAGGGTAAGTGTGAGACAAAAATTCAATGAAAGGCAGAAAGTTTGGGGTCCAGATGTAGCCAGCCCTTAAGCTCAATGAACAGAATTAGCATCATCAGTAAATTGAGCTGAAGATGAAGTTAGCCACTTAAAAATCCATTCCAATCAACTTTTTTCCTTGGCCAGATAAGCACAAGCTGGTTGAGATTGCTATGAGGTTTCCTTCCCTCCATTTCTCATTTTCTACCTAATTTCTATCTTTGCCCAATATATTTCTGAGAATTGCTTTGGCCATTTTCAGATAGAGAGTGTTGTTCCACTGGGTCCTATTCAGCATTTCTATGAGTGCTTTGAAAGAAAAGGGCTGGCTCATAAGGCAGAGTCTGGCTTGATCTGGAGACCTATATCATAATTGTGATATTTTGGTCTAGGTGATGTCAGAGGAGACACTTTTTTCTGACACAACAAATAGAACCTTTCTACCTTTAGTGGATTTTCAAATGTCAATTGTACATAAAGTGGCTAAAAAACTAAGGCTGATAAACTCCTTATTCTCCCATAACAACAAAAGTAGAGTACTCATAATAAAAAAAATTTCAGTATTCAAATGTCATTTACTAAGAATACTATATCCTTATAATAAAAAAAATTAAGAAATGAACAGTACACCAGAGCTATTTCTTATTCTTTCTTCAAATTTTACAAATATAATTTTTTAAAAAAAGACTTTCATGTTTAGGTTTCCCTTCTTATAGTCCTGAAATGATTCAGTCTGCCTGGTTTACACTCTCAACCCCACCTTCCGGAACCCCACCATATAATGATTGAAAGGAAGTTCTGTTGCCTTTCATCTATTTAGAATGTTACATTTGGTCTCCAGATCTGCAGTATTGCATAGATGATCCCATATATGTGTGTCTAATACAAGAGACAAACCATAGAGCAAGACCACTAGAAGTGTACCCCGTATTGACAGAAAGCCAAACAAATCTCATTTCCTCTTTTACTTAACAAGTAAACCTTTGACAAAGATGAAAGTTATTGTTCCCTTGGATGGCATCAGCAAGCTACAGATTCAGGGAGGAGTGCATTTGTATAATGTGTGGTTAGAGGTTAATCAATATTTCATTTCTATTTCACGGCAACCAAATGCTCACACAGGTTATTTGGTTGTTCTTTGGCATTTTTTAGTTAAATGAAATTAATTTATTCCACAACTATTTATTAAGTGCCTACAACAGTCATTGTTACATAGTAGGCATTTAGTCGCTGTTGATTCATAGAGCATTTTTTGAGAACTTTCTAGATGCATACTCAATACTGAATTCCCTGGCTAAAATAATTCATAAGCAGGCATGTAAATGTTCCCCTGTCAGAGCCCAGAATCTATGACTACGAAATCATTTGCATATCAAGCATTTCTGGCCTCTTCCTTCTTCTACCCGTAGCCAGTCTCACCACTGCTAATGAGACAAGTGATCTGATCGCTTGAGCAATGTGCCCGTAAATCCATCTCTAAGGCTCTGCTCTACTGTCTGTCCTCCCCTGGGCCCACTGCAGGAAAATAGGCACCATTTGAAACCTGAACCATCCACTGCCATAGAAAAGCACATGAATCAAAAGCCCATGGCAAAGTCTGATACTGGATAGTTCATTCTCTGTGTGTGTGTGTGTGTGTGTGTGTCATATTGGTTTGCTCAAAAGAGCAGACTCACCAAAAGCTACCACCCCAACAGCTCTTGTCCTACTGTGGAGCTTAGAGATGAAAATAAGCCTACTACTCCCCCTTGAGGATCTCCTCACCTGGGCACCTTCCTGGACCCCCCTTTTCTTCCCATGTGTTCTTTGGGCCTCCCCCTGCACTTCAAAAAACTCTCAGAAATCCCAATCATCACATTCTAATAAAATCATTTGTTTGCATGCTTCTTGACAACAAACACTTTGGCTTATTCATCTTTGAAGCTTGAGCACCTCACATGGATGGTTTTCAGATAGATTTTCTTTGTTCTTAATAAGCCAATGAACAAGTATCTCTTAGCCAGAGCCCGTGAGCCATATAGACATTGAAATTATCCATTCAACCTGGTGCCTACCCACATAACAGCCCTAAAGGTCCTTGCTATCTCATCAAATTACATAAAACCTAGAAAATATTTTGCTCAATTATGCTATTAGAATTAAACAACGTAACTTTTGAACAGGCATGACCTTGGATCTACTACAAATCCTTTAATTACACAGATGAGGAATCTGAAGTCCCAAGAAGTTAAATTAAGGTCATACAGCTAATAGACAGCAGAGAGAGAGTATAGAATGTAATTCTCCCTGCTCTCTTCCCAATGCTTGGCTTATGGTCCACAGTCCAGAATCAGCCTGTTGAGGTTCCATTTCTGAGAGGCTTGTGGAGGAGCTTGGGGAAGGCACTGGCAGTTGAGCTAGATTCACAAAGAGGGAGACAACCTCCACCAGCTTCTCTATTTGTTTTTCCATTCCAAAGGCATAAACACTGGCCAAAAAACTGTCGTGGTGCAAAGAATAAGAAAGAGGAGAAATCATGGAAATCTACACGATATGCAGCTAATGCACCTTGGGACAGTTTTAGATTTATAATCAAGGATCAAGATGGACTGTCTCCAAGTCAGATCTTCCATAGTAACTGAGCTCCAGAAGAGAACTTTGGACCTGCCCTGTCACAGATCTGTGTCCCTGAGATGGATCTAAAATGTGTATAGCCCATAAGTTTTGAAAAGTGAGAAGGAAACACTTCCTGAAGCTTTCATCATGCAATACTTCATCCCTCAACTCACCAAATGTCCATGGAGTACATACTAAATGCCAGGCAAGGAGCTGAGCACTGTGGCTACAAAGACGAATAAAACAGAATCTCCCTCTGCTCTAGGGTGCTCATGGACTGTGATATCTCCCACCAAGAACCCTTTAGAGGCCTAGTATAAGTCACATCTGTGCACACACATGCACACACCTACACACACAATGCATTAGAAACACATTCGAGTCTCGCTCACAACTCACTATTTGATACTCAACACCTACACCAAGAACCCTAAGCTTTCTGTCTCACTACTTAGGCATCTCTTGTCCTATGTCCTCAAAAAAAAAAAGGCAAGTATGTCTAAATGCTGTGAAGGTTTATGGATTGTGTCTTTGAACACTGCTTCAGAAGAGAGGAGGATTTGAGCAGCAGAAGTCCTTAGGCAGGAGAAAGGGTGAGTTAATTCCCTTACCAAACCTTCCCTCTCAGACAGAATGAACACGATCCTAACATAACTGAGAGGTACTGCTTCTCTTCCGGTACCAAATTGTGATTCTGGAGGTATTCGCAATCAGCACCATATTTGCAAAAGTCGCAGACAGAAGTTGAAGAATATTTCACAATGCTAAGCAATGCTTGTTAATCTTGAATTTATCATTATGTAGATATGGACATAATACATATGAAGCATAATAAAAATTATATTGGCAACCAAATGAACAGTATGGTGTTTTATATTTATAAAAATAGCCAAATGTACAAGTAAAATTTAGATGCCAGCTTCATCTAAAATTTGTTATTTTCATTTATTATAATTGGTTTTCACCTTGTAATCAATGAAAATAAATTTATATCTTGAATATTTTAGGGTGAACGTAATTTTTAAAACATATGATAATTTTAATTTTTTTATCTTTACAATTACTCTGACATTTTTTCAAAATGTAATGAAATTTTACATTTTTGAGGAAAAATACATTTATTCTCCAATTCTTTAGTTTATTTCTATAAATATAATTTTAATTATGAAAAATATTAAGTAAAACAATATAACTAGTGATTTTGCTATAAAGAGAAAGATATCTTATAGAATAAATACATTATAATTGATGATATATGCATGTGTTTTATTCAATCAGACATCATTAGCCCATAATAGAATACCAGGACATACACAGTGATAATTAAATGTAGTCATCTTTAACATCATGCCAATTTTTTATTATATAGAAACCATGGCTTCCCCCACATTCATTTTATTCTGTCATTACAAAGGTATATCTGTCAAAGTAGAAAGAACAAATTTCATTTCACAGTTTGTTAGCTTGATTTGGAACCTCTATGCATGCGTAGTTTGTGGGCCTCTGTCCTCTCGTCCCAAGTGCTGAAGTGTTAGGGGCAGCCAGTGTATAAGTCACCAAAAGTTAACATGAAGCTCCAAAGTAAGAACAACGTCAGTAGGAAAACAAGCCTCTTCCCTCTTCTTGAAGTCAGGACTCCTTTTCTTGAATACTCAGAGTCTCAGGTGGAACCTCACAGGCACACAAGGCTACCGAGGCTGTTACATCATGGAGCTGAGATCAGAGAAAGACTGACTGGCTTTGCCCAGTGTTCCTGGGAGGACTGCCCTATGCAGACAGAGGTAGTGTGTGTAGTTTAAGGGTTCCACAAAGTACAAAAAAAATGCAAATATAACAGGGATTTTCAGGTTTAGAGGCTCTGCCAGTGGTTGACGTGTCCTGATTGCTCTGGGACTGAGGGGTGATCAGTCCTGGAAATCCCCTGCTTGGCTCTAATTGGATGGTCTCGGTGGGTCTGCTCCATTGTAGCGTTCACAATGATCTAAGCAAGGCTATGGTGAAACACAATTATCCTACTTTCTAGTTTTCATTTCAGAACTCTTGGAGAGAAATACATTAATCTTCCATTTTCAATGTCTTATACTTTCTGTACCTTTTATGAAGCTTTTGGTATGTTTCTTGACTTCTCCATTTAATCTCCCAAAACAACCTTACTCTTAGATTATATACCTCATTCCTCAAAAAACAGACATGATTAAAGTCTGGTACATTTTTCTCTCTTTGGCAAGTTTTATACAGTTATTTTGAAGTTAGCTAAAATGTCTCTCAATTGACACAGGGTTGCCTGTGTCTGTCTTCATGCCTTAATCACCTTTCACGTTATAGAATAGGTTCTTACATTATCAGGCACCCACTGACCTTATGAAAAATTAAATAAACAAACAAAAGAGGAAAAGAATGGCAGCATGAGTAAAAGGGAACCCTATTTAAATAGTGCAGGCAACATCCACTCCCCCTCTCCCCCCTTCCCCCCCACCCCGCTTCCACACACACCCCTACACTACCCCCATTCCATACCACCCAAAGAACACATGCTTGAATGAACCTGAGTTGGGAACCTTGAATCTGCCATGTCCCATGAACTGAATGTGATTCTAGGCATTCTTTCCAGACATGATCCCTAAATGCAAGCCAGCCACACATGAGAATCAACTGCAGAAGCATCATTCTGTTCCAAAGTTGGAGGAAAACGACCCGCGCCGAGGTAAACCTTGATGTAAGCCATGACGTATAGTTATTTTTAAAATATATTTTGTTGTTGTTGTTTTTACAGAGAGGAAGGAAGAGGGATAGAAAGTTAGAAACATCAATGTGAGAAAAATATTGATCAGCTGCCTCCTGCACACCCCCTACTCTAGGGATGTGCCCACAACCAAGGTACATACCCCTGACTGGAATCGAACCTGGGACCCTTCAGTCCACAGGTCAACGCTCTATCCACTGAGCCAAACCTGTTAGGGCTGGAGTATAGTTTTAAGTGCAGCCCCACCTGCCTCTAGGTACTTAGTGAATAGCATCTGTATTTGATCCATCCTTTGTGTCCCCTGCAGCTAAACACAGTGCTTTGAACTGAGAGGTGTGTTTAGAGAAACTGTTTCGAATGAATGAATAAAAAATAATTTTCCAAGTATTGAAACGTGTGTCTCTCTCGCGGCCCAGTGATCCATGTAATGAAATGAAATGATCATCAGATGGCTAATACAATATTGATGCTAGCTATTTCTAAGATCCCACTAAAAATAGTGTCTCTCCAAACGTGGTCACCAGATCACCTGGTTCAGAATTAGTGAGATACACTTAAAAGCAAATGCATGGGCTCCATCCTATGTCTCTTGATTAAGCATCTCTGGGAGTGAGGCCCTGAGCTTGCATTTCCTCACTCTTGCCAGGTGATTGTGGTGCACTGCAGAATTTGAGGCCCAATGTGTAGGTGGCTCTCAGCAGTGTCTGTGCCTTAGAATCACCTTGGGAGGTTTTGTTAACTAGCAATACCTGGCCCACCGGAGACTAATAAATCAGAATCTCGGGGATGGACCTGCCATCATCATGTGTTTAAAGCTTCTCGATGATTCTAACACGTAACACGCAGTCAGGTCTGAGAGCCACAGCTTCAGATGCATCTTTCTTTCACTCCAGCCCACTTACAGTTTACAGTCTCAGCTACATTCAGCAAACAGTGGGTACTGGGAAAGAACCAGAGAGGAACAAGGAAAACAAAACCTACAAATGTCAGAATCTGTGGGAAAGCTAAACTCTGGGGAACATGGCTCTCAGCACAGGCTTTCAAAAGCAGTCAGCAAGACAGTCAAAATCACCGTTTCTCACCAAACCAGTAAAAGAGTGACATTTGATGGAAGCACCATAAAGAGGTTCTTTGATACCGTATGCATGTTACCTATTAATAATTAAATTGAAATCATGTCACTATTCTTTGGACTATTTCATGGTACTTCTCATTGAAATTAGAAAAGAGGAAAATTTAATCTATTTTAAAGAGCAAAATGTTTAACTGTTCTCTGAACAAAATACTTATTTTACATAAGCAGTTGGTATAAATCTATGCCTATTGCTTCTTATGAGCCTCCCAAACACTATGAGCTGTAAGTAGGAAATTACTTTTGTCCCCATTGTAGATACAGTAAAACTCAAATGGAAAAGGTTAAGTATCCTGCCCAAAGCCACATACTTGACAAGTGTAAGAGTCAGTATACAACCTATGCTTCTGACCCAAATCAGGTTATTTCTTTATTCCATTCAAGTTCATCAATACTATCCTTCCGCTAAAAAGAAAAAAAAGGGGGGGGGGGAATTCAGATTATATAGAAAAATCCCACTTGCCTGCATAACCCTTATAATACTTATTAATTTCTGTTTTGCATTTTATACTTACTTATAGAGCCAGATATGTATTGCTGTTCTGCTTAAAGAGGAATGGTATATGTGCTTCATATTTCTGTTTCCCCACAATACCTAGCTCTGAAAAATCATAGGTGGTCAACACATTTTTCTTGGATATTTGAATGAAAATAAGAACAAAATTTTTTTACATTTTCAGATTGCAAAGCCTTCATCCCAGAACAAATATAATCCTGTTAATTATCAACTAATGTTCTTTTCTTTAAGAATATTCATCTGTTTTCCTCTTACAGTGGTATTACCAACATCATTACTAACCTTGTTGTTGTCAGCCCAAATTTTAACCAGAGATGGGAATTATATACCAGGAGTCAATATGATTTAAGAAATCAATGTTTTAATTCCAAACCAAAATATTCTTTCTTTTATTTTTAGCATTATTGAGGTATAACTGATTAATAAAATTATAATATATTTAAAGTGTACAACATGATTTGATATGCATACATTGTGAAATGATTCTCACCATAAATTAACATATGCATCACTTCAGATAATTACCTGTTTTAGACACAAGTTCTACTTTCATCAAATTTCAAGTGTACAATCCAGTATTATCAACTATGATTACTAAGATATATATTAAATCCTTAGAGCTTAACATCTTATAACTAGAAGTTTGTATCCTTTTATCAATCTCTCATTTCCTCCATCCACCAGCCCCTGGCAACCACCATCCTACCCTCTGTTTCCATAAATTTGACTTTTTAAAAAAAGATTCCACATGTAAGTGATACCATGCAATATTTGTCTTTCTCTATCTGGTTTATTCACTTATAAATGAATAAAGAGTAATTACATTTTCTTTATTCATTTATCTGTTGATGGACACTTTGGTTGTTTCCTTACCTTATAACTACTATGACTAATTCTGCAATGAACATGACAACAGATACCTCTTTGAGATAGTGAATTTATTTACTTTGGATATATACTCAGAGTGGGGTTACTGGATGAAATGGTATTTCTCTTTTTAATTTCTTGAAAAACTATCATATTATTTTTCATAGTAGTTGTATCAGTTTACACTCCCCCAATAGTATTTAAGGGTCCGCTTTTTTCTACATTCTTGTCAGCATTTATCTCCTTTTTTTTTTTCTTTCAAAATAGACATTCTAATTGGGGTGAAGTGACATTGTGTTTTTTAAAATATCTAAAAATAAATTATTTATTTATTTATTTATTTATTTATTTATTTATTTATTTATAAATTATATTTATTGGGTTGACATCTATACTACTAAAAGCCTAGTTAGCCCTCACAATCTCACGTGACAACCTCAAATCATCACAAGATGGCCACCACAAGATGGCCCACCCTCACATCGTTACAAGATGGCCATCCCCACATCATTACAAGATGGCTGATCCCATGTCATCATAAGATGGCCACCACAAGATGACCACCACAAGATGGCCAACAGGGGAGGGCAGTTGGAGGCGATCAGGCCAGCAGGGGAACTGTTAGGGATCAATCAGTCTGGCAGGGGAGTGGTTAGGGGGCAATCAGGCAGGCAGGCAGGCAGCAGTCCTGGATTGTGAGAAGAATGTCCGACTGCCAATTTAAGGCCCATCCCTAAATTGGAGGTCTCAGACTGGAGAGAGTGCAGGCCAGGCTGAGAGATGCCCTCCCATGCATGAATTTCATGCACCAGGCCTCTAGTTGGTTAATAAAATCTTATGTATTTCAAGTATACAATTCTATGCTATGTCATCTGTATATTGCATTGTGTGCCCACTGCCCAAAGTTAAATCTTCTTCCATCACCATATATTTGACTTTCTTTAATCTTTACTACTCCCCCAACTCTTCCCTCTGGTAACCATCTTACTGTTTCTGTGTCTATGAGTTTTTGTTAGTTTTTCTTAATTGTTGCTTCCAGTTTTATATCCTACATATGAGTAAAATGATATGGTTCTTGACTTTTATTGTCTGGCTTCTTTCACTTAGCATATTCTCAAGGTCCATCCAGGTAGTCACAAATGGCAGTATTTCATCTTTTGTTATGGCTGAGTAGTGTTCTACTGGATATATGTACCACGGCTTCTTTATCCAATCACCTATCTAAAGACACTTTGGTATCTCCATGTCTTGGCCACCATGAATAATGTTGCAATGAACATTATTGTGGTTTTGATTTATATTTTCCTCATAATTAGTGATATTGAGCATCTTTTCATATATCTGTTGGCCATTTGTATGTCTCCTTTGGAAAATGTCTAGTCAAGTCCTTTGTCCATTTTTAACTAGTTTTGTTTCTATTGAATTATATGAGTTCTTTGAATATTAACCCCTTATTGGATATGTGGTTTGCAAATATTTTTTTCCATTTAATACATTGCCTTTTCATTTTGTTAATGGTTTTTGTTTTTTCTTTGCTGTGCAGAAACTTTTGAGTTTTATGTACTATATCTTATCTATTTTGCTTTTGTTGACTTTGCTTTTGGCCCAATATCAAAGAGCTTACCCCTATGTTTTCTTTTAAGAATTTTATAGTTTAAGGTATTACATTCAAATATTTAATCAATTTTGAGTTTATTTTTGTTTATGGTTTGAGTAAAAGTAGAGATTCATTATTTTGCCTGTGGATATCCAGTTTTCCCAGAACACTTTATTAAAGAAACTATTATTTCCCCATTGTATATTCTTGGCTCCTTTGTCTAAGATTAATTGACCATACATGCATGAATCTATTTCTGGGCTCTCTATTCAGTTTCATTGATCTAGTGTCTGCTTTTATGTCAATTACATATACTGCTTTTATTACTATAATTTTGTGATGTATTTTGAAATCAGGAAGTATGATACCTCCAGTTTTGTTCATTTTTCTCAAGATTACCTTAGCTATTTGGGTCTTTTATGGTTCCATACAAATTTTAGGATCATTTGTTCTATTTCTGTAAAAAATGACATTGGAATTTTGAATAGGAATTGCATTGCATATGTAACTCACTTTGGGTAGTATGGACATTTAAACAATATTTATTCTTCCAATGCATGAATATATGAGCACAGATGATCTTTACATTTATTTGTATCTTTTTCAATTTCTTTCATAAATGTTTTATAGTTTTCAATGTACAGATCTTTCACCTCCTTAAATTTGTTTATCAGTATTTTATTCATGTTGATGCTATTATAATTGGGGTTTTCTTAATTCCTCTTTCAGACAGTTTGTTGTTAATGTAGAGAAATACAATTGTTTCTGTATATTAATTTTGACTTCTATAACTTCAATGAATGTGTTTATTAGTTCTAACAGTTTTTGTGTGTGGAATATTTACAGTCTTCTGTATATACTATCATGTAATATGCAAACAGAGACAACTTTATTTCCTCCTTCCCAATTTACTTTCTTTTCTTTGCCTAATTTGTCTGGCTAAGAACTCCAGTACTATGTTGAATAAACAGGGTGAGAGTATGCACTCCCGTCTCATTCCTTGTCTTACTCCTGATCTTAAACTCTTCCAAAAAATAGAAGAGAAGGGGATACTCCCAGACTTATTTTATGATGCCAGCATTTCCCTGATATCAAAGCCAGACAAGGACTATACAAGAAAATAAAATTACAGGTCAATTTCCCTGATAAACCTATATGCAGACATCCTCAACAAAATATTTGCAAAACAAATTCAATACTACATTAAAAGGATCGGACATCATGATTAAGTTGTATTTGTCCCAGAGATGCAAGGATGATTTCGCATACACAAAACAACAAGTATGATATGCCACCTTAACATGTGAGTGATTAAAATCATAGGATCATCTCAATAGATGCAGAAAAAAAATTGACTAAATTCAATATCCCTTCATAATAAAAACTATCCATAAAAATGGGTACAGAAGGAACATACCTCATAATAATATAGGCCATATGTAATAAGCCCTCAGCTAACGTCGCCTTCTTTCTGGACTTTACAAAATGATCCCTACTTTTTTTTTCTTTAGGACACAATTTTTATTCTTGAAGCTGAAGGAAACAAATTCAACAGTTCTAAACAGCCAACAGTAACACTTTTTCCAGTAAAGATCCCTATTTGACAAAAGCCAAACTCCTGGGCTCTTTCTGGTGGTTTCTAGAATAATTTTTAAAAAATTCATATATTGCACTTAAAGTCATTGTCAAGAACTTTACTCTGGTCCTGGAGAGTGTGGCTCAAGTGGTTGGGCATCATCCCATGCATCAAAAGGTTGCCAGTTCGATTCCTAGGTTGCAGGTTCAATCCCTGTTAAGGGGTATGCAGGAGGCAGTTGATAGATGTTTGGCTCTCACATAGATGTTTCTCTCTCTCCCTCCCTCCCTCCTTCTCCCTTCTTTTCTCCCTAAAAATCAATAAAGAATTATTTAAAGAAAGAAAGGAAAAAAAGAATGTACTCTGTTCCCAGACAACGCTGAAGTTGCAGACATTGAGCTTCTTCTGCTAATGAAATGAGTTCCTATTCCCAGTATGGTATATGAGGCCAATAAAACATTTTTGCAATTCCATTGATTTCAGGTAGTGTCTTCATTCCAAGTAGGTTTTGAGATCAAATATATGGAAATTATACTCCAAATTTAAAAGAGAACTTTCATGCACATGAGTAAATGCTTCTTCTCTGAATTAAGATCTGGGTCAAGTTTTTAAATTTCAGATGGATGTTTTTCCCTTTTGGTATCAATGTCTGCCAGTAAATAAAAATTTGGGTTGCTCCAAATTAATATATTGGACCTAGAAAACATTTTACCTCCTCCCTTTCTCAAACCTATTGAAAGAACAACAAAGATACACAAAAATAATAACAATTATAAAAGTTATAAGAACTGAAGAATAGGACATAAGTGGGCCAAAGATGTGGTAAATTAACTTGAAAATGAATGGCATATGAGATTACACTAATGGAAAAAAAACAGAACGAGAAAAAGTACAACTCTGAGAATAAGAAAAGGCACAAGAGAAGTACAGTGAATGTGGGAGCTGCTACTCCACAAAAGGACCTCTGAAATCGGAGGTCTGGAAGTGAGCAGGCACTAATGCAGCCGATTGAAGAATCTATGGGCAGTGCTTTTAGGTGGTGCATAATGAAGAAGGCTATGTTTCTTATATCAACAAGAAAAATGAAAGGAAACTAGAAATTCCAATAAAAATAAAATGCTGTACAAAATGTCATGGCAAAAATATGAAGCATGATTATAAGAAATTTGTAGAATCTAAGAAAAGATAATATTGAACTTGGAACTTGAAATATTCTATTTTAAACATTCTTGATTTAAGAACATAAATTATATTTACTTTCTAGCCACACTCTGATTCTGTAGTGAATAATATTGAGCAATATTATAATATTGTCAATTATGCTGATTACTTTTTGTTTTTCAGAATAAATGTGTAGATAAAGCAGGAAATAATTAAAGTTACTATTCAGAATGTAAATGTTGCCAACCTTGGCAATGTAAAGACAATAGAACTGATGGTAGGTGTCACAGGAGAGGAAGAGATGGGAAAGAATGTAGAAGTGATCCACTGCATCACATCTTACACCGTGGATAGTTATTCAGTGTATCTGAAGCTGATGGGAACGAGAAATCTATAAATAATAAAAGGGTAATATGCTAATTAGACAGGGCATCATTCCAGACATCCTTCTTGACGAAGCCAGGGCAGGAGGAAAGCCACCCTGGGTCCTGGGTGCCTGTGGACAGCCCAGGAAAAGCCAGCCTGGGTCCCAAGTGCCTGTGGCTGGCCCGGAGGAGGGAAGCGCAGGCCTCAGGTGCCAGAGGGAAGCCCGTGCTAGCACCTGGGTGAAGGAAGGCCTACTTTTGCATGAATTTTCGTGCATCGGTCCTCTAGTAAAAGTATAAACAGTAAAAGAGACAAAAGAAAAAAAGGAGCGGGGGAGTAGGTACCGTGAAAAGGAAGATGATGATCAATGAGAGCTGGTTACGCATTTTAGTTATTTTTTTACAGCAAGGACTTAAAGACAAGCTTGAATTTATAAGCTAAGAAATAGATAGTATTTAAAGTTCCATGAAATAGATATTTAGAGATATAGTGGTAACCTCTAGAAGGCTAAAAACAGAAAATATCACAGCTGGTGGCATCCTGGGAATTGGGCTATAGCTAATGGAAAGACACAGATGGTTCATCAGGCACCCTTATCTTTGATCAAAATTTTATTCCTATGAGCATGTACTTTTAAGATTCTCATTCACATGCTGATTTATAAAACCCAACGTTTTCCACCTTTTCCACTTTAAGGCCCTCAATTAATGAGAAAATGACTCCATACAATGATAGAAACCTGACAGGCAGGTAAAATTCCCATGGTCTTCAACTCCAAGGTCAGTGTCCACCTCACTGGAATTCTCCAAGTCTGGTATGTGTAACTTTCTGGGGTGTAAGATCAGATCTTCCGAATATCACCAGCTGCCTGCTTGTTTTTCCTGCCAGAATCAGCATTTTTCTATGGATGCCAACTAATCTTACAACCAAGCATCATATATCTCTCTATATTTCTCTTTAATAATGTGTGCTGGTCAAGTCCAGGAATTCCTCAGAAAAAGCTGTTAGAACTGACATCCTAAAAATAAGACATTTCTATTTTGAGCTCTAGCAGAGGGTACACTTCTAGAGCACTCTTCGAAACTTCTGAATCCTAATGACAAGGATGGTAAAATGGCTATTAAATTCTAGAAATAGTCCCTCTGCCTAGTGTAAATGTCAAAGCCAAGTGCTAAAGAAACAAAGGACAAAATTTAATGCTGTGAATCTGCTTCAGGAGATGAGAGGTTGCCCTATTTTTTCCTCCACTCTCCATTTCCCTCCAGCCTCTAAGCATACCTCTAACTTCACTTGACCTTGCTTGGTTTAGCATATTCCTAGCATCACTTCACCCCCTTGGTTTATTTTTTCTTAGCATCAGTTTATTTTATTTGAACACATGATGTAATACTGAGAGAACAGATTAAATTATCAAAATTTCTTAAAAGAATAGACATTCAATTTGACAAAGTTGTTTAAAAGCACATAGAATTTTAAGGAATGCCAACTTATTGTGGGGTTTCAAATTAGAAAGTTTAAATAAGTTGGGTAAGGACACACAGCCTGCAAGTATTGGAGTGCAGCTTAGAATTGTTGTCTTAACTAAACAATGATTAGGCAAATGAAGAGATAATAATCTCTATACACCTCAAACTGATACACCTACAACAGACTTGGCGAGCATTGCCTGACCTGAAAATTGATGACGGTACCAAGTTTTTCTACATATTGGCAAATTTCTACTGAGGTTTATTCTAAGCTTTTAGGGGTTACTTAAGTTCAAGGAAATAAAAATATGTGGATTTTTTTCCTTCAGGTAAATCACAAAGAGATTGGGGCAAAAAAATCATTCCATCTGCCGAAACCGGTTTGGCTCAGTGGATAGAGCATCAGTCTGCAGACTGAAAAGTCCCAGGTTCTATTCCGGTCAAGGGCATGTACCTTGGTTGTGGGCATATCCCCAGTTGGGGTGTGTGCAAGAGACAGCTGATGGATGTTTCTCTCTCATCGATGTTTCTAACTCTCTGTCCCTCTCTCTTCCTCTCTGTAAAAAATCAACAAAATGTATTTAAAAAAATCATTCCATCTGATAATACCAATTCCTGAGAAAATTAAACAGCAAAGTGTTCTATTCTGGAATAAAAGGGATTTTTTAAAAAGGCTAACTTATTTTCATTCCAGTATTGCAGAATTAACATAAAAAATTTTTTTTTCTAAAATGTGTCAGCCTTTTAACCCAATTTTTCTTCTCTTTATATGCTTAAATGTAAATACATAATGTCTTGATTATTATGGACAACAGTCAAAAATTTTAAGAACACTGCCCTAAATCTATACTGACCATTTTCATAATGTATCTCTCTCTATTTTACCTTGAACCTCATCTATATTACCTGGGAATTTATATTGCTTACTAGAATTAATCTGAAAATAGATTATGTTTTACCAGGCAATACAAAGTGGTAATAATAGTTGCTTGGAGCACTGTGTTCGGAAGGATTTTAATGTTCCAAGGTCAGTGGTAAGAACGACCCTAATCAATTAATATATTTACTATGAAAGAAAAAAGAATAAAATGACATTACGTGGTTGTTTTTCTATCAGATGCTCAAATCTAACACAGTTTTAAGTGTGAGATAGTTTGTATTTTCTAAAATACAATATAATTTCATAAGTTGAAATTCTGTAATATAAAAATTTATACTGAGTCTTCAGAAATTACCAAAACTGTCAGTTATCCAACTGCCCCCAAAAGAAGATGGAAGTAATCCAATATAAATATCAACTTGTCATTCAGAGTCCTAGAAGTTAAAGTCATAGGAATCGTATGACATAGTAACTTAAGTCCTCTAACTTAACACCGTCTTTTTCTAAATTTAGTTGATTTCTCTAGGAATTATATCTATACATACACTAGAAATATTTTCTTTATTTTTTAAAAAATATTTTCTTTTTAATAGATAGGATTGCCTAGTAACAGATCATGTAAATATATCTAAACTACATATGATCAAGGAGAGATCATAGATCAGTGAGAAAGGGGAGGATGATTCTGGGACAACTAATTAACTACTAGCATTTTTTAAATGTTTCAGTTAGATCCTCATCTCACAAAAATATTAAAATTAATTGCACATGGATTAGATTTAAATGTGAAAGGTTATATCATTTTTTTTCATACCTACAAAATATAGGTGAATTTTTACCTAATTTCTAATTAGGGAAAGAATATTTAAGTTGAAATTAAATGGACATAATGACAAAGAAAAAGATCAAAGATAATAACTGTCATTGTTGTTTTTTCTTTAACAAAAACTAGAGGCCTGGTGCATGAATTCGTGCACCAGTGGGGTCACTCAGCCTGGTCTGCAGGATCAGGCTGAAACCAGCTCTCCAACATCCCCAAGAGGTTTCAGATTGCAAGAGGGTGTAGGCCAGGCCAGGCATGATTGGGGCTGGGAAGGACATGGGATGTTGGCCAGCCAGAAAGGAATGGCAGGAGGGCTCCAGGGCATGTCCGGCCTATCTTGCTCTGTCCCAACCAGCCAGACCTTAGCAGCAAGCTAATCTACCAGTCAGAGTGTCTGCCCCCTGGTGATCAATGCATGTCATAGCGATTGGTTGAGTGACCTTAGCATATCATTAGCATATTATGCTTTGATTGGTTGAACGGACGACCAGACAACCAGACATTTAGCATATTAAGCTTTTATTATATAGAACTAGAGGCTCAGTGCATGAAATTCATGCTCTGGGGTGGGAGGAGTGTCCCTCATCCCAGCCTGCACCCTCTAACAGTCTGGGACCCCATGGGGGATGTCCACCTGCCGGTTTAGGCCCACGTCCCATAAGTCAGCAGTTGGACATCCCTCTCTCACTCTGGGACCCCTTGGTCCTTACCACCTGCCTGCTTGCTGCTCCTTACCACTCAGGTCACTGCTCCTTAGCACTGCCACAGAGGTGTGAGAGGTTCCCACCACTGCCACTGCACTGGCCAGCCGTGACCCTGGCTTTTGGCTGAGCGGCACTCCCCCTGTAGGAGCACACTGACTACCAGGGGCAGCTCCTGCATTGAGTGCTATAGTGAGGTCTCCTCCAAATTATTATGGACATTTCAATGTGGAAAATGAGTGAGCCTGCAAGTTAAAGCTGAGACAGTTTGGGGGTTCACAGTGACAGAGAAAACAATTTTAAGATATAAGTAAAAATCCCAAAGACATACATGTGAATAATATATATGCAAATAAATAGCTCATATGTGATATTGTTGTTTCTTTCTTCCCACTCAGGGTCCAGAACAGAAATTACTTGGTCAGTAATCCTGTCTTATAATACAGTTCTTTAGAACAAGATGACCTAAATCCAATCCTAATTGTGCTAAATACTTGTCTACACCTAATAGTGCTTGAAAGTTCTAGTCTATTGTGTATATGGTAAATTCTACAGCCCAGCCAACTCAGAATTCATCAGTACCAAATTGTGAAGCACCAGATTTTGCTTTATCTTTCTCTAAATGACTATCTGTGCAGGTTCTTCATTCCCCACAACACCTTGCACTTTGGGTGGCTCCCCTGCTTCCATAGCCTTTCGAGTACAGCAGACCCCGAGAGCCGGATGTCCAGATTATAACAGTTAAATCCACATGGCTGCAGGACCCATACAGCAGTGGCTTCCGTCAGCTCTTAAATAAAATATTAGATGTGTGCCTATTGTTTGTGAGCTGTCCACCAAACCTTTTAAAGGGTATGTAGATTAGTTGGCCAACTGTTTGGTAATTGTCAAAGCCAGTTACTTGGTAACCCATAGAATACCATTCTCTGGAGGTAGAGTCTTTTTGCTAAGCAGTAAATCCAGGTAAAATAACCTTTCCCTAATTCTTATGTCCAGTTTTAAAACACAGGGTATAAGTTGGCTTGTCTACCCTACAGGCTGCCATCTCTTTTGTTTTTTTGCCCAAGCCATGAAATGAGTTCTGATAACTTGGTCAGCCCTCCTGTGCTGGAACTAGTTCACTGCTGGTGCAGGCTAGGAAGCAGGCAAATGGCAGGAGGCAGGTTTTGTGAGTCATAGTATCTCCCCTGCCAGGTAAGTATGGCAGGGGGCAGGTTTTATTCAGCTGTGCTCACAGGTTGCCACTGGAATAATGTACCTTCCAGATCTTGGTTTGTGATTGGCCAGTATATCAGTCAGATGGGCACAGAGAAGATCAAAACAATTACAGAGATTTAATGAAAAGGAAGGAAAGTGTGTGCTTGATGATATAACAACTCTGTTGCTGTTGTTATTATTTGTTTCATTTTAAAATAGCTTATTGCCCTCAATACTTACATAAATGCTTTTTTTTTCATTTTCTTTTTTTAATGAGCAAGAGCACTGAGAAGGAGGGGACTCAGGCAGGAAACCCTCATTTCAGTCTCCAGAGACTGAACCATCTTCCACCTCTAAGGGGTTAATTGCATATGAGATAATCAACTCCTTCCACAAAACAACAATACCTCTTACCACCTCAGAATTTTTTAGGAGGTCAGAAAATAATGTTACAGGTGAACAACTCAGGTAAATTCCACTATTCTTATTGTCTCATCTGGCAACATTTGAGTAGAAGAGATTTAAGAAAGTGGTGTTTTGGTTTCCTTAATCAACTATGAATTCAAGGACATCATGTTAACTGAAATAAGTTAGATATATGTGGAATATAAAACAACAAAGTAACAAACTAACAATATAAAACAAATTCACAGATACAGACCAACAGAATGGTGGTTGGGGGAGGGTAAATTGGGATCAAATATATAGCAACAGTTGGAAACTAGACTTTTGATTGAGCACACAATAGAGTACATATATATGTATATGTATATGTATATGTATATGTATATGTATATGTATATGTATATGTATATGTATATCTATATATTAGTATACATATATGCACTAATATTAGTACATATATGTATACTAGAACCCCAATGCACAAAATTCGTGCAAAAGTAGGCCTCTCTTCCCCCGGCTGCTGGCACCGGCTTCCCTCTGGCACCCAGGACCTGGGCTTCCCTTGCAGCCCTGGCTTTGTCTGAAAAGTTACCCATAAGGACATCTGGAAGGACATCAGTTCTAATTAGCGTATTATGCTTTTATTATTATAGATATCAAAATATAGTGCTGTACATCTGACCTTTATATAATATTATTAACCAATGCTATCTCAATAAATTTAACTAAAATAAAACCTATGAATTCAGTTGAACCTACTTGCCACTTGCCTGGAAAGTCACTGTCCTCAAAGACAGCATTTGGATGCTGCCTGAAATTCTCATTTGCTGGGGCCTTACCTTAGGTAGATCCCATTCATTAGTACCAGACCTGTCTTAACAGATATTTTAATAGGCAAACATTTTCTTTCCCAAAAGTTATATTCATCTTCAAAAGGATTCACAGCAATTCCTCCCAATAGCAATTTCCACTAATAGGTTTAAAATGTGTTTCCTCTTTTTTCTCTCTCGTTTTAAACTAAAATGTACACAAGGGTAGAAAAATCATGGGCTTTCAACATAGTCAGGGTCAGTGCAGAAGCCATTTCCACAGAGATAGCCTCTCTCAGGACTCCCAGCCGGAAGTGAAGGGCCTTTGCCAGCTGCCACTGCTACCCCACACTGGGTGATGGGTTAGAGTAATAGGTACTGAAATACAATCCCCCCATTTATTAACGGGACAGCCTTGAGCAAGTTACTTGACCTCTCCCCACTTCAATGTCTTCATCTTTAAAATGGGCATAAAATATATATTTTTTAAATTTAAAAACAGGTTGCTGTGAAAACTACATGAAATAATGCATGTAACCCTCTCGCCACATAATAATTTCCAGCTTTGATTATAATTACTTCTCTGGTGGCCACTTTGTGTCAAACCAACACTCACAGACGCCTATGGAGTGTGCACTGTGGGCAAGTCTCTGTGCTGGCCACTCCGAATCGTGCTAGAGTTAATGAAGATAAACCATTAAAACAAAGACCTCTTTGGGCATTCATCACTTAGTGAAATTGCATGGGTTTGTTGAGAAATGGGACTGCAGAGAGCATAAAGGAGCAACACGGCAGGAGCCTCGTGGGCGAGTGACACTCCACCAGCTGGGCAGCAGCAGCGTGGACGCCTGTGCTTGCTCAGCAAGTTCCCTGCACTGGAGAGGGCACCAGCACTTAGCTTCGCAGCTTCCTCCCGCCCAGGAAATCACCAGCCCAGGGTAAGTGGTCAATAAACATTTGCTCAAGATGTTGAGTCAGGAAAAGATGAGGCGGAGAAAAAGGAGGAGGCCGGGTTCAAAGGTTTTCCTATAGCTTTTGCTGTTCTTGTCTGTTTCCCTTTAGAATCTAAAATGCTCACAGTCCTTTATGGACTCCTTCGCAACATGGGTAAGTAGAGAGGCATCTTACTGTCCCCAGTACATGGAGGTAAGATTATTGAGGCAACATGCAACTGGACCAGGAGCCCCAAACTCTTAACAACCACATAAACAACAAAACATTAATTTGAACAAAATTCCAGGCAGGCTCTTCCCATACCGTCACAGAGTTTCCCCTGAAATGGCAATTTAGATAAACCAGTGCTTTGTGAAAAAAAAAAAAAGAAAAAAAAAAGTAGATACTCAGAGATTTCAATAAAAGGATCTTAACCATAAGAAGAGAGAGAAGTATTTCTCTGAGCACAGAAGGGCCAAACGCCCAGATGGGCTGGCCAAACTCCACACAGACACACTCCTTGCAGCTCCGTTCTACAGAATCTTCTTTGGACAGACCCTATTAAAAACCTGGACCAACGACAAGGGCCACAGCATAAAACTGACAGAGGAAAAAGACAGAAAGAATCCCCCAGCAGAGAGTAGTTGTTTTGGGTTAAAAGGAATTCTCTTAGCCACAAAGTAAGCTAAAGAAGCCATACTTCTCACCTGCAATGGGTGCATGGTGAATGGGTGGGTTGATGACTCTCTGTAGAACTCAAATAAAAATATCCTGTCACTTGGATAACACGCTCAATTGTTTTTGTTCCAAAACTTCACCCATTGTTGGATTGATAATCAATTGTCACATAGGATACAAAAAATTTTTAAAGGACTTTTACAGCCTTTTCATGCCTTATATTGGCACTAGAACCTTCTTACAATAATTTACTCGTTGTAACAATCTCCTTGTATATTGGGATGAGCCTTTGAATAGCATTACCTCATAAAGAAGTCACTTCCCTATTTCAGGAATAAAACTACCTTTGGATAGAGTCCAAGAGCCACTGCCACTTTAAAACAAATTGGTCTTTGTGACAAGCCATATATTAAGACTCCTGTGTGCTTTAACGTGAGTCCTAAAGAGCACTCTATCTCTGAGGCTCCATGTCAGAATCTCAAACTAAGATGTTCACTTTTTGCTATGTTCTGTCTCCAAGCATTAAAAGCCACAATATCTTGACAGTGGAGGCACATTCTATATTTACAATTCACACAAACAAGGCACATGTGCACATTTTAACACAAAACAAACCTAGATAAATATCCCTTTCTGCCTTGTGTATGTCGTTCAGCCAGGAGGCATAATTTTTGTCTCCTTATGCTAGTTTTTAAGCAAATAAGTTGCATTAGCATTTTCACTAAACTTTCTCTCCATTTTTTTTCTGGAGTTAGCAGTGTCTCTTTGCCCTGCACAATCAGAGGCCATCGCCTTCTCTGTATATCATTTCTACTTCCTGAACCCATAGCTCTTCAGAGCTGGGGACAATCCGTTCTTATTTTGAGACAGGGCATATTAAGAAACAGTAAAGGGTCTCCCCAAAGTGGGCTCTTTTTCAAACATGCGGACCCTTAGCATGTTACAAATCTGCTTGATTATTTTTACCTAGACAAAACTCTGTTAAGGATATTTTTTGTGAGGTTTAGGTTTTTTGTTTTGCCTTTTTTTGTCTCACAAAAACCAAGTGTTCTCCAGCAATGAGGCAACGGAAAAAATCAATACTTGCCATGTACCATGTAACCAATAGAATAAGGGGAATGATTTATGTATGGATGGATGCAGCCTGAATCAGCTGGGGCCTCGCACAGAGAGTGAGAAAGAGAGAGAGAGAGCCCGAGAGAGAGAATAGGGGGAGGTGGGGGGCGAGCCAAACTGCGGAGATTATTTCTACAGTGTGGCCAGATTTTTTTTCTTCCCCCTGCAGTAATAATCCCCTTCTCCAGCTCTGCAGGACATAGGAAGAGCCTGCAATCTGTGGAATAGGTGATGGCTCAGCTCTCCCTCCGTCCCTCAGAGTCATGATGCCATGCTCATGTTAAGGCACACCGAGAAGAGGAGCATAATGTATGGCCTGCAGCCCTTCAACCTTCCGGTCATCACCACCCTGAGAAAGGCAAGCGATGGGTCTGGAGCACTCGTTGACAGAGAGGCAAACTATCAAGAGGATTAAAGAAATGTTCCAGCACCGCTTCAGAAGAAGACCTGCGGGAAGGGCTCGCAGAGAACTACTCTCTACCCCAGGAGTTTCTGCTGGAAATAGAGTTTGAATAACTGGAAATCCAGGCGCTGCAGCATTTAAAGGTATTTCATCCTGAAGGTAACTTTTAGGGGAGCCGAGACTCTTGCTCAAAGCTTAGATATTAACTGTAGTTACGTGCTTGTGGTCTGAAGGTGCAAATAGCACCAAACCCGGCTACCTTCCGGCTGGATACGTGGCACTAGTGTATATTATTCACTCTGTGGTTGTGACTTTAAGCTAAACCTTTGCTTTAGAATTAAAATTGTGTATATTTTTAAATGACAAAAATTCCTACTTCCTGCTTCAAACTCGGGTGAATCATATAAGACTTTATAAAAGGCAAATTTGACCATTTCTTTGGAATAACTTTGCTTTTTTTTGAGATGTGTTTAAATAGATCTAAATGTATAAGTTACCCTTCTTTCTACATTGTACTTGACAGCTTTGTATTTCCATCAGTCTGTTGAAGAAGACTGAATTATGTGCTTTTATGAGTACACGGGTACTATGTGATTTTTTTTTTACAATGTTTTTGCATCCGTTAAGCCAGTTACAGTGTCAGTGTCACAGTTAGGCATTCCCCTAAAATACCCGGTGTTCCATATATGATTCATTACACTGTACATTATGCATAGAAATATATTATAAGTATAGAGTGTGGCAAAATAATGCCATCCCATTCATGAATGCTTAATTCATTACTGGGAGTGTTAATACCTATAAGCTATTAAAACAGCATTTTCTCCCCTTCAGTTGAAAGTGTCCATTCAACTCAACATTATTTGTAAACTTGCCTTACACAATGCTGTTATTTTAAAAATATGTATGTGAACCTTAAACAAAGTATATTGAACTCTCTTGATAAAATGCCATGTTGTTTTTAAATATGTGTGTTAACCCTATAACAATTATATTAAAGTCTCTTAATAAAATCCCATGTTGGTTTTTAAATAGACATATTTAAAGTATACTGGATGACAATATTTAGCATTTTTCCTCATATATGTTCACTTTTTAATTTTTTTCTTTCATTTAACACATAATTATCTTTTTTTTTGTTTTGTTCCTGGCATATTGTATTTAATTCCTTATTTACATTGTACAATTTATAAGTTAAGTGTGCATACATAGGATTAAGGATTAAATGTAAAGTGTAGTAAACTAAAAAATATAAAGAGCTATTCTCTGCAGTCTGCATTTTTTAAAGTGACTCTTCAGACTTTAATACATTTTTATAAGTGTTATTGAAGAAGTGTTAAGTTGAAGCACTATTAGTGACAAATGAGTAAATATTCTCATGTCTTCACTTAAATATCTAATCAAAATTATTTTGGGAAGATTTCTATGGAAACTAAATAAATATATATATCTTTCCTCTAAGGAAAATAAGAGTAATAAAAAATGCACTCCACAAGAAAACTACATGTAGTAAAATAGCTTTCAATAATTGTAATACAGAATAGATGCAATACAAACCAGCAGACACTCCACAGAACCCTTTTGAAAAGGGGAGACCAAGTAGCTATCTGCTGCTTCCACATACAAAATTTTTTACCTTTTGATCTTGATGTCATTTTCTCTCTTGCTCTTCTATTGGCCCAAACAGGTAAAACAACAGAAACCCACTACCATCTCCACTTTTGGTCCTGCTGCCTCCGACAAGCTGTGCAACGGAGGGTTAATGAGCACAGGACACCTGGAGATGGTCCAAAGAGAGTGGGGACCATGAAAACCAAGCTCAACCCTCTGCCCGAAGGAACGTTCTTCTAGGTGTGGGCTCACCTAAGAGCTAAAGCACATGGAAAGGCAGAAGAGTGGTCACAAGCAAGGTGCTCCCGCACTGTAAGGTAAGCACCAGCAGGACCTTTGTGCAGGTTCGTTTTTAGAGAAGTGTTACTGCCATTAATGAAAAACTGTTAACTGTAGCAGAGAAAAAGGTTAAAAGCCTGCCAAAGACCACAAATAGTGTTTGATGAGTCCAGCTGTGTCTGGTATACTATTTCAGGTGCATTGGATGACTACCTGGCACGTTGGCAAACAAGAGGATCCTAGCCCCAACCATAGGAGAAATACACAAAATGAGTGACAAACTAAGTGTAGGCAGGAGAGAGATAAATAAGAAGCCCGGGAGCTGTATTTCATTGTTAGTTAACAGAGTGCCAACATCATCTTTTTGTTTAAAAAGTGTATGTCTATGAAAGATAACTTTCTAAGTTCTAACAAAAGCCAAATGATCCTTTCCCCAATATGAGATAAATTTCCTATAAATATCTGGAGTTAAAAAATGCACAAATGAAACTCATGTTGGCATCTTCTGGCATGACAAAAAAAAAGCAAACATTATTATGAACAGGGTCTCCAGTGAACACCTGCTATGGTTTATTCTTTTCCATCGGTGGCTAGAATTTTACTGATGAAATACTCATTAAAAAGAAAATCAATATCTGAGCTTAACCGCCTGCTTTGTTTTAGTAACTCAAATATTTTAAAAAACTGATTAACATAAAGAACTCACTATTTAGGAAATATAAGTGAATATTTCACAATGCTATCATTCCTTAAAAAGGAAGAAAAGATAAAGTTATCATTTATTTAACTCATTCACTCACTTAATAAAAATAAATGAAAGAACTAATAAAAACATGTACATTTTTATCTCCCAAAGTCTAATTTCATCCTTGCACTAATATAAAATAAAAATGAAAACAAAAATTAATATATGTAAAAACATTCTACTATCAAAAACAGATATTATTACTTCTAAATATGTCTGCTTATACCTAAGAGATAACTTGCAGGTTCTCCACTAAACACACACACACACACACGCACACACACACACACCTGCTTCCTACTCACTTTATTTCTTTTTCCTTCAATTAGTCTCTAGTAGCCAGAGCATTTGGTTGAGTGTAGTTTAATCTGAACATAGTTGGATAGCAAGTTTCTATTTTCTAACCCAAACAAATTCACCTTAAAATGCATATAATTTGGACTCTATTTAACAGAAAACCTAAATAAGGACAACAAAATGTGACATTGCATTTCTATTCACTGATACACTGTTTAACGTGATTCCCTGCACTTTCTAGACTTTACCAAGGCAGAGAAGCACAGACAACAATCTACTGAAAATATTAACAGGAGGATTCCCAAGCCTGCACCTCAACCAGTAGCAGGAGGTTTCTAGACCCTTGTTCTGGCTGCTTGCATTTGCATCTTTATAGATTATATGGAGATATAGATCCTTTCATCTCTCAAAAAGCTGTCTAGTTCTAGCCACAACTTAGATGGTTTTCCTATGTAGGCTGCCTCATGTATTCGGGCAGAATTTCTCTCTCATAAGACCTAAATGAGAGCACGTCTACCTCCTCCCCAGGGAATCATCCAAGAGAAAGGAGGTTCTTAATAAAACAATTAATTGTGATAAATTTCTGATTTTTGCTCCTTGGTCCAGGGCTATTTCCATGGCAACATCCTCTCATCCTATTGTTGGGTTGTTCTTCATTCACACAGCAGGTTAAGCCCGGGGCAGCCAGGGCAGGCCGATGGTCAGCCTTTATTTTCTCTGGCCCTTCAACAAAGGTTAGTTGAGGTCACCAGAAGCCAAAGGGTAATTACTTTTTCTCCGCAGGGTTAAAGGTACACAGATTGCTATTGGGACAACTGTATGGATGACCTTCAGCTCCTAATGTTCAATCTTCTTTTCTTTCATCGGAGTGAATCAGTATGATATAACAGTGGCAATGCAACCCCACTGTAATTTCTATATCGTAATTCAGAATAGAAAGCCAAATGTCTTATTTTAGAAAGCTACTGTGTATTAGCATAATATATTCTTGGAATCAATTGGAAAACTCAATGTATAAGAGGTTTCCTATCCCTGAAATAGGAGGGGGAAAAAAAACAAAACCATGGCAGAAAATTACAGCCATTTAGTGGTGTCCTTATTCAGTTAATCTGATATTAATAATTTCCCAGGCTTCAGCCATCTTCCTGAGAGTGTGTTCTTTAAGACTGAGGAGAAAATAGAAGCTGTCCTGGCTCCATGAGCACTTGGGGCTCTATTTTTTCCCCCTTCAAACACAAACTGTGGCCTTGTCTTTCTGAACTGATTAAGAGTTAAGTGAGATTAAAATTAGTTTCCTCCCTTTGCTTCTCTGTTCTCAGAGAAAGACAATAGTTTAGGGCAGAGGGGATCTTTTGAAACTGAATACTTAAAACATTTTCCCCCACTCAATTTGAAGAGCCATATGGAGATTTCAGTGCTTTAATTTAAGCTGGGATCTTTAAAAAAGTAATCATTATGGGCTCCAAAAACAGAGCCAGCCCTGGACATGATGGCTTTGCTGGTGGTTCACCTCAACAGATGCACTGAAGGGAGTATGAGCCCCTTCCTGAGGGAGGGACCAAGATGATTAGAAAGAGCCCCATAAACCTAGCCAGCATGGCTCAGTGGTTGAGCATCAACATATGAACCAGAAGGTCACTGTTCAATTCCTAGTCAGAGCATGTGCCTGGGTTGTGGGCTGGATCCCCAGTGTGGCGCATGCAGGAGGCAGCTGATCAATGATTCTATCATTGATATTTCTATCTCTCTTTCCCTCTCTGAAATCAATAAAAATAATTTTTTTTAAAAAAAGGAAGAGCCACGTGACCCATTCTGCAGCTTTAGCCAGAGAGAACCGTCCCTCTGAGTCTCATCATCTTTGCCTAAGAGGTTGCCTTGAATAAAGGAGCAGAAGGGAAACCGAAGGAAACCCCTCATCCTGACCCTAAGAGATGGAGACATTGTTTCTGCCCATTTTTCAGATTTACCCATGTGTGATCTGAGAGCAACCCGACTCTGTTTTCCTCCAGTCCGGTCTCCCTTGATCACACTGACCTCCCTGTCTCTCCAGCCCTTCCCTCACACTTCTCCTGTGAAGTCATCCTTCTGCTTGTGAACTCACTGGGGACTCTCCAGATCCACCTCCCAAAGCTACCACTCCAGGTGTCTTTATCACTTTGTCCCTCCATTTGGCTTGAATTTAATGGCTCAGTCTTCCCTGATAAGCTACTGGGACTTAAGCAATCTGTAGCCTCCTGTCTGAATTCACCCTCCCTGGGTTTAGGACATCCCCTCTAAATGCCGATCCTCTCTTCCTATTTCTGTTTCTTTTAAAAATTGTTTTAAAATTAGTTCCTTCAGGAATCACCCCATATTTTAATCTCTGCTGAATTTAAATAAATTAAATAAATACATTTAATGGAATATATACTCTATATTTGTATATCTATTGTATATAACATATCACATATATAAATGTACAATGGAGTGTAGAAAATGCATCTAAATATCTAACTCATTAAATAGCAACTTTAAAAACACAAAGCCTTAAATTATTCCCATATACAAATTCTGGGGCCTCTTATAACACTATTGTTTCACAGAAGACAATTTATTACATAGTGTCATCAGTATTTTTAAAATATTTTTATTGATTTCAGAGAGGAAGGGAAATAGAGATAGAAACATCAATGATGAGAGAGAATCATTGATCAGCTGCATCCTGCATGCCCCACACTGGGGACTGAGCCCAAAACCTGGGCATGTGCCCTGAACAGGAATAGAACTGAGACTTTCTGGTTCATGGGTTGATACTTAGCCACTGAATCACACTAGCTGGGATCATCAACATTTTTGTTTTTGGCAAGTCCTATTTTATTCATGTTATTTTCAATTATCCTTTCTACCTCTCTGCAAAATTCTCAGGGCTATCATTCTTGAAAGAGAAACATTTTGGTATTATATCACAAAATCCCAAGATAATCTCTTTCCTGTTGTCAGTGACCATGAACTAAAATGTGCTAACTGATAATTAAGGAAATAACAAAAAAGTAAAACAAAATATAACCACCCCCAGAGATATTTTATTTAAGAAGTGATTTCTGAAGGCTTCAAGACCCAAAGAGCACAATATTTGGAAAAGGAGATAAGAAACCTAAGGAGGCATGTATCAGAGTCTGGCATGTTGACCTGGCTGCATATACCCAGGAGAGGGAAAGATCTATCACTGTCCACAGCTGGTGCACAGCAATGGCCTCACTAGTAAAAGAAATTGTCCTTTTCTCAACTACAGACTATAGCCAAAATGACCAATTGCCTTCTCTGATCAGGGCTCCCTAACCAGAATTTAATGAAGGCAAAGCTGTCAATTCCTAAAGCTGGCTCTAGGCTGGTTATCTGGGGCTTAAGCAGTGTCAAGAAGAGTTTTGGGTTCTCACAAGGTAAAACTTAGGAAAAACATCCTTTTCCTTACTGCATAATTTCTCCCTTTTCTGATTCTCTCCCTACCATCCCCAGATGCCCCAGCTCCCCAGACTTCTATCTCACATGGTGCTTTTGTGTGTGTGTGTGTGTGTGTGTGTGTGTGTGTGTTTTATCATCAATAGGCCATATTTTGCTCAGATCTGTTAAGAAAGGTACCTAGATGAAACAAACAATGCATCTCTAAAAAGGCATTTCAGGCATTTTGGATTTTGGTGAGGGAGATATTCAGAAGTAAGTATCACCTTCCTAGATCCTACCAGATCACCCTTTGAGTGCTCTCTGTGCCAGTGATACATTGAAAGCAAAATATCTGAGATATAGTAGGTAGAAGCTTCAGGAAACCAACAGGTCACACACTTATTCATTCCAAAATGGACATGAACACTCTTTCTCTTTAAGCCAGAAGTTCAAGTATTTGCCCATGGCTTCTTACTATTTCTTTAAATTTATCTTATTTTTCCTTGAAACAAATAACCATTGGGTTCTCTATCCCAGAGTAGGCTTCTCTCTTTGCCATTTTGTAGAGAAAGAGTTACTAAAAGATTCAACATAGAGGAATTTTCACAATCACAATAGATTCTTCTTCATACACCAGAAATAGATATGACTTGTCACCTCTTCTAATTCGTGTCTTTACATTCGAGGTGTAAGAGTGTATGGAACCTGCAGCAGAAACTTCCCCAGCAGTTGTTGAGTAGGTACAGAGTGGCGAGGAAGTGCCATGGTCCAGAGCACCAGACCTCGGTGCCAAATGAGTAGTCAGTGCTCAGGGTTCCAGCATTGACCGCCTGGCATCTCAGGGTGACATGGTATTCCAAAGCTCTTCCAGGCCTGACATAAACTGGGATCTGGGAAGGAGACTGTCACAGTGCTGCTTGAATTTTAGCACACTTAAGAAACAGATTTCCAGATCTCACTTCCTGAGAAGCTGATTCAGTAGGCTCCATATCTGCATCAGGTGATGATGCCGCTTCCCAGCTATGGACCCCATGTGGAGTAGTATGCACTGTGGTTGATTTCGTTTGATGGGTTTCGTGCATCGTACCTCCAAAATGGACCACCGTTACATTGGTAAAAGGGTTTCTGGCCTGTTCAGAAATGTTTGTGATTTCTAGAAGCTGCTCTTTCACTTCTCTGCCTCTCTGCTCTAGCTTTCACTTCATTTTGACATAGCCATTTCGTTAAAATAGATTATATGGGCCCTTAAGAATAGCACTTTTCATATTTTTATTCAACCACAAGGTAACTCCTGTTTCCTGCCGAGACAGGAAAATATTCTTGGTCTTCACCAATCTTCCGTATCCTGAGAACCCCTTTCCACCAATTTCAAATCCTCTCTATCAACGCTTAGATGATCCTTTCTCTTCTTAATGAGGAAATTCCAGATGAGCTAAGAGATTGGCGAAACAGCAGGAGACATCATCGCTTTCCCAGGAAGTTTGAACTGTTGGGTGGTAACGTGGTATAGTGGTGAATCAGTGCATGGGCCCCAGTGCAGATGGACAGGTTTGGTTCAGGTCCCAATTCTGCATTTAATTAGCTGTGACCCAGACAAATAACTTAGCTTTTCTTAGCCTGTGTTTACTTTTCTACAAAGTGGGAATAATGATACTAATATACTATATATCATGGGGTTATGACAATATTTGAATAATATAATGTATATGAAGAGTTTAGGCCCGGTACCTGGGACACAGTCGGACTTAATTGGTAGCTATTATTTGTATAAAGCCCACATTATGAACAGATGGTATCAGCTTTAACAGTCCAGCTCAGCAGCTTTCTTATTAGGTAATTTTAGGCAAACTAATATATCTTTGAGCCTCAGCTCTTCGTTTTTAAATGGCGATAATTCATCCACGCTCCAGGATTGCTTATGAGGCTTAAATTTTCTAGCACTGTCCCAGAAAATAACCAATAACTACTACAAGCAGTAGTAGTAGTTAACATATTTTCCATCATCCGGTTAGGGTCAAAATATAAGTCCTGTCTTTGACTTTGAACAGCTCTGAACAGCTCCCTTAACGAGTTTCCTACAGCTTTCAGCCTCCAATTAAAGTAACACCACCACTTAATTCCTGTGTTCATGGGAGCCTAGCCAAGTCATTTCCATGATGGTCCCAGATTTGGGGGTTTCACACACCACTAAATTTATATATGTATTTGTATTTTTTGTTTCTTTATCATGGGGCTTAAAATGGAGAACTGACATTTCTCCCCAGCAAAGAGGTTTTTATTTTTGTTTTAAATACCATTTATGAGAATTGTAGTTTCATGAAAGAAAAGACATTTTGTCATTAAGAAATAAAAACACAAATCAAGAAAAAAAAGTCCATCTCACACACACACACACACACACACACACACACACACACAGAGTGTCGTCTTTTTATTTTACCACTAATAGGGAATACGTTACCATGAAATGCTAAGTGATCCACACACTCCACAAATGTGGGTGGGATCCCCTGACCTACATTATCTTGGAGCTGGCCTCCCCTGCACTCTAGGGATTTTCCTTACTGTGCCATAGCATAGGTAAGCAGGACAGGGACATGCTTCTTCCGGGTCCTAGACCCCTTGACCATCTGCCCTCCAGAGCCTCTAAGGAGCGGAAGGGTTGAAGCCCCTCTTCTCTGTAGTTGTGCAGTGTTCCCACATCTACATCGGCTCCCCTGACCAACCAGGTGCATGCTGCTCTTTTTTTGTTTCCAAACAGTTCCCATGCCTCCCAACAAGTCTTACATCTACTCGGTAAGCATTTTGCAGAGAGCTGCTCACTTATATGCAGGATGTTGTCTGTATTATTATTCCCTTTCATGATATATAACTTGAGGTCCTAGGAGGTCAAGAGGCTTTCTACGGGACCCAGAAATGAGTCCCTCCCTATTTCCGGTCTGAGTCCCAGGACAGGGTAAAAACAATAAGAAATGGATGTCTAGTCAGCAACAGTGCGGCTGCATGAGCAGAACTTTTGTCCAGTGTCACCAGCTGATACTATTTTGTTCCATTCAATCAATAAGCATTTACTAAATCCCTTTTACATGCTGTGCTAGGCCTAGAATATAAGTATAAAGAAATATAAACTCTACGCTCAAGGCAACAGTCTATGATTTATTTCTTCCAGTGGCCCAGGGAGAACCTGTGTAATTTTCATTCAATATGCTAAAGACCCAGACTGGCAGGTGTGATATAAGTACCTCAGGTAGACCAGAAAAGGCAGCCACAATGAGTAAACTCAGCATGAAGGGCTCTCGAGAAATTTCTGTGGTGTTACTCTATGTGTAAGGACAGATTTTATATAGTTTTTTTGTTTTGTTTTGTTTTGTTTTTTCCTGAAGGGCTCTTTCTTCTCCCTGAAGACACATGATTTTTTCCCCTTAAAGATATCTGAAAGATTTTGGCAGAGTTTTCTTCATGCTAATATTTTCATCAAAAGCAAATCCTACCGACTTAATAAACAGAGGACAGTTGGAGAAAGTAGAAAGACATTAACCTGGGGTCACGTAAACGAGTTCTACACTTGGCCCTGCCACCATGCAAATCACTGTACTTCTCCAGGCCTCAGTTTCCTCATCTGAAAAAATGAGTCCATTGAACAAACTATACTAGTAACAGTTACTATATACAAACATATAGCACTTACTATGTGCAGATTCTCAGGGCTCTGCACATATTACTTTACTTAATCCCCACAACTCTATGAGATAGAGGAGACAAGAGCAGATAGAGCATTTTAATCCCTACTTTATAGATGAGGAAACTGAGGCACAGAGAGATTTAAAAAAAAAAAATAATAGTTTTACTCAATGTCATGTAACTAGTAAGTAGCAGAGCTGGGATTTCTAACATCTCTTGATCACAATGAGTTGCTTTTCAACAACTGAGAATTAGATGGTACTGAAGTCCCTTTTATTGTTTAGATTCTGTTGATCTATGAGTTTACGATGGCCCCCAAAGGCTCTGATTCTATATTTTAGACCAGTGGAGCAAAGAGCTTCTAAAAACCAATTTATAATCTAAGAATCAAAAGTTGCAGCTCATACTACATTAGGAATAAAAATGTTCAAAGTACTTTCACAGATACGGTCACTTTAGGGCTTAATTGGGTGTTGCGTACTTAGAGAAGGTAAAAGCACCATCCACCACTCCTAAGAAGGAAGCCCAGAGAGGCTGGATTTAACTAAGACAAGGAATGAGTCTTATTCCAAACCAAGACCCTGGGCCCAGCCAAGCTGAGGCACACATTTCCTCCAGGACTTCCTCTTGGCTTCAGATAGACCCACTGAGATTCCTCTGTGTGAGGAATGACAGAGAAAGAAGCCCTTCCCTCAGAGGCTCTGCTCTGTGTCCCTCCAGTGCTGCGACCCTCACGAGGACACCTAGATATCTGGCTCTGCATTGGGGGGTGGAGGGGTCAGCTCACACAACCCACCCTTCACGATTCAGACACATATGGGGGAGCTTCTCTGGCCTTAAACTTCATTCCAGGCCTTTTAAAGAGCTGGCTAACCTCACAGCCTCTGCTGGCTCTGCTCCTCCTTCCTCCATGTCTGCGAGGCAACTCTGCCCTCACCCACAGGAATCTGCACACTCACACATCACCGGTGACTTCCTGGTTTAAAAAGCAGCTGCCTGTTCCCTTAACCCCACCTGGTGCTTTCCCAGCACTGAGCTTCTGACCACATCTGCTCCTACCCGGGAATATGCATCCCACCATCCCGCCTTCAGATCCAGCCCAGGTTTGCAGACTTACCTCAGACATCACCTCTTCCAGGAAGCCTCTTCTGGTCCTTCCAGGAGGACCTGATCTATTTTCCTTCCCACTGCCCACAGAGCTTGCACCTTTCTTATCACACACTCAACTTCTGCTTTTCCTATTGCAGTTGGGCTTCTACTTTCTTATCTCCTTGACACTCCGGCTGCTTTTGACTTCTTGGGAATGCAGGGAGCAGTGCCCTGCACTGATAAATATCTGCTTGACCTTAAATTAATCTTCTCTCACTCCAGCGAAGGGTTTACTCTGCAAAAATATATGGCAAAGGAAAGGGATCATTAGACTTTAATGTCTTTCCCAAATTTTACCAATTGATTTTTTTAAAATCAATTTCTGACTGACAGAGTCAGAGTGAGAACATCCTTTCGGTAACTGCCATGTAGCCTGTCTCCAAAGAGGTTTCTGAGTGTGAACATGTCAGTCTGAGACTCTGTTCATTGGACCTGCAGCTGCTCGAGGTCCACACGGCACAGCTGTGTGTTACCCCAGAAATGGAAATCTGGGGGTGATGTAGGCAAAGGAGACAGGACCAGGAAAATGTCCTCACTCTTTCAGGCACTCAGTTTTCACTTAAACTCATTGTCCTTACAGAGGGGGAGCCAAAGCAAGGTTAGCTGATGTGCTTCAGTCTCCTTTTCCTCTCCCACACTTCATAGGTACAATGTATTAAGAAGGGGGGCTGTTATTTGGAATACTGACATTTGCAAGAGTTTAAGTTTAAATTACTCTGGTGGGGAAAAAAACAAACACCCTTTCTCCTAAAGACAGTAAAACTGGCCAGAATACAAATGCTCCCAACACTTTCAAACGTCTCTTTTTACAAATAACTATGTATGCTATCCTACGTAGTAGCTCAAAACACCACTACTAATATTTGACTGGTTTTCAGCTCACGGGCACGTGGATCTGGAGAACCAGAACCAGTGCTTTGGGGACTAGGTCTAGTGGAAAAGAGAGTCTCCCAGGTCTGTCTACCTGCCCACATCAAGGCGAACCCAGAGCACCTCTGAGACTCAGACACCATCCACCAGAAAGCGGGTGTCTATTGTTCACTTGATCAAATCAGGTGCTTGGAAAAATGTTGAGAAAAAAGACAACACGAGCCCTCCTTCTTCCTCACAGAGTAGTGTTTCTTCATTCTTTTTTTCTTTTTCATCACTCCTCTAAGAAGTCTTTTTAAACTTGTATCCCTATTGCTCCTTCTTGACAATGTCATGCCACAAATATACTGCATAGCTGTGTTCTGTGACTCTTGGATGCCACAAGCCATTGTCATGACTCAGAATTTTGTGTCCTTCAAACACTGCCCCCCTTCTGCCCCCAACTATTGCCCAGGGATGGTAGAAGGGGGTTAACACCCTTCCCTTGAGAAGGTCTATCACAGGCCTGCACTGTGGGTTGAGAAGCAACTGGACACTTTCTGGAAACCACCCCTGGGCTGCCTTCTCCTCTCACGTTTCCCTCAGACCCAGGATGATCCTTGCAGACACAGAGCAAGAAGTCCAAGGGGACTGGGCAACTGCTCTATAGAACCCCAAGATGACCGGGCGCCTGCTCTGTGGAATGCCACGGCAATGTGAGGGCATCAAGGCAGAGAGACTAACACCAAGTCCAGAGAAATGGCATGCTTCGGTAAAACCCTAGGTCCCACAGTAGCAAGTGTGCTAACAAACACAAGACATGAATTAATGGGTAAAACTCTGGCATAAATTTATCCAAGGAATAGCATTCCAGGTTTCAGAAATTGGTTATTCCATTGCCCCTTTTATCAGCAAAAGCTTATTAAATTGGGTTTTTCTTCCATCTAATTTATTTTTCCAATATTACAATTAACTTGAAAAATACACCTCAACTTCTGCGCCTTCCCTTTTGCCTGAACACTTTATAGGCACATCTTAATGATTCCAGTAATTAGCTCACTTTAGGCCAAAAAGAAGAAGGCTAACAATACATTAACATTTCCATTATCAATCAGAAAACTGCTGGTCAGCTCTTTAAATGATATATTGTTCAGCACATTAAATTCCTGAACTCAGCAAAAATGTATAAATACTTTTACTCCTGAAATTATGGTTTAAGAGAGACACATGGCAAGGTAAATGGGAAGTGAAGATAATCAATTTAGACTGGTCTAAATGGAAGAAAAATGGATTGCTATTTTTTCCTTTATCTACTATAGTAATTGAGTGCCTGTGGCACCTATTTTGATACCCATCTGATACCCATTTTGGTACTCAAGAAGCAGCAATGAGTAACCAATCAAAAACGTCTCAGCCGTTGGCTTTGTGCTAGTAGTTGAGCATCTGCTCTACACACGCCACCTTGGGGGAGAGCCAGTGGATATTTACCAACTGATATCACTAAAATGGGGTTATTCTCCTCTCACCTGTGCAACAGAGGCCTGATTTTTCTGTTTGAAATTCATGCCAACTCTGTATCAGTCACTGCAGATTCCACAGGTTTATTAAACATTCCTTACTGCTAGCATTGTGAGATCTCAACAGTGCTTCCAGGCAAATCTCCTCCCTAATGCTAGCTTTCTTCACAAAATAGAACAAACAAATGTTTTTGTTTTGTTTTGTTTTGTTTTGTTTTTTTGGTTGGCATTCCCTTAATAGTGTGTGTAATAGGGGTAAGCAAACTAAGGCCTGTGGGCTAACTCCAGTCACCCACATTTGCTTTCCTATTGTCTATAGCCATTTTCCCTACAAGAGCAGTGCTGAGTAGTTAAAACACAAACTGTTTGACTTGCAAAACCAAATGTAATTATTGTCTAGCTCTTTACAGAAAAAGTTTATTTAACTCCATTTTGTGACATGGGTGTTTTTTTTTTTAATAAAAATGAAGTGGGGTGGATTAAAACCTTTTTCTTCTATAGGTTAGAATTCAGATTTTAGAGCAGAATAATATATAATTGTTTTTCTACTCCTGGGAAGAAATTAAATTTGGAAATATAAATCCAGAAACATAATAAAACCATTATTGGTAATAATATGAGTTGTATATCAGCCATCTGTTATTTTTATTGAAAAGCAATATTAAGTTTTCTCTTTGAACGATAACCATATAAGCCCATTATAGAACAGACTGGCATTTTCCTAAAGCATAGATGTTCTCTTAAGCAAGGAAGCATGTTTGAGAAATGGACTTAAAGACTTTTTTATACCTGTATATAAGTTTAACAGTACTACTCAAAATGATTTCTTAAAGAATGTCAAGGCAAAAATATAGTGCAATTAA
Source organism: Vespertilio murinus (assembly GCA_963924515.1). Classification (NCBI taxonomy): domain Eukaryota; kingdom Metazoa; phylum Chordata; class Mammalia; order Chiroptera; family Vespertilionidae; genus Vespertilio; species Vespertilio murinus. Next base: position 41,355,220 of record OZ004713.1, read on the forward strand.
TGTTATATTGTTGCTGAATGTGATATTATTTAAGGAGAATCAGAGATCTGACAACATGAATATAGCAGTCAGTGTTTGCACTCACTGGTACAATAGTATGTTTATATTTAAAATTTCTTAAGCAATATATACATTTAACCTGCTAATCTTTATTAAATACATACTATTAAGTATATTAAGTATATTAGATATCTACTAAGTAGCACTAAGACATTCCCCTGCTCTCAGAGAACTTAAAATATAACAGAGATGCTAAGATTTGCAAAGATATCCCCTAAATGCTATTTCACATACTTTTTAAAATTTCAACATATTGAGCAAAGCTAAAAAAGCTTTATGCTTGAGTTAAACAATTACTTGATTATCATAACTTTAACAGTATAAAAAATGCCAACTGCATGTGCCCTTAGATATTTTATCTTTCCTTCCCAGCTGCTATAGTGACAAAATTCTACTATAGTGTAGAAATTCACTTCCTATGCATATTTAGGTACTGGCATTTTTAAATATAAAAATTGTGCAACCAATTATTACAATAGATTACTTTTTTTTTCTGGTAACCTCACCTAAAATGGAATTGCCTATAGATGATTTAACATGTTGTCATGTTATTTATCAGATCACTTTCCACTATGAGACATAGGACTCTAGCTCCAGCTTTATGTGAGAGATCAAGAAAGAGACAACATACAAAAAGTGGAGGTGGGAGGGGGGAACCCAGTAAAAGAACAATTTACCAAGACTCGGTGTGTGTAAGGAGTTAATGTTTCCCAGAAAATCAAGAGTCAGAAGCAGAGAGAAAGGTGATCTTCTCAGTTACCCCCACTCTCCTAAAAATCAATCAGAATCAATAGTTGTATCGAAGTGGGATGATGGTGATAAAGGGATAGAGAAAAAAGAGAGATTTCCCATAAATTGTACGTTATTGATGACTGACCACACAGAGGCTAATATCCACAACAGGAATAAGCATTTATAAATTCATGCATTAAAGCTCTGGTCTGCTCTAATGCAAAAATAACCCTTTGTTAACTTAAGATTTTTAAGCCCAAAGCATAATGCAAGGCACTGAAATCAAAATGTAGTTATAGGTAGGAAATTCAAATGCCTTACTATTCATTAATAGGTATTAAAAACTATAATAAAGTAGAAGGCTTCAATGAACGTATTTTACGACATTGAGTATAAACATGACTTGATTTAATGACTGTTAATTACCTGTCCAGCTATCACTAATAAGTCTCCTCCAAATCTTAGCAATACATGTTATTTGCTTTCTACTTATTTGTTGTATTTATGCATATTTGGTTATAACATATAATTATCTTGATGGGATTGTTGTTCTTTTTTTTTTTACTTTCCTTGTGTCTACGACATTTTGTCACTGTAAAGAGTGATGTAACTATCACCACAATCAAGATACAGAACCACCAAGTGTTCCCTGTCCACCCTTCATAGGCACAACCTGTCCCTAACCCCTGGCAACCACTGATCTTATCTCCATCTCTATAACATTGTCATTTTCGAAGTTATATGAATGGAATCAAACAGGAGATATATTTTTGTGAAGATTTAATTATTTTTAAACTATATATATATATATATTATACCAAGTAAATATATGTATGTGATATTATATATATACCATATATATATATATATATATATATATATATATATATATATATGGTATATATATAATATCACATACATATATTTACTTGGTATAATATTGCCTCGGAATTTATAAAAGTGCTGTAAGTTCAATTTGAGTTTATGTATAAGACATTAGAGACAGCCTTGAGGATAAAATTGCCAGTGTGGACTGAAGGGTGAATCATTCACCAACAAAGAGCAGAGCTCTGTGCTTTTTTTTTTTTTTTTTTTTTTTTGCTTTTTTTCAATCAGGGAATAGCCTGCAACAGAGGTACATGCCCTTGACAGGGATTGAACCCCAGGATCCTTTGGTCCGCATGCTGACGCTCTATCCACTGAGCCAAATCAGCTAGGGCAGAGCTCTGTGATTTAAAAATGGCTCATGTGCTGGCTGGGTAGCTCTGTTGGCTAGAGCAGTGGTCGGCAAACCATGGCTTGCGAGCCACATGCGGCTCTTTGGCCCCTTGAGTGTGGCTCTTCCACAAAATACCACATGCAGGTGCGCACATACAGCGCAATTGAAATTTCGTGGCCGTGCACAGGAGACGGTTTTCAGCCTGGGCGAGTCTATTTTGAAGAAGTGGCGTTAGAACACTCAAGGGGCCAAAGAGCTGCATGTGGCTCGCGAGCCACGGTTTGCCAACCACTGGGTTAGAGCATCACCCTGATACACCAAGGTTGCAGGTTTCACCCTCGTCAGGGCACATACAAGAAACAACCAATGAACACGTGAATAAGTGGAACAACAACTTGATGTTTCTCTCTCTCCTCTCTGTCCTTTCCTCTCTCTGCCCAAAATCAATCAATCCATAAAAATGACTCAGGTGCTCTGAGAAATTGAATTTTATAACGAAGCTCAAAAGCACCTACTATCAGAGTCTCCGGAGCAAACCTCCGCCACCCAGAGCGCTGTCTTTGGGAGGCATCAGCGGAGAAAGGCAGCTTTGCTTCCCAAGCACAGTGTCCACCTGCCTTCACTCGGATTCTCTAGCAACAGAGAAGCCCCACGAGCGATTTTGTGAGAGAAGGTGAAGGTAAAGAGCTAATGACTTCTAACCTCGCCATAAATTAACCTGTTTTTTTTTTAACAAACCTGAAGAAAGAGGTGCTCAGCAGGACTAATGAACACACACATCTAAAAATATCTCCTCATTTAATTAATGGACCACTACACAGTCACTCTAATTAAAGCTCTGGCCAGCCTGAGGACAATCAGTTCCATGTTTTTCACCTTAAAACGTTCACTAGAACCCTGAAATCATTTGAATTTTGTGTGAAAATAGAAGGTAGGCGGCTGAAGAGAAGGGGGTTAATTTCATTTTAAGCAAGAGTCAGTAGACTGAAAGTCAAGCTGTGCAGAAGGTTAGGGTGATAAAAGGAGCCAGACTGGCAAAAAGCTGATGTCCATTTTTAAGCAATTCCCTCAGATGGTCTTTGGAGGGGGAGGGAGCCAGCTGACACAGGAAGTATCCACCTCCTTCTTTGAGAGCAGTCCTACGTGGAGGAAGAATAGGTAGCTTTTCAGAATGGAAGGATTTTAAGACTTGATTCTAAATGACAATAGTCAACATTTGTTGGGTGCTTATTTTGTGACAGGAATTGCATTAACCGTGCTTATGCACATTACCCAGTGTAAAACAACAAACCATTACACAGATGATAAAACCGAGGCTTTGAAAGGTATGTTCCTTGCTGAAGGTCCACAGCAGGTCAGTGGGGGGAGCCAGGAAACAGACATAGCCAACTGAGACGCTGTGCTGCCTTACTGAATAGGAACAGTACCTACTTCCAGATCTCCTGTGACAATTCGGGAGGGCCTGACGCCTACGAGGTGCTCAATACGTGTTCCCAAAAATCTCCTCCACTGACCTATGTTAAACCCCGAAGAAGACTGCCAACAAAATCGGTTTCCTTCAGAGTAGACTTTGTGTCTCTAACAGCACTCCGAAAAACAAACAAAATACAAGCAGTATATATTATACGCATACAATGTTTCCGAAAACTCCTACCAGATTTGAAAAAGGAAAGGTGGAACGGAGACTTCTGTGCTCTAAGAACCTTTCCATTTCCAGAAAACTAAAATGTTAGGAAATACACATTCCTCTTGTAGACCTGGTCTTTGGTGGTATCTTTTCTACTTTAAGTTTCCTGCTTAAATCCCAAAGTGTGGCTAACTAAACTTCACAAGTGTTGCACTGAATGACTTCAAGCTTTATAACATCAACAGTAGAGCTTTATTGTTTCCACTAACTTCTATAACATTTTAAATTGAAGAAGTAACAATTAGGCACATATTCATATATCACCTGAATACTGAAAAGATAGTAATACTCCCAAATCTAAATTGACAGTGCATAAGCTTAAAATGCTTGTTTATCATCTTAATTCCACAGGGGGGGGGGGGGGAATGCAGTTTATGTATATTGATGCTTAATATACAGTATAGTGAATGTGGGAGAGTCATGTATTTCATCAAGCCTCTGAGAGTTACAGAACTAAAGGAGGAAACAAAGGCTCTGTTACTCACCTGGCCACATCTAAACAGCCCAAACTAATGTAGTCAGCTGCAAGGACACGGAACTACAGGGAAGTTCAGTAGTGATGATGAGCCTGCCACTTTGAGTGAAGGTACGCTCTCTGCAGGCCCTGATACTGTAAGAGCAGGTGGGGCATAACCCCACTCTCACCTACTAGAGAGTTCATGATGACAATGTGTATCACTCAGAAAGTGATGAAAATATGACTCACTCAGAGAGAAAGAAAAAAAACAAAAACCCATCCCATAATAGGACTAAACATCAACCTGCAGACTAAAAAATAGAGAGTGAAAAATGCTGAGGTACTCTATCGGCAAAAGGAGACATTAACAAAATATAAAGACAGCAAAGAGACTAACAGTCACAACCTAGTTGCTATCTACAAACAGAATCTCAATCTATGTGGCAATGCTACCCATGATTCATCCCCACAAATAAAACTTAGAGCCAAATGAGCAAAAGAAAAAACATGCCATTTAACAGGAAAGATGCTTGCAACACATTTAATTTTGCATAAGCAATGTAAATTTCCCAAGGATTTGACCTATAGCATAAAACCAGCCCATATATTGTTCTAATCAATTAGGCTTTCCTGCATCAGCACTTTTTCATTACAAACAGCTAAAGCCATCATGTTCTTTAATCCTAAGGGGAAAAAATCATATAGACTAGGTTATTTCTAATTTTTTTTTAAATTATAGTTCTAGGAGGGGGGGCAGAGAATAACCTCTAAAATAGATTTTGAGATCTCTTAAAGTAGAAAGGATGAGTTATCATTAAATTGCACCCTTCTGAAGGGGAGGGATGGCTAGATGCTACTTAGTGTTGGTCTTGGGACTTGCCAACATTTTGAGTTTTTAAAATGTGGATTTCCATATGTGAAAGATTCATTTAGAATTATCCAAGTTCAAAAAAAATAAAGCCTTCAATGCCATTCTGATGCTTACATAGATTTACAAAAATTACAAAAGTGTATATTTTATAGCTAAAAGAAGCTTAGAGATCACCTGTTCCATCCTTTTCAACCTCCCTATAGAAACGCTGCAACCTTTATGGTAGATCTTTATTAATTAATCAAGTATTTATTGAGCAGTTACTGTGTGCCAGTGGTATGCAAAGCTCTTTGTATATTTTATCTCATTCAGTCCTCACCAAACCCTATGAGATTGTTACAATCTCTAACTCTATTTCATAGATGAAAAAATTGTGGATGCCTATTAATGAATATTCCATTGACTCCTTCTATAAATTCTATAGATATGAGAGTATAATAGTAATGAATACCCCAAAACAAAATCTTCAGAAAATTGTTTTAGTCCTAAACCTCAATGAAACAACAATTTCAAATTTTCACCTCTTAAAGCCTCAGAAAATATCTTCATAAGGAACAAAAGGTCATATCCATGTATTTTCCTATGAAATTTCAATTCTGTCACCTTGGGCTTATTCAGCATCTCCTTCAGCATTTAGATGACTTCATTGTTTCATTAAACTCTCTAGAAAACAAAGATACAACTTTGACTAATGTCTTAAGTGTTTTCTGTGTATCAGATATCATGCTAGATATTTTATTTAATTTTCACAATATAACTCTGATGAGGTATCTTTCATATTCTGCAGGTATAAACCCACAGCAAAGATATAAGGGGTTGTGATTGAGAGCAAATCCAGGTTTTCTAATTCCAAGGGGTACGAAACTAGGACTCCAGTAACCTAGGAGGGTATGAAACTAGGACTCCAGTTAATTGGCTTGCAAATGTAGGGGGAAGGGGAATATTTTCAACACGAAGTATATTGAAACAAAGAGTCAAAGGATGGATAGTTTACGGAAGGTTTTTACAAATTATTTATTCAATTCCTGGATCTGGAAGGCAAGACATAGAATGTTGACATAATCCCCAAGTTTCTTTTCAAAATTTCAACATAGATTACATGAGAAGCAAATTCTAAAAGTTGACAGCCCAATGCTCTAGCTTTCAGCAACATGGCGTCATCTTCTCCTCATATTTTTATTCAGATTGTCATTAGGAGATATTTTTAAAAAGGTGCCTCAAATTTAAGCGAAGAAAGGGGGAAATGAGAAATCACACCAACAGGAACACTCATGATTCCATTGATTGCTTTTTAATCTGTGACTGTGCCCAATACTATTATCATGAATTTATAATTCAACCACGAAGTCAATAATGCTAAATGACCTACACTGTTGACATTTTGCAACAACTAAATTTAGCATCCTGCTATTCTAACGGTAGTAGCAGCAACCACTCGGAAATGTATGGTGTGAGTGTGTTCACTAGTGTCTTCTCGCTCTGAATCTCCAGAATTGATCTCTCCGTTTCAAAAAGTATCCTTGAATCCCAAATACCAGGTGAACCATACAATGTAGATCAATAGATGTTTCAAGTGCAATAATTGTTTCTCTCTGGGAGATTCCCATTAGTCCCAGAAGAAAAAAAAATACTTTGATTGACCCCGAGGAACACAGCAGATGTGGATAAGCTGTGTGTGCGGCTGACCTTATCAGAAGAAAGCCAGGCCTTGAAAATCACAGGGGAACACACTGGACATGTGTATGTTGGCTGTGGGAAAGAAAACAGCTGGTCAAATGTGTGCTCTCTTTAAAAACCAAACAAACCAAAAAATGCAGACCATGACAGGGGAAATGAGAAGAAGCAGTGTGTGAATTAACAACACCTCTTAATGTTTAGAAACATTCTCAAGAAACAGTCATATTAAGGACAAAAAGGAGGTATGTTGTCAGCAGCTGGGAATTTTCAACCCACTAATATGAAGATTTTCTAGATAAAATGTTGATGATCCAGTTGCTTAAGCTCCTGGGGGCAGAAAAGTTACTACAATTGGAATAATTTTAACCAGAGATTGTAAAATTTTGTTTCATGAACTCTTGTCACTATGCTTTGTCCATGCTGCTTTCTCGGAGATGTTACCTTTGAATTCTATATTTCCTGCTCTGTTTAGGGGCTCTATGACCAAATAAGATGGCAGGAAGAAGGTGGAGAAGATGGATTTCTCATAGATAACTATAACCCAAAGAAACAGGTTAAAATTAAGAGGGTATTGGGAGAGGGGGAAAGGGAGAGAGGGAGAGAAGGAGAGAGGAGAAAGGGAGGGAGGAGAAAGGGAGAGAGGGAGGGAGGGAGGGAGGGAAATAGAGAGGGAGGGAAGAAAGGAGAAAGGGAGAGAGGGAAGGAGGAAGAAAAGGGAATCTAGGACACTCTCTGGGAAGTCTTGACTTTGGAATGACAAGAGTTTTTAGTTCCATTAAAATCACAACCCAACACCAATGAGAACAGACATCACTGGGCAGAGGCAATCCTTTGCTCCTTGCCATGAACTGCAGAAAGAAACTGAGCACATTGTTAGCACAGAAGAATCACAGGCAAATGCACCCTGACATCTCTGAGAAAGCTGCAGGGATAAGAATCCATGAAACAAAATTTTACAATCTCAGGTTAAAATTATTCCAACTGTGCCTCAAAACCAAGGGACATGAACATAAGCCCTGGTCCACATGCCAGGAGAGGACTTAAAGGAAGTGCCTTCTAAGGACCCACAGCAGATGTGAACTCGGGAAATTCAAAATACCAATGCCTCTCTTAAAATTCCTCAGAACTTGTTTAGAGGCCTCCATTCATTCAACTGGTATTTAAGGCGGGCCTACAATGTGTAAAGCAATATATTAGATTCTTTGAGACACGGTAACAAAAGAGCAGGATCCTTGCTCACAGCTGAGCAGAGGGAAAACACCCTGGCTTTTACTCACCACGATGCAGTGTAATGGGCACACTATGGCTAAAGGAAAGGGTCGGTGTGATGGAAATGAAGAGGGGGCAGATGGAAAAGCAAAGGCCAAAAGATGGAACGGGTGATCCTGGAACACTAAGGAAGCTGCAAGGAGTTAAAGCCTGTGAAACTTTTATTTTGGAACATCCCTGAGTGAATCGTGTATATTTCCTTAGCAAGCACAGGCCACACCACTCCCTAATCTCCTCCATCGGGTCAGGTGAACACATTTATGTTATCTGACTAACCTCTGGCACCATCTGCATTTGTGCATATGATGGCTGAGCTAGGTCATGACCAAGAGACATGCTACCTACCTCTACAGGTCAATTGCAAACGTGTGAGGGCGTTTTTCCTTGTCACTATAACTGCAGGTGCTACTGCAGTGGTCCTCAACCTTCCTATTGCCACAACCCTTTAATACAGTCCCTCATGTTGTGGTGACCCCCAGCCATAGAATTGTGTTAGTTGCTACTTCATAACTGTAATTTTGCTACTGTTATGAATCGCAATGTCACGCCCAAAAGTTGAGAACTGCTTCTGTAGAGCCTAAGACCATTGGAAAACACAGATATTTACATTAATGGATATTTACATTTACTGTAAGCACAGATATTTACATTTACTGTGCTACTGGAAGTTGTGACCCAGGACTAAAGTTGCTCCACGTCCTGCAAAGCCCGGAGAAGTTGCTCACAAAGAAGACTTGCCTGTCCCCAAATGCCCACAGCACCTCCCTTAGACACTCTTGGCCAGGTTGTGTCATGCTCCACCATTTGCACTTTACACTTAATATTTCCTGTCTGATTTTTAATGCTGGCTCGACATGAATTATTAACCTTTCTACATCGCTAACAACAAGAGGACACATACACAAAGGAAATAATTCCACAGAGCTTTATGTGTGATTGATGCTGAGAAAAGAGAGAACACATTTTACTGCATGTGCAGCGAGGGCAATGTTTTCTTCCCTGAAAGAATAGCAGCACCTGGTTTCATAATAAAGAGAGTCTTTGTCAACAAGATGTTCTCTTCCCACTATGGTTTTGTACCAGCACCTTATTAGAGAAACCAGAGGTAGAGCTATCCAAAACCCCCTTTAAGGGGAGTAAGCCTTTACATGTGAATCGTTTGGCTTTGCCCTCCTTGGACGGTAGTAAATGCTGTATTGGGGACGAGGGGCTACTTCTTGCACACATGGGGAGCCAGAATGATGTAATGGAAATGTTTCTGGTTGACCACACTAGGCAGAGACCACAATGGGGATGGTTCAGAGCCCCTCACAATGACACCATTTCTCTGATCTCTCTCCTGGTGTGAAACCAAAAAAAAAAAAGAAATGATCATTGTAATGCTCTCGGAAGCTTCAAAGAATGTGCAGACAAGGACAAGTGATGTTTTTCCTGGGATTGAAAGGCCAGTTACTTTACATGACGCTACAGAAAGTGATAAGGGGAAGTCTGCTCCCCCAAGGATAGTTGTGGGAAATGACTGCCCAGGCGTACAGCCTTGGTTCACATGCATGAAGATGGACAATAACTCTGTGGTCAAACCATGATTTCACGTGTTCAGCAGTCAAGTAATTGGGAAAATGAGACAGAGATGAGTCTTTACATACCTATATTCATTACAGACCTGCAAAGGGGCATTCTTAAGTTGCAAGGGTGGAAGATTCCTATTGAAAGCATTCCCTCACCCCCTTACTGCCAATCTTTTTGGAAACTGAGTCCACTCTTAATGTCCCCACTCTATCATTCCCACTCTTATCCATCTGGCTTCTGTTTCTGGGGGGATTCTCATATCACATTCAGTAGGGAATCACACCCAGCTAACAAGCTCTTCCACACTCACTGTCCCTGCTGCCTGCTCTCATTATTTATGCAGTATTTATTGCTATACCACTAGATACAATCATTATTTTAGACCCAGATGAAAACAGCAGTGAACAAGAGAGGCAAGGCCCAGCCCTCGTGGAACATAGGGTCTAATGGGGTGGAGGTGAGATAAGTAGATAGCAACTGAACAAAACAAAAAATTAAGAGTTTATCAACTAGCAAGCAATGCCACAGAAAACATCAAATAGGGCACCAGGCTAAACAGTGACAAGGGAGGGGGCTATGAAAGACAAAGGAGCTTCTGAGTACTAGGCAAGAACACCGGTGTTCATATCCTGGCTGTGCCACTAACTAGTTGTGTGACCTGAGGGGAGTTGGGTCACTTTCTTGTGTCCCAACTTCCTTGCCTATGAAATTAATAATAATGCATGCCTCTCAGAGTGGTTTTGAGGGTTAAATGAGTTAATACATGCTTTCTGTAAGTGAACAGAACAGTGCCTGGCATTAAGAGTTTAACTGCTGGCCCACCACCTCTATTACTAATTTCATGATTACTTACACTAGAGGCCCAATGCAAGAAATTCGTGCAGCCCTAACCGGTTTGGCTCAGTGGATAGAGCATTGGCCTGCAGACTCAAGGGTCCCAGGTTTGATTCCAGTCAAGGGCATGTACCTTCATTTCGGGCACATCCCCAGTAGGGGTGTGAAGGAGGTAGCTGATTGATGTTTCTCTCTCATCGATGTTTCTAGCTCTCTGTCCCTCTCCTTTCCTCTCTGTAAAAATAAATAAATAAATAAATAAATAAATAAATAAATAAATAAATTTTAAATAAAGAAATTCATGTAAGGGGCTTGGCCCTGGCAGCCCCTAGCAGCCCCGGAAGGCCCTTGCAGTGCCAGCTTCATCTGGAAGGTCGTCCAGAAGGTTGTTCAGCTGTCTGGTCTAATTAGCATATTATACTCTTATTATAGATTGGGTGGTAAAGAGAGACCTGTCTAAGGAGGTGGCATTTGAGTTGGAATCTAAATGGAAAGCAGTGTAGGAAAGATATAGGGGGGAGATTATTCCAGGCTGAAGAGAAGCCAAGATGGGGAAGAGCTTGAGAGGTTCCCAGGAACGGAAGGAAGAGCAGTGCGACAGGGACCTGGATGATGGGCAGAGTGGTGAGAAACAAAGTCAAAGTGGCGAGCAAGGCCAAATCAAGTGGGGGCTTATAACAATATAGAATGCCTCTCTGTTATGTAAGCAACTCAATACTTTGCCCATCCACATGGACATTAGCAGGCTATTGTCCCTACAAAGGCAACCCCAAGTAATATAATCACCAGCATTTGTGTATAGTTTTGCTTCTTACTGGTGATCATAAATCAGGAGATAGGTGGTCAGGGACTTTGATGTGGTCCTTACTGGTTAAGTAACAGAAGACAAATGAGTTAATTTCTCTACATTTATTTCTCAATCTGCAAAATAAAATGGATTGAATTAGAGGTCCTCTCCAATCTGTGATTTTATAACCCCATTCCTGAATCTCTGCTGTATAATGAAAACAGATCTAGGTCAGATGAACTACAACATATTTTACATAAAGCCACATCCTTTCTTTACTTTTCCTATTAATGGGTCTGTTAATTAGGAAATAGTAATATTCTCGAGTTATATGTAAAAGTAAACACCACCACCAAAATCTGCCTTCTCTAAGACTGATTTTATAAGAAAACCTTACCTTCTGATAAATACAAGAGCTGACTGGAAGATTTTTCACTCCTTCCTACGTGCAATTAACAGCAAACACCCCGTCATAAACATTTTGAAAGGTCAGAGATGGCAACAATTTGCTAGAGATAAATAGTCAAATAAAACACTGCCCTGGTAATTCCTGGACTTCAAAAACCAGCATAAATCTGATCAATAATGAGACACACAAAAGGGATTGTGGGATACAGGGCGGGTCCAACTTGAGGTATTAAAAACTTGCCTAAGTCATTTTCCCCCAAATACCTCTTGTGCTGCAGCAGACACTGAAGCCGTTAATGATAAATTAATATTTACAATGTTAGAAAAATAAGATTCTGATTGTGAAACAAAAGATTGTTTTAGGCTGAAGAAGTAAATAATAGTAAGAATAAGGACTTTTGCAAAAGCCAAGGTAAGAACATTTTACCTCTGTAATAAGTCAGCTATTGAGCTCAAATTCTAAATGTTATTTTCAATTGTATTTGTTGACTTTTACCCTTATCATAGTACAAACCACGAAAGTTAGAAGCATGCTAATTTATTCCTAAAATGTATATGCATATATTTTAAGTGTGCCTAAGTAATAGTGTGTTTTATTAATATGTTCCTATCGATTGCTATTGTCTTAAGAGTAAATTTAACTTTTATACATTGAAGAGATAAGTTTTCTTTTAAAATTAAAAGAAATTTAATTTTAAATTTAATTAAATTTAATTAAAAGAAAATTTAAAAAATTTAACCTTTATACATTGAAGAGATAAAATTTCTTTTAAAATTTTCATAGTAAATTTGATTTTTTAAATCAAGGCTTTCATTTCCAGTTCTTAGGGAAGATTTTTGTATTCCTGGAAAAAAAAAGTATTTTATCACTTAAACTGCATTACACATTGATTATCTATTGCCTGCTCATATTAAGAAGCCTCTATTGTCACTTAATGTTTACTAAACAATCAATAAAATCTAACCGGAACCAGAATAAACTCAAACAAATAAGTGGGCTGAGATTCAAGGAAAATTGAGACCATTTCCACTTTAGGAGGGCAGCCTTTGTGAGAACTCATTCCTGCCTAAAAGAGCTCATTCATCTTTTTGAATGCCATCAAATTTAATAATGGATGGCATGTCTTATAGCTTCAGGGATGCAGCAACTTGTCGATAACACAGAGAATTTAGAAACCAATTCATCAATTCATAATTTTTTTTAATTGGACCATGGATGGTTAGTTATAAGTCATTAGACTATCCGATAGTAAAAACCTAGAAAGAGAGAGTTAATTAATACAGAATTGGGTAGCTGTCCCCTATCTCGTCAATGAAAACTCAAGAGTTCCTGTTCCGCCTCAATAACAGGTGGCACTTTTCACTTTGAGCACTTTTGGGGCAGGTTGGGGATAGGTTGTGTGGAGTGGGAAAAAGTGAAGTAGGGGGGAAAAAAGAAAAAAGGAAAGACCTATATATATATATATATATATATATATATATATATATATAATTATATATGTGAGTTATTTATACTTATAATAAATTTACATTTGTATTTATTTCATACATTTTACATATTTATTTACATATAAATATATATTTTGTGATACATATACACACTTAACAAATATTCCTTTTCCAGACACCCACAAGGTGTCCCATATATTCTGGGCAAAACAAAAGGAAAAACAACTTTCCCTGACTTCTTTATTCAGAGGGGAGGTAGGATGGTTCAGAGATTTCCCCATGTCTCAGTTGGGCACTTATTGATTGGCAAAGGGAATCAGAGGCTCAAGGACATTAAGAGGCCCATCCAAGGTCACACAGCCAGTTAGAGACAGTCAGCCATCCTCCGGACTCCCACACCCAGCAATCAGCCCACTCCACCAAGCTCCTCTCCTCTCCTCTGGCCAAGAACCTATCTTCTGACACTTGCAATGGAGAAATTAATGAGTCTGCAAGTTCAAGTTTCATTTTAAACAAATTGGTTCATTATTATTTAATTGAGGAGGCTTCAGAGCAATAAAAACCTTGCTTACCAAAACGAGATAAGCACTTCATGAAACATTGAGCTGAAGAAATGCAAAAACTGTCACCAGTCAATACGTGCTGCCTTTCTGTTTGATAAATGCCACCCAATAGCTTCAGAAGTATCAGGAACTAATGGCATCCCAGCACTCTGCAGGCATACATTAATGGGATCAGGAGCATAAAATATAAACAATAATGTATATATTGATTATTCCGGACACTTGAAGCCCAACAAACATTTGAAAGGTCAGTCACTCTGCTTGCATAAAATTACAGTTGAGTCATTTGCTCGAAGCTGGAAAGTTGGCCCTCCATGTAAATTTAGCTCGTGACCTGTACACTTAATCATGCCATACCTCTGTTAGCTTCCTTAAGTTGTCTGGCATGAAAAAAAAAAATGTACTGTAAAAGTATATTGTAAAAATATACCATAAACTATATATAAATAAACAACAATATACCACATCTTACCAGAAAGGATATTGTCTGGGTGAAATCTGGTCTATAGGCTGAAAAAACAGCATCATGAGACAGCATTTTACTCTGACAAAACATATTCAAAGGTTACTGTAAGTCAATTATGACATGGGCTTACAAATGAAAATGTAGGCTATGAGGATGTTTCAAAAATATACCAGCTTAGGAAACACAATGTCATAATTATTTTTACTTTCAGCTAAAAACTAAAATCTGGTCACATAAGTTTAGGTAATTTTTTCTACAATGAAAGATGTACTCCTTTTCAGAGCTCCTCTAAAACATCATAAAGGAGGCTGTGTGGGTTCTGCGGAGAGTGAGCCTTTTGCTGGTGCGTTCACACCCACAGGCTCCGCTCCTCCAGAGATGGGCTTCTATCTAGCAGGCTTGCCCATGCCCCTACATCTGGACAAACTGAATAGCAGGAGACAGCTCACAGCCCTAGTTCCTTTCCTGAAATGATAGGTCCCTTTGTAGAGTCAATATTCCCTTACCAGTTTTTTAAAAGGGCAAGAGGGACTTGAGAGGTTGAAAGACTTGCAGTGTATGTCCCCATTATGAGAATAGGCAAGGGTTAGAAGTATTCCATCCCTCCTTTACAAGGACTCTAATTATCCTCAGCTTGGAGAGTTCCCCATGCTGCTAAGGATCACTGTCAGGGTGGGAAGCAAGCTTTCAGAAAGTCTCCCACTCAATAGGAGGTTGAGGGGAACTGAAGCAGGACAATGCCATCTGCAAGAGGCCTTGCTCTAGCTGTAGAAGAGTGAGCATATACCTGCCTTTAGCTGACAGTTTTAACCCTAAGTGTATGCAACTGTGCCCTTTAAATAAGGTGACCAGATTTCTTCTTTCTGAATTTCACATTTTATGAATCTTTCACACTGATTCATCCCAAATTCTACAACAGCTAAAACCAGCCATTTTGAAAATCAGATTTCCTTACTCATCATTCACATCAGTTTTAAAAACACTTTTAAAATCCATATCACATTCCTTAGCAATGGATACTCATTGCAAAATCACATATTTGAAATTTACATTAAAATGTCATAATCCTAATAACACAGCAGAATTAAAAACTCCAACACGAAGTAACGGTGACTTATTTGGGAGCCAAATGGCTTGATTTTAATATTAAAGACATCATTTTATAGTTTACTAATAAAATATTATCTATAAAAAGAGATTATCCTATTTTAAAATACACATAAAACCTTAAATGAACCAAAGAAATTAATAAATAACAATTTAACCAAAATTCAATTATTATACTGGTCAAACATGAGAGAGCATTTCAAAGACAGACCTTTGTTTCCTCTTAAAGCAGATTCACTGTGAATAAAGTTCCTAAATGTACATTGTATTCCATTAAAGTAAATAAGCTTACACTATGTTTTTCCGGCTATGTAGATTTTAAAAGGCTCCAAAATACTGAGTATCTCTAACATTTTTTATCATAATCAAAACTCAATTAGGTCATTCATATTAATATTTTGAGGAAAGGAAATTTGGGATTTCCATTTTTGATAAATGTTATATTCTGAAACTCAGGCCATAACATCCCTTTGTTCTGAAGCCATTAGAATGGTAAAGAAAGGCAGCAGCTTTTACTTGCTAACACTATTTTTAGAGCATTAAAATGCATCTTTTACTGAGAAAACTTTTAATCACAAAGATCTGACTAAGCATGCCCTAAAAAGTAGTTATCTGGATTTCAAAAACTATTTTATGCACTTTAAACTTCAAGCCAAGACTTTGATGATCAATGAAGAGAAATTTTTAATCTGAGATACACACAAAAAACATCCTACTTCCCCATTGCTTATGATAATACATTAAAAAAAAACTTTTCACACATTCAAAAATGCAGGTTTATAATGACATGTAAGAAAGGAGCCCTTTGAACTATCAAGCTGAAGTAACTGCAGAATCCTACCAAGGACGTCACATCTGCAGAACAAAAATAAATAATAAAAGCACATTTATTACATTCTCCCTTTAAATGTTTCCTCAAAAGCTATGCTAATTTTTCAAAACTCAGGTCTAATGGACAGACTATTTTTTTTCCTCTACTCCCAACGTAGGAATATCTCTTTCTCATGGACAACGTATCACAGGACCCAGTGGCTGTGTACCTCCCAATTACTGATCATGACGTTTCAGTTTTAGAAAAATGAAAGGAGGCTACCGATGCCACCTGAGGGTGAAAGGACCCTTGTCGGCCACAATACCTAAATACAAAAGATTTCCTCTGGCACGAGGCAGCTCCTTTCTCCTGGGAAGCCTTTGACAGCAGTTGCAAACAACAGAAGCCAGCAGGACCTTGTAGGAACAGGTGCTGGAGTCTCCCCGGGCAGCCTGCCTGCAGAGAAAGGGCCTCCTCAGCGCAGCCCTGGGACACCCCACTGCTGAGGGGCCCTCTTGCCCCCAGCCACTGCAGGATCGTGCTTCTTTTTACACCACAGGTGTCTGGAAAGATTGGGGACAATGCGTTATGGCTTCTACGGTGCTGCTGGTAAATTTCATTGGTCGTCTTTTAAGGGGACTTGGGTGAAAACTCCAACGATATAAAATAAGGATGGAAAAGGTCGTTCATGGGTTTGTGTTCAGAGAAAGCAAATGATGGTAACGAACACCTGGGACCTTTCCCTGGTGCTCCGTTATTCCAGGTTGCTTCTTCCCACCTCCTTCTACATCCCGGCAAAGGGGACATTCCTAGGTTCGGGGGATCTCCAGCTTCGGACAGGAAACACATGGATAGCACTTCCTCCACATAGCAGATCCCACGTTAGGAATAGTCACACACTCCAGCAAAGCAGACCCCACTTTAGGAGCATCTGGCCAACTACTATGAATCTTTAATCTTTTCCGTTACTAAAATTGCTTTGTGGTCAGTGTGCTCTGCACCATGGAGACAGCCACTTGTGCAAGTGAACAGCCACTCAGACGGCTGCTGTGGCTGCTTCTCAGTGTGGTGCGTGGATCAGCAGCAGCAGCAGCAGCAGGTGTCACCTGGGAGCCTGTTTGAAATGTAAAATCCCAGACCTATCTCAGAACTACTGATCATAATCTAAGGAGATGCCAGGTGATTCGTATGCAGATTCCAGTCTGAGAAGCACTATACCACAGTTTCTTACAATAGCTCCATACTATTTAGCGAGCAAGATGCTGCCCTCCACCAACACAATGATTCCCAAGAGCACTCAGGTGTGTTATTTAAGCCTCAAACTCTCCACACAAAGCACCAGCAAAAACCCATGAATCAGTGTTACAGTTGAAAAGACCAAAGTTAAGCAGTAGATGATTGTTGCTAGTAGGACTCAACTCAGAACTTCCAAATCCTACACTCTGCCCTTTCTGCTGCCTCAGCTACTCCCTATAGAATGACTGCTTCTTTCCTGTCTGGGCTTTGAGCACCCCCCTAACCCCCCCTTCTCATTGGTATCTTGTTATTGTAGGAAGAAGATTTCAAGTCTT
The DNA here is from genome assembly GCA_963924515.1 of Vespertilio murinus. Lineage (NCBI taxonomy): Eukaryota > Metazoa > Chordata > Mammalia > Chiroptera > Vespertilionidae > Vespertilio > Vespertilio murinus. The sequence continues at coordinate 41,372,757 of OZ004713.1, forward strand.
GGTTCTGAATTACTCACCCCCATTACCTTGAACACATCAACTTAAAAAAAAATAGGTTGGAAGACAAATAAGACAAAGGATATTTATAAAATAAGGTAAATAAACTAAATATGTAACAATACTATAAAAACATTAAAGTTCTAATCTAATCTGTAATCTAAGTTCTGAAAATGTGTCCTAAGAAAATTCTCCCAAGGAAGAAAATGTTGTATGTACAAAAATGAAATTCGTGCACTGGTAGGGTCCCTAGCGGCTGCTGGCTGCTGACTGGGACCTCCTTCCCTTCCCCCTCTGATTCCACCCCCTGGTCAAATGCCCAGACAAACTCCTGGTCAAGCGGACAATTTGCATGCTACGATTTTATTATATAGGATAGTGAAAAACTAAAAGCAGTGAAATATTCTATGCTTAAAATGTGACCAATCCTATATAATAAAAGGCTAATACACAGATCAACTGAACAGTCGGTCACTCTGACATGCGCTGACCACCAGGGGGCAGATGCTCAATGCAGGATCTGTCCCCTAGTAGTCAGTGCGCTCCCATGTAGAGGGGTGAGGGGAGGCTGCTCAGCCAGAAGCCAGGCTCATGGCTGACAAGTGCAGTGGCGGTGGCAGGAGCAGGCCTAATCTGTTAGGACATCCCCTGAGGGCTCCTAACTGCAAGAGGGCACAGGTTATGCTGAGGGACCTTCCTCTTACTCCCAAGTGTACGAACTTCATGCACCAGGCCTCTAGTTAAATTATAAAATATTTAGTCATTTAAAATGATATTCACCAAGACTTGGCAGCAACATGAAAAATTCTGGAATAATGTTACGAGGAAAAGCAGGTTATAAAATTATGGTACATAAGTAAATTATGTTTATGGAATTATGATTCCAACTATGTAAAGATTGGTACTCTTTTAAAGAAATGGAAAACATTTACAAACCTAATCCTGTTCTGTCAAGATAAATAGGATATAGGATATTTCCAAACTTTCAGTAGTTAAATTGTTTTTAGTATTTCTTTTTAAAAAGCAAATTATGAAAAAATTAAAACAAATGTAATAGCCATGGGACCTAATATAGTAACTACAAAGTATCATTAAATCTGACTTTAAATTCAATAGATAATAATAACAAAAATGAACTGATTCATCAGCATTGCTCATTAAATCCTCTGAGGTCAGTAATATTATGACCCCCATTTTTCAGAATAGGAAGCCAGAATGCATAGCACTTAGCCTCTCTGAACCCCAGCTTCTTCTTTTGTGAAATAGTGGCAATAATAATAATGATATCTACCTTGTGGTTTTCCTATGAAAATTAAAATATTGGCTTATTAACCTGTATGGTTCCATGTAAAGGTCACAAAGGGAGATAGAAACTAAAGTGAGGGGGCGGGATTGTATACTCTCCACTTTTCTGCCAAGAAGGGGACAGAAACAACTCCCTGATTGTGGTGGTCCTCATACCCTGTCACCACAAAAGGCTGCCTGCCCTATAGAAAGGTATGAATTCAGGTGGCATCCTCAAACATCTTGAAGCAATATTATTTTCAGGGCACACACACTAAGCCACAGAAATCTGTGTTACACTGAAGGTTGGATGGGTCTGCCAGCAATACCTGGCCTAGGAATCAGGAGACATGGAACCTGAACCTGATTATGTCATTTCTTGGGCCTCAGCTACCCATTCTGATTGCCCCTAATCACTCTGGCTACCGGCCTGATTGCCCCCAACTGTCCCCCCTTGTCCCCAACTGGCCCCCCTGCTGGCCTGATTACCCCCCAAAAAACTGCCCTTCCCTCCTGGCCTGGTTGCCCTTAACTGCCTCTGCCTCTGCCTCGGCCCCACCACCATGGATTTATCTGGAAGGATATCCAGAAAGGTCTCCCTCTAATTAGCATGTTACCCTTTTATTAGTATAGATACATAAAATACAGAATGCAGGATATTTTTGTTACTGGAAGACTATAGAGCAAATTAAAAAGTTAAATTTTTGCCAAAACTGGTTTGGCTCAGTGGATAGAGCATAGGCCTGCGGACTGAAAGGTCCCGGGTTCGATTCCAGTCAAGGGCATGTACCTTGGTTGCGGGCACATCCCCAGTAAGGAGTGTGCAGGAGGCAGCTGATCGATGATTCTCTCTCATCGATGTTTCTAACTCTCTATCCTCTATCTTCCTCTCTATAAAATATATATATATATATATATATATATATATATATATATATATTTAAGTTAAATTTTCTAGAGGGATTTAAACACAGTCAAATCCTATTAAAATATGGCTGTAAAAAAAACAAACCAACCAAAGGTTAGATAATCAAGAGTAGACTTGTCTGGGCCTTGGTTTCTTCATCTCTAATGAAGGGATCCATGAAACAATCCTTACCATCCTCAAACTCTGAGATTATGACAACTAACATTATAACAGTGAAAAATCAAGAAAGTCTATACATGCTTTTTGCAAGGCAAGTATATCTATGCACACTGGCCAGCCTCCGTAGGTGAGACCCTGAGGAAGCCGGAGTTCATCTCCCTGGTCTACACCCTCTTCCATCTAGAGGTGCCTCCCTTCCTGCTCCCCTCAGCTTCTCTTTGCTCTCAGAATAGCCGACAGCAAGATTCATGTGAGTCCCAGTGCTCCTTTCCTTCAGGGCATTTGCCTCTGAATCTTCTCTCTCAGTGTGGTGAGAGTTGTGTCCTAAGCCTAGGGGAAAAGAGTTCAGGCATTACCACACTGGTGGAAGATGTGTGTACAGAGCAGAGACCCTGTCTGCCAGCAAAGGCTGCTTCCTTCCCCAGCTTCCAAATGAGATCAGCACCTCTTAGGACAAAGGGCAGGTGAAGGAAGCTTAGAGAAGGGACAAAGCTCCAACTCAAACATTACCTCTTCAGACTTTGTTCAAGTGCATTCATGCGTATGTCCATGAAAATCTATATGGCTGAAGTCTCTTGTAAAACAGAGGCACAAAAATCTATTCTTGTAATATCAGAAATTATTTGTTATTATTTAACACATTTTGACCTTGTAAAATAAATCATTTCTTGGTCACTTTAAACAACAAAATCACCTTCTGGGTGTGCAATTTTTTAAAAAATGTACATAAAGTATGCCAAGCATTTATATGAAGGGCTCTCAAATCTTTGCAAAATCTACATACAGCAAAATGAAAATTTTAAAAGTATACACTTATCTAAACATAATCATCAATTATTTAAAATACTTCTTTACAATATCTTCTTGACAATGATATTAACATTAAATAATGAATAATTACATGCTATAGTGTAGTATATCTAGGTACATATAGTATATATTGTATTATTATCATGACATAGTACCTTAAGTAACTATTTTCAGCATTTGGGAACATTGGAAGAAAGTTTAGATAAAACAACGGATAAGTTCAAATAAAGAACAAAATTTAATTGAAAATTAAAATTTGGAATAATTCTATTACAAAAGATCTCATTTTTTTCAACTTTTAAATTCTAAAATATTATTATTTTATGATTCTGCGTTTGTGGAACTTCCTCTACATTTTGAAATGACTATATACACTAGAAATAGTATTCTAAATATAAAGATTTTAAATAATACCTAAAAGTAGTCATTAAAAATACAAAAAGTTTAAGTATAATGCAAAATAGATTCACACTTCTAAAAATATGCAGCATTTTGATAGCATTTAATCAAAAGCAATGCCTAATTCCTTTATATTATCAATTGATATATTGTCTTCTATACAGATGCAGCATGAGCTGCTGTACCACGCTTAATTTAATTGATTTTATTATGGTTAGCCTTGTTCATTTTTCTAGAATTGATTATGCTAGAGAGAGGAGAGAAAGAGGGTACTCTAAAAGAGATTTCTTTTTATAAAGCAAGAGCTTAACACATTAAAACCTCTATTTTTTTGAAAAGAAGTAAATTTGTTGTTTTTATACATTTAATTAAACTGCATTAAGGGGGGGGGGGGAATCCTGAGAGTTGAGAACTTTCCAAAACATTTATCATTTTAGCCATGACGTTGACAAGACCCATACCAAACAACATGCAATTTCCTTATTTTGTAGTATTAGTCACTTGGAATGTAATTATGGAGTTCCTCAAACCACACTTTCTTCTGTTGATAACCATTAAGAAAGGACCTAGAATCCCTCATTCAGTTTACTCACATCTGATAAATTGCAGAGTAAATTTCTTACCCCAACATTAGTGTTACAATGCACAGGAGTTTAACTGTGGTTAGCGACTTCCATTCAGTGCTCTTTTTAGCATCTTATAGTAAAGGGGTAGATGAGAAGGAGGGGGCTACAAAGCTTTGACAGATGGTACTCAGCGTTTGACTCCTGCTGAGCTCAGCAGGACCTGTGATTTCTAAGGTTATGGCTGTCAAAATGGCTCTGTCTATCAAGTGAATAACAAAGTGTAGACTGCCTGTCTGTTTCCTACACAAAACTTAGATTACATGTGCCAACATTGTCGGTCTTTCTGCTGATTTAATAACTTCCAAGGAGAAGGACTGAGGGCTCACTATTAAAGAAACTACATGGAAAGGAAGTCTCAAGGGCTGAAAGAGGTAGGCTCAGATCTCATTTCTTTCTCTTTAGTTTCTCTCTAAGTCTTCACAACTTGAAAAGGATTCAAAAGCCACCAAAGGTTCACTTTAAGGCTAAAAGCTAAATGTAAAACTTTCAAAATGAACTTAAAGATGACTCCTTCTCAAAAGGGTAAAATGTTTTTATTAAGAACCCTTGGAATGGTGATTCAACTAGAAATATTAACAATGAAAAGGAAATGTTTCTATTATTAAATACATTTATGTGCTTAGATGTGTTTGTGAGGCCTTGATTTTTCACCTTTCATGGCTCTTAATATTAATACCACCCCCTCTTTTCCTTTTACCTCTGTCTAAAGTCTTCAGATGATCAGAGAAAGTATTTGATGGTGAAAGACAGAAAACTGAATAATGTCATCAAAATTTGCCTTTTGTCTTGTGCTGTTGCAGCTAGTTTTCTTGGTAAGTCTGTTTTTCTTTATGCATATTTTATGATTTCAAGATTGTTATTGACCTCTTGGGATGCTAATAAAAGGCCTATTGGTGGGTTCACAAAGCCAGGCTTTTGATTAAGAAGATTCTAAATTAGGATCGTGGTAGTGCCCTTGAATAAGATACTTAATGCATTTCAATATTTAGCTTATAACATATAAAATGAAATTTCTGATTATTATGTCAAAAGGACAAAGTAAAATTAAATGTGGAATTTTGAAAGTGATAGAGTTGGACATGCTTTAGTCTCGTCCTGTTACAAAGCTATCCGTTGCTATTTTTGACAAGCTGATATAAGTACACATCTTGTCTCTCTCTCTCTCTCTCTCTCTCTCTCTTTTGCTGGGTTGAGCAGACACATCCACTCATGTGGTGGTTGTTCCATTTAGCATGACTCAGAGAAGACATGCTTGCTATACTCTTTCTTACTATAGCTGAAGAATTTTCCTCTGCAAATAATTTATATTAGTCCCATGATCAAAATGGCAATGTTATTTAGATGAATAAGTATGTATTAATATTCTTAGTACATTTAGTTACTTTAAAAAATGTTTTGAAGTATTTACCTTCTTTTAAAACTTAAAAAAAAAAAATCCAACCCAGCAGTCTCCTCTGTGAGACACTACATAGAAGATATTCAGGAAATGTTATTGAATTGAAATAAATAGAATGTGCAATATTAAAAAGAAGAATTCTTGAATTAAAATAAAAGGGTACAACTTTTTTATCAGATTATTATAAGAAATTATCAAATGCCAATTGAGCATAAGCCCTTTCCCAGTTGTGCTTTTTATCTTGGAAATGTGTGATGCTTTTAATTAATTCTGTAGACAATAATGATAAACAGAAATTTGGAAAAAAAAATCCTAAACCAAGATGAAATTTTCTTCTCTTTTTCTTTCTCTACCTCTTTTGCTTGTTTTTTTTTTCAATAAGGCAGTTTCTAACTTATTTCTAACAACTTATAATATCTCCCCAAAGGAATTTTTATTAATGATAAACTTGCTGAATCATATTTGCTTTTCATGTGTTTGCATTTTTGAAGTCTCTGTGGGGTTTCTTCATGTGTCTCTGGGGAAAAGTATGATTGTGTAATTTCACTTGAGTTCATAAACTACAGGCCCTGGAAATTAAATCCATCCTTGGCAGAAAGTCAGCAATCTTAGAGAAAGGAAACAGAACCAAAACAGATCTGATGTTTGAGAACTGTTATCATACACTTAACCACCCACCAAAACCATTTTGGATTTAACCTACAGCGCTGGCCCAGAACTCTGGGGCCAAGAAGTCAAAATGCCCAGGCTTAAGTAATAGAACTAATATGCTCTAATTATACTAGACCCTTCAGTTATTTCTATTTAGTTTTTAATTTTGGTAAAATACACAGAACTTAAAATTTACCATCTAAACCATTTTTTAATTCGCAGGTCAGTGGTGTTAAGGATATTCATATTGTTGTACAACCTACCTCCAGAACTCTTTTTTTTCTTGCAAAAGAAACTCAGCACTCATTAAACAGCTCCCCATTGCCTCTTCCCGACCTCTGTCAACCATCACTCTACTTCTGTCTTTGAATTTGACTACTCTAGCTATCTCATACAAATGGAATCATGCAGTATTTGCTTTTTTTTTGGTGACTGGCTTATGTCATGGTTCATCCATGTTGTAATATGTGTCAGAATTTCCTTCTTTTTTAGGGCTGAATAGTTCCAGTGTATGCACATACCACATTTTATTTATTTATACATCCACAGATGGACAGTTGGGTTGCTTCCACCTTTTGGCAATTGTTAAAAAAAAAAAAAAAAAAAAACACTTCTTTGAATATAGGTGCCCCTTTGGTTGCTTTATTTTTTTCATTATTGTTTCTTTTAATCCTCACCCAAGGATGTGTTATCTTTTTAAAATTATTTTAGAAAGAGAGGAGAGAGAAAAACAACAACAACACATTGATATGAGAGAGAAATATTGATCAGTTTCCTCTCATTCGTGCGCAAAGCAGGGATCAAACCCGCAACCTGGGCATGTGCCCTGACCAGCAATTAAACTAGTGACCCCTCCATACATGGGACAATGCTCCAACTGAGTCATGTAGAGCAAGGCACCTTCCCTTGTTTCAGAATGTGATTGTTACATGCTACAGAGTAAATAAAGATCACCGCACATACCGGACTTAAAAAAAAATCACATAAAATTGCAATAATAAAAACATTAGCCGGTGTTTGTCAAGTGCTTATTATGTGCCAGGCACTGAAACATGAACATCACTGGTATTAACTCTTTGAGAAATGTACTATTATTATCCTTATTTCATAGAAGTGAAAACTGAAGCACAGAGAGGTTGGTTAACTTGTCCAAAGTCACTCAGCTAGTATGTCAGTAGGATGCAAATCTGAGAAATGGGAGGGAGGCAGGAGTCTGCCCACTTGGTGAAGAAATCACTGCCAAAGCCAGGTAATGTAGAACTCCTTGACCACTGCAAAGGGTGTCTCCTGGCCAAAAGAGCATGCAAACGGGAGCCAGAAAGACCATTTCTATCACCACGTAGCTGTAGGACTCCTAACAGGAATACTACTCTCTCGGGCTCAGTGCTGTGAAAGGGAAGTTGAATTGGGTGCCCTAGGATCTGTGGTTTCTAACAATCCTTCAAATGAGACTTGCTACCTAATACTTTTTAACTTGGAGTATCATTTCATCTACTTGGAGAAAATGATGTAATCTTAAATTTTTAAATGTGTGCTTAAATTTCTAAGTTTTTATCATGAATAGTTTCTGATTCTCATTCCACTATATCCACGTCGTACCTCTCTAACGAAACTAACATGTAAGAATGCAATGACAGGACCTACAAGAATGAGTGAAGTAAAATGAGGTTTCTCTTCTAGAGGGTCTCTACAAAAGCAAAGTAGAGAATTGTGACCAGTGCTCATTTATATATATATAGTCACCTAATTAGGATCATATAATCCCCAACACCCTTGCCACTGAGTCCCCAATGAGAGGAGTGAGTCTGAATGAATCCACGTTTTCCTCTTCACTGTCAAAATTTATCACTTTATTGTATCTCTAAAAACAAAGATTGTATATAAGCACCCTCACCATCCTAAATAGTTTATTAGCTCTTTTGGTTCTATGGTTATGAATTTATGTAAAAGATCTTTCTGTGTTCATTTTCAGAGCACAACCCTAATCCTTATTGTAGTGATTAAACTGGACCCAAGGAAATAAAGGGAAAATATTTCTCAAAGAAAAAATTTTAAAGCCTTTTAAAAGTTCTAGCGTCCTAATGAAGAGCATTCGAATGCCACTGATCTAATTTATAAGTAGATGCATGTTTGGAAACTCATGAAGAACACTTGCCAGAAAAGGCCTCGTAAGCCAGGCTCAAAAGAAGCCGTGAGTTGTTTGAATTCTGTGCAAATCAAGTGACAAATGCTTATTTAACCAAACTTCATGAATTTCATATACAGTTCAGACAAGTGATTGATCACATCTGTATTTTCTATAAGTGATATCTGCAGGTAAAGTACAATATTAATTTTTTAATGTTTTCATTTACTTTCAGCCAGCATTTACAGCAGGTTGATAATTTTATTTTAAACCAAATTATTACAATGGAAGCATCCTCCATATTCCAATTCACGAATTGCTATTTGACAGTAACTACATCCACCCTTTAGCCAAGTTAGAAAATTCTGTAACACATACTGTATCTTCCATCTGTGGTTTCAGAAGGTGCAAATTCTCTAAATCAGACAGAAGAGGGAGCTAACCATCTGGAAATTAACTGATCCTTTCAACCACATGTCAAATAAATATAGAAAAAATTCTAATATGATCAAGTCTTACTTTTTTTTGGTCTTGTATTTTATAGCAACACTATAAATTTTCTGGTACATAAAAACAAGAAGAAGAAGAAAAAAGAGGCAGAAAAGGCAAAAAAACACTGAACTAAATTAATTAATGAAAATATACAAAGCATTAAAAGGTCAATTAAAAAGTTTATGACTTGCTCTCACATTTTATAGTCAAATATGGAATAAGAATACCTCCCCTAAAAGGCCAAAATAATATTGTATTCCATACACATCATCAATATTTCCTTGTAATAACTCCTAATCATGAATGGAACTCTCACTTTAAAATTGATAACATCTGGAAATAATGTCAAAATTGAAAAACTCTTGGGCTGCATCTGTCTTGAAAATGCTATGTAATAAGATTTACTTAATATATTTGAAAGGAAAAATAATGTTTTGTTCCCCAATTTGTTGCAACATTTGAAAGTTCATGAGGTTATGACCCCTCTTTAAGAAAGCATCTCCCACCACCTGCAAATACCCCAGGAAAAGCAGTTGGAAACAATAAAACACGTGCTAGTTAACTGTTACCAAGGAAACGGTTCTGGTTCACCAATCTGAGCGCCTGCGCTTCCAGTGGCTTTGTCCGAGGGAGACATGCGCCAGCTGTTAGTGAATAGCCATTGTTATAGATCATCAGGAAATCACAGTCAGCAGGCAACCCAGCCCCACTGGAAATTTATTTCTCATATTTGTTCATTGCCAGGGCAATCCCCCATCTTTAAAACATCCCCTTAGGCTGGGTTAACTAAGTAACACCCTATACCAACAGGGTCGTTTAAAGGAGCAACTTGCAATATGGTCTTTTTTGTGCAGCAAACAGGAATCTAACTTTGATTCCAATTGCATCACTCTCCGGCTCCCTTTACTTTCCACTGGGATTACAGAGCAAATATCTGAAGTCAGTACCCCTTGCCTTGATTGGCCACTTAGATAACCCCATCTCCCCCCCCCCCACTCCCCATGCCCCACGAGAGCTTTCAGAGATCATTGGCTTAGCCCTCTCTAATGAAGGACTCCGCAGAGGCAATTTGGAAAGGCCATCCGGGGAGGGTCTGAGAGGATAAAACTCTGGGTCTCTGCTTCACCAACACACATGCTTCAAACAGAACAACCCCACTTTTACCAATATTGTATTTTCTATTACTTAATAAATGCATAGATTTTCTTTGAAATAAGATGGCATTGCTTTCTTAAAATTTAGAAGGCAATGAGCTCCAAATCCATCCAATTATCAGGCTCGTCTTGATAAAGAAACTTCACAGACTTCCAGTTTTCCATGTGTCTTAAAGTCCCTATTCCATCTTTACAATAAGCAATAACATGAATAAACTGAAAAACCAACAACTCATCTCAGATTCAGCGGAGAAGTGAGTTCACTACCCTCCCTCCCCCCTTCCCCCCTCTCCCCCCCAATATTGGAAAGACGGGTGAACATAGAGAATCACTACTTACTGGAGCAGAAACCTGCACAGGAACCAGTGCCCCAGGGGAGGGGGGAAAATGCAATGGATGAATTGCTGGAGACTCAGTGTGGACAAGTCCGAGAGTTAAACACTCCAGTCATAGAGGGGTCCCCATGCTTGTGAGTTTTACCTCTGGGAGCTCAACCAGATCCTCACCATGTACATCAGAGAAAAATGTCCTCATGCTTCCAGCAGGGCAAGGAGCAGGGGGAGAGGAACCACTTTGAAATGCTGCGGTCCAGAGCATTGTGGTCTTCTTAACAAGGCCTACCCTCAGGGAAAACCATTTTATCAGAGGTCTAAGCAGTTGCTGTGTTATCAGAGCCCAGCTGAACTGAGGAAAAGAAAATTGGACTCCCTCTAGCCAACGTGTTCCACCGGGACTGTGAAGCACTGGTGAGACTCACAGCTCAGCGGGACAAGCTCACCAAAAGTCTGAGTTTTCATGACTATAAGAATACTTCTCCTCCTCGACACTTTACCATCATCTTAGTAAACGCCTATTTACCACAGTTTCTTTTATCCAGTACATTGTGTCTACCTTTCAACAACAACACAAAAATGGCAAAGCATACTAAAATGTAAAATACACAGTTTGAGGAGACTAAATTACCAGAGAACCAGAGTCAGATTAACAATAGTGTTGAAATTGTCAGACCAGGAATTAAAAAACAAATATGCTAACAATCTATGATAAGGGCTTTACTGGAAAAAACAGACAACATCAATGTAAGCAAAGAGATAGAAATTTTAAGGGAGAAAAAAAAACAAGAAGAAATGTTAGAGTTCAAAAACACTATAGCAGAAATAAAGAATACCTTTGATAGGTTAGTTAGTGACTGGACACAGCAGAGGAAAGGATCTTTGACCTTGAGGATATGAAAGTAGAAACTTCCAAAAATGAAAAGCAGAGAGGAAAACGACTAAAATAAAAAAGAACAGAATATCCAAGAACTGTGGGATAAATACAAAGAGAAAACATGTGTGTAATAGGAATACCAGATGTAAAAAAAGAAGAGAGGCAATATTTGAAGCAATAATGATGGAGTAATTTCCAAAAATTAATGCCAGACATTTAACCATAAATCCAGGAAGCTCAGAGAATTTCAGCAGGATAAATGGAGGAAAAATAAACAATTATACTGTCAGCTGGTGTAGCTCAGTAGATAGAATATCATTGCCCCACCCACTAAGAGATCCTTAGGTACAGGCAGGAGTTGCAGGCTCAGTCCCAATAGGGGGTATGCAGGAGGCAGCTGATCAATGTGTCTCTCTCATTGATGTTTCTATGTCTCTCTCTCTCCCTCTTTGAAATCAATTAAAAATATGTATTTTAAAAACACAACTATACCTAGGCATATCATTTTCAAAATTCAGAAATCAATTATAAGAAAATCTCCAAAAGAAGATAATAATTACATTACCTATAAATAAGCAAGGATATGCCGAAACCGGTTTGGCTCAGTGGATAGAGCATCGGTCTGCGGACTGAAGGGTCCCAGGTTCGATTCTGGTCAAGGGCATGTACATTGGTTGCGGGCACATCCCCAGTAGGGGGTGTGCAGGAGGCAGCTGAGGGATGTTTCTCTCTCATTAATGTTTCTAGCTCTCTATCCCTCTTCCTTCCTCTCTGTGGAAACTCAATAAAATATATTAAAATAAATAAATAAATAAGCAAGGATAAAATTGTATTAGGCTTATCCTTAAAAACCATAAAAGCAAGAAGAGAGTAGAGTAAAATGTTTAAAGTGTTGAGAGAACAAAACACCAACTTGAAATTCTGTACCTGTGAAATTATTCTTCCTACAAAAGATAAGGAGAAATAAGACTTCCTCAAACAAACAAAAATTGAAGAAATTTACTGTAAACAAACTGCTTTTGTTTCCAAGAGACGTTAAAAGTTCTTCAGAGATAAGGAAATGGATATAAGCCAGAAACTTAGATCTAACTGAAGAAAAGAAGAACATCAGAAAATGGATAAGTGGGCTGGCTTTAGCTCAGTGGTTCCTTCAGCTACAAAGAAAATGGATAAGTGAAAATAGAATAAAAATTTGATACTTTATTCTAAATTAACTTAATAGATAACAGTTGTTCAAATAATAATTATTAAATTACATATACTTATGTGTAATATATTTGTATTTATATAAATATATTAGATATATTATTATGTATGTTTATGTATAAGTGAAATGAATTACAACATTCTTAAAGGGATAGCCTGAAGGACTTAGGAACATTTTGTTTTTATAAAGTACTTACACTGTCTGTAAGATGGCATAGTGTTACTTGAAAGTAGACTTAGATTATTTGTAAATGTATATTGCAAATTCTAGAACTGTGAAAAAAAAGTAAATAAAACAAAAACAAACTAATTGTTATACTATTAAAGGAGAGAAAATGGAGTCATGAAAAATGCTCAGTTAAAACAACAAAAGGCAGAAAAAGAGTGGAAGACAAAAATAGGAACAAAAACAAGGGCAAGAAATTTTTAAAAATACCAAATATGGTAGATATTAATCCAACTACTTCAATAATCACTTTTTTAAAATATATATTTATTGATTTCAGATAGGAAGGGAGAGGGAGAGAGAGATAAGATCAATGATAGGAGAGGATCACCGATTGGCTGCCTCCTGCACGCCCCACACTGGGGATAGAGCCTGCAACCTAAGCATGTACCCTGTTGGGGAATCGAACCATGACCTCCTGGTTCATAGCCGATGCTCAACCATTAAGCCACATCAATTAAAAGACAGAAACTATCAGAGTGCATAAAAAATAAGACCCAGCCCAGCCAGTGTGGCTCAGTAGTTGAGCGTCGATCTGCGAACCAGGAGATCTGGGTTCCATTCCCAGTCAGGATCATGCCCAGGTTGCAGGCTCGATCCCCAGTGTGGAGCATGCAGAAGGCAGCCAATCAATGATTCTCTCTCATTATTGATGTTTCTATCTCTCTCTCACTCTCCAAAATTAATAAAAATGAAATCTAAATATATATCGTCTATAAGAAATCTACTTTAAACATAGATATACATATAGATTAAGAGTATAAGAGAAAGTGAGAATAGCTATATTAATTTTAGACAGAGCAGACTTAAGAGAAAATAAAGTTATCAAGGGTAAAGAGAAATAGTACAAAAAGATAAAAGGGTTAATTATCAAAGAAAACATAACAATGCTTAATATGTGTGCATCTAACAACAGAGCATTAAAACACAATAGGCAAAATCTAATAAAAATGCAAGGAGAAATAGATGAATATACTATTTTAGTTGGAGACATTGACACTTTATCAGAAATAGATAAATTCAGCAGCCAGAAAATCAATATAGACATAATGAACACAAAATCACTATCAATCAATGGGAAATTATTGACATCTGTATACTACTTTTTTAAAATATATTTTTTATTGATTTTTTTACAGAGAGGAAGGGAGAAGGATAGAGAGCTAGAAACGTCGATGAGAGAAAAACATCGACCAGCTGCCTCTTGCACAACCCCTAACGGGAATGTGCCCGCAACCAATGTACATGCCCTTGACCGGAATCGAACCTGGGACCTTTCAGTCCACAGACCAACGCTCTACCACTGAGCCAAACCGGTTTCGGCTGTATACTACTTTATTCAAAAAGGGAAAATTACACATCCTTCTCAAGCTTATGTGGACTAATCACCAAAATAGACCACAATGTTGGCTATAAAACACGCTTTATCAAATTTAAAATAATACAAATGTGCTCTCAGGACACATTGAATTAAAATAGAAATCAAAAACAGGAAGATAACTGGAAAGTCACAAAACACAAGGAGGTTAAACAACATACTCTTAAAATATGAATCAAAGAAGAAATCTTATGAAAAATCTAAAAAGATTTTGAACTTAAGCAAAATGAAAACAAAACTTATCCTTTTTTTTTTTTTTTTTTTTTTTTTTTTTGCTGCAGTGAAAGCAGTCCTTAGGGAGAAATTTGTAGCATTAAGTGCCTATTCAGTTGGCCCTTAAACAACTGAAAATCTAAATGTAACTTAAGTTGACCCTTCACATATGGAAATTCCCAATATTGATTAAAAATACAATTGGCCCTTGAACAACACGAGTTTGAACTTCATGGGACAGTTCAAACCCATGTTGTGCAAGAATGAACTGTATTAGAAAACTCTAAAATCATCATGTAAAATTCCATCATAGATAACTAGATAAAGAAAAGTAAATTAACTCTAATGTAAGCAGAACAAAAGAAATAAAAATTAGAGCAGAAGTCAATAAAATTGAAAATGGGAAATCAATAGAGAAAAAGAAACAAAACAAAAAGCTATTTCTTTGAAAAGACCAATACAATTGATAAGCCTAATGAAGAAAATAAAAGAAGACACAAATTACTAACATTAGAAATGAAAGAGGACATCATTACAGATCCTATGAACACTAAAAGTATAATAAAGGAATATTATGAACAATTCCATGCCCACTAATTTGATAACTTAGATAAAATGGACTGATCTGCTGAAACTGGTTTGGCTCAGTGGATGGAGCGTCGGCCTGGAGACTGAAAGGTTCCAGGTTCGATTCCTGTCAAGGGCATATACCTGGGTTACGGGGATGTCCCCAGTGCAGGGTGTGCAGGAGGCAGCTGAACGATGTTTCTCTCTCATCAGTGTTTCTAACTCTCTATCTCTCTCCCTCCCTCTCTGTAAAAAATCAATAAAATGTATTAAAAATAAATAAAATGGACTGATATTCCAAAACTTACTACACAAGATGAAATAGATGATTAGAATGACCTATAAATATTGAAGAAATTAGATCAATAATGAAAAACTTTCCAAACAGAAAGCACCAAAATTCTGATAGTTTCACTGGTAAATTGTACAGAATATCTAAGGAGGAAATTCTATATAATATCTTCCAGAAAATAGAAGAAGGAATACTGTCTAACTTATTCCATTAGGCCACCATTATTCTAATACCAAAATCGGACAAAGGCTTACAAGAAAATAAAACAATAGCCCAACATTTCCGATGAACATAGATGCAGAAATCCTCATCAAACATTAACAAATTCATCCCTGGCAGGATTGCTCAGTTGGTTAGAGCATTGTTCTATACTTAGAAAAGGTTGTGGGTTCAATTCCCAGTCAGGGCATATAACTAGGTTGTGGTTCAACCCCTGTTTGTGAGGCGGACAGAAGGCAACCAATGGATGTTTCTCCCTCGTTCTCTCTCTCTCTTTCCCTCCCTCCCTATCTTCTTCCCTCCCTAAAATCAATTAAAACATATCCTAGGGTGAGGATTAAAATAAATATATTAGCAAATTGAATGAGCAATATATAAAAAGAATTATATACCATGACCAGTGGGATTGATTCACAGAATGCAAGGCCATTTTAACATTCAAAAAAATCAATTAATGTCATTTATCAAATCAATATACTAAGGGGAAAAATCTCATGATCATATAAGTTGATGCAGAAAAGCATTTGACAAAATTTAACACCTATTCCTGTTAAAATCTCTCAGCAAACTAGGAACAGAGAGGAACTTCCTCAACTCTATAAAAAAAAAATCTGCAAAAAAAAGTACAGATAATGATAAGAAACTTTTAAGTTTTCCTAAGATCAGAATTAAGGCAAGGACCTTCTCTCTCATTACCCTTTTGAACATTGTACTGGAAGTCTTAGCTAATGCAGTAAGACTATATATATATATATATATATATATATATATATATATATATGTGTGTGTGTGTGTGTGTGTGTGTGTGTGTATTAAAGGAAATAAAAGTACACAGAGTATGGGGGGAGAGGGGGGAAAAAACTGCCTTTGTTTGCATATGGCATGATTGTCTACATAGAAAATCTGAAAGAACAAACTCTTGGAACTAATAAGCAATCATAGCAAAGTTGAAGGACACAAAGTTAATAACTAAAAGTCAATCACTTTCCTATATACCAGTAGAATTTGAAATTAAAAATACATTGGCATTTACAATAGCACCCCCAAAAGTGAAATACTTATAAAAAGTATAAATCAACAAAAAAATCTATATGGGGGAGAAAATAAAAAACTCTGATGAAAGATTTCTAGAAATAATGGAATAAATGTAGAGATATTACATGTTCAAGGATAAAAAGATTCAACAGTGTCAAGATGTTAGTTCTTACCACTTGATCTAAAGATTTAACACAATCCCAATCAAAATCCCAGCAAGTTATTTCATGGGTATTGACAGATTCCAAAGTTTAGTATATGAAGATGCAAAATAGCCAGAATAGCCAAGTCAATATTGAAGGAGAAGAACAAAGTTAAGAGGACTGACACGATCCAATTTCAAGACTTACTATAAAGCTATAGTAATAAAGACAGTGTGATATTGATGAGAGAACAGACAAGTTGAAAAATGGAACAAAGCAGAGCCTATAAAGAGATCCACATAAAGATAGCCAACTGATTTTTTTGCAAAGGCACAAAGGCAATACAAGAGAGCAAAGGTAGTCTTTTCCACAACTGGTTTGGAACAAGTAACTGGATATCCATATGCAAAAAAATTAATCCATAAAATATACCTACACCCTTCACAAAAATTAACTCAGAATGAATCACAGACCTAAATTAAAATACACAGCTGCAAAACCTCCTAGAAGATAACAGGAGAAAATTTGGGTGACTTTGGGTAGGACTTTTAAGATACAACACCAAAGGCACAATCCATGAAATAAATAAGTGGGCTTCATTATAATTAAAAACATCTTCTCTTCAAAAGACAATGTCAAGAGAATTAGAATACAAGCCACAGACTGGAGAAAATATTTACAAAAGACAGATCTGATAAAGCACTGATACCCAAAATATGCAAAGAACTCCTAAAACTCAGCAATAAGAAAACAACCAGATTAAAAAAAAAAAAATGGGTTGTTTTTAAATCTCACCAAAGACACTTCACCAAGGAAGCAATACAGATGGCAAGTAAGCACATGAAAACCATATGCCATTAGTAAGTTAATCAGACTTCCCAATTTTTAACAATTTGTCCCGAGTCCCGTGGCATTTTTAAAAGTCGCCCTGGCTGAGTGGAAATTCTACAACTAAAGGAAAGAGAAAAGCACACCTTGTCCTCAATAGCCAGCCCCTTTCCGCGTGTACCCTGTACCTCCACACTTTACTTCCACACCTCCTCGGAGTCTCAGTGTGCTTTTCTCTTTCCTTCTAGTTGTAGAATTTCCACTCAGCCAGCCTTCCTGTGGTTCTGGATGATTTATGACTTGTCTTTTAGTTGTAGTTTTGAAATTGTTGTGCAAGGCTGCAGTTTAGGTGTTTACTGAATCAAAATTATATGTTTTTTTATCAGATCAGCAAAAATATATCAGCTGTCTCTAAAGAGCCTAGTAACAGAGCTAAATAGATCAGCTGTCTCTAAAGAGCCTAGTAACAGAGCTAAAATGATAATGCTATTCTAAAGCTCTGTTCCATCCATTCTTTCCGATGGAGCAAAGAAACAAGCAAGATATCAACAATCAGAAGCATGGCAACTATGATTCCATCATTCACAATTTCTTTTTTTTTCCAAAATAAGAAATAATACTATTAACTAGGCCCTGAAAGCACATATAACACAAAAAGGATGATTGGAAAGGGGAAAACAAAAATGGCATTCTCATTCTCCCATAACCAAAGTATACTAGTTCCACCCTTTGGAACATAGATGAACACAATGAGGATCATGGAGTTCCTAACACTAGGCCCTTTTTTTCCCTACATAACCCAGAAAGATGTAGCTCTCCATTTAAAAAGCAGTAAAAAAAGATGAAAATGTTCTCCCATGAAGCCCAGATGTTTTCTATCTTGCTAAACTCCAATTATTTCAACACATTATTTAGCTTCACTCACATCAGATCAGGGCCACCTGTTATATCCTCTACACACTTAGGACAGATTTAATGTTAAGTTTGTACTGATGTAGAAAGTCAGAATGCAATTGAGAAGATGCTTTTAGAGTCATCTTGAGGTCAAAGGATGTGTATATGGCAGATTACCAGATAATCAAGACACTATTGTGTAGTGTAAACATAATCAAACCTAATTTTGTTACTCACCATTACATGAATTTGGATATAATCCAGGACTAAAAAAACTCATTATCTGAAGTAAAACTACATGTAAGAGAAGTATAATAAACATTATAAGATTATAAGAAATTCTTTTTTAAGTTCCATTATAACGTATTTTAACATAGGAACATTCTTTATTACCAAGATGGATTTTTCATATTTAAATGCCCTGTTTGTTTTTATCTTATCTAAAATCAAATATATTCACTCTGATATGAATGAAATATATATAAATATATATATTGCCATTCTAATGGTAAATAAGTACTTGCAAAAAAATAAATCCTAAGTAAATTCATGTCTATTCAGTAAATAAATGTTATTTACTGTCCCAGGAATTGTTCTCTGTGCTGAGATACACAAAGAATATACAATGGCCTTATTATAGTCAAATGTTGAAATAAATGTATAGTTAATATTAGGGGAAAAAGGGGTTCTGGCAAAGAAAAAAAACTATATCACAAAACTAACATTATTTTTGAAGCTTCTGAAATAATTATGACTAATTTTTCATTATTCCAACACTTTAAAAATTAACAGCAGATGATGTCATAAGACAGTGCCTGGGTAGAAAAATCGAGGAGGAAATAAATGTGAGAAGCACACATTCTCATTCTACTCAGCTTTCTTGTGATTAGTTAGGCTTCACTGTAAATTAAGAAAGACACTGAGAACCCCAATTGCAAAGTTTGACCTTTAGATAAAATTGTTTGAAATTCAAGGATATTTACTTAGATTCACTATAAGGTTTTTCAGTGTAGCTAAAACACAAATAAGATTGGTTATGGCTTCAGTTTTCTCATTTTCCTTTATTCTCCATGGGATGTGTGGCAGAATTAGAGTATCCATTCTCGTTTAGTCTCCTATCTGAACCCTTACTGTAACTTTTTTTCCCATTCATCTTTAACCTTAGATAAACATCGTTTTAAAATTTAACAGTCCTGGAAAGATCACTTTAGAAAGAAGAAAATTTTTTTCCATCTCAAATACAACTTCAAAGTGGCAGACTGGAAAATCTCTGCAGGCAAATGTGATGTCGCTAAAGAAATCACACACTTACCTGTAGAGATTCTACAGTCTGACATCTTCAAGCAGCAAACTGTTTCTTCAGTCATGCTTTTCTGTATGCAGTTCCTGGACCAGAAATAAATCTGGAGTGGCCAAATAGCCACATTATAGCGAACTTATTGAACTTTAGCTTCTTCTAAACCAAGGGGATGTGGCTGCCTCATGATGATTTAATCTCAACAAATTAAATGGTAAAATAATAAGGTTAGAATGGTTAAAAATCAGTTGTTATCCAAGGGAACCTATTAGACATGCAAATTCTCACACCTACCCTTGGCCTCCTGAATCAGAATCTCAAAGAATGAGGCCCTGGAAGGTGATTGAAGGACCACACAAATTGAAGGCTTAAAGAAAACAAAAAATTCTTGCTGGAACACCGAACTCAGAGATCTTTTGATGTTTGATAATAAATGAAAAAAATCAGACAAGCCCTGGCTGGTTGTTGTTCAGTGGTTAGAGCGTCAGCCCACAGACCTAAGGCTCTCAGGTTCAATTTCTGGTCAAGAGCATGTGCCTTGCTCAGGAAGCAATCTCTCTCTCTCTCTCTCTCTCTCTCTCTCTCTCTCTCCCTCCCTCCCTCTCTCTCACTGCCCCCCACCCTTGCATTCTCTCTAAAAATCAATGGGAAAAAATATCCTTGGGTGAGAATTAATTTTTAAAAGTTACGCAAAATAATGTCTTCATAAAAATATTGTCTGTATACATTTTTCTAAAATTATTATCTTAAAAATAAGCATAAGAATTGATAATGAAGAGAAACATATTCTTTTAACTCTTACTTTGCCAAAGGAATTGCAAAGCTCCGCTTATTTTCATAGAAACAAAGAGTTAAGAAATCTAATTTAGAAGAAAACGTTTTCATGTTTGGGAGGATTAAAAGAGTACTGACGTCATTCAAATCATGAGCCATAATTCTTATTAGATTTTATTGCTACATTCTTCACACAGCTTTGGAAAGTTATTCCTTTGAGTACAAATATGTACTTAGACTGCACACAGAGAAGGAAAATGCTCTCACAATGAAATTATTTTAGCCTGACCCAATAATACTTGAAAGAGTCACAACTTGTTCTCTATGTAACATATATTTTTAAAATAAGAGTTTATATAAATCTGTCTTTTGCAATAGCCTTTATAATTTTCTCTCTTAAAAGCTAAATTTGGCTATGAAAGATCTAATTTCTGTATATAATACTAAAAAATTTGTTTTCCTCTATGATACTATAAAAATCTCATGGATGAAGGGTTAAAAATAACAAAAAACAAAAATTATAATTTAACTTGACTTTGAATGACAATGAATAAAATACACAATTAAATTCTTATATATCAGAATATAGTATCTGAAATGTTAGTGTGCCTGTTAATTAATAACTTCTGGTTACATGTTAAAAATTCATCTTCAGTTTCATTCTTAATGAACTCATTTTTATTATTTCTGGACCACACCAATTTCCCATGATGTGATGGAAAAAATTGTAACATTCATAAATTGAATTAGATCACATACAAAATGTCAGCTCACTCAGATTATAATAATAAAGTTTGGCTTATTCATTGAAAAGTGAAAGCTCAACTATGTCCAGATTCTGCAATGATAGTGCCAGAGATCAGCAGGATGTTTTAGATACTTCAAACAACCTAGAGGAAGTACATTTATTTAGACGAGGATGAAGAGGCTCTCTAAATATCAGGTTTCTTTGCTTTTATTACATTTAAATCAAGTCAGTAGTGATGCAATTGCTGATCAGAAGCTCCAACTGGCAGCCTTAAATGCGTTTGATGATAACAAAAAAATTATTAACCCATATATTCAATTTGATACACAAAAGCTTCCAAAAAATGGGCTCACTGGAAGAAACAATAAAGAGGAATCCTATAAATGTAGCACCCTCCCAGGCAGTAAGGGAGCTATAACTATCTTATATCAACAACTAATAGCTACTACTATTTATATTAAACATTCTATACATATTTATCTAATTTTGTCTTTACACAAAACTGGTAAGGAAGGTATTATTAACAATTCCATTTTACAAACAAAGAGACTGAAGCTTAGAGGGACATAGATGAGAAGGAAAGACATTGAGTTTGCACAACTGTACATCTGAGACAAAATGGTACGGAGGAACAAGCATAGAGTTGCAAGTCAGGAAATCTGTTTTGAATATTTGACCCCACCCCCCACCCCACCTAAGCCTCTCTGGGTCTCGATTTCCTCATCTTTAAAACAAGCAAAATGTCCTTTTTCTTGTTTTCTTTCCATGGCTAGGGAAACACTTGCCAGTGATAAATAACTGGAAAGATATAGGGTGTTGTTATTATGCTTGGGGTAAACTGGGTAAGCTTTGGCGATGGCCTGGTCTTCTGCAATACACTAACACGCCCCCCCAACACCCCCCCCACACACACACACACAAAACACACACACACACCTGTATCCATTGCTGTGGAAACTACTGAAGGAAGTCTTAATTTGCCCTGGTCATAGTCCCACCCAAGAACACTGGCCTTCTGTCTTTGTTCATCCTCCTTCCCCAGGTCTAGCCATGCACCTTCGTCCCAACGTGGTGATCCCAAAGCCACCCTTTCTTAAACAAGCAATAGCTTCTCTTAAAGGGCCGTGCCAGACAAGGCCACGTGGTTCCTTTTTGGACAGGGTAGCAGATTTCCTCCTTTCTTTCAAAGGATGACAAGTAAATGTGTGACTGAATAGGTCAATGCCACAGGGCCCATGAAGAAGAAAAGTTTGGCTGCAATGTGCCACACCTCAGGAAACTGAAATTCCTAACTGGACACCATCCTGAT
The DNA here is from genome assembly GCA_963924515.1 of Vespertilio murinus. Classification (NCBI taxonomy): domain Eukaryota; kingdom Metazoa; phylum Chordata; class Mammalia; order Chiroptera; family Vespertilionidae; genus Vespertilio; species Vespertilio murinus. The sequence goes on from OZ004713.1 coordinate 41,395,116, forward strand.
AGGCACTTCAGAAGTTCCCTCATTCACAGAATCTTAACACCTCAGATCTGGAAAGGAAATGAGTGACTACTTAACACAATTCAACTATTTATTGAGCAATGGCTGTGCTGGGCATTTCACATGTATTGTCCCATTTAATCCTTCTCCCAAATTTATATGAAGTGGAATTATCAATGGCCCATTTTGTATATGAGGAAACTGACGCAGAATTATCAATGGCCCATTTTGTATTTGAGGAAACTGAAGCTCCTAGAGGTTTACCAAGGGTCTTGAACCAGGTCTATTTGATTCCAAAACCCATTCTCTTAAATACCATCCAGTTTTAGGATCCAGTGGTTAAGTGACAAGAGGTCATACAACTGGTTAGTGATAAACCTGTAAGTAGACTTCTGTTTTCTTTATCCCTAAATAATTTACTTGTAAAAGTGCCTTAGAGAATTATTCAGTTTGTCATATAATTGAAATGACTGACTCAAAATGGAAAATGCTAAGTTATAATCCATTGTCTATAGTGGACACCAAGGAAGAAAGGTTCATATGAACACTTTAACCACAACCAGCAAGTGCTAAAATGGTGCCTTTCTATAACTGAAAACAGGACAAATCATCAGATTGACACAGCCTTATAAAATATGTGCCTTATCCTTTCTTAACTTCTGCTGCAACCTAAATGGCAAGGCCAAACCAATCATTAATCTATTTGTAGCACAGCATTTGGGAGTTTGGGAGGTTTTGTAAAACCAGACTTGACTTTATAACAGGTAAATGTTACCAGACTCATTATTCATGGTCAAATTGTCCACTCTGTCTTCTGTAATGTTTCAACTAAAAGTCCCATTAAGGATATTGCAGCCTATAAAAAAAATAGACAATCTTTTCATCTGATAAATAGCTTTTTTCTGTCTTAGTTGACACCCTCCATGGTGGCTACCATGGAGAACGTCCTTCAGCTTACAAATGATTATCTACCAAAATAAAAGTAGCACGTAATGAAATCTGATATAATAAAGGGCATCATTACTTGCTATGGTAAGTTATATCAATAACTTAAAGCAAAAGTGAGTGGCTGTAACTCATGTTGGTTTCCCCTCCTATACTTCTGTTCCCCATCATCTTGCCTCTTATTTTCTCCACTCCCTCAATTCTGCAAAACTCAAAGCTGTGTTTAAGTTGTGGGAAAGGGAAGTGGTGAAAGGCGAAATCATTGTAACCAGTGCATCACACATCACCACTCATTCACATAGATCATTCTCTCTCCCTGAGGCTCCAACCAGGGAGCTTCCAAAAACTGAAAACCACATTTCTTTGCACAAGTTATTGCTTTAGGGAAACCAGGGATCTCTATGTATTCTATGAAAAAGGTAACTCATTACCATTATTATTATAGACAAATATTTGCTGAGCACACCATGGGCTTGGAACAGTTCCAAATGGTATATGTTCTTTAAGGCATATAGCTAGGCAATGAAGACAAAGTATTCCATTTTTTAGTGGAGATTTCCCTCTGAACCTTAATTTCTAATTCCCTAATGGGTTTGGGAAGTGCATAACATTATTCCTTTGCTTCAGGATTTAATTATACTTTATTCAGATTTCAATATCTAATTTTATGGAATTTTGTGGATTTTAAGTATTTTCTCTGACTCATTTTTTAGAACAAGCTCTTTTCTCATTTTATATATCAAACATCCTAACTGGCCTCATTTGACTTTAAATATTAGAAGGACACAAATTCACTTAAGAAACTAATCATGTGAAAGCTATGAGTAGTAAATATTTATGAAGATGGTAATGTTCTCTTTCTGGACCTGGGTGGTGGTTTCATGGGTGTGTTCATTTTGTGATAATTCCTCAAGTTGTACACTTATGATTTGTTCATTTTATGTAAGTGCACTTACCTCAATAAAATAATTTAAAAATTAGTATTTAGGAAGAGTCTTGACATCTCCTCCCCAAACACATGCAAACCCAGAGTCAGAATAATGGATTCACAAGGGAGCATTTGTTCTTCCTCTCCTAGAGCCCCCATTTCTTTCCATAGGGACTTTAATTCTTCAACCTCAATCCTAAGAGATTGTTTTTGTTTGCCTTTTAAATATATATTTTTATTGATTTCAGAGAGGAAGAGAGAGGGAGAGAGAAATAAAAACATCAACGATGAGAGGAATCATTGATCAGCTGCCTCCAGTGCACCTCCTACTGGGGATCGAGCCCACGACCTGAGGTTATGCCCTGACCTGGAAAAGAACTCTGGCCTGACCCACAGCAGGCAGGCCTAAGAGATTACTTTCAGGACCTCCTTCTCATCATATAGTCTCCCTTTAGGCTTTTTTCCACCTGGGCTTTCTTCTGTAAAGTGGGCCTTTATCTTCTCCAAGAGTTTCCAATCTTTTCTTAATATATGAAACAACAACAACAACGCAAAAAAGTGTTTCCTTCATTACCGTCCCCACTGAACAGCCGGGACCAGCGCGCATGTGCCAGGCCCCAGCTGACACTCATTCCCTGCGGGGGGGAGGGAGGAGCCAGCCCCCGACAACCCTATCCCCTATCCCTAGCCCAACCAATCCCTTATCCCCTATCCCTAACCCAACCAATCAGGGTGATATGCCCCCCGGTATAAAACCCATGGAAATGGGACTTTCGCGCTCTTTCTCGCCTCGCTGTTGCCAGCGTTGGTGGGACTGAGCTCGGGCTGGTCCGAAATAAATCCAGACTTCCTGCAGTTACCTCGGATGCGGCTCCCTGATGGTCTTTGGTATTCAGGTACAGGGGCACAACACCCCCCTCCCCCACAAGTACTCTCTCTAGCTACCTTTGCTGCTACCCACAAAACTCCAGGTGTCCTTTAACAGGTGCTGACTAGGAGTCTTTCTCAGGCTTCCTCTCAAGAAAGGTTCATGATTAGAAAATGTATCTCTATCTCTATCTCTATCTCTCCCTATCTCTCCTTCCTCCCTCCCTTATATCCTTCCTCTTTTACTCACTGAAAATTGTTTTACTGAAAATATGTCCCACGTTGCTTTATAACTGTATGGAAAAGTACTGCTATTGAACATTCTGCCCTTCTCAATTTAATTCCTATAAAAACCCTCCTGGTAGGATTGTTGTCAAGATCAAATGAAATAATCTACATAATATACTTAATTATAGGTACATGGTAAAGCTAGGAACATGGTAATCACTCTTTAAATAGCAGCTCATATTGTTATCATCAGTAGTATGATTAACTAAGGTGTGTGTTTGTTTTTTTTGTTTGACAATAGGGTCAACTCAAATTTTCAACCTACGAATTATTGTAATGCTGAGGGAATAATCAAATAGCAGCTATTGTTTATTAAATCTTCTATATCAAGCATTATTAGGCCCTTTACATAAATAGTCTTATTAAAGCCCCTAGCTATTTTATGAAATAGAAATTGGGATCCCATTTTAAAATGAGAAACCTGAGCACTTGTAAGGGTTAAGCCACTTTTCTGGGTGACTGGCTAATTAATTTGACCATGGGGGTGCATCTGCTTCTGCAATAACCATCTTCTTGCAGGATGTGCATCCTGACAGATTGTGGCATGGCACTCGACGCCTCAATAAGACGCTGTTGGACCCCAATTGGGCACTGTAAGAGTTACCGAAGAAGTCTCAAACTGGGCTCTGTCTCCCAGGGGCTGACAGTGGTAAGTCAACCCTGTTGTAACTTTGCCCAACATCTTGTCATTGAGTCTTGAAGTTTTGCAAGGCTTCAAGTACCTAATTATCTTCCACTCTTTTATGTATTTTGCCTTCATTATCCCATACCAAGTATCCTCTTTAAAAAAAAACATGACAAACTTATAGACTGAAGTTTATGCTCTGTTGCTACAATCTTCAGAGCTCTGGGATTCTAGACACCCTCTCCTAAAAATTTGCAAAGTAAACTTCCCTCCTTCTTTTACTGCAGGTGTGCTCTACAAAAGAAGATAGGTTTATGCTGATTCAACCATGACAACTACAGACCTGTTGGCTATGATCAATGCTTCACTATTTATTGCTATGTCTCTGGTGTGCTTCAAAATATTTTTCTTTTATTTTAAAAAAGAAAGTGTGGCATAAGCCAAGCTTTAAAGATTGCAACCCAGTTATACACAGGCAACCTCTAATGACTGTTCTAATAGCAACCTCTTCATGTATTTCTCTTTTGTTACTCATGTCAGTATCCATATCCAATTTGCTAATGGCTTTCCTTGAAGAGGTTATTTATTCATCTGCTTGGCTCCAGTTATGAAAGATGCACAATTTCCCTTGAAGTAGAGCTGGCTCCTTTTAAAGGCTGTGTAAAAACTTGAACTAGAAAAGTATAAAGCCTTTTTTATGGGAACCATTCTTTCTATCAATTACACTTCTGCTCTGTCATGAGTTGTGACGGCCTATTCAAGAATGTCTCCACCATTCAGAATGTGGAAAACATGTCCTTGGGAAGCTCAGCTCAAGGCAGTTCTGGCTTTGGCCTTGGGCTGGACACCACTTATTCACAGTGTGACTCAGACTCCCTTCTCGTAACGCCTTATCTCTAGACACCATTCTCCATGAATCCCTTTCTCTATTCGTAATCACTTGTAATCCTCATGCTCTCTATCTGACCTTTTCTTACCACAAAAATCCAGAAAATGTGCACTTCATAAACAAAACAAATCCATTGACAAAGATAGATGTGGTCAGGAAAGCTTTACCAAAATTCGCTTCAACCTGGTATTTAACAAAACTCTAGCCAAAATGCTCATTTGGAACTCCAGCCAAGTGTTTTATTGAAACCAATTCAAAGCCAAACATTTTCTGAATGCCTACAAGGCAACAAAAATAATAAATAATGTTTGGCAATCTTTCAAACCATGAGTCTCAATCCCATAAGAACATGAAGACAAGGTAAAAGAAAGCAAACCTGAAAAAACGTATTGCGCTTTGAGTGACTCTCACTCTGAAATCAATGACAGGGAGTTTCTTGGGGAACCTTCAGATTATCACAACTGCTAAGAAATTGGGATGCAGAAGAAAATCGCATTAAATAGGTTCTTATAAGTCTTCTCTCCCACCAGCACCTTTTCCATTAATTTTTGTAGATTTTCTGCCTTTGTTTTGAATTAATTTCCAAAAAGTGACTGCATAAGACATCCAAATGTGACAAAATTAGTACTACCCAAGAAGCTGTGTGAGTTTAAATACCGAAAGTACTAAGATGTTCCATAATTTAGACTTAAAGGTTCAGAGAAGACAAAATTTCTAAACAACATGACTCATATGGTAGTGATCCTATCAATAAAAATTATATATATATATATATATATATATATATATATATATTTCAGTTTTCTCTGAATATATATATATATATATATAGACACACACTCAAGATACCAGGTGGTTCTGACAAACCATAAATACCATGTAAATTCAGAAGCCCTTCAATGTAGAAATGGAGACACCTCTTGAACTACACTTAGTACACCCTGGCACATCAATAATAAGTCAGTAACTCAAGCAACCTATAAAAGTAGATATGAAAAACTTCTAGGAATGAGGAAAATGACAAAGGCAACATATGCATTAAAAAAAACGGTTTGGCTCAGTGCATAGAGCATTGGCATGCGGACTGAAAGGTCCCAGATTCGATTTCAGTCAAGGGCATGTACCTTAGTTTCAGGCACATCCCCAGTAGGAAGTGTGCAGGAGGCAACTGATCAGTGTTTCTCTCTCATTGATGTTTCTGGCTCTCTATACCTATCCCTTCCTCTCTGTAACGATCAATAAAAATATATTTTTTTTTAATGAGTAGAATTTGGGTACTTTTTCTAAAATCTAGAGGTTGAAAATTTGGGGGAAAAAAAGAAGAAAGAAAAGAAAACCTGATTGAGTTAACCAAAGCAATAAAATAAAAACTAGAGTTTATTGAGTATCTATCAGATTCTGTACTAACAAATATTAATACATTTAATTATTAACAATCTTAAACAAAATAATTTGCTCTAAAGCTCACAACTAGTTAAGTGGTAGAATCAGGAATCACACCATTTCAACCTCATGTGCAGCAGGAAGAATAATCCTTCCGAGTTTTCAGAAAATACCTAGACAATTTTAGCTTTGAATAAGTGGTTTTCAGGGAAATAGAAAATTGACCAATCTGAACAGATTCAATGACCTATTTCTGTTACATCCAAATACAAATATATAGAAAGTCCAGAACTACTGAATAAAATCGCAAGTGCATTTATTGCCATGCCCTCAATGATGTCTGCAGTAACTTCCTATTATAGATTTAAAGGCTCCTTTCCTTTGTTAAAATCCTGGAAATATTTATACAGGATGTATGATAGTAGTAGAAATGGCTTACTCCTTGATGCTTCCTCTGCTACTACGTTTTCAGTTTATTTGGCCTAAGACTATTTGGCACATTAGCATAACTTTGTTTGTTACCCAAACTACTTTATATCAGTTTCCTCCTTTTTCATTTAATTTTTATTTTTTATTCCTCACCAAGGATGTTTTCCATTATTTTTAGAGTAAGTGGAAGGGAGGGGGAGAGACAAGGAGAGAGAAACATGAATGTGAGAGAGATATATTGATTGGTTGCTTCCCACACATGCCCCAATGAGGGCCAGGGATCAAGACTACAACCTAGGTACATGCCCTTGATCTGAATCAAACTCAGGACCCTTCAGTACACAGGCTCATGCTCTGTCCATTGAGCCAAATGAGCTAGGGCTCCTTTTTCATTTTAATTGACCATCACAACAACTCAGTAAGGTGGGCAAGGCAAAAAAGTATGTGTCTATGCTTTCCCACAGAGCCCTCTCCACTATGATCATGACACACCCTATGTTTTGGGTTTACCCAGAGCTATCTCATCTTCATCAAAAATGTACAGTATTTCCATTTATGATCTTTTTCTAACATTTTCCAGTAGAGGGAAGAAGAACTACATCCTTATTCTCCCTATCTCTTCACAGTCACTTTTCAGTATTGTATCTTCTAGGGTGAAGGACAAATCAAATCTAAGGTTAAGAGAAAAGGAAAACTGAACTATTGAGCATGTTACTTTGAAATGGGGTTTGGTTTTTGAGAGAAAAAATATGAGAAGTGACAAACCCTTGGTTTTTTATTAGGATAAATTCTATTTATTTTTTATCCTGAGCAATTTGACTCCAGAAATAAACTTAAAACTATAGTTTAAATGTTAAATCTGAGTGAGCAGACATTTTTATTTTTCATAAAGTAGCCTATTACTAAGGAGGTCATATGAAAAACAAAATTATAGCCACTTGTTATTTCTCAATTGTTCTGTAATTTTATATCTTCCTGAGGTGTTTTTTCCCATGAAAAGCCATTTTTCTAACTCAGCACATTATCACTATCCTAATTCAGTCAAGTCTCAGTTATTTAAAAAAAGTTATGAACTGGAATCCATAATTCTTTGCGTCAACAAGCATTTGATTTATTTCAGCAAATTTTTATTGAGTACTTATTAAATACCAGATGCTATGCTGAGAATTTTATAACTGAGACTATAAAGATGAGTAAGCATGGTCGCTACACTTAGAAGTTCACAGTCTAATTAGGGAAAACAACATGCAAGCAAGAAAATACCATGTGTACAATGGTTGCCAAAATAGAGAGAGTACAAATTGAACGTGATCACAGAGAAGGGAGCCTGAAGAGAGAGAGAAAGCAGTGTCTGATATGATCTTAGATTCAGCATGGGTGTCAGCCACACAAGGTGTGTTTGAGTGCCTATGCACATGTGTGTGTGTTAGAGGAGGGACAGAGGGTGCAGAAACCATTCCAAATTGATGCAAAGGCATACTACAGCTCATTGGATTCTTGCAACTTCAATTGGTTTGTTATAGCTGGAATGTACTAGGAACTATGGAATCAAAACCTGAATGAGAGTCCTGGGGATTTACATTTGTAACGAGTTCCTCTGATGCTTCTTATGCTCAAGGAAGTTGAATTTCCCACAGCAAGTGATGGAGAACTGCAGGCATCTCCTCCTCCCTCCTTCCTTGATCTTTATTTCTGCCATTGATTAGCAACACCCAGTAGGCTAAAGGGGTTAAGACTCATGGTTCAATTCCACTTAGGTATACTAAAGCAGCCTGGGCAAAGGAAAGGACATGGAAGCTACCATCTGGAAAAGAGAGAGACCTAGATCCCCATTGTCACACCTACCTCTTTGGTGAGTATATGGTCATTACTTTTTTTTTTTAAAACTTGTACAATTGGTGGTTTTCTTGCAATGAGGAAGTATTTTAAGGTGTTTGACTTTAGTATTCCCAAATTCTTGATAAAGTTTGTTTTAAAATGACTTGCAAGTGATTGGTTTTACATTGTCCTATACTTCTGCTTGATTGTGTTTCTTATTATGTAAGGATTAAAATAGAACAACTCCTTTCTAAAAGCAGAGATTATACTTTTACAGTATTACATGCAATGATACACATGCCAGCAGTGTGTGAAAATAAGGTTTTAATTCAGCAAGAGGCGTAGATTGATAAAGTCTCATCAAGAAAAAAGCAGGGAGATAGGATACTTAATGTCAGGTCTTTGACCGGTGCACTCAGTGAATGGCATGCTCCTGACCAAGACACTGTGCGCCTCTGCCCACACGATTTTCTTCTTGCAGGTCTAATGCGGATGGCTGTGAATTGGCTTAATCTCAGCTGGCAACTGTGAGATGTTCATACAGTCCCCCACAGTGGTCTCTGGGATTATGCTAAACAGAGCAATTTCCTTGACCTAACGGATCAAAAGACTTCATGACTACCAACATGAGAGCATCAAATTCTGCTTTAGAACCAATGGAGGAAAAGCTATTATAATTATTGTTTTGTGCTCAATCTTTTTTAGTCTTGCTAACTTCTTTTCCTGAAGCTCTATTGTACTAGAAAGGCAATGGGTCTTGGGGATTAATCTGCCTTCACTGGGCTCACGTGCTATTTAAAGCGCTCCTTTAATGCTACTTGGTGTGTTTTGTGTGTGTGTGTGTGTATGCTTGTTTGTTTTTTAATTGCAACCAAAGGATTTTGGAAGCTAAATCTACAATATTTTCCTTCTGAAAGCTTCTCCCACTCTTTTTGTGAGTGCTACTAGGTTAAATTCCAAGCAGTCCAAAAAAGGAGGATCTCCTGCTAGGCCCTCCTCAAACTTCAACTGCCCAGATTATCACAATGAATGGCCTTTCCTTATTGCCTCTGTGAGTGTTTCCCAGTCAAGGATCCTTAGAATCAACTGTGGGTCAAGCTAAAGTAGCTACAAGACTTGAGCTGTACCTAGTTCTAATTCTTCCTGAGTCCTAAAAACAGGAGCAAAAAAAAAATGCATTTGGTAAAATGAATAAGAACAAATGGAAATCCTCAGGGTCAAAAAATCAAGGCCTGTGCTCTTCCATATTCGCCCAGCAACACAAAACAAATTAGATGATGCAAATGTATAATTAAATGTAAGATTAATTTAACAACAAAAATTATTAAAGATGCTATTTCAAAGATCTTAAAGGGCACATAGCTTCTTGGATATCTTCAGGAAAACAAGAAGCCCATATTTCTATCTAATTAAATTACATTTCTGTCATTGAGGCAGATTAATATAATATGATACATTAGTTTTTCTTGACAGTAATTGATGTTGGATAGCAGAAGATGGGTTTAAGTACTAATTTTCCCAGACTAACAGTTTAAACTTTAAGTCAAAAAATAAAGTCACCTCTGGTAAGAAGAAGGGTTCATATTAATGCTCATGTTCATGAAGGTTGCTGAAACTTTCCAATGTCATCTATATCTTTCTGCTAGTTGAAAAAAAAAAAACATTTTTCCTCAAACATTAAAAAATTCCAACTCTTGGTGACAATTTTTCAAAATTGGATAGAAAATTCTTTTTATTAAAAGATTAAAAAAAGAATGCAATTCAAGAGGATCAGAAATATTTTCTTTTTATATTTTAAGATATATATATATATATATATATATATATATATATTTGATAAAATTACAGATGTCTCCCCTTCTCCCTCTTCCCCCCCCCCAAATATTTAAATAGTTGTACATACTGTATGTCAAGAACTGTGCCTGCTGCCATGCTAGTACATGCAGTAAGTGTATTGTTGCTGTCTAAATGTTTGTATTACTCTCTACACATCCAGGCACCAGGGGAGCTGGTAGAAATGCCAATGTCAAGGATTGCATCCATCACAGATGAAGGAAATAAGATTCCTAGGGGTGGGCCTACATCACTATTGCGATCTACCCAGGGGATTCTAATGTGCAGCCAGAAGTGAGAACCACTGTATCTGAGCCCAACAGGGAGACTGGATGGAATGGAGTAAGAGAAAATTTGGTAGGAAATGAAGTTGGAGACTGAGGTTTAATGTGAATTGATGTGAGAAATAAGTGGAGAGTTTTAATTGGAAAAATTGAAAGACTTGCCCTATATAATAAAATCCTAATATGCAAATTGACCAAACAGTGGAATGACAGGCAGAAGGAACAACAGGTCACTATGACACACACTGACCACCAGGGGGCAGATGCTCACACAGGAGCACCACTCAGCCAAAAGCCAGGCTCATAGTGTCTGTCTTCTATTGGACATCCAGATTAGAACTTTCTGTGTTTCTCCCAGGAGGATGAACAGCTGTTGAATGCTCAGAAAGTTCCATTATTGAATTTCTTTGGCAAACTCCCATTCCCCTGACACCCCCCCCACCACCACCACCAACAAAAAAAATCAAAACAGTAACAAAGCAAAATGAAAATGAGTTATGCTTTCAGTGATCATTACAAAGTCTCCATGAAATCCAAAACTGCCCATCCTATCCAAGCCACAACTATCTTCTGTTAAGGTAGAGCAAGGTTTAAAAAAAAAAAAATTTCCCAGCTACAGACCCAATCATATATTAGCTAGAATGCCCAAGTTTGGAACCCTATCAGGTACCCACTTTCCTGGGTAATCCTCAAAGATTGAACTTCTAAATATATAGCATTATTTAATTCATATTCTCAAAACTTGCTGCACTTGTGCCACACACTCTACTAGCAATGATCATGGTGGTCTGAAGTGGGTAAGAATGGGTAAGGTGCTAAACTCAGCCAACTTGCTTGACCAAGAAGAAATCCTAGCTTTAAATTCTATTCCCAAAATATAATTACTTTTTATTTTCCACTAAAAAACATAATGACAGTGAGGTACCAAATTCTGTATTGGGAATGTAGCTGTGAGCAAACCATCCCTGCCCTCCATCTAGTGGAGGAGTTGGTTGTTAGCCAATTATGTAAATATCTCCATTGTGATTATAGATGTTTAACTGCCATAAGCAAAGAGTAGAGAGATCTATCTAGATTGAAGGTGAGGTAGAAATTTGAAGAATGAGTAGAAGTTATGGGAATAGTATGGTGAAAGTTATGGGGGGGGGAAAGGAGTTCAATCAGTTCTAAGAACACAGGAGACTGCCCCCTATCTGTCTGACAATCTTGTCACCTGGAATGGGCTTACCAGCAGGATTTATCTGGAAAAACCTCAGGGAGACATTCTGAAAAGTGTGATCCTCCACTTTTTAGTTCTATTTTGCACACCTCCATTACTGGAAGACGCCCTTACCCTATACAATGCTCCAAAGAGTGCTCAAAATTGTGACATGGATTTTAGGATTTCCCTGTTTTATGATGGTCCATCTCCACAAATTCTTCTTCCCTGTAGTGGTTTGCAATGATAGATGATATCCCCCTATCTAACCATCCCAGCCACCATATCCTAGTCCTCGGGACTTTTAAAACTTGTTACAGTCCTCTACTAAGTGCTCCAAATAGTCAATAGATACCTAGAATCTTGATATGTGGGCAACTGAACTCATGTCCCATTGCTTTTGATAAATGATGCTACTTAGAGAAGATCACACAGAGCATACTATTTGCAATAATCAAACCTTGAAGGACCCCCTTCTTTGCCTACTTTTATTTTCTTATGTTTCTCCTACTCACAAAATGACACAATATCACGTAATTTCCCAGCCACTGTTAGAGTTAACTCAGTTCCATAATCTGTCAAATCTAACTAGCCACAGAAAGACCATGATATAGGGGAATATCATGACAGGTTGAATTTTTTGTTCCTTCTCCTGGTATTCCTTCTCCAGTAGAAGTCTTTAGGGTCTCCAATACCATTCTGCTTACCTGCATATTCTGTATGAAAAGCATATAAACCTTAAGTAAGCATCTGTTTTTAAAAACTGAGATAACATACTCTATCATAGATAAGAACTATTTAAAAAGAGAGAGAATAAGCTGGAAATGATGTCCCTGAAGTGCTTTAATATATTCCAAAATTTCACCATCTGTAAAATAAAAATATGAAAGAAACCTTAACTTTTAGTCCTATTTGGGATCCAGATAAATGAAGACACATAGACAGCAATCAGGGCGTGAACTCTCCAGTCTCCATTTTGATCTCCACCATTCAGTAACCTCTATTCTACTTCCAAATCTCTTACCCAATTATTTTTTACCATTTATGTCTAAAATACCCCATGTAAATCATAAGTTCCATTGGACAGAGGATATATTTACTAAATAATATTAGAGGCCTTCATTCATTCTATATTTGGGGGAATTCTAGAGGATTAATTAGAATTATCTGATAAGATCATTGAAAGCAGACCTGAAAATGATTGATAAGGTAGGAAACCAGTAATGTTCTTGGGATTGTATGTTTGACCATTACATTCTTCTTGGTGTCATATACCTGCTATATCTGCTAATTCTAATTCGAATCTTCAGTCAGCTAGAATTTCAGTATAGTTAAAAAGACATGACAAACTTATATTGAAAATGTACAGGCAGTTTATGCTAATTACTGAATCTAAAATTAAATTATCATCAGATTGTTTCATTCATATATACCTTAGGATTTTAATAGTTTTTAAATTATCATTATAAATCAGAAATGAGTGACTTAAGAAAACCTATTTTTCAAATATCCTCTCTAAAAAATACTTATCCACACTAGTTTGCCCTGAAATAACTGGCTATATTAAATGAGTGTCATAAACATTAGATCTATAATGTTTCTTTGTAAATTGGGGAAATAATTCATTAGTGTGACTTCAAACTGACTTATTATGAAACAAATTAAAAAGTTACTTAATTGAAATTTTCATATGTAGAAACAAAACGGAAACAAGTTGCCACATTTGGAAATAAATGAGACTTAACATAATGATTACAGAGTTTTTGATGTCGCAGATACTGCATCAGGAACTGATTGGATAAGAATCGGTCACCATCAGTTCCTAATGCATTGCCTTCAGCATCTAAACAAGCATCAGTAAGAATTAAGCAAAAACAAATAAATCTCATTGACACAGGCAACAGTATGGTGGTTACTAGTGGGGAAGTGGGGTGAGGGAAGGTAGAAGAGGGGGTTTAGGGTGGAAAAAGGATGATAGAAGTAGACTTGACTTGAGGTGGTCAACACAAAACACAATATACAGATGATGTATTACAGAATTGTACACCTGAAACTATATAATTTTATTAACCAATGTCACTCCAATAAATTGATTTTAAAAAGAAACAACATTGCCAGTATTTTAAAACCACACCAAAAAATAAGCATCAGTAAACACCTCAAGTTAGATTTGCTGTGATGTGTTTATGGTTATACAATTAAATTAAATAAACACTCTTAATTTAACTCTGAAGAGAAATTTTCTAAGAAAGGTGGTCCCAAACTGCTAAAATAGTGATCATTAGCCTACCACTCCTAGATTTATCACTAAAACCAGAGAAGTTAGTATATTTCCATGTTTGTGCTTGTAATGCACTTGTATCTTCCTTGCTAAATTTATTATAAAATAAAACAACCTAAAAGTTGCTGGTCATTTTTATAACTTGGGAGGAAAATTTTTTGTTTGCCATCTTTGCTTATCTTTTTTTTTAACTTAAGAGTTTATGAAGTTTGAGAAGGTATTATTTGAATAGGGATTATCTCCTACAATTACCACTAAAATTAATGTTATAAGAGAAAAATTATATGAAGCAATTGCTATAAAAGATAACATGTTAGTTAAATTCAATTTTAACTAGCCTAAATTCATTTGTATTTTCAGAATTTTATAGTTGAGGGGTCAAGGGGCATTGATGAGCAAGTTCTATTACTTCACTTACTAATTCATTTCTCAAACATCTATTGAACATCTATTATGTGCCAGTAATTATTCTAGGCACTTGCAATACAGCAGTAAGCAAAATCACTACTCTAATGGATCTTACATACTAGTGAAGAGAGCAAACCAAAAAACAATTTATAAAACTCTGTGAATTCAAGAGTTTTCAGAGGAGTAACAGTCCTGAAATAGATATTCTTTAACATGAATTGAATTATTACATACCATATACTACACACTATACATATTTTCCCCATAGGCTCAGCTGAATATATTCCTCAAAGGAAGAAAAGACTAAGCTCCTCGCTCCATCCCTCTTAAGTCCTTACAGAATTAGACTCCTAGCTTCACTTTCAGTCAGTTACTGACATTCTTCCTTGCTTTTCATAATCAACCTGCTCCATTCTCCAGACGTTCACATACTTAGCTCCCTCACTTCAAGTCCCTACTCCTTTTCAGAAACACCTTTCCCAACTACCCTGTTTAAAATAATCCCTTCAATTCATCCTCTTACCCAGCTTTATTTTTCTTCATAATATCTATCACTAACATTTGGTTGTATACTTAGGTTATATGTTTGGGGTTTTTTCATTGTCTGTCTTCCTCATCAGTACATACAGACCTTGAAGGCTGAGATTGTGTAGTGTTCACTGTAGTAGCCCTAGCACCTAGAAGACTTCCTGGCACATAGTAGGCTCTTAGTAATTGTTTGAGTAAGTGAGTTTCTTATACTGGAAATCAACATTTTAATTCTTCTTTCCGGAGCAATGGTGCATACTTGAATAGGAGAGTTTAGAAACTTTCCTAATTAGGTCCTCAGGCCTTTTCTCTATATATGGTCTCTCCTGAGGGGTTGGAGGTTTCAGTATTGAATCCCATATATTTAAATACTATCTACACGCTAGTGAATCACAAATTCATATTTCTAGCCCTGACTATTCCCTGAGCTCTAGACCAATATATCCAACCCTTGGATTCGATTGATTGGAATATGGTCCAGAATGTTAGAAAAGTGTTGTGTGGAAAGACCCTGATGAAGCTGAGGATATTGAGCCCCTAATTTCTGAGGAGCCTTCTGTGCCAGCAGGAATGGCCTCTCCATCCCCCTTCCCTACCCCATCTGAGGTGATTAACCCTGCACTGTCTGAAGAAAACATAATGGCTTCCACTGTGGCAGTTTCCATGCCAGACAATGCTGAGTTTCCGCAGGACCTACCCCTACCTTGCCTAATTACCTTGGATGCCATGAGTTCTTGTGTTGCTCAAAAATACTTTTTAAAAAAACAACAAAAGTATTTTTGGAGAATCTATATCCCAGGCACTGTCAACAAGTTATCTTTCACTTTATAAGAGCTTTCTTAATATGTACCAGACCACTAGGGTCACCAGTTCAATTCCCAGTCAGGGTGCTTATGGGGGGGCAACTAATTAATGTTTCTCTCTCTCTCTCTCTCTCTCTCTCTCTCTCTCTCTCTCTCTCTCTCTCAAAAAAAAAAAATCAATGCAAACCTATTTAAAAAACAAAAAGAACAATATTATATGAAATGTTAAAGGGTCTTCTTTAAAAAGGATAACATGAACAATAAAATGGTTTTTAAAAAAGTATCTTTCAACAATTGAATCTAACAAACAAAATAAATAAGCAGAACAGAAACAGACTCTCTTTCTTAAAGTAATAACGGCAGTATACAAATTAAGAAGGGAAGTCGTTAAGCCTAGCATTTTGATTTAATTATGGGGACAAAATGAAAATATAGATTTCTGAAAGAGCACTAGAAGTGACCCATATCGGCCCTCAGGCAGTCCCTCTTTAACAGGGGGAAAATGCAGTGTAGCTTGAAAAGGACTTGCTTGATTGTAAGGACTGTTAAGAAATTTGCAAGGTCATGTGTCCTATTCCTCTATATATCATGCCATCACCTAGCAACGCTCCTGGCAGTAAGGATGGAAGGTAGAAGCATTTGAGGAACTTTGTGAAATGCTTAGCATCCACATCACAGAACTGAAGTCAGGCCACACCCAGAAACTAACTGCCACCATCTGAGGTGACTTTCAAGCGGCAAGTGACAAACCACAATGCTGTAACTTCTCACCCATTTGATTAAACAATCCCAATCTTGTGTTTATTTGGACCAGAGGCATAGAGCGGGCCTGTCTGTCCCCATTATTTAATTCACTTAACTGTACTTAGAAACAATTTGGGAATGAAGAACATGGCCCATATCACATGTCACAGATAAACACACACACACACACACACACACACACACACACACACACACACACCCTAGTTTATAAGTAATAGGCCCTCCGAGAAATCCACATGACATCCCAAGTGCTGGATGGTACTTCTGAAAGCTCCGAGAGAGCTGAAAATCACACACAGGCAAGTAAGTCCCTGATGAATACACATCTAAGGAGCTGTGCATGCATTGTTTATTCCAACAAGTTTATGGAAGAAATTACACACAACAAATTAGTTTCAGATGGTAGGATATGAATAGCTGATGTGCAGTATAAAGGAAAATGAAATCCCACTTTTGACCTAACTACTTCCAACCTCAAGCATTTCAGACTCAGAATCCAGATGCAATTCATTTCTGAAAATGCAAAGAGGATCAGAAAGTTAATAAGTGGCAAGGATTAGAGATTTTGAAAAGCAATTTATGAGTATTGTTAACTCATTATGTTGTCCTATGATGTTTGATGGTTGTTATATGTGAAACCATGGGTAAAATTGAACTCACCCTTTTTCCTTCCCTTCATTTTGTATAGCAATCCTATCTAATAAAAGAGTAATATGCAAATTGACTGTCACTACAATACACAAGATGGCCATCCCCATGTGGTCAAAGATGGCTGCCACAAGATGGCCAGCAGGGGAGGGTAGTTGGGGGAGGGGGGCACGCCTGCAAGGGAGGGCAGCTGGGGGCAACCAGGCTTACAAGGGAGCACAGTTAGGGACAACCAGGCCTGCAGGGAAGGGCAGTTAGGAGTGACCAGATCTGCAGGGGAGGGCAGTGGAGGCCACCAGGCCAGCAGGTGAGGGCAGTTAGGGGTAACCAGTTCTGCAGTAGAGGGAAGTTGGGGGTGACCAGGCTGGCAGGAGAGGGGAGTTAGAAGCAATCAGGCCGGCAGGGGAGCAGTTTGGCATTGATCAGGCTGGCAGGCAGAAGTGATTAGGGGCAATCAGGAAGGTAGGCAGATGAGCAGTTGTGAGCCAGCAGTCCTGGATTGTGAGAGGGGTGTCCAAATGCCCATTTAGGGGCCCCAGATTGCCAAGGGTGCAGGTGGGGCTGAGGGACACACCCTTCCCCAATCCCTACCCCCGTGTACAAATTTCATGCATTGGGCCTCTAGTTATAAATAAATCTCTCCCTGAAATTTCCTACCTGTAAAAAATTCTGTAATAAATTCAAATCAATACACATTTTAAAACCTCAAGGCATGCCATTCTGGGACAATCATTTATGTTCCTAAAAGAGACATAACATCTTATTTCATCTAACCAATCTTTTATTTTTAATTAATGCAGTAAAAGTGATTTCTTTTGGGGTACAGTTCTATGATTTTTACTATGTGTATAGAGTCATGTACCACTGCAATCAGGGTACAGAACAACTCTATCACCCCAAAAATACCCTGATCCTATTACTTTCACTACTGCCAAACCACTCGTCTATTCCCTGACACTATGGTTCACTAGTAATCTTTTCAAGAACGTCATGTCATCTTTGTCATTTAACTTTTCACTCAGCAAAATACCTGTAAAATTCATCCAGATCATTGCTTGTCTTAACAGTGTGTTCCTTTTCACTGCCATTCCAACGTATGAGTATATCACAGATTGTTTATCCATTTACCCATTGAAGGATACTTTTGTGATTTCTAGTTTAAGACAATCTATAATAATAAAAGCATAATATACTAATTAGACTGGACAACCGAACAACCTTCTGGACATCATTCTGAATGATGCTGTGGTGCTGAGGGCTGAGGCAGAGATGGTTAGAGGTGATCATGCAGGCAGGTGAGCAGTTAGGGGCAACCAGGCAGTCAGGCAAGCAATTAGGGGTGATCAGGCAAGTGATTAGGGGTGATCAGGAGACAGGCAGAGGGGATTGGGGCAATCAGGCAGGCAGGTAAGTGGTTAGGAGCCAGTGGTCCCAGATCAAAAGAGGGATCCTGGATTGTGAGAGATTGCAGGCCAGCCTTAGGGACTCTCTCACTCCTGCACAATTTTGTGCACTGGGCCTCTAGTTATGAATAAACTACTGTAAATATTTGTGTACACATTTGTTGTAAGCATAGGTTTTCATTTTTCTATAAGTGGGATTACTAGGTCATATGGTAAATGTATGGTCTGTGTATCTTTTACATAAGTAAAAAAATAAACTATTATTGGTGACCCCTGATAGATAGCTTGTTCACTTGTGTTTAGGTAATTTCAAAATGTTATTCACCATAAAATATTGTTCCTAAAATAATCAGAAACATTTGATTTCCTCTTTTCACTTTTAGAGCTCTAATCAAGTAATTAGTATTTTAACATAATTTTAAAAACAAAATTGGATGCTTGACAATCATACAAATGTAAAGCCTGATTAATCTACTTATGAGGACATTTTAATGAGAGAGGGAGAACCAGGGGAAAATTTCATCATCACTAAGTTTGAGCAATTTAACCCAGTGTCATAGGTATCAAGTCCAATTTTCAATTCATAAATAAGCCTCCCTCTCCCTCCCTCCAAAATCTTCCACCCCAGGCTAACTACAGAAGAAGAAATTGGAACATGAGCACCTGCCAAGAAAAGATTCACAGTTGCCACTCTTTAGTTGCTACTCTAATGGAAAACACATGTGCAAGATACCACCCAGGAGACAACTGACCCATGTGCTCTGCAAAGAGGAACGTCACCAGAAAATGAGCTACACAAGATGGCTTACTCTCTTGGACAGGCTGAACC
Organism: Vespertilio murinus; assembly: GCA_963924515.1. Lineage (NCBI taxonomy): Eukaryota > Metazoa > Chordata > Mammalia > Chiroptera > Vespertilionidae > Vespertilio > Vespertilio murinus. The sequence continues at coordinate 41,414,265 of OZ004713.1, forward strand.
CAGGAAGAAGGTTGATAGGATTTTTGTTCTTATGCAAATCTGTGTGATCCAAAAATGAGATGCTTGGACACAAATTAATCTGTAGCAACGAAGTTGAAAGGCAGTGACGTGAATTAACCCCCACCGCTTATCATCTCAGCCATAAGCCCTGCAATCAGTTTAGCATCAGATTTGGGAAGTTCTCAGAAAAGTTTACATGAGTAAAAATCCTGCAAAGGAATTGAAAGAAAGGGCATAGGGATGAAGTAATTATTAAATAATAATGCTATTACTCATTAGCTGCCTCCTACTAGAGGTAACCAGCACTGATCCATGAGCTCTATACATACTGTCTCATTATATCTCCAATTTACCAGGATAGGGGTTGTCTCCACTGCATTAGCTTAGGCTGGCATAACAAAATACATATGCTGGTAACTTAAACAACAGGAATTTAATTCTCACAGTTCTTTAAAACCAAAGTAACAGACAATTATATTATTTGAGAGAGTTCTCTTCCTGACTTGCAGAAGGCCACTTTCTTGCTGTGTTATTACACGGCAGAAGAGAGGTAAAAGGGGAGAGAGGAAGGGAAGGAGAGAAGAACACTCTCTGGTCCCTTCTTATAAAACTAATCCCATCATGAGGCCTTCAGTCTCATGATCTTATCAAACCTATTTAACTGCGAAAGGCCTTATCTTTCATCTCCACATACCACCACACTAGAGGTTTCAGCATATGAATTTGGGATCCTAGCATCCACTTTACAAATAAATATTTTGAGTGGTACAGAATTTACAATGGATCATTTAGTCAGCAATCAGCAGAACTTGAACTTGAATCCAGGGCTATCTGACTCTACAGAATATCTACTATTTCTTGACTGTCCACTAAGGTCTGGGTACATCTATACAATATCACTAGTCTTCACAGAAAATCTCCCAAGTCAATATTCCTTTAAGAAATTCTGGCCCAACTTTGAAATCATCTGAATCTAATCTATTGCACATCATATATCCTAGTGCTTCTAAAAGTATAGTCCTCGGTAATAATATGAACAATAAATATTTATTTAAAAAAATAAAAAATAAATAAAAGTATAGTCCTCAGACCAGCATCATCACCAACATTACTAGGAAACTTTTTAGAAATGCAAATTCTTGGGCCAAACAGCAGACCTACTGATTCAAAAAGTCTGTCTGCAATTTGTTTTTAAACATGCCTTATAGGTGATCCTGATCCATGCTAAATATTTGAGAACTATTCATTCCATAAATTTATTGGAATAACTAGTGCATTCAAAACTCAGTAATAAGTGGTATATCCAAAAACCAAATACAGGTCTGTTTGGTGCCAAAGCCTGTGGCCTTTTGCTATACTACACTGCCTTATCCAAACTTTACCAAGGGAAGATCTTGGGAATGGAACATTTTAAATGAAGTACGATCATAGAACACAATTCTGAATTCTGCTTTGCCATTACAATGTTTGTCAGTTCTCCTACCTATCATAATGTGATATAGGGAAATTTCTGAAGGACAGTCCCTGAGAATTAACAATGATGCTTTCTACTGACCAAAAAAAAATTGTAGTATTAACTGGAAACCAAGCTTTGGGAAATTTTTATTCAGGCCTGACAATTATGTATATCATTTAGTGAAAATGAGAAATAACCTAGAATATGAAAACACTAAGTGTGGAATAGTTACTTATTTAAAAAAAAAAACCAAATCTTATCAACCACTGCTTTATCTACATATAGTTGCTATATAATTACACAATTTTTCCCTTTAAAGAAAATAATACAATAATACATGACATTTTGGAAGTCTGGATAATTTACAGAAAGGAATAGAAGTCATCCTATAATAGAAATTGGTAATTTCTAGAGATTGATGAATGAAGGTTCTTGATCTCACACTAAGAACCTTTAAAAATAATGTACAAAATCAAAGCACTTTGAAAGGGGTTATTTCCAATGCAAATATGATCACCTCTCTTTTGAAAAAATTACCTCTAAAACATTTTATTAACTATTATGAACACTCACTAGTCACTGCACTAAGCCTTTTACATGTGGTAAATCTCTTTTAATCATCACAAATACGTGAGGTAGGTTCTACGATTATTTCCATTTCACAAATTAAAAAAATTGAAACTCAGGTTAAGAAATCTGTCACCATTCCTCAGCCAGGAAACATAGGACTCTGGGAGTAAGCCTATTAAAGAGCACTAGCAAAACTTTCATTCAGACAGGGACGCTTGGCTCTGAATAGATGGGCTCGGTGTTGCTCTGTATCTGGATTAGTCCCAAAAGTCCATCTGTGAGCCTGCCTGACCCTAGAGGGAGTGGAGGGGATGACTCCATCTGGATAAAATGAAGAAGAGCAGCAAAGTGATGAAGATGCAGCAGACATGATTGGACCCTCAACCTAGCGAGAGGCACAGATCAAAGTGATAAAGGGGCACAGTGGACACTGTAGTTCTATTTGCCTGTTTGTTTTCCATTTGACTCTTGAAAATAGACCTTTTAATCACTTATTTGGTGGTTTCTCAAATTTCACTGACTCCTAATACATTTAAGTCAAGGAGGCAAGGATTAGCAAGAAGCCTGGATATTCAAACTTCTCATATGGAAGAGGAATTTGAAACCCATTGAAAACATCATAAGCCAGCAGAAAGATTTTAATATTTTTCTGCCTCAGAGTTATAGATGGATGTGACTTAAGCCCTAATTGGGAAAGACTTCGTATGATTTATAATAGCAGATACTCTGTTGAGTAAACTTCTCATACTCCTTTATTCCATCTAACCAAAAACAAAAGCTGTTGAAAGCAAATCTGAAAAGCAGAACATGTTGAGGTGAAAAGGGCATTTTCCAAAGAAACTGTTGTGTGTGATTTTTTATTCGGTCCTGCTTTGGGAAGTTCATCTGAGCCTAAGGTCATTTTGTGCAGCTGACAGGAAGTTTGCTCAATGGCTTTTGCCTTTCTCATCCTCTACTCTCTCCATCTCTACAGGCAGATTTCCCACTTTCATTCTTTTCTTCCTTTCCATTTCCTTCCCTTCACACATGCCTCTCTACTCCTCCCATCCCTTCTGATTTCTATTCATTGACACTATAAAGTACACAGTTAGAAAGGAGGCAAGGTGTTTATATCATTTGGGGTTTTTTAGTGCAGTAATTAAGGGCCTATACCTGACCAGGTGAGGCTTATTATCATTATTGTAAAAAACGGTGTTGATTGAGAGTCTCTTATTTTGGGTCTCTCGTTCATTCCTTTGTAAGCATGTCAGCTCATTGAATATGCTGGGACCTTCAAATAGAGCGGACTTAGTCCCTGTTCATGCTTCCTTGGCAGGGTACAGTAGGTTTATAGGTAACAAAGCTCTCCCAAATTCATCTTGACCCAAGTTGATACATTTAAGGCAATTTTACTAAAACCCTTTTGTGAAAGATGTCCCATCAGGCATCAAATTCACAACACATCTCCCTGGGATGAGGATGTGAGCTTTGTGGTAAAATGTTGGGTTTTAGAATCGGATCCACTTACATCCAAATTCCAACTCTGCCTTGGACGGACAAGTTACTAAATCTCCTGGAGTCTCAGCTCTCTTTACTGTAAAGTAGAAATGAACCTACCTCAAGAGTCTGCATGAGGACTAAACGAGAAAATGTACTATAAAGTACCTGGCATAGTTCCTGGTACATAGGAGCTGCCCAATAAAGGTCTCACAAGTTTCTTCATGAGAAGACACAAGGAGACTCTAATAATATTAAACACTTTGATTTCACCTACTATGACCCAGGCACTACTCTAAGCACTTTATATATTTAACTCATTTGATTCTTCCTAAAAATGCTATGCAGTAAGTACTATTATCATCATCATCATTTCATAGATGAAAAAACTAAAGGACAGAGATGCCAAGTAACTTGCCAGGGTCACACTTTGTGATGGTGCAAAATCAGTATGCATTCAGTAAAAACCATATTTCAAGTTTCAAATTTTGATCTTTTCCCGGGCTAGCAATATATGGTATGATACTCTCTCACGATGCTTGGCAGTGGCAATGAAGTACAGCTCCCCATCCGCCATGGGATTAGGAAGGTAAACAACCAATACTCTATAGCAGTGAGTTTCAACCAGTATGCCACAAGAATTTTTAAAACATGCAATACCTGATTATTTAGTCAGGGATACTGAGATTTTTTTCCCCTTAGACTGTCAAATACACAATACACAGATAATAGCGTGGTGAAGGCCTGGGGCAGGGGGCAGGGGCAGGCTAGAAGAAGTCAGCAGGGGGAAATGGGGAACATATATAATACTTTCAATAATAAAGATTTATAAAAATAAATAAAATCTAAGCTCAAAAAACAATTTTAATGACAACGGCCAACACAATAGATATCCTCTTGAACCATACTATATAGGTCACATAATAGAGTTGCATCTTATTGGTCATATAGCATAATAAGGTTGTGTATGATTGGTTCATTCTCGGTACCAGAAATTCTTATATACAAATATAGGCACCTGATTTTTAAAAAAGTCACTGTGGAGCAAAAAGAGTGGTAATTACTATTATTTTTTATAAGTCAATCAAAATTATACCTATTTTTGTCATATCAGCCAACAATATATTTTTTGTGTGCCACCAAATTTTAGTAATTAGTTTATGTGCACTATGAGATGAAAAATTGCTGCTCTACAGTATACTGTGTTGCCAGTGTTGTTGTTTTTTTAAATATTGTGTTCTGAACACATGTAAGGTAGGCGAGGTTAAGCTATGATGTTTGATAGGCAGAATGCATTTTCACATATGATATTTTCAATTTATTGATGGGTTTATCAGGACATAATCCCATTGTAAGTTGAGTAGCATTTTTATAGCAAGATTCTCTTAAAAACCTAGAAAATGTGGATAGAGGAAGGCATAGAGTCTTCTGTGGACAAGAGAAGAGGAATCATCTTTACAAGTAAAAAAATAGGCTAAAAGGTTATCCAAAACCATATAGCCAGCTGACCCAGCATAATCTGAATCTGATGCATTCTTTTCAAGACTTCAGACTACTTTTCTCAGAGCCTATCTTCCTCATAATCATATTTTTAAAATTAATCTATGATTTGTACCAAATTGATATCACACACTTTGCATTTAAGTCTTCCAAACTGGCTGCTGTGGCTCAGTAGTTGAGCATTGATGAATCAGGAGGTTGTAGTTCGATTCCCAGTCAGGGAACATGCCTGGATTGTGGGCTTGATCCCCAGTGGAGTGCGTGCAGGAGGCAGCTGGTGGATGATTCTCTCTCATAGTTGATGTTTCTACTTCTCTCTTTCCCTTCCTCTCTCTGAAGTCAATAAAAACATATAAAAATATTTAAAAGCCTTCCTAACAGATAAATCTTTGGTCAAGAGGGAGCTCTAACATTATTCATCAATAAACTTGCTTTTGTTAATGTTAATTATTTTTTTGTTTGTCTTACCTCCTCATTTTTATTACACTGAAATTAGAAAAAGCCTCTTCTTACCAGTTTATGATCATTTTATTATGAACCTGCAGTAATATTTATTATATTTACAAATCTCTAAGTGAAATTTTTAAAACCATTTTTCTCCTTTAATATCTCCCATCCTTCCTTCTTAGAAGTACACAAAACATTTCAACCACTCCCAAATTTCCTCTTGTAATATCCTAAATGATTCTGAAACATTTTGTTATTCCCTAAACACCACCCTAAAGACAAATTATTGGACTACAGGCTCTTTACACTGCCAAGTTGAACAGAGTTCAAATGTTCTATCTAATCAAACACTAACTTATAACAAAGACACATATAGTAGACTAGAGGCCTGGTGCACGAAACTCCTGCACTGGGGGGTAGGGAGAAGGGTGTCCCTCAGCCCAACTTGCATCCTCTCCAATCTGGGACCCCTCAAGGGATGTCCAACTGCTGGTTTAGGCCAATCCCTGGACTGTTAGTTCCTAACCACTGGCCTGCCTGGCTGCCTGATTGTCCCTAACTGCTTCTGCCTGCCAGCCTGGTAGCCCCCTAACCACTCCCCTGCCAGCCTGATTGAAACCTAACCACTCCCCTGGTAGCCCAATCACCCCCAACGGCCCTCCCCTGCCATCTTATGGCAATGTGGGGGTGGTCATCTTGTGATGATGTGGGGGGCAGCCATCTTGTGGCAACATGGGAGTGGTCACCTTGTGATGACATGAGGGTAGCCATCTTATGGTGGCCATCTTGTGATGATATGGGTGTGGCCATCTTGTGATGACATGGGGTAGCCATCTTGTGACAAAGTGGGGATGGCCATCTTGTGACACAAGGGCATGAAGGTCAATTTGCATGTTACTTCTTTATTATATAGGATGATGATGTACAAGATATTCCTAAAATACCAAGGCAACAGGAAAAAAAAAATCTGTGTCATCAAGAGGTCCTCCCAGAACTTCTTGTAATCTGGAGTGATTATTTTTATCAATATTCTGTAAACTAATTATAGTACACATGTGTATAGCCATATAACTAGTAACATAAGTCAACTTTCATTTTAGAAATGTATAGCTGAAGATTTCTCACATCCAAAATAATAAATGTTTCAAAATCTCTGTTTTACATATTGGAGTATGTACAAGGACTTGAGAGGAAAACAAGACAAGAAAAATTATCTTAGCATGATAAAAATTTTTAAAAAGTACAAATCATTTAAAAATAAATTTTGCTTTTTAAATTAACCATTCCACATATGATATGAATATGAAAACAGAAAAGGCATTTTTTCAGGATATAGAGCTTACTAAAATTTCTTTTTATGTAAAAAAAAAATGGCCCCCCAAAAAAACAGTTTTCAGTATGACCAAAACATAGCCAGGCACGTCTTCTGCTAGAAGCTTCACCAAATGGCATACTTATCCTGACCTCAGAGTTTTTATTCTAGAATCTAGACCCAGTTTTGCCCAAGTTCACTGAGAGTTTTGCTAAGCTTTAAGCCAATCTCACTTAGGAAAAATGTAAAGTTTAAGTTCTTTTTCTTATTTTCAGAATCATATGAATGTAAAAGCAAACTGTGTAAAGTGCCAAAACCGGTTTGGCTCCATGAATAGAGCGTCAGTCTGTGGACTGAAGGGTCCCAGGTTTGATTCCAGTCAAGGGCATGTACATTGGTTGTGGGCACATCCCCTGTGAGGGGTGTGCAGGAGGTGGCTGGTTGATGTTTCTCTCTCATTGATGTTTCTAGCTTTCTATCTTCTCCTTTCCTCTCTGTAAAAAAAAATCAATAAAATATATATATATTTTAAAACTGTGTAGTCACATAAAAATGATTGAATTTAATTTTTTAAAACTATAATATATTTAAGACAAAGATTATTTCCCCCATCACTATTGTATTACTTGCAGCTCAAATAATACATAGTACATAGCAGATACTTAACAAATTCAGTATTTGTATTAATAACTAAAAAATCTCACATGACCAATGCGGCAATTCTAAAAATCTTCCTATGGCCCTGTAGTTTTCAAAGGTTGCATTCACAATTCCCCCACTGGCTCTTTTAGTTTACTAGTCATAAAGCCACATAACTAGAAAGGAAAGAAATCCTAGAGAAAGGAAAGCAGTCTGCCCTGTTTATCAACTAAAAAGAGCCTGGGAAGATACCTTTGAACTCTTTCATCTTACATACATATGAGGAAAATGAAGCCTAAGCTAGCTCACAGGTTAGGTGACTTAGCTTTGATTATTCAACTAAGATTTTCCAAGTGCTTCCTATTGTTATTTCCTACTAAACGCCCGATGCATGGATTCGGGCACCAGTGGGGTCCCTTGTCCTAGCCTGCACCCTCTCGCAATCCGGGACCCCTCAGGGGATGTTAGAGAGCTGGTCTCGAACAAATCCAGGCCAAGGAACCCCACCAGTGCAAAGATCCTTACACTGGGCCAGTTTCAACCTGATCCCCATGTGCCAGGCCTCTAGTATACATATAAGATCTTTGGTTAATCTTTTCCCACCTCCCCCATTACCTCTGAAATTCATCAATCTATTGATTGGGCCTTCCCCTAAAATATTTCCATTCTTGTGCATTGAGTGTCTGCTCCTGGTTTTTAAATTAGGTCATAGCTACCAGTTGAAAGGTCAAACAGTTGAATGGTTTAATGGTTGGGAAGTCACTTAGGCTTTCATAGATAGATAGATAGATAGATAGATAGATAGATAGATAGATAGATAGATAGATAGATAGATAGATATCTGTCCCTGAAGTGAATTCCCACTGCTTCCCCACTAAAAAAAGTATTTGTGGACTTGAGGATTTAATCTCAAGTGACTTCTCTTAGGGTATGGTGGAAAGGGCCTCTAGTTTTAATATAATCCAATAACCAGGAGTTTTGCTCAACTGAAAAGTATATATTTACAACCTGCAAGGTCCTTGCTTTCAGGAGAAGGTCTTTTGACTCATCTGAAAACTTGAAATGTTTTATTAATCTTACTATTGTATTAATAGCTTCAGGTGGAGAAAAATAACATTTTTTCCTCCAAGTATCGAGACAGAGGGGGTGGGAGGGGAACTCTAATTTGGCCACAAGAGGGCAGCTACATTTCTTCCTTGATCTCTGCAGTTCTAAACTATGACAACCTGGGCATTTTAGATTCAGCCATAAAAATCCCTGATAGCACCTTTTAACTAAATCTTTAATACGTCACAAAACATTCTCTAATGGTGTTTCTTGGGATTTTTAAACTTAGTTTTAAATTATTTTCCAACTTCTTTCCAAATCTAGAGAGCCCTCTTTTAGAACTCTAGCCAAAATTACCATCTACAAATAGCTTTGGAGACCAATAAATCGTTAGGTTAATTTGGAAACTCACAGAAAATGTTTTATTTTAATTATATTTGACCCCAGATAAAAATAAATACAGTAATGATCATCTGATTCTGCCACACTTAATAAAGCTTTCTCTTAGTGCTTTACAGGATTTGCCAAATATTTGTCTCATCTCATAGCCTTCATTTGTCTTTCCAATTTTCGTGATGCCCTGAAATTTCTCAAGTCAAAATTTATTGTACATTTTTATCACTGAGATAAACAGTGGGAGGTCTGCAAACAAAAAAATCTGAGATTAGTGATAGCTAAATTCCATATCCTTACAGTTCTACAAAAACATAAGGTCAAATTTCTTTCTTTTTTTTTTTAGGTAGATAGAATTGGGAGTTAATTTTTAAAGTAAATGCTAGTTTTGTGTATATACTCACTAGTAATTGATACGTAGTTTGAATGTTTTCTACTTTTTTTGAAGTTTTGGAAGATTTATATATTTCCTTCAATTTTTTTGTGGGCCTTCCCCTAAAATATTCTATTTAAAATTGCAACCTTCTCCTTACCCCCACATGGCCTGTCCTTATATCCTGCTGCATTTTTCTCTATAGCATTTATCAACATCTGACATACTTTATTACTTGGTTTCTGTTAGTCTTCTCCACAAATACCCATGCCCCAAGCAGAACAAAAGCCGGATGACAAAGAGAATTTTGTCTGTTTTGTTTATTGCCATGTTCTCAGAGCTTAGAAGAGTACTTACCATATTGTAGGAACTCAATTCAATGGTGAAATCACAAAAATGGGGTCATTTTTACTAGAAACTAATATTTTAAAATCTACAATATTGCTAATTTACTTTAATACATGCAGTGTTTCCCAAACTTCTCTCATGATGAGAATCACCTGGTGGAGTTGTTAAAATACAGATTCCTGAATCCCAACTAAGAAGTGCTAAACTAGAATTTTTGGGAACATATAGGTAAAATTGTATACTTAACTAGTGCTCTAAGCTTAGAGTATACAACTTTATACTTAACTAGTATAAAAAATTGTATACTTAACTAGTGCTCTAAGCTGATTAAGGAAACCTCCTTACAATAGATAATAACCTACTCAATCAGAATTGATGTATATTTAGACAAGTATCAGCAGTTTCTGATTGTTGATGGGAGTAACAACTCTTGGATGTTCAAACCCAGCTGGGTTCTTTCTGAGAAGTCAACCAAACCTGAACTAATCTCAGTGAACATGGTTCTCCCAACATTGTCACAGCATCACATGAGCGAAGCAGTGGCATAAGGAAAACAGCAGTGACTTAGCAAAAAGGAGTTCAAAGTCTAGTTCTGCTTCTGCCAGGAGTTACGTAATCCACTTAGACCATTAGTGCCTAATGTGCTAAAAAAAAAAAAAAAAAGTTGGGTATAACACCACCTTTGCCTATATCAAATAATTTTGGGGTTACATGATATAGTGAAATGTGAAAGTATTTTGGTAAGTATGGAGTATTTTTTCAAGTACAAGATGTTATTGAAATCAGGGTTTCTTATTTTCTGCTATGTAGTGCCACCATTTGGTATGGCCAGTCGATTATATTTAATGGCTAATGGACAGTCATAGGCTGGATGCAGTTCTATTAGTCAAGAGGTATTTGTCAGGCCCTTCTTAGAACCCAGACCCGAGACCTTCTTCTCATGATAGCTGGATTTACTCGACCCTGGAATCTCTGTCCCATCCTGTCTTGTCTCTGTCTCGACATAAATCCTGATCGGAAACAGAGGCATTTAAGGGAGCTCTAGGCCCATTACAAAGAATTCACCCTAATCATCTGCACCAATGCTGGCATCTAGAGCATGTTTCTTCTTCTCCTACTAAAAACCAGATCAAGAATTCACCTCCTCTTGGAAGCATTTTCACAGCAGGTATTTTTCTTCATCTGTCCAGGCTGCTATAACAAAATACTTTAGACTGGATGGCTTAGAAACAATGAAAGTTTATTTTTCATAGTTCTGGAGACTGGGAAGTCCAAGGTAAAGATTTAATATCCAGGAAGAGCCCAATTTAAGTTTCACAGATGGCTGTCTTATCTGTGTCCTCAACATGGGGCCTATTTTAGAAGGACACTAATCCCATTTATAAAGGTTCTACCCTCATGAAGGTTCTAAACACTTAGTCATTTGAAGACACCATCTTCAAATACTGCCATATTGGAGGTTAGGTTTCAACTAATTTAGGGAGATGCAACATTCCAATAAATATCTGCCTAACAAATGAGTGATAAAAGGTCTGTACCAGTGTCCCTCTAGGTTTAGGGCTCTGCCAGGCCCTTGCCAGTACTCCTTCACATGAAACCTCTCACCTGCTGACAGATACCCTGATGCATGTGGACCAGTTAGCAGTCTACACTTCTGAGAATCACCTCTTCCTCAATCCTTATCATTATATTCAACCACCTTTAGGATGCCTCACTTATTCCATTAGACTCTAATGATTAGACTCTGTAAAAGCCAACTGTTTGGCCAAAACCGGTTTGGCTCAGTGGTAGAGTGTTGGTCTGAGGACTGAAAGGTCCCGGGTTCGATTCCGGTCAAGAGCATGTACCTTGGTTGTGGGCACATCCCCAGTGGGGGGGGGGGGGGGTGCAAGAGGCAGCTGGTCGATGTTTCTCTCATTGATGTTTCTAGCTCTCTATCTCTCTCTCTTCCTCTCTGTAAAAATATCAATAAAATATTTTTTTTAAAAAAAGCCAACTGTTTGCCTGACCTGTTCCTGGCTTCCATATCCTGTAGACACCACATCCCACTTGCTACTTTGTACTTCCCTAGAATGTCTAGAGCAGGTCTGAATACTCAGGGCCTGCCTCACTGTGTTCCTACGACAGCTCATGGCTTATCCCAGGCCATATAACCCTAACTGTAGTTCATTGAAAGGATGCTGTTTAGTCATGCCTGAGAGCATACAAAACAGTGTCAGCAAGTCCCCAACTTAAAAAAAATGTTATGTTCCAAAGTTTGCAAACAGGTTCTCTAGCTCTTGGGAATGCACTTCGCAAGCCATCACAAATAACTAATCTATTTTAATAGGCATTCCTTCAAAAATATTCATTGAGATATCTCCCTACTTTGTACAAGTCACTGAGCTTGGAACAGGGGAAATAAAAAAAATTAGACTCTGTCTCTCTCCTCCAGAAGTTCACAGAATAACCAAGGAGACAGTGTATAGAAGCAAATAATACATGTGTGATGCAGCATGTATAAACGTAGAGGACTGTGCACTGTACGGCAAGGACAAGAAAGGAGAGGTACCCTCTGCCTGGGAGGATCAGGAAGGTTCCACAGGGAGACATTCCTGCTGAGGCCTGAAGAATGAGGAAGTGTACACCAGGCAGATGAGTGGAGAAGGGTGTTCCTGGTATGCGGTTGTCAGGCTGCCAAACCAACACCCAAGCACCAATTTAACCCCCGAGGTAGCTCTGCCAAAGCTGTAGTCCTGTCAGAGACAGGAAGGGAGTGCGTTTTTGTAGGCTTGCCTGGGAAAACTTGTTTCTGTTAAGAGATTAGTTTTAAAACCTCAATAAAACAGAATTAGCCCTAGGCTCATGCCCACGTTCATGCACCACTACCTACTACCGCTCATCATTTGGGGCAAAGAAGGAAAATAAGTCAGTGACAAAAGGAGCAATTCTTGCACTTTTGCTTTCTTACAAAACATTAGCTGATCCTGTGAATGCAAGGTCATGAGTAAGGCTTGTTAGGGACTGCACACACTAGACAGGCCCACACCCGAGGAGCTTAACAACTAGCTGTATAGACAAGACTCACGCTTCTAAAGAAACTAACAGCCCAAGGCAGTAGCTTCCAAAAGAATGACACATACAATAAGTGCTATATTCCTAGCCATCGCTGCTTTCTTCAGAGAATAATGCAGTTTAGTCCAACAAGTGCTTTATATGAAATGCCCACTGAAGGTCTGTTGATGATATAAGGTTGCATTCTGAATTTCACAGGGCAACATCCACCAAGTTCTGTAAATACAAATAAACTTTCCTCTCAGAGGTATTAGGTTAAGTCAACTCTGGAAAGACTCTGGGGAGCCTAATTAATGGGAAATTTGTTTTACTCAATACGGGAAACACATCAACACTGAATAGGTATGAGAAAGAATTTCCCACCAGTCAGAGCTGTCCAAATTAGAAAGAACCTCCTTGGGAGGTAATAAGTTTCCCGTCAGGCTAGATAATTACTTGGCAGTGGTTTTGTAGGGGTGACTCAAGCCTTCGATGACCAGTAGGCTCCCTTCCAAGCCTGTAATTGTGTGAACTTCTACAGCTTCCCCTTGATCACACAACAGATGAATCTGGGAGCCCACACTATAAAACTGTTACATGTTGAAGATTACCCATGAGTTAGGCTCATTCAGGGTACCAGGGCTCAGTGTGAATGGTGGTGGGCAAGTAGAGAGAATGAGAATATATAACTTCTACCAAGAGCCTGGCCAAACTCCTGGGGTCAGAGTGTCTCAGAGAGCCCCATGATGCCAAAATTCATTAGTACTCAAAGAGGATGGTGGCTATTAGACAAAGGGCTCCCAAAGATAAAGACGAACTAAAGAACTAAAATGTAGCCCCTTGAAGAAGAGATATTAGGATTCTAGAGTATTTTGAAAGGCCCGCCTGATGCTGGCTCTCCTGGTCCCCACCCTGAGGAGCCCTCGTGCACATTAAAATCCTTGGGAACCTCCAAGCAAAGGTGTTGTTAAAAACATACCCAAGAAGACAGCATTTCCAAAGTGAAACAAGCAAGGGGTAGACAAAGCAGAGTTATACAGGAATCCTAAGTAAAATATGCAGCCGCAGAATGGTGACTATAAAAGAAAGGCAACAGTCTGAAAGGCCCTGACAACGAAGGAACAAGACGTTTAAAATCCTGGCATCATGCAGTTCAGATTGCAAAGGATGCAATTCACTGAGCTCCAGGTTTCCTGAATCAGAAACAAGGTTGCTGTGTTGATGCAGACAGGTTGGCTAACACACTGTCAAGTAAGAGAAAGAGCCCACATTTGGATCTCTATTTAACCAATTCCTGGCTCTGTGACTGAAGCAATTTACTGCTATGAATTTCAAAAATTAGGAGGCTGACTTAGAAAATGTTCAAGTGCCTTCCAACTTTAATATCCAGAATTCCAACACACAAAGGAGGATGTCTTCAAGTAGAAGAAAACAGTTATCAAACAGGTCATCCCCACAACATGCTGGAAGAAACGAAATAAAGCAGAGGCCTTGATTCCTGAATTTTCATCTGTGGCTTCTCTTTTTTTAAATCCTTTTTGGACTAAATGGTGATTTAAGTAGTTAAGCCAAATGAATGAAAGTAAAACCAATATCCCACACACCAGCAGCATTCTCAGTTTTGTGGGAAAAGAAAGCAAATATGTGCTATTTGATCGTGTAGGAAAACTCGATCTACAAAGCTCCCATAGACAAAGTCCCATGAAATCAACAGGGGTTCTACCCAGTGCCCAGGGAAACCCATCAAGGGCAGCCAAATTATTTCTTTTCTTTTTTTTTTTAAAGCTATCAACTTAACATTACAAATCATTTGCTAGTCTCAAGAGAATCACCTCATATTGCAAAACTTGATAATTACTGATTCATGACTGATTTAGAAAAACATCGGCTTAAGTAATCAGGCCAGAGTACTGCTGCTGACCGCAATGCTGGCAGGAAACCTGCCCTTTCTTTCATCGTTCCTTTCATGAGTGTTTAACATTCTACAAAATCTAGCTTTCAGCATATTAATAGTGGTCTGAATTTTCCAAACATTGGGAATACAGAACATACCAGTTCCATGTTATCAAGCACCTATATCTTCTCTGACTTTCATTCAAAGATCACTAACTGGAAACCCAGGAAGCTGTTAAAAAAAAAAAAAAAAAGTGATTCCAGAAAGCAAACTTGGTAAGACATGGATTGCTTTCTGTAAAATATCAGATCTCAGACTTTTTGAAAGGACTTGACAAACAAAAATATATCTTCTATAAATTGACACTACGTTTTGTATAAACTAGCAGGGCGGATGGAATTAATGTTTTGAGCAGACCTTACACACCACCAGCTGCACATGCCTACATTAGGGTAGTGCAGGCTTCTTTCATAATAAGCTTTGCTAAACAACCACTTCATTCAGCGAGCAACTAACAAGCACAGGAGAATATGTTCATCTGTACATGCCTCTGGGAAGAGGTTGTCTGTAAGGATATGTGAATCTATCTGCAGAGCGAAATTGTTTTTCTGCTTAAAATTAAGAAATTAACAATATTTTCCTTTCTGCAGAGGAATGACAGAGAAATTCAAGCCAAAATACTGCCCCACAGATCGAAGAGATTGCCTTTAAAGCCATATCAAATTTTCTTTCCAGATCTTTCCTTTTTTGAGATTCTGCTTTCCAAGTAAAATGCTTTGTTAGTGAAAAGTGAACCCTTGTCATCAACTTAATTTCTACTACCAGCCCTTTAATGCATGTATCACAGAAATATCTGAATCATAGGTCTATTCACTAAGACACACCACCAGTGTTTTGGGATGGAAAAAGTCAAGTTTTTAAAGAGTGGAAAATTTAAGTAAACATTTTTAGTAGGGGTGTGGTAAATAGGTACTCTTATAGATTGCTGATAAGTAAGTTGGTAGAATTTTGTTACAAGCAACTTGACAGTATAAAGTTTTAAATGTTTATACCCTGGATCCAAAAATTCCATTTTAGGGAAGTTATTATTAAAAAAATCTAGACTAACATAGAGTTTTGTGCACAAAGATATTTATTGCAGTATTATTTGTAATAGAAAAACATAGGACATACTGCATATAGGGAAATGGCTAAGAAAATATTAATGTAACCTCAATAAAATGCTATGTAGCTATGAGAAATGTTTGTGAACTTTTGTAATAACATGAAAATATTTATATTATAATGTTAAATTTAAAAAAAACAGAAGACAAACACATATAGATTTACACACATACATAACATTTGCCTTTAACTGCAC
Source organism: Vespertilio murinus (assembly GCA_963924515.1). Lineage (NCBI taxonomy): Eukaryota > Metazoa > Chordata > Mammalia > Chiroptera > Vespertilionidae > Vespertilio > Vespertilio murinus. The sequence continues at coordinate 41,430,113 of OZ004713.1, forward strand.
TTATAAAAATAAACAATAAATTTCTACATATAAAAATAAAATAAAAGGAATGCCCAGCCAGTGTGGCTCAGTGGTTGAGCATCATCGACCTGTAAACCAGGAGGTCGCTATCAGGGCACATGCCCAGGTTGCAGACTCAATCCCCATTAGAGGGTTTGCAGGAGGCAGCAAATCAATGATTTTCTCTCATCATCGATGTTTCTATCTCTCCCTCTCCCTTCTTCTGTGAAATCAATAAAAATATATTTTTTTAAAGAAATAAATAAAAGGAAATATTGGATAATTCTTTTCTTTTCACATTTTCTATATTTTCCAAAGAGCTCCTTAGGGAAACATTTTAAATAAAACAAGAGGAATTATAACATGGCAGATTAAAATTGATACTCAATATTTATGACCAAAATTAGATTAGACTGAGGGAGACCAGATGTGAGGAAGGGATTTTGGTGTCATTAGTATGTATGGAATGAATTCATAATTAATTTATTTAATGAATGGGTATAAAAATTGACTGTGAGAGGGAGAAAGGGAACCTTAGAAGTCATAGTCAAACCAAGAGAATCATCTAGTCCACATTATGCAGCAGCAGCAGGGAGAATGAACCCTGGGGAGACTGAGGTGTAATTTAAGAACTGGAATAATATAGCAGCAGAGAATTTATGGGAAGAGAAACTTTCAACAAGGGAGAGAAGAACAGAAATGTTAATGCTGCAGAGGTGCAGGGAGGTCAAGCCAAATGAGGAGAGGGAAAAGGCACTGAATTAAGCCAGTTAAAGGCTAATTGGGAAGCTAAGGAGAGAAATCAAATCTTAGAGGGTAAATAGTGAGGAAATGGAAGCCATGAGTACAAAGGAAGATGAGAGAGGGCAGTAGGTTAGACATAGGATTACTTGTGTGTGTGTGTGTGTGTGTGTGTGTGTGTGTGTGTGTGTGTGTGTGTGTGTGTGTTTAAAAAGTGTTTACTTATTTTAGAAAGAAAGGAAGTGGGAGAGAAACATCACTGTGAGAGAGAAACATCAATCAGTTGCCTCCTGAACGCACTCTGCCCTGGGTTTTAACTCACAACGTGGGTACATGCCCTGACCAGGAACAGAACCAGAAACCTTTTGGTGCACAGGAAGACGCTCAACCAACTGAGCTACACATGCCAGGGCTAGGGTCACTTGTACTTCACAAAATAGGGAAGACCAGTGTAAGTTTGGAGGCAAAAGGAAGAAAGTCCAATCTTGACTGAGAGAAGAGTCAAGAAGTAGAAATAGCCCAGAACCATTCTGACCCCTGTCTGCTTCCAACAATCAGAGGCTAACCACATACATACCTGCACCTCAAACTGTCCTTACCTTTGGGACCCTTTTTCTAAACCACCCCTAGACACAAATCTCCTCTTCTAGTCAAACCATGCTTACACATGTGCTCATGTGGCTCTTTCCTCCATCTGGGGCTGTTCCTTCTCCGCCTCTTTCATGGGTCCTTCTCTGCTACCCTGAAGCCAGGGTCCACCCATTGTCTTTGTATCAGTCTCCTAGACCTTCAATAACAAAGTAACATAAATTGGCTAGCCTAAAAGAATATATATATATATATATATATATATATATATATATATATATATTTCCCACCCCACCCCCACTATTTTGGAGACTAGAAGTCTGAAATCAAGTTGCTGTCAGGGTCATGCTCGCTGTGAAGGCCCTAGAGGAGGTCCATCTTTACCTCATCCTAGCTTCTGGTCATTCCTGGCAATCCTTGACATTCTAATCTCTGCCTCTCTCTTCACATTTGTATGTATGTGTTTCTGTATTCCCTTGTTAGAAGTACATGTAGGCCCACTCTAATCCAGAATGACTTCATCTTAGCTAATTATTTCTGATAAGAACCGATTTACAAATAAGGTTACATTCTGAGGTTCCTGGTTGACATAAATTATGTGGAGAGGGAAGGCGCAGGGGGGGGGGCTATTTGTCTTTTTTTTTTTGTAATATGTGTTTATTCATTTTATTCAACCCAGTATAATCCTCATCCTTTCCTCAGAGAGTGGCCATTCCACTGTGGTGGCATCTACCTCTCAATTCATCTACTCTCTGCTCATGACTCTAAAATCTGTATTCCCAGTCTCAAGCTAAACTACACTCTCCAAACCCATATTTCCTATAGCTCACTGGACATAGTTGAGTGAGAAATCCAGAGGCCCTTTAAGCAAAAATGTCTGTTTCAAGAAGAGAGCTCATGGTGTTTCCTGTGGTTTCTGTTTTAATTCATGATAAATCCATCTCGTCTCCCAAGTGAAATACATTGGCATTATCTTAAGCTTTCTTTTCTTTCTAATCATTTTCTGTCACCTCTAAACAGACTATAGATATATAGATTCCATCTCACAAACCTCACTCAAATCTGACCTCTTCTTCCCACCTTTACTGCTAAGGCCTGTGGGTTCTCAACCTTTTCTTGGACTATTCAGGCAACAAAAAGTCTCAATTCAGTAAAATATTAGAGGGCATCTACCATGTGATGGTGCTGGGCCTACCAAGAAGGATTAAACACAACCTTGTCCTTATGTAGCTTTCAGTTTCAGCTGTCCTCTCTGCTGCCAGTGTTAGTGAATTTTCTAATTAGAAATTAAATCTGATAATGTTATGCTATGGCTTATAACTCTCTTTTGACTCCTTTTTTCCTAATCATAAAAGACATTTCATGACCTGCCTCCCCATGTACCACCCCCTCAGCCCTACTCGCCAGTCACTGCCTTGGTGAGCTTCTTGCTCTTGGCTTACCCATGGCAAGGAGGAATGTTTTCTTTGCCCTATTGTGCCTTTCTCCCTTCTATGCCATGGCAAGCCCTTACCTACCTTTAAAGTGATGTAAGAAAGTGGTCTAGTTTCTTTTTTCTTTTTTTGCATGTAACAGTCTAATTTTCCCCAACACCATTTATTGAATAGTCTGTCTTTACCCCGTTGTATGTTCTTGCCTCCGTTGTCAAATTTTAATTGACCATATAGGTGTGGGTTTATTTCTGGGCTTTCTATTCTGTTCCATTGATCTATATGTCTGTTTTTATGTTAGTATCATGCTGTTTTGATTACTATGGCCTTATAATACAGTTTGATATCAGGCAGCATGATTCCTCCAACTTTGCTCTTCTTTCTCAAGATTGTTGTGGCTATTCAAGATCTTTTGTGGTTCCATATAAATTTCTGGATTATTTGTTCTAGTTCTGAGAAATAATTATTGGTATTTTGTAGGAATTGTGTTGAATCTACAGATTTCTTTGGGTGGAATGAGCATTTTAACAATATTAATTCTTCCTATTCATGAGCATGTCATATGAAGTAAGAGGTGACCACACTGGTTAAATTAAATATCTATCCTCTATTGATACTCAACCCTTATTAGGAGCACTTGCTGTTTATATTGCTCATTTTTACATTTAGTCATATGCTGTCTTACGTTGCTACTTAATTGCTGAATGCTCACACATGAGTATTACCACTTTATCCAGACTGTAAGTAAGTTGGTGACAGTCATCACATCTTAAGATTTTATACCCCACAATGTATATGGCACAGTAGCAAGGAAAAAGCAAAAGTATTTAATTATTGAAAGACCATTTTATCAATGTCACTTTCTCTATAGCCAAACTCAGAGTCTAAAAATCACTAAATATGTGCATTTCATATTCTCTATTGTACTTTTTAGGGTATACTTACAGCTTCAAAATGACTGCAGGAGGGGAAAAGCCATTGTTTTACTTAAAATTAGTTATTAAATGTTTAAAAAATTGGTTATTACCATATTCAATTGAGAAGCAATGGAGAGATTTAGTGTAAAGGGTAATAACAAATAGATATTGTCATCAGCATTTTTCTAGAAAGATAATTTTTTAAAAGTAACTTGAGAAAGAGGCCTGTCTTTATTAGTGGCCTAGGAGGGAACATCAAATTAAGCTAAAGCCCAATCTCTCCATTAGAGAAAATTGAAAACAATAGAAGAAAATCTCCCAGGATTTATCAACAAAATATAGACATATGAGGAGATTAATCTGCTGGTTCCTGCTATTTCCTTAAATCCTTTCATTTAATGACTATAACTCTACCCATAGGCAGCAGGAATCCAATGAAGGTTGAGCAATTACTGAGTTGTCATGGGATTATAAAGATACACTATTTGGATAATTTAAATTAAAAAATTACTCTCCTTTATCTCCAGAGTGGTTTTGAGGATCTGGTTATTCGATAATTTGGCAGACCTACAACTCATATTTACCAGAATAGACATTTTAAATGTGCTTCTAACACTAGAAAATTATTTCAAACTGTTTTCAACATGTTCAGTGATGAAATGATGGAAGGCAAAATATCATCCCAGTTAAAAAGTAAGTTTGCTGTTATTTTTACTATGTTGGTTAGCTAGCTCCTTTTAACTCTTGGGTCAAAGTTTTTGGATATTAAAACAAATAAATTCACTTTGTTTTTTCAAGCATGAATGATATGCTTAATGAGCCTCAGAGAACAGAGGTTACTCATTCTGGTTATGTTTTACTTTCTTGCAAACACATACTCAATGTTCAATTGAACTTCCTCCAAGTGATTTTTAAGTATTAAAGGTTAACACAGCCCTCCTTTTTCAAGGATATTTTGAGCAACTGTTGTAAAACAAAATGCAAATTATTTTTTTAAAGCTGATGTTAAATTTAAAAGGCATTAGTCAAGAAATCACCCAAAGTTTAAGCTCATATGAAAAAACAACTAAAATTACTGATGGGTAAGCACCTCATAATGTTGAACAGGAAAAGCATTCAGAACTCTTGACAACGGGTTCAAATTTCCTGACCTGCCGGACAACCTTCCCTATCCATGTCTTTCCTAGATTCCATCAGGCCCTGTTTTACTCTCTGCAATAAACTGCCATTTATCTAGAATGCAGCCAACCAGAAACTTAAAATAAATAGGACAATGTTTTCCTATGCTCCCTTTTCAGTTAATTTACAGGTGTATCGTGAATGCCTACCACATTCCTAACACTATGTATCATTTGCCATCGGCATATGAAATATGTCACAAATGTTGATTTGAATTGTGCAACTTCTTTTTTATGAGGAAAAAAAATAGCAAATACCCAAGCTTTCAGAAATTTAGTCTATAAAGCAACTTCCAACTCATCAAAAGGATAATTCTGATTCAATCTCTGTCTTGTTCATCTATAACAAATATATACTCTGATGGTAAGAGAAAAACACTATAAAATATGAAAGCTCCAAAGAGAGTCAAATCTCTCCCAGATACTTTTAGTTTTTAATGAATTATTTTATTTGACTTTTTTAGTGTAACTAATAATTTGTTTATGTCCTATTAATAAAAATAACCTATTATCTCACATAACAAATAAATGAGAATTTGAATCTCTTCTTATTCTATGCAAGACCCAGCATAGATTTTGAAGGGTCAACAAATAATTGCTGAATGATTGAGATTGTGTGTATAATGCAAATCCCCTTTTATTCCCACACAGGTTTGTGGACATGTGAGCTATAAGTTGCAACTAGAAGTTTAATTTTCTCAGACTAAATTTCTGTTTGTATGGAAATAATTCTACAGATACAGGAAAGCTTAACTAGAAACCAGAATTTAATCTATAAAGAAGAGTCTAATACTCTTCCATGGAGATTTTACATGCACCCTTCTTTTTACCCTAATAGCCCACATCTGTGCAGAAATAATGGTTCATTTTTTCCTTCCAAATTAATGCATGTCTGTTTTGAATTCTCTACTAGACCACCAATAATTGTGTCACAACAGGAAATTCAATATATACAAGATTCTGATTATAGAAAAACAGAAAGATTATATAAATGGAATCAGCAAAAATTGTCTCCATAGGGTTTCCTGTTTTATTGCCCTATATTAGAGAATCCTGAGAATTTTTAAGAAAAAAGATATCCACCAAAGCAGGTAGTGGCAAATAAAACCAAGGAATTAAAAGCCCTGCCTTTTTCCAAGAGTATAAAGCAAGTAGAAGTTCTATCCAGTGATGTCAGTCAAGTGTTAAAGTCCCCTACTATCATTATTATGCTGTTGATCTCTTCCTTTAAGTCATCCATAAGTTTTTTATATATTTGGGTGCTCCTATACTGGGTGCATATGTTTACCAGGGTTATATTCTCTTCTTGTATCAATCCACAATCCTTTTAGTGTTATGAAGTGGCCTTCTTTGCCTCTTATTATATGGCCTTCATTTTGAAGTCTATTTTGTCAGGTATTAGGATTGCTACCTCAGCTTTTTTTCTTTTCATTTCCATTTGCATGGAAAAAATTTTTCATCTCTTCACTTTCAACCTGTGTTGAGTCTTTTGTCCTGAGATGGGTCTCTTATAGACAGCATGTTATATGGGTCATGTTTTATTATCCATTCAGCTACCCTATGTCTTTTGATTGAAGTATTTAAGTTGTTTACATTTAAGAGATACTTTTAAAAACAGAAAATCGTTTATTTTCATAATTGATTTTCCATATGAAGTTCGATTATAACTTCTATTCAAACACAACCATTTTTATGGGTAATATTGACTTCAACTTTTATTATTTCATATTTTTATTTTTTTGCAAATTACTTTGATGTTGGGACAAGTTAACTATCTGAGAAAATATAAGATTTCTACTTCTTATGTTTTATCAATATAAATTCTGAATAACTTATATACCGTATTTGCCAGCGTATAAGATGATTTTTTGGCCCTGAAAATACCGTATTTGCCGGCGTATAAGACGACTGGGCGTATAAGACGACCCCCTAACATTTCCACTAAAAATACAGAGTTTGTTATATACTCACCGTATAAGACTACCCTCCACTTGGAGGCATATTTTTCAGGGCCAAAAAATCGTCTTATACGCCAGCAAATACGGTATTTAAGTATTACAAAATGAAAATATATAAGGATATTTGAAAACTCTTGAAGTAAAGCAAGATTTCCTAAGTTTAAAACCAAAGCAAAATCCACATAAGGGAATGTTGATAGATTTGACTATATCAAAATTGTAAATTTCTAGATGTATAATTCCTTATGTATGGTGTACACCAAGAACCAAAAAATCATGAATGTTTTTAGAACATTTTAGAAAAATATTTTGGATGGTAAAAAAAAAATAAAGGAATGCTTCAGAAGAAAAAATGACTTAAAAGATGGAATTCAGAAAAGTACGCAAGCACTAAAAAGTGTAGTTGCCTGGGGCATTTGCTAATATTTGCTGATTTCTGGCAGTTTGTAGGTTTCAATGAGGAAGGAAGGAAAGAAAAGGAAAGACAACCCAATAGAAAAATGGTCAAAAGACATGAAAAGGCATTCCTTAGACAAGCACCCACAAATGATCAATAAATTTATGAAAAGGATGCTCACCTCAATAATCAACAAAATGTAAAAGAAAACCACAAGATACCATTTTACAGCCACCAGTGATTTTAAAGTTTATATGTATTTTAAAGTTTCTAAATATAAAATGTTACAATATTACAGCAATAATGTGAAACAATAGAAGTCCTTAAATATTTATTTTTTATTGTTAATCCTCACCCAAGGACATTTTTTTGATTTTTCAGAATGGAAGGGAGATAAAGAGAAACATCTATGTGAGAGAGACACATCTAGTGACTAGTTGCCAACTACACCCAACCTATACAGAGCCAGGAATTGAGCCTATAACCTCAGTTATGTGCCCTTGACCAGAATTGAACCCTGGGATGCTTCTTTTCACAGGCCAACGCTCTATCCACTGAGCCAAATGCACTGTACAAGCACTTTATTTATTTATTTATTTATTTATTTATTTAATAACAGCTTTATTAAGATATGATTCGCATACTATAACTCCATCTTTAAAATGTACAATTCAGTGCTTTTTATTATATTTAGAGTTGTACAATCTAACAATTACCACTTTCTAATTTTAGGATCTTTTTCTTTCTTTCTTTTTAAACAGACATGCTCAGCTCTAGCTGGTTTTGCTCAGTGGGTAGAGCTTGGGCTTAGAGACTGAAAGGTGTAGGATTAGATTCTACCTCACTTGCAGGCTCCTACCCAGCCCGGACCCTGGTCAGGACGCATGCAGTAGGCAACCAATCAATGTGTTTCTCTCTCTCTAAAAATCAATGGAAAAATATCCTCCGATGAGGATTAAAACAAAAAAACAAACAAAACCAACAAGAAAGTGGGTAATCTGGTCAGAAGGTCAAATCTCCAAAACTAGTGCAAGCTGCTCTTCCTCTGAAGCTGCTTCTCCTGGCTTCCTGCCCCTGGGCAAGGGAGGGGCCGTCTGGGGCTCAGTACAGAATGTTCTTGAGCATCTCCTGGAAGGCCTATGGGGATGGTGCCTCCGCTTTCTGGGGGTTGACCTGGGCTCTGCAGTACAGGCTGAAGTATTTCAGCTCCAGCCAGATGAACCCGAAGCGATCCTCATCGAACAGGATGAAGACTCCAGGGATGCGCTGGGGGTTGGCAAAAGCAGAGTTGGCAAATATGCCCATGCCATAGAAACACATCCTGCAGGTTCGGGGGTAGTTCTGGTTACTTGATCTCACGCCGGCAGGTAGAAAAAACTGGACAGGCTGCGCCTTCAAAGCTGCAGCTCCGGACTCCCCGACAGTGGGCTGGACAGAGCTCTGCCAGCCAAGGCCCTCCCCGTCCCCATCCCCAGTCCTGTCTTCTTGCTGCTGCTGCTGCTGCTGCTGCTGCTGCTGCTCCTGAATAATCTGCTCATGAACCTCCTGGACGATGTGAGAGAGCTGGTTGAGGTTTCGGAAGATCTCAACACTGAGTAGCTGGATGCGGTGCATGAGGTCTATCTCTATCAGCAGATGCCCGGCAGGGACTTTGAAGTCACCCGTGATCTTCGTGACCCTGGCGCGCTTCCCATGGAAGCTGAGCATGACAATCGCTAGGCCGTGGATATCGTAGGGGCCTTTGAAGAGGCCTGGCCGGATGAGGTCGTCCGGGTGGCTCTGCGGGAGGTGGATGCGGCGGTAGGTCAGGCAGTGGTCATCCGGTTGGTAGAAGAACTTCCCCAGGAAGAACTGCAGCCTGTCCTGCTGTAAAATGTCCTCCAGCGCCCGCCTCCAATCTCCCCTCAGCCACCTTCCTGAACCCTCTGGGTTCCAATCAGACAGCACGTGCTTCATCCGGTTGCACTTGGTGGAGAACCTGTCCTTCTGAATCTGCATGTGGCATCCCTGGGGCCCTCTGTGGCCGTACATGCACTCCACCGTGGTCGATTTCCTCTCTGTCAGGCGAATTCTAAACACGGGCCTGAATTCCATTGGGTCATCCATTTGGTTCCTATGGGAAGGCAGGTACATCCAGCCAACAATGTGTAAGCCGTCCATCACTACATTCAGCAGTCCTCCATAGGGCCCGTTAACTGGCTGCCACAATCCAAAAAGGTGTCTGCATGGGTGGAGCAGTTTCGCATAGACCTCCCGACAAGACATACCCATCCTCTCCAGGTTCTGCGGGTTTTCACAAACGCCATACTCCTCCCGGCAGCGCCGTCTCCAGATGCTGTCGGTGTACAGGATGTGGTGGAATTTGGTGCAGGTCTGCGCCAGGCTGGCCAGGTCAGTGCCGGGGAGCGAGGCGAAGATCGCCATCAGCAGCTCGCAAGGCAGGTGCTGCAGCGAGCAGCGTGGGGATGGCGGGGGCGACGTGGGGCTCTCGGTTCTCCCTCCGTTACCCGCACAGTGCCACGCTGCAGCGCCCGCCTGGAGGTGCTCCTCTTCTGGGGCCAGGGCCCGGGCTGGCTTGCTGTCGGCTGCCGCAGTCTCAGCTGGGCCCTGGCCCTCCTGGCGACACCGGCATCCCCGCGAAAGGCCCATGCCACCGAGGCAAGCGCACTCCTTCTCCATGCCTGTCTGAGTAACAGCCAACGCAGCACGGGCCTCCACAGCCCGGCTTTAAGCTGGCACCGACCACTCAGAGAGGAGCCGATTTTAGGACTTTAGTTAAACACTCCCCAAAGCCATTCCCATTCACAGTCGCCTCCCCATCCCACCCTTGTCCTAGCCCCAGGCAGTCACTAATCTGTTTGTATGGATATACCTCCAGGGGTATGCCTATCGGGGACATTCTAAATAAATGCAGTTGTAATATCTGGTCTTTTGTGACTGGCTTCTTTCACTTAGCATAACATTTTAAAGTTTTATGTATGTCATAGCATGTCCTGGTACTTTGTTTCCTCATGTTAGCGAATGGTAGTCTAGGGTATGGGTATACCACATTTTGTTTACCCATTCATCAGTTGATGAATATTTGGGGTTGTTTCCAGTTTGGGGCTCTTACGAATAACGCTGCTATGAACATTGTGTACCAGTTTTTGTGTGAACACGTTTCCATTTCTTGTGGTTATGTAGCCAAAAGTGGAACTTCTGGGTTGTATGGTAACTCTATGCTTAACATGTTGAGGAACTGCCTAAAATGTTTTCCAACGTGGCCCCACTATTTTACATTTCCACCATCAAGGTATAAAGAATCCAATTTCTCTATTTTCATTAATGCCCCCGCCCCATATTATAGCCATCCTAGTGAGTGTTGAGTGGCATTTTATTATAGTGTAGAGCAGAGTTCTTGACTGTGGGTTGACTTGACCTTGAACTCCATACGAGAAAGTTCTTCTATCCTCAGCCTTCACCCAACCTTCACCCAACCGCAGCCAGACCTCTCAGGCCCCTGCGCTGTGAGCAAAGATGGACTCAAGTTCTTCACTTTCAAGTGACTAATCTTACTAGTTTTTTGGGTGATTGGATGTCCTCAAAAAAAAAAAATGTCCACAGGATCTCCCCACTATTTACATAGTTACTTTTCCTATGGACTGAGCCTGGCCCTGCCCATTCAGATAGGCTTCCGTTCTCATGTTGAGAGCAGCTGAATTCCTTCTCTCTACTTTTCTGGGTTCCTACCAGAAACACACTCTCACCTTTGGAGGGTTCTCTTAGTACCCTGGGAGGAATTTGATTTGCTTTTGTCAGGAACAGACATTTTGGGTGGTTTATTTTATAGAGGGGTGTAAATTCTACCTGCCATAGACACTGACTTTGATCATTTAAACACTAAATTATTCTCAGCCACGCCTCTGAAGAATAGCCCTATATTATTATTGGTATGTAACTTGGTAATGGGATAAAGACTCTTCTTTTAGGAGCCTGTATTGATGGGATTTTGAGGGGTGTTCTTCAAAGGTACATGTGTGTTTGGTGGGTCTAGGACAGTGGTCGGCAAACTCATTAGTCAACAGAGCCAAATATCAACTGTACAATGATTGAAATTTCTTTTGAGAGCCAAATTTTTTAAACTTAAATTATATATAGGTAGGTACATTGTTATTAACTTAATTAGGGTACTCCTAAGTTGGCCTTTGCTAAAAACTCAAGGGGCCAAAGAACCGCATGTGGCTCACGAGCCGCAGTTTGCTGACCACTGGTCTAGGAGAACCTAGGAATGTGAGTGCAGCTGGTGTAATGTAGCTAGGATAGCTTGATCAGCTATTGAAGCAGTTTAATCATATTTTCTCTCCCAGGATTGAGAGTGCCTGAGACATCACCACCCTAGGAAGAAATCTGTGAAGGAAGATTAAAGGCAAATCAGTAGATCAAAGGAGAGATAGAGGCCTGCTACTATTTTTAGGGGGTGGGGGAGAATGATTGGGGACTAGCTGTGGTTATGGGAAATATTAATAACGCTCTGTTAACCATGGTTGCCTTGTGTTGTCTAAAGAAAGGACATTCTGACCTGGCTGGGAGTTATATGCCCCCAAGTTTGGGAGTCTGTATTGGACCAGGTAGTCAACCTTGGAATGTGGCCTATTTTCTTCAAGAGCGGCCTATTATCATGAAAAGATTAACAACCTTGTTGCCCAAACAATGGAGTCCCACCCAGCCTCCTACTTCCACATGCCTGTAATCCCCACTTTTCCATACCTTAAGTGCCCATCAGTAAATGAATGACTAAAAAAGTTGTGGTACATTTATACCATGGGATACTGTGCAGCAGTACAAAATAGAACAACCTCTTACCCTTTGAGACAGCATGGAGGTACCTGGAGGGTATCATGCTAAGTGAAATAAGCAGTCAGAAAAAGACAAGTATCACATGATTTCCTACAATCACTTTAAATTTGGCACAGTGGCTGCAACCAGCGTGCATCCTACCAGCAATGTACTAGGGGTCCCTTTTCTCCACAACCTCACTAATACTTATCATTTGCTGATTTGTTGATGATAGGCCTTTCTGACGGGTGTGAGGTGATACTTCATTGTTGTTTTGATTTGCATCTCTCAGATGATTAGTGAATTTCCTCAAAAAATTAAAAATGGGACTCCCATTTGACTCAGTGATCTCAATTCTAGGAATATATTCTAAGAAATCAAAAAAAAAAATCAGAAAGGATATATGTTCATAGCAGCACAATTTACAAAGATTTGTAAACAGCCCAAGTGCCCATCAGCAGATAAGTGGATAAAAAAGCTGTGGTACATTTACACAATGGAACACTATACAACTGTAAAAAAGAAGGAACTCTTACTGTTTGCAACAGCATGGATGGATCTGAAGAGTATTATCCTAAGTGAAATAAGCCAGTCAGAGAAAGATAAGTATCACATGATCTCACTCATATGTGGAATCTAATGAACAAAATAAACTGATGAGCAAAATAAAAGCATGGAACAGACTGATGAATTTCAGAGGGCAGTGGTTACAATAGAGAGACATAAACCAGGGAGAATATAAGTATTCTCCATGGACACAGACAATAGTGTGCTGAAGGCCTGGGAGGGGCAGGGCAGAGTGGAAGAGGTTCAGTGGGGGGCTAGTGGGGGAGGGGAGAGAACACTGCAATAGTTTCAACAATAAGTATAAATTTTTTTAAAATAATGCATTATAAAAATAAATAAATAACAATTTGACTTTTTTTTCCAACAGAAAACATGCCTACCCTATGACCCAAAATTCTAATAGTAAGATTACACTTTTTACACATACACACGAGGAGATACGTACAAGAAGATTTAAGGTAGCATTTTTGTGTGTAAAATGCTACCTTAAATTGGAAACAACAGAAGAGTCAATAAAAAAATTATGATATGGTCATAGAATAGAATACCATACAGGAATTAAAAAGGATGTTTTAACATTAGTGGTTCTCAATGGATAATGTTTAGTTTTTAAAAATAAAAAGAAATCACAAAAATTTTTAAAGTATAACTCTAGTTATCTATAGTCCCAAAATATAAAAAATAAATAATACTGTTTAAGAATTGTCTATATATGATAAAACTATAAAGACAATAAGAACAAAAGTGGAAGAGTAACCATGTAAGCTGCTTGGTATAAAAAAAGCAAAACAAAAACAAAAGTAATGAAATTGGTTACTTCTGGAGAAAATGTGATATGATAGAAGCTCATACAAGCTTCAAAAGATTGGGAAGTGTACTATTCTTCAACTGGAATGTGAATATCGAATTATTTACTTAATTATTATTATTATTCAAAGGGTATATATTGGAATTTACATGTTCATTTGTACAAATGATATATTTAATTTTAAAAATAAAAACTAAAGGTTTAAACTATATATAAAAATATCAAAACATTAAAAGACAAGGGACAAAATATTTTATCAAATCTAAGAGACAGAGTTATTACATTTTTAAAAATCCTATAAACATATTTAATCAAAGGTAGGCTAAACACTAAAACAGACAATCCATTTTAAAAATTATAAATGTCCCCAAGTAAATACATAAAAAGGCATTAAACATTACTACTTATTAGTGAAATAGAAATTAAAGGAACCATGTGATGACATTTTCACCTGTTAGAATGTCAAAGATAAAAATAAAAGGATAGTAGAAGGTAAAAAAAAAAATCACTCATTCCCTAGAAGGGACTATTCATTGATACATCATTTCTAGGGAACAATTTGGCAACAGATACACAAGCTTTAATGTGTGCTTACTATTTCACTTATGAATTATGCTTTTAGAAATTCATCCTAAAAAATAAAGTGTCTTTGTGTATGGAAAAATTTTTGTAACAGTGTAAACTTGGAAATAATTTGAATATCTAATAATTAAGGGTTGACTAAATAAATTATAGCAATCTATCCAACATCACATTAGTAACCATTAGGTCATAGCATAGATACCTTATTGTAAGCAGAAAAAACGTATTGATAGAATATTAAATGGGGAAAATAATTGCAATGTAAGTGGACGTAATATAACACAGTGTCATATTGTACAAATGAATTGAATTTGTACAATATGATCCTCAGTGTGGGGAGTGCAGGAGGCAGCCAATCAATGATTCCCTCAAAATCCCACACAGTGTCCCCCCAAAATGTATACACACTTTATTGTAAAGTCAGTTTTTATTAATATACAGTTCATTTTCAAAATTAAGTGAGCTATCAGCTATTAAAGTGTATATACATTTTAGGGGACATCCCATATATTTCATTATATATGTATATATACTAATATATTTGTATATAAACAGAGGGATATTAAGTAATAGACATCCAAATGAAAATCTTAACACGTTACCTCTGAATGGTAGTATTTGAGTTATTTAAATTTGTCACTTTGCTTGTGATTATTTTCTTATTTTCTACAGTAATCATATATAATGAATAATTTTAAAAGAAAAAATTTTTTAAATGTAGTCCTTAGACAAATAATATTGTGTATAAACAGCACCAGAGATAATACCATTATAAGATTTTTTAAATTCACATTTCTCTTTAAGGTGAATCTGGCACTTTTCCAAGGGAAGGTGCTGAAGTTCAAGAAGTAGGAATGTGGAATCTAACACAAAACTACCTAATGACAGAACATAATTAAAGACACTAGTGAAATGGCTTTTAAATGCCCTATTGTGGCCACAACTTAATACAATGGAGTAAGGAAGTCATAAAAATGAAAATCCAGTATCAGGGAACAAATTAGAAAATCTGCAGAAATTTAACGTATTTTTTTAAAAAGTTATCTAGAGTTCAATGATGGTATATGTTGAATATGAGACCCCACCTATAGGATAAGGAATTTTTAAGTTATAAATTGTTATATATTGTACTTTCATTATGGGAGTTGGATATATCCCCTGACATTATACAGTTAATAATGTAATGAGAAGAAAAACAAAAGGAACCTAAGAGACCAGGGGGATTAGTAATAGGACGTAGGGACTTTCACCTCTAGTTCAGTGTTTGGAACTTAGCCTATATCAACAAATGACTAAGAATTATAGCTTCACTTAATTCCCAGGGGTTACATGCCCCCTTGCCTGGAGAAAAAGTATTCAATCCAAAGAACAACCTACCAAGATGGCATTTCTACTAACTAGGACTCTGTAAATGCTGTAGAAATTAAAGATAAACTCTGATTTTTACATTTTCTCTAAATAACTATGCATGTATAAAAAGAGGAAACGAGAAAGTAAAAGATTCAAGTATACAGGTGGCTTAAATTGGAAGTGAAAACATCCAGCTCTGACTTTCACACAAGTGCTTGTACATTTCCCTTAGAAGACAAACTCGATTAGTCCAAAATATTTTAAATTTCATTTCAAATTTGATGTCCCTACTATCAAAAAAGTCCAAGATTTCTGTTAGATTTAAAGCATGGTTTACACTTCCCAATAAATAACCCCAACTCATATATTTTCTATTTTCTAGTAAAACATTTTCCTAATAGAGTTAAGAATTTTCTATCAGATAATGAACAATTATGCCACAACTTGCTAACAAATGTTCTTTATAGTGAAGACCCAATTAGTTATGTCTGTTTGACTCATTCTGGCTTTCATTCAGAGACTGAATTTATGTGGCGAGACCTGTTCTTTCCTAGAGATATGACTCTGGTGATTGAATAATGCTAAGTATACATGGCTAAGATCCCAAAATCTGACAAATTGGATTACTCCTTGTAGAAATTTAAATTCCAGTTGAGAGCATCTCATAGTTCTCAAGGGGCCATCACAAACTGTAATCATAAATGTTATTTATTCATGACTAACTAAGACAAAATTAGTAGGTAGGGGTTGAAGGGGCAGGGGTGGGAGATTATTGGAAGAATAAATCTGTCAGCTATTTAGGTTATACATAACCTTCAGAAGCAACTCGTTCAGCTATAAAATGATTTGGTAAATTTCTAACAGCAGATTTTTTTTTGAAATTTACCAAATGTAGAGACTTTATACAGCCTTATACAGTAACATTATAAAGTGATAAGAGCCTTCAAAAATTAATTTGTTTCAAACCCCTTTCTTACTAAACTTCTGAAGAAAATTTTATTATCAGAAAAGAATAATAATAGAAAAAGATAAAATCAGCTAAAGCCACTTGAAAGAAAAATTTACTAAACTAAGCAAATTCTGCCTGAATCAATATGTTGATTTTTAATTTTTTTAAAAAAAAGATCAGATTTCAGATTTAAAACATGAAAATAAACTGTGCTTTGCACACCAGGTGCTCTTTTAAAATATATATAGTATGACCAGCCGGTATGACCCAGTGGTTGAGCATCGACCTCTGAATCAGGAGGTCACAGTTTGATTCCTAATCAGGGCACATACCCAGGTTGTGGGCTTGGTCCTCAGTGTGGGGAGTTGCAAGAGGCAGCCAATCAATGATTCTATCTCATCATTGATGTTTCTATATCTCTCCCCCCTTCCTCTCTGAAATCAATAAAAAATATATTTAAATATATGTAGTTGGAGTGGGGGTAAAGTAGAGGAGGCCTTAGTGGTCTGGGGAAAGCCTAAAATAAACATCTAAACCCTTTCCAGCCTTCTAGAAAGAATTCTAAAGGTAAGAGACCATTTACCACAGGAGGATTCAATTAAACATATTCTGTTTCTTCTCTTTTTTAAAATATTTTATTGATTTTTTTAGAGAGGAAGGGAGAGAGATAGAGAGTTAGAAACATCGATGAGAGAGATACATCAATCAGCTGCTTCCTACATAACCCCCACTGGGGATGTGCCCCCGCAACCAAAGTACATGCCCTTGACCAGAATTGAACCCAGGACCCTTCAGTCCGAAGGCCGATGCTCTATCCACTGAGCCAAACCTGTTTTGGCAACATATTCTGTTTCTATGGACTAACATGACACCATTTGGGTAACATAAATGCTTTGACAACTGTATAAAAAAAAATGGGATGCTCTGATCTTTAGCTCCTCATGGATGGCTTTAGAATAGATGTAATTCCAGACTCTGGTTATATTTGCCACAAGCCACACAAACACACTCAATATTTTAGTGACAAAATAAATCTTAGCCTGTTTGTATAACAACAGGTATCTGGGTCCTATAAGAAACTATTCAAGGAGAGTTTTTATTAAATGTTGTTATTGAATGTTTTCCCCCCAATGGCCATAGTTAATTTAATCCCATACCTTTCATTTTATTTTGTCAGATGACTACATATAGCTTTACCCCTATTTTCTTAAAAAGTCAATTTCCTGATAACTCTTTAAATGTTAGACAAGTGGATTTTTTTTTAGTGATTTAATGATCTCCTAAGGTAGAAAATCAGTAACATATTTCAGCTAGACAGCTATCTAAAATATGCCAAAGTAATAAGCCATCATTCATATATGTGCTAATGATGCCATAGACAGACTTATCCCAGGAGTGCTTGAGGTCCCTTTTCTTGTGTGGTCTTGGATGTTCATTGGTCCCTAATAATTCCCTTATGACCAAGGGCATTTGCCTTTAGATATATCTCTCTATGAAGAGTCCATTTTGTTCAGGTATCAAACCTGACCAAACAGTGTGTAGTGACTACTTGAGCAATGCAGGGCAAAGTTAAACACATCCTTAACAGGCCGCCCCAGATCAGACTCAGCATTCTAGACCTCAGCTTCCTTATCTGTACAAAGCAGACAATAATACCTCATAGCATTGTTGTAGAGATTAATTTAAGTCTAGTTCACAGTAAACCTCAAAAACTGTGGCCTCTTACTAGATCACATAGCCACACACAGAAAAAATAAAATTATTTACATGTAAGAATTTTTTGGTTTTCAAGAATATTCTCTACTCATTATCGCCTGCTCACAATTTAGGTGGGTGTGCTTCTCCCTCCAGTAATTTAGCTCTCCAATTTTCTTGATAAAGTTCCAGGTAGATACTTCAAATCCTTACCATGAAATTCTTTATCCAGGGATTATCTATTACAGAGAAATCAGGGCAGACCCAGATCTTTGTTGGTTTGAAACTTATACAATTTGAGGGCCCTCTTTAAGAAAAAGAATATGAAACTATGAATACATAATTAAGTATAGGCCTTAGAAATACAAAATTAGGTAGAATGTTGTGCAAGTTAGGGATCTCTGAGGTTTCATTAAATGCATGGTAAGTCCACCCCTGATAGCAGTTTTAGCATCAGAAGCATCATGTATTACTTTCATTTTTAATGTTTATAGATGGGGAAAAAAACTAATTTGTGCTGAAAGGTAGGCAACATGTACTTATAGTATAGGTGAGCTGTTGGCATAATATTATGAAAGCAGAATTTTTGTTAATCAAATAATTTTACATGTATAAAAGAGACAAAGAACTCCTGCAGCCAATGTCTTTTATAATGTCATGAATTCGTGTATAAAAATGAATGATCTATTTTCAAAAGTTAGATTCTTGTAACCTGCTTTCTTTATTGCAGTGATGTTGGTTTAAGACATCTGGCCTTTCCTCAGCAGCTAGAAGAAAAATAAATGAGGACCTAAAAGATGGTAGAAAAAAAGACAAACAGTAAATACTATATGAAAGAGAAGAAAAGTGATAGCGATTAGACATACCAATAAGGACCAGCATGCTTCAAGAATAGCAATTTTTCAAAAATTCTTGACTCTGTGGTGGAAGTTCAAAATCTTTTCTAGCTTCATGTCCAACCAGCAGATCATCCTTGAAGATTAACATAAAAATTTTTAAATATATTTTTATGGATTTCAGAGAGGAAGGGAGAGGGAAAGGGTGAGAGAAATAGAAAAATAAATATGAGAATCATTAATTAGGTGTCTTCTGCACACCCACACTAGGGATCCAGCCCAGACACAAAGACCAAAAAACAGATTATTATTATCAATTTAGGCACTCTGTGGCCTGGAGTAACTTCAGTAACAAAGAAACAGACCAGCTCTGCCCTCCAGAAAAGAAGTCTAGACAAATCCTGGACACCTGCACTGTCCGGGGATTAAACCATGACCTCTTGGTTCAAAGATCAATGCTCAACCACTGAGCCATACCAGCTAGGCAACTAATGTACAATTTGACATAGAGATACATATGTCATTTTTTTCCATTGAAATTCATACATTGAGTTTGGTGAACAGGGAGGGTGGGCCTGGTGGAAGGTGATTTATATTGGAAAACTGAGAAGCCTCTTAGGGTTGATTCAAAATCAAAGACACAGTAGTTAGAAAAGAAGAAGGAGGACAGCAGTATGTCCTAAGCTAGCATGATGACTCGGATTTGTACCCTTTGCTAAAGCCTCAGACATTGATTCCTAAGAAAAGGCACTGATGAGAGGAACTATTTCTGCTATTGAATGTATAAGTGTTTATGCCCAATGCAATGCCACCTTGGTGCCCATGTGGCAAAATGTAGTTCACGAGGGAGCAAGAGACATTTCCCTCACCTTTGAATTGGTCCAGGGCAGTTTCAGAGCATTAAAGGCTCCAGAAAACAGCTTATTTTGGAACCTCATGGGCTCTAGCCCAACTGTGGGAGCTGCAGTGCCCAATGGAATACCTCAGACTTCATCCCCAAAAGAATTATGCCATTTTGCAGGTTCAGCAGCTCTCAGCTGTCAGCAGAAGTGAGAAGAATGCATTTGTATGCCCATGTTACACCCCAACACCCTACCCCAGGCTGTCCTTCCCAGAAGGAGAAAATTTGGGACTGGAGGTCCTTTAGTTAAAAAACAGACATAAGAATAAAAAAACAGATGATTATTACCAATGTAGGCATGCTGTGGCCTGGAGTAACTTCAGTAATAAAGAAACAGACCAGCCCTGCCCTCCAGCAAAGAAGTCTAGACAAATCCTACACTCTGGGACAACTTAATGTCCATGGGGCTCTATTTCTCCATTTTTCTTTAATAAATACATATGAAGCATAAACTAGAGCCACTCAGCTGAGAGCTGAACATATCAAGATTAATATGACCTGGCCCCTTAAAAAGCTTTTGGTCCTATAGAGGAGACAGACGTACAGATACACATACACGTGAGAATCATAGATAGTAAGTCAATGTCATGAAAACAGAAATACATGTGGTGCTATCATAATGTAGACAAGTACTTAATCCAATCTGTATCATAAAATGGCAGCAGTAATTTTCCTCTTAAAGCTGTATTTTCAACCAACTAAAGTGGTGTGTGATTATTACCCAGGAAATAATGGTTGTCCATCCAATTCAGTAATAACCAGAACCCAAGACTAAAGATTATGAGTAAAGAAAATCAAAGATAAGTTTTACAAAACACTAGGTGATATGAGGAAATGTTTAAAATACAATGTTGAGAAACAAAAAAACAATATATAAAATCTTATATATAATGTAACATTGTTGATATTTGCATGTGCCTGAGAATAAGTATGGGAAGAGAGAGTGAATGAACATATAGACAAATATAAAAATAAATACAACCAAATGTTAACCGTGGTTGTCTCTTGGGGTGATAATATTGAAGTCATTTTCATTATACATTATTTTCATTTACATCTTTATTTTCCCAATATTTTATTAAATGTTTATGTTGAGCATATATTATTTTTCATCAGAACAAAACAAATACTATTGTGTGAAAGAGTCATTAGGAAGAAGGAAACTACAGAATGTTTAGAAAAATAGTAAATTCATTTGTAAATGTTAGTTAGTCACTGGGGGGAAAAGCTGCTAATTAAGACAATTACTTTTAAACCTATTGTTATACTTTGATATACTTCTGCAGAAGAAAACTAAGTACCAGTTTGTCTAAAATATAGCTGACTATACATTATTTTTTAATTGCTATTTATTAGTTAGCTTCAGCCCAAAATTTCTGAGTGTTTGAAAAGAGACTACATGATAGAAATTCAGCATGTGTATATAGTATAACTCTGTTTACTTCACAGACTAGATAGTTAGGAGATAAAATTACCCATTAATAGAGCAAAAACATATCCAAACTAAGTCTTCACAATACACAGAGAAGGATAAAAATAATGTTATTCATAGAATTTTCCAGGTATTTAAAGCAGCTATGTGATGAGTAAGTTTTATTTATCAATCTAAGTGTGATCAATTGAATCATGAGTCATTTTACATCACACAAGGTGCTTAACATCATCTCTCCAAGCTAATTAGTCAATGAAAAGATGAAAAGGATAAGGACAAAGCAGACACTATGAAGTGTTTTTGATTTGCGTTCCACAAACATATGTTGAGTATCTAACAAATGCCAGGCTATCCTCATTTCTTCAGCACTACATATAAAAAACTATCAGTTACAGCTCCCAGACAGGTGGGACCTGGCATTAGTATAGTGTGGGCAGGGATCTGGAAGCTTAAAACATGGGCAGATGTGGGGGTCACGTGCTCAAGGTCTGCAGAGAATAATGGTTAGTAGAAATAACATAAAAGGTAATTTCTAGGAAAGATACAAAAATAAAGGCTGACCAGGTGAATTGTTAGTCCAAAGGAGGTATAGGCCCAGAGGAGGACTCCTAGGAGGAGGCAACGGGATAGAAGTTTAAAAAAAGGGAGCAGGTGGAAAAATTCCTGAGGCCGATTGGATTCTGCATAAAGTTTCATAGAGCATGTTCTGCAATGTGGGCTGGAAGGCAGATGAACAAACACAACAACTGCCTTCAAGAAGATCACAGCTTAGCAGAAAAAAGATACCAGGTAACACCCATTTGATTCTGCACAAGTACTTGTCAGCTCCACCCAATAGCTCCCTAAGCCTGGAAAAATGCCTGTTATATGGTTGGATGAAGATAAAGAAGATGATGTCAAAGACACAAAGGAGGCTGTAGATAAAGAGATAGGGCAGGGAAGTGGAATGCCCCAAAGATGAGAAGTCACACACAAGGTTCTCATCCTTGGCTCTGCTACTAACTAGAGTTAACTTGGACAAGTCATCTGAGCTCCAATGTCCATGATGGAGTTTGAGTAGATGATTGCTAATATTCCCTTTTCCTTATTATCATAAAATGAATTCATTTATATTAAATCAGATTGGAAAGTCCTTTCTGATCCTGCCATCCTTCCAACTAAATATTGAACAAATTCAAGTGTTTTATAACTCTTGCCCCCCCCTTTTTTTTAGATTTGATATATCTATCTATCTATCTATCTATCTATCTATTTATTATTGATTTTTTTTTTTTTTACAGAGAGGAAGAGAGAGGGATAGAGAGTTAGAAACATCGATGAGGGAGAATCATCAATCAGCTGCCTCTTGCATACCCCCCACTGGGGGATGTGCCCACAACCAAGGTACATGCCCTTTGACCGGAATCAAAACTGGGACCTTTCAGTCTGAAGGCTGACGCTCTATTCACTGACCCAAATCGGTTTCAGCAACTCTTGGCCCTTTTAAACATTAATTACAATGGAAGCATCTGCTTGAACAGAGTTATTTAAAAAAAACAACCACTTAAATCTAAGCAATATTCTTGCAATATCTCCCTTGTGGATATGTAAACTTTTAACCTCTTACCTTGAATAGAGTTTCCACATTTGCCCTATTCAATCAATAATAAAAGTCAGATATGTTATTTCTTATATTTTTCCGTTAGCAGCAGGCTGTAATTCCAAATAGAAAGAGTTTGGGGTGTGGGTTTTTTCTTTTTTGCCTTTTTACATTCTACAATGAGAAAAAAGTGAATGCTAGTTTATCAAAATAATTTATGCCTTAAAATTCCTCTAAGAGCAGAGAGAAAATAGCTTCCATTCCATTTTAGGCTTTGCTCTAAGCAGTTCCATTGCTATAGGATATGACATACTAAGAAAAAAAATTATAAATCAGTATGCCTAATGTTTACACAGTTTTCTAAATTGTAAATTTCAATATACACAATGTCTTAGATTTTGTTTGAATCCCTGTTCCCTACAAAATTAATTTTTAAGACATTTAAAAACCAATTGGAGTATCTGTAATCAGTTTCAAGGTACAAGATTAAGTATTCACAAAAAGACAGATGAAGATAACTTTCTATTCTAATAATAATCCACAAAGTGAAGGAAAAAATAACTCAAGTATGGTAAAATAAAGTTGAAGAGTAGAACATCAAAAATTCTAAAAGTCAGCAAAACATGGGAAGATTACAAACTGGCAAAAGTAGGATAGTGATAATTCATTTGTTTCTTTAAATTACATGTTGAAATAAAATTAACAATTTTCAGAGGGTATTATTTCTAATTTTATGCTTTATATAACAATCGTCTTGAAACCCCATCAGCCTTGATTAGCCAAATAAATTTTCCAGAAAAGCTAAGTTTGAGAGAGGAAAAAATTTGTAACCAAAAACAAAATAAAGCTTCACATCTGTGCATCTGAAGTTGCCCTGTAAGATCTGATAACTTATTAGAAAGCAATCTTTTTTGCAAGGCAGTGGATTTACATCATACATTTTATCTCTCCAAGGAAATTCTAATTACTGGTTCCAAACATTTTTGATTGATTTGCTTTTTATTCATCCAAGGTATTCTCTGCTCTATGATGAAATCAAGCCTTCAATAAAATTCCAAAAATTTCAGAACAATTTACAAGCTCCAGATGACTGAAAGTTTTCTCATGTCCATTTGGCATTCAGGAATAGAGTTTCACCAAATATATTCAAAAGAAGAATACATCTGGCACTCACTAAAACAAAGAACTCATCAATGACATACTTGAGGCAAATGAATGTCACATAAATGCAAATTTGCCAATATTCTTTGAGGCCAAAGCTGCAATCCAACCTCCATGAGCCTGCTTATAAGGCATAGGCCACCAATTACATAGGTTAATGTTTGGGGGTATTTTATAAATTAATTTTAAAAATACACATCTTCTGTGTACAGGTTTATAATGATGTGTGTATGCATGTGTGTGCATTAGAAAAGACTTCGCCTCTGCTAAAAACTCACTTAAATTCATCGTATCTCTTAGCCTAATGCTAACTCCAATTTAGTGACAAAGACAAGACAGAATCAAAATTTTAGCACTAAAAAGAATACTAGAAGCTATTTCTTCCAAGGACTTGTTTCAATAATGACAAATAAAACAGAAATCCATGTCGAGTCACCAAAAGAGTATTTTTATGGATAATAATGGTAAACTTAGCTTTTTTAAAGTATTGAATTTTTAAGCATCAACAGGAAAACAGCCCAGTAAAATAACTTAATCAAAATCATTCTTACAAGAGTATGTTACAGAGCTACAATAGTCAGTGGTCATTTTCATCATGTTACTAAGAACGCTACTATTTAACAAATGAACTCTTTCTATGAAAGGCAAAGGCGAAACACAGCCAATTCTGGCTCCAGCACTGGCTTCTCCTCCAACAGCTTCATGAGGGAATATACTTTTACAAACCAACTGGACCCAAATATTGCCTGGTTTGGCTATGTGGCCAGAAATTGTAGGCTGATTCTGAGATTCGTGCCTTGGTCTCTAGAATGCCGGGAATACCCACGGGACTCAGTTAACCTGCAACTGAATCAGCCACTTTGGTCATCAACATCCCTGAATCTCTTCTGAAATTGTGACCTCCCCTCAATCCCACTACCAAAAAGAACTTCAAATCTTTACAATCTAAGGTTCCCCTGAGCTTACAACTATTCAGCAAGGTGAATTTATTACAATCTTTCATTGAAATCTGCTCAATCTATGAATCCAGTTTGAATCTCTAGAGTTGTACTACACTGAAAAAAATCATCCATGCCTCTTTTCTGAAGTCATAAATTGGGTTGGTAGTGAAAAGAGAGTAACATTTAGAGCAGTGTTTCCCAAAGTGTGGTACGTGTACCTCCAGGGGTACAGGAAGAGTTTGGTGGGGATATGCACTGCACTGTGCTTAGCTGCGCCTAATTCTACGTTCTCATGAGTCAAGTCAATTTCATCCTTCTCATTGATCCAAATAAATGTTATTTATAATATAACTTTTATTTCTATTTTATTATGAATAATTTTATTTTTCGTTTATTATTATTTTGTGTATGTACCAAATATATATATATATATATATATATATATATATATATATATATATATATATTGATATCAAAATACATCCATTTTTTATTTTTGATGAGGGGTAATCAGCGTTATGAAAATTATAGAAGGGGTACACATATGTCAAAAGTTTGGGAAACACTGATTTAAAGCATCAAACAGCCTGCAATTGAACCACACCACTTGTTGCTGCTACCAGCTATGTGACCAGGACAAGTTACTAAACTCCTCTGTGCCTCAATTTCTTTTTTAGTAAAATAGGCATGAACAATAGTACTGGTGAGTTGTCACATATGAAGTACTTAGTTCCTGACTTAGGTGTAAGTACCTAAGTATTAGTACTATTTATTATCACTAAGGAAGTATAATTTTTATAAGTCACTTGAAATTAAAAAACTTAGTATCTCAGAGCCATTTATTCCAAAAATACCATTATATTGGGATGCTGATCAGTATGGTGCCACACATTTCTATGACCCAAGTCATCAAACTGCAGCGAATTGAATATACAAACTCTGCTTCTTTTAAATATAATAAGC
Organism: Vespertilio murinus; assembly: GCA_963924515.1. Lineage (NCBI taxonomy): Eukaryota > Metazoa > Chordata > Mammalia > Chiroptera > Vespertilionidae > Vespertilio > Vespertilio murinus. Next base: position 41,455,901 of record OZ004713.1, read on the forward strand.
ATAAACTAAAGATAGTTACAAACAAAATATGAAGAAAAATTTCAACCCTAATAACTTCTTTGCTATCATACAATGAATTTGAATTACTAAGCTCACAGTATTAACTGAGTAATAAGTCACTGTGATTAATAATAACAAGTGGCAATAGCTACATGCAAGGAACTGTAATGAACTAAGAGCTTTATGAACATTCTCATATTGAAAACCTCTACAAGACAGGAATTAGGGCTTCTGGTGGTGGTCTCCACAGCCCCGTCTGCTTCCCTCCTTTCTCTGTGGCCCCACCTGCTTTCCTCCTTTCTCCCCCCATGCCTGCTTCCCTCCCTTCTCAGCAGCATCGCTTGCTTCTCTCCAGTCTCCGCCACCCAGCTTGCTCCTCTACAGCTTTGCTCCCTTCTACAGCACTTGACTTCCTTCTACACTGTCTTCAGTCTTCCCTCTGCATCCGGATATGCAAATTCGTCGCCATCTTGGTTGGGTTGATTTGCATATTTGCTCCTGATTGGCGTGCATGGTGGGCGTGGCTTGTTGGCATAGCAGAGGTGCGGTCAATTTGCATGTTTCTCTTTTATTAGATAGGATAATATGCCTGAGGAAACTGAGGCCCAAAGAGGTTAAGTAACTTTCCCACACAGCCAGTGAGTGGTACAGTCAAGACCTAAACTTGGCTCTCTGGATGCTGGCCCTCTACCACATTGCCCCTTCACTGAGGGTTATCTTAGGATGTAGCTATCATTTCTGAACTAAATACTGTGGCTAATGGAGATTTGATATTATTAGCAGGGCCACATACTCACCCAAAAGTGTCAGAGAAAAACTAAGCTCCATACAAATTATATGGACTGATATGCTCTAAATCAAACTTCAGTGTCTGAATTCAAGGAAAGTAAGAAGCAGGGAGCAAAGGACATACATGAAATAAGGGCTCAGGGTGAAAGCCCCAGCTCCTGGCCTACCCTGTAGCTCACAGAGGCAGGCCTAAATCCTGGAAGACTTGACAGCATGTATAGAAGAGGCTGTCTTCCAGTCAGAGGAGCCGGGAATTGTAGACCCAATACTCGCCATTGCAATTAGACAAGAAGAGGAAATAAAAGGCATCCAAATCGGAAAAGAAGAAGTAAAGTTATCCTTATTTGCAGATGGCATGATATTGTACATAAAAAAAAACACAAAAGACTCCATCAAAAAACTAACAGACTTAATAAATGAATTTGGCAATGTAGCAGGATATAAAATCAACGTCAAGAAATCTATGGCATTTCTATACACCAATAGTGAACTTACAGAAACAGAGACCAAAAAAGCAATCCCATTTACCATTGCACCAAAAAAAATTAAGATACCTAGGAATAAACTTAACTAAGGAGGTAAAAGACCTATACGCTGAAAACTATACGACACTGAAAAAAGAGATAGAGGAAGATCTTGTAAACAGATGGAAGAACATACCATGTTCGTGGATTGGTAGAATCAACATCATTAAAATGTCCATACTACCGAAACCGGTTTGGCTCAGTGGATAGAGCATCAGTCTGCAGACTAAAAGGTTCCAGGTTCGATTCCGGTCAAGGGTATGTACATTGGTTGCAGGCACATCCCAGGTAGGGGGTGTGCAGGAGGTAGCTGATCAATGTATCTCTCTCATCGATGTTTCTAGCTCTCTATCTCTCTCCCTTCCTCTCTGTAAAAAATAAATCAATAAAAATATATTTTAAAAATAAAATAAAATGTCCATACTTCCCAAAGCAATGTATAGGTTCAATGCACTCCCCATTAAAATACCAACGGCATATTTCACTGACCTAGAAAGAACTCTCCAAAAATTCATTTGGAACAATAAAAGACCCTGAATAGCCACAGAAATCCTGAGAAAGAAGAGTAAAGTAGGAGGGATCTCAATACCATATTTCAAGCTGTATTACAAAGCTACTGTTCTCAAAACAGCCTGGTACTGGCACAAGGACAGACATATAGATCAATGGACTAGAATAGAGAATCCAGATATCAATCCAAATTACTATGTTTAATTAATATTTGACAAAGGAGGCACGAATATACAATGGAGTCAAGACAGTCTCTTCAATAAATGGTGTTGGGAAAATTGGACAGATACATGCAAAAGAATAAAATTAGATCACCATACTAGTACACAAAAATAAACTCAAAACGGTTAAAGGACTTAAATATAAGACAGGAAAATCATAAAAATCTTAGAAGATTCCATAAGGCAGAAAAATATCCGACATATATTGTAGCAATATCTTTACCAATATAGCTCCTAGCACAATGGAAACTAAGGAGAAAATAAACAAATGGGACTACATAAAAATAAAAAGCTTCTGCACAGCCAAGAAAAATCAACAAAACAACAAGAAACCCACTGCACAGGAGAACATATTTGTCAATGTTATCTCAGATAAGGGTTTAATCTCCAAAATTTACAGGGAACTCATATATTTAACAAAAGGATGATAAATAATCCAATCAAAAATGGGCAAAGGATCTAAATAGACACTTTTTGAAAGAGGACATACAGAAGCTGAGAGACATATGAAAACATGCTCAAAGTCACTAATCATCCAAGAGATGCAAATCAAAACAACAATACGAGGTACCATCTCACACCTGTCAGAATGGCTATCATCAACAAGTCAACAAAGGACAAGTGCTGGCGAGGATGCGGAGAAAAAGGAACCCTCCTGCACTGCTGGTGGGAATGCAGACTAGTGCAGCCACTGTGGAGAACAATATGGAGTTTCCTCAAAAAGTTAAAAATAGAACTCCCATTTGACCCAGTAATCCCACTTCTAGGAATATATCCCAAGAAACCAGAAACAACAACCAGATAGGATACATTCACCCCTATGTTCATAGCAGCACAATTTACAATAGGTAAGATTTGGAAACATCCTAAGTGCCCATCAACAGATGAGCGGATTCAAAAACAGTGGTACATCTACACAATGCAATACTACGCTGCTATAAAAAAAGAAGAAACTTTTACCATTTGCAACAGCATGGATGGACCTGGAGAGCATTATGCTAATCAAAATAAGTCAATCAGAGAGAGATAAACATCACTCATTTATTAAATATAATGAACAAGATAAACTGATGAGCAAAAATAGATCCAGAGACAAGGTAACACTGAATAGACTGTCCAACCTCAGAGAGAAGGTGGGGTGGGAGGTGGGGGCTGGAGATCAACCAAAGAACTTATATGCATAAATATTATCACAACCAATGGACACAGACACTGGGGAGGTGGGAGCTTGTGCTAGGGGATGGGAGTGGCTAGGCGCGGGGAGGTCAATCAGGGAAAAAGGAGACATATGTAATACTTTAAACAAATTTTAAAAAGGAAATAAAATAAAATTTCTCTGGACAGATGTTTTTACTGTACAAAGTTGAATATCTAATTTTTAAGAAAATGTTTGGAGATCATTAATGACTAGGAAAACAAACATTCATATTTTGTTAGTACAAGTCTTCAGTACTATTAGCAAAACTGCATATACTCAAGTAAGTTTCAGGCATGAAGCTCCTCTGAGTCTGCCCAGTATCGTGTGGCTTGCAACCAACTTGGCAATGTCTGGGCAACCCACTGCATACTCCGAAGATAAGGAGAGAGGAGAGAGGCTTCCACCTGACAGCCTGGGTCTACCACCTTTCCCACAGCAGGGAAGGAAAAGGAGCTGTTCCTCTCCCTCCCTCCCTCTGCCTCCAGCTCGGGGTCAAAGTCCTTCATACCTCCAGTGTATACATGGTCTCATTCATGAAATTGTATTTGGTTGCTTGCTTTTTAGAGGACATGACTGCCTTGGAAGCAAAATATTCATCTGATTTTAGAGACGTAGGCTTCAGAGATAACTGCAATCTGTGTGGTATGATTTGAAGAAGCCAGGGGAAAAAATTGGTTCCCCTCCAGATTCCTGAAATTCCAGATTAGAAGGAAAGGTGAGAGTGCCATGCCCAAGTTGGAATGACCAGGACTGGGGGCTCTCCCACAGATGAGCCAGTGGAGAGAAGAAAGGCAGTAGGTGAGAAAAGGAGCCCATAAAAAAGGAGGTTTGAGAAAATAAAATCAAACTCCACCTCACATTTTTGTTAGTGTGAGTTCCACTTGGCCTATTCCCAACACCTGGAACATAATAATAGGTCACAAATATTTGTTGAATGAATGAATGAATTAACTCTGTCCTAGATTTGAGGAAACAGACTCTCCCCACTCCAAAATAAATAAATATAGCATCTGGGGGGGAAAAGACAAAAGAATCAGTTCTATGAATGGGATTGATTTACTCTCCTAGAATTCACTAGGGGAGGGGGATAAGGAACTTTCCAGGACCCTCAGAAGCTCTCCTCCAGAGAGTATATCCCCCTCCACAGGCACCAGAAATTGCTCCTGAGGCTGGAGCATCACAAAGGCTGATTCAAACCCCATATGCCAAATGTGCCATCTTCCTTCTGGGGTTCCGGCCCATGAGAACTGGGGAGGAAAAAGAGGTGGGGTGCTGGAGAGAGCCCTGGGCCAGGGGGTGCTGACCCAGCCCCGCAGCGCGCTCTCCCGCTGGGCTTGCAGTGCTAAACTCAGCCCAAGCGCCTCCCTCAGCCATCTCCTCCGCCCCCCTTCGCCCTCCTCCTTTCCCTCCCTTTCTCCTCCTCCTCCTCCTGCCGCTGCAGCCACTGCCAGACCTCGCCAGTTCAGACCCACGGGGCTGCCCTCCCCTGCGCTCTCCCCTCGCTGCCCAGGCCCGGAGCGCAGCGCTGCCGCGCAGGTAGGAGCCCCCCGGCGCGGGGGGTCACACCATTGCGCCCAAGTGCCCGCTGGGCTGCGAGCTGGCGAGCAAGTGGGGTAACCTGAGGGGTGCAGTGTACCGGAGAGCTGACCCAGACTTTGCAGGATCTCGCAGGCAGAGAGGGAGGTTGGAGGTGTGCGGTCTTGGGAACGGGATTTGTCAGTCGGTGCCAGTACCAGGGTGACATCTGTAGGGGCATGTGTGTGTGTACGCCAACAACCATCAGACAGGGCTTTGCTCCTAAACGAGATTTTGAAATTTTCAGGGGCTAATGTGAGAGATTTAAGACGCACCTGGATTCCACAGGCGCTGGTAAAAACTGGAGCGCTGAGCAGCTCCAGGGATTGCCGCCTGCTAGCCTACTGTAAAGAAAAGGTACCTCACTGAACTGGGGGCGCCAGGCCCGCCACCCCGAAACTCAGGCTTCGGTGTGGTCCCCCCCGGTTCAGACCTTAAGGAAGCCCCAGTCCTGAAGGTAGCGTGTTGGGGACCGAGAAACTAGCCAGGCACAAGGGAAGCAGACAGACGCTCCTCCACACAACCTGGCGCTTTTAAACAAAGCCGCGCACAGAGAATGGAGTGGAAATACCACTTGGGGAGCTGGTGCTGGGGGGTGTGAGAAGGAGCTCTTGAGGGGGGCAGGTATTCTACTAGAACCAGGAAGAGATCGCCCCCCAAGTTTTGTGGGGGTGTTTTGTGTTAAGCGTGAGACCAAGGTAATTCATGTTGGTTTGCAGGTATTTCTACTGAGCTGTGCAAAGAACTTCACTAGCTGGAGGTGAACTTATGGGGGAAAAGCCTTAACGTTCAAGGGGACAGGAGATTTGCTGTCCCACCTTCACGCTTGCTAAATAAATAAATAAATAATAAATACCACCTCTTTTGAAATTAATTACCCTCGATTATTTTCCTGCTGCCTCTTTCTGGAGCCTGTTGTGTAGGTGCAGAATCAAAGGTACGCTGTGTGTCCTTTGTATATGTTTAGCACGGCCAGATGGAGTGAAGTGAAATGTAACTCTGCAGCCCTGTTACAGTCTTTGGTGCCTCCTTTGGCCACTGGAAGATTGAGGAGGGGGTGGGGAGTTGAGAAAGTAGATTGAAGATGGGTATCATGAAGCTTCAGCTTTTCCCAGCCCTCCTTCCTTGCTTTGTTACCTCAACAGCTAAAGTTTTGTTACTTACCCCTCAACTGATACTAAGCATCTCTTTGTCCTGTGTTTTCTTTGAGATTCAAGATGTTGAAAGGCATTTTCCTAACTATGCTGACTCTGGCGCTGGTCAAGTCACAGGACACTGAGGAAACCATTACATACACGGTAAGGGGTGATGGAATTTGAGATAAGTGCTGCTCAGCGGGATTCTGTGACACAAGGGAGACTTTATCCACTCCTGCCGTGTGTGTGGACTGCACTCGGAGAGGGTAATGAACTATGCCTTAGCAGGGTACACACGTTTGATTCCTTGGAAGTTGCAGGTGGTCCTTTCTAAAGTTCATTTAGATTACCAATTGAGATAGGGACTAAAATGTAATTAATGATCTGTGTAAGGCAGAGAGAGAGAGAACCATTTTAAAATGAAAACCAAAGTAAGCTACATGTTTCCAACACATTCAATAAATTAATGGGTGCCAGGAATTGGAAAACCAGGATTCCTACATGCATGCAGATGAAACCAAAACTGGCAGAGAAAGACTTTAGTTAAAATCAATAACCATCAGAGAAGCACTTTGCCTCATTTGTACATGTGACTTACGTTCTCAGGTAAGTGGCCTTCATTGACTTTATAAAGGCTGATATTCATTTATAGTATAACTGATATTCATTTATAGTATAACATATAAATGCCCTTGTGAATTACCTCAAGTGAAATGCATTGTGTAAAATTTGATTTTGCATTTTCTAATTAGCATATCTGATATTTCCAGATAATATCTGATTAATTAGTTAATTGCATGAGTATGCATAACTAATGTTTACTAAAATATCTGACCTCTCCCATTGCCAAGAGTGGATGTAGTAAAAACAGAGGGCGGTACTTACCTCACTTCTGGTGAGTTTGCACCTCTGTTTTGTGTTCTTTAATCAGTGTTGTGAGGCAAATGGCATTTGTCCTGAATCAAAATATGAAAAACACATTTTTTACTTGTTTTCAATTTAAAATTAAGTAATCCTACTTTGAAGAATGTGAAATTTTTTTTAAATAAAATTTTTAAAAGTGAGCTAATGTCAATTACTGATAATAAACATTATATCACTTTTTTTGGTACCATATTATGCCTAAAATGATAGTATTCATCTGGCAAATGTTCCTCATTGTTGTTCAAATCAACTATCAATCAAATAGGGTTTAATATAAATATTTTGTTAACCTAATGGTAAATGTAATTTGCTTCCTCTGCTGAAGATAAATAAAGCAAGAGAAATGAATACATGTGTTGTTTATCTTCTACTGAAAATGTTTTGTTATGCAGGCTAAATTAAACCTTCTTGGTTTAAGTTAGGGAGCTAACATTAAATTAGCTACCTACTTTTACATTCATCTAATAAAAGATTTTATAACTTTCATAATTTCTTGTTTTATACTCCCTCCCCTTTGCTAATCACTAATCTTATTCATCTTTAGCAGAGAAAGTTCCCTGTGGATTAAACACAATTGTTTTAAGATTACACACTAGGGCTCACTATTATGACAACAGATTTCCAAGATATGTCATCTTTTTTTGTGCTAAGATTAGATCTATTCTCTTTTGAATTGTTTATGCCTAATGATTAGTGGTTGAAGAATAAGATATAACTATTTTTTTTAAGTATCCCACGGTGGAGACATTATCTCCTTTCATTCCCACAGAAAAGTATAAGTTAAGTGGCATCATCTTCCCTTTGCTGACAGTAGAACTGAAGATCTGGGAGAGTATCTCATTTGCTTAAGGCTTCCCAGCTAGCAAGTGGTTAGCTTAATTCACTCTAGGCTTGTATAATAATAGATCCATATTAAAGGTACTGGAACTAAATACCTATAGCAAACTGAAGTCTTTTCTATTAGCATACAGATTATTTAAGTGAACCATCATTTTGCATCATTTGAAAGAGGACTTTTCAGAAGGATGGGCGCATATGATAGCACAAGGTAGCATTCCCCCTCCATATTAAAGATTGGGTGCATTCAGTTAGTTACTCACCAAGTATCTGCTATGTGCATAAGCAGTTCTCATTACTATCAAAAGAATTTAAGTTTATTTGTTTACTGAGAAAATTCAGACCTTAACCTCGGGGAATTTACCCTGGGAAGATACGTTAAAAACCACAAAGTCCCTAAGCAAGTACAAATAATATTGTTATACAAGTTGCTTAAGCAATAGAAAAGCAAGGAGGTAATTAATGTCAGTGGTGGAATATTGGAGGAGATAGAACTCTGTGCTGACTCTTGAAGGAAGTAATGACTTTGGATTAATCCAGAAAGCCTGGAGAGGCACCTGAATCAGGAAGAAAATAAATTGGCATAATCAAAGTCTAGAAGTGTAAACAACCAAGACAATTCCAGTAGGTGACCAGGTCAGATGGGCTGGAGCTGGGTAGTAGGGAGAACCTGGAGATGATATCAATGAGAGATGAGAGGTCTGCAGGCCCCTGTGATCTCTTAGATGGAGTAACACCATAACCAAGAGAGCAGAAAGATTGCCATGGAGGCTGCTGTGCACCATGTAGAGATATAGAGACCTGTTAAGGAGCCTTGCCTAATCATGAGGCCAGGAAGGCTTGTACTAATTGATAGATACAGAAATGGACACAAAGTCAGCAGAACTTGAAGGAAAATCATTTGAAAAGTCAATACTGATATCAAAATTGTAATCCTGGTTCCCGAGAATGGTGGTAATGCTTTGCTTGAACAGTGTTTGGGAAACTTGGAAAAATTTATTTGGGAGATAAAGTAAATTTAGTGTTTACCCCGCTAAGTTTCAGATATCAGTAAAATATCTACACTGACCTCTCTGTCTCCATTCAGCTATTTACTTGCCAAGCATCTGTTGTGTGCATAAGCAACTCTCAGCTCTATTAAAAGAATTTATCTTTTGGTTTACTTTACTTTTTCTCAATACTTCCTGATGCATCTTTCCTCAAGAAATAGCCTCTACTAAGTGAAATAAGCCAGTCAGAGAAAGACGGGTACCATATGATTTCACTTATATATGGAATCTAATGAACAAAATAAACTAACAAACAAAATAGAAACAAACTCGGAGATACAAAGAACAGAGGTTGAGGAGGTGGGAAAAGGTGAAGGAATTAAGAAAGAAAAAAAAAGAAAAAGAAAAAAATCATAGACAGACAATAGTATGGTGACTACGTGAGGAAAAGGGGGATAGATGGAGGTAATAGAGGGTAAAGGAGGAATAAACTGTGATAGAAGGAGACAACTTGAGGTGGTGAACACACAATACAATATACAATGTATAGATGATGTATTATAAAATTGTACACATGTAACTGAAATAATTTTTTAACCAATATCACTCCCAATAAATTCAATAAAAAGTAAAATAAAATAGATGTAGCACCCAGATTATCTATATCAGAGTCATATGGGATGCTTATTAGGAACTCAGATTCCAGGCCTCCTACCAGAATCCGATCTTTTGGTTGGAACCAGCACCTTGGTCATTCTTAACCATAATACAGTTTGAGATTCACTGACCTTCAGTAAGAATTCAGTTCCTGTCTGTCCTAAAGAAAGGTTTCCCAGATTTGGCCCTGTCTACCTCTCTAACCTTATCCTCACCCACCCACCCAAGACTACTTGAAGCTCCATCCCCTCTTTAACAGTCTCACTCTTATCAGTCCCCATTCACTTGTGGCCTCCCTCACAGAGCCTTTCCTTCCATCCCGTTGTGCCCACCATACCCCTGAGCAGAGTCCACCACTCCTGCCTACATGCATGCTTGTGTCATGGCACCTAGCATCTTGTTCCAACTTGTCTACCTATCTTTTTTCTAGCCTGTGAGCTGCTTGAGGGCAGGGAAGAGGGCTTCATGATCTTTGCATTCCCAGGGACTAGAATGGTGCAAGAGGTATTTAATAGATGGTTCAGTGAGTGAACTAGAGGACCCATGGGAGCTGCAACTAGGAGGCAGGCCAGGGTGTGAGAAGGAGGCTCTGAACCCAGCTGAATGGGAACTATAAGGAAAGGCAGGTGCTGGAATGCTCTAAGAGGATTTGGAGAGGGAAAGAAGAGAAGAGTCAAAGGCTGAAAAAAAGAACTCAGTTGGATTCTTATTTTATTTTTATTTTTGGTAAAATTTACAAAGTGGAAAAAGAAGCAAGTAAAGCGAAAAAGACCAGAGCAGTCAGGGAGATTGAAAATTGCAAGACAGGGAAGAATTCCAAAAAGATGGTCATAGGTGATTATACCAAACACAACAGTAGAGTTAGGCAGCTGATGATTGAGAAGGGATGCCTCAAGCAGGACAATGCACAGATTTTTCTTTGAAAGAAAGAAAGAAAGAAAGAAAGAAAGAAAGAAAGAAAGAAAGAAAGAAAGAAAGAAAGAAAGAAAGAAAGAGTAGAGAATGTTAAACTACCCATCTCCTCATCTATCTAGAAAGCTAGAGCAAAGATTGTTGCCATAAGAATGAAACTGTTAGAGTGACTTCCTAGGTTCTGGATACACCAACTAACTGTCTCCTGGCCCCATCTTGATGTTTTCTTCACAGCAATGCACAGATGGATATGAGTGGGATCCTGTAAGACAGCAGTGCAAAGGTGAGCCAACTTCAAAGACTTCCATTTGAACATAGCTTTCTGTGTCACTCTTCCTGTACTGTTTGTATTATACCAAAAAATATATGAGCATATATGTATATGTCCATTTTTCACCCCTAAGAAGACTCCTGACTTATTTTATTATTCACCGCAGATATTGATGAATGTGACATTGTCCCAGATGCCTGCAAAGGTGGAATGAAATGCGTCAACCACTATGGAGGATACCTCTGCCTTCCTAAGACAGCCCAGATTATTGTCAATAATGAACAACCTCAGCAAGAAACACCAGCAGCCGAAACTGTGGGAGCATCTGCAAATGCAGTCGCAACCTCAAGTGCAGCGGGGGGTGCAGCAGCCAGTGGCATGGCCACCAGCGGGGTGGTGCCTGGGACTGGCTATGTCGTCAGTGCTGCTGCAGTTGCAGGTCCAGAAGTGCAGACCGGCCGAAATAACTTCGTTATCCGGCGGAACCCAGCTGACCCTCTGCGCATTCCCTCCAACCCCTCTCACAGGATCCAGTGTGCAACAGGCTATGAGCAGAGTGAGCATAACATCTGCCAAGGTAAGCATGACTTCTTTTCCTAACAGATAAGTTCTTGCCCAAGTGCACCACGTGGTGAAAATAATAACTCACACATTTCTGACAGCTTCTCACATGGGCCAGACATTGGGCTAAATGCTTTGCCTGCAATAATCCTAAAAGGTAGTCGCTGCCCGCATAGAAGTCATTTTACAGATGAGGACTCAGAGAGGTCACCAGTTGTTCTCAACCTTAGCAGCACTTATTGAGAGTCACTTGGGATAAATATTAAAACTCCTCTACGTTCAAGTCACACCCCAGCCAATCCAATGACAATCTCAGGCATCGGTATTTTTTTAAAGCTCCTCACGTGGTTCCAGCATGCAGTCAAGTTTGAAAACCCAGGTCACACAGATGGTGAGTGCAGAGCCAGCCTTATGACCCGGCAGACAGGGCCAGAGTTACAGCTGTCAGAAGGAGCAGTCAGGTTATCCATGGGAATTGCTCTATCAAGCGACCTCATACTAGTAGATATCCCCCTTTGGGTTCTCAAGTTTTCTTTTCATTGAACTTGCCACTGTCATTTTTTCCTTATAATGGAATAAAGAAATGGGGCTCCTGCTTCTCAGTACCATCTCCCCCATGCATGCTCATATGTCTTTTAAAAGCTCTCATGTGAACACATTTCGCATATGAAATGGCACTGTCTGCCTGGGTTTTTCTGTTTCTTGTCACAAAGAGGATACATCACTGTATATTCTAGAAACAGCTATAGACTCATGCTAGCAAAACAATAAGAATCTTGGGCTTTGAAGACACATAGGATAGTAGCTAACTGGACTGTGCAAAGGGAATCTGTTTCCCTCTTCCTACTTGACAAACCCTTTCGGAACTGTTTGATGTGGAGATTGTGTTACTGAGATAGGCCAAAGGAGTCCTAGACTACTTTTTCATTACAGGGCTGGCTGAGTAGACCTATTACACCATAAATGCCAGGCACACATTGGTCAATGGAAAGGGCCAGGAATTCTACCTTCCTCCCTCAACACTGAGGAGTTCAATTGGGATCACCTAACTGCTACATTAAATGAAAAAAGCATCTTCTAGTCTCCTAGAAGGATGCTGCCCCTCATTCACCAGGGTTGAGTTTTATCTCCTATATAAGAGGTAGTAGATTTTAAATGGCTTATAAATGAAGTAAGGAAATCTATCATGTTCTGACTTTTATTATTTTACTGGAGGCCCAGTGCACAAATTTGTGCACCTTGAAAGGAACTGTGTGCCATGAGGCTGTGGTGGGCACAGGGGCAGGTCTCAGCCCATCCTCTGTGTCCCTGCCTGGCCCCACCCACCTCAGTCTCTCCCACACTAGTCCCCTGTCTACCGCAGCCCCATTCACATCACCTCTGCTCCCACACGCTAACAGTGCCTGCCTTGCTTGCACTCGCTGAAGGCAAGGAGCAATTGGGGCTGGTGCCAGCTATGGGTGCGAGTGGCAGCTGCTGGCCCTGATCGCCCCTCAGGAGCAGGGGGAGGTGGAGAAGCCCTGAGGGGCAATCAGGGGCAGTAGCTGCCACTCGCACCTGCTGATGGTGTCAAGCGATCAGGGCTGGGGTTGGGTGCCGGCAACAGGTGCTAGTGGCTGCCTGGGCACCGGTAGTGGGTACAAGTGGGGATGGTGTCCGCAGCAGGTGCAAGTACCTGGCAGGACCGTCGCGCTCAGGAACAAAGAATTTTTGTTCCAGAGGCTCACCCCAATGACAGCGACTAGCATCCTGCCTTGGTCTGGTGCCCTAGCTCACCTGCTCCACTATCTCACCACGGCCAATGCCTGCCATATTTCTCTCTCTGCCACCTGCTGCTGACACCTGCCATGTTCCATGTGAAACACCTGGTGGTCAGTGCACATCATAGCAGCCAGTTATTTGGTTGTTCAGTTCCACCATTTGATCTATTTGCATATTAGGGTTTTATATAGAGATATATTTTGTGTTCAAGTTTTAAGTACCCCACAACAAGAGCTGTGATGGTGTCACTTTTCAGAGAGCTCATCACATGAACATCTGTTTTGTGTTACTGTCATGAGTCAGAATTCCAATATTGATGATGAATGCCTCAGCATCTGCTTAATATTCTGATATTTAGTTTAGGATTATGTCAAGGAGATAACCTCATGAGGTTATGTGTTTGTGTGTGTGAGAGAGTTTGAATGAATATTGATTTTAAAAATGCCTATGTCTATTTAAGGTATCAATTTCACTTGTTATTAAAATATACAATTATATTAGAAGGTTTGATGATATTTTTCCTGAAACTGAAATGTTTTTCTGAAATATTTTCAGTATGACTTTTATATGCTGAATTATTTTTTATATATTAGATGTATATTTTACTGGTACTTAGGAGAAAAAAAACACCACACAAACAAATGAAGGGCTATTTCCTAAAGTAGTTTATAGTCCATCATTGACAATTGTGGTTGAATTAAAAAATGATACCTATAACCAACTGAATACGTTCTAGAATAAAATATATTCAGAACTTGCAACATTCATTGGTTACAGTAGAAACTGTATAATAACATGTGAATAATAAAAATGAGATATTTTATTTTTTTAAAATCTAGCCCAGTGGTGGGCAAACTGTGGCTCGCAAGCCACATGCGGCTGGTGAGCCATGTTTTGCTGCTGTGTTGACTAATGAGTTTGCCAACCACTGCTAAGGCATTACCCTTACCCAGAAGTTTTGACTTCAGGTTAAAGACATTAGTACATTATTAAAATGTTTTTTAAGTCTTTTTCCCTAGCAGTGGTCAGCAAACTCATTAGTCAACAGAGTGGCAAACCACTGCTTGCGAGCCACAGCTTGCCGACCACTGATCTAGCCTAATCCAACCAGTGTGGCTCAGTGGTTGAGCACCAACCCATGAACCAGGAGATTATAGTTCAATTCCAGGTCAGGGCACATGCTCAGGTTGCAGGTTCAATTCCCAGTAGGGGGCATGCAGGAGGCAGCCAATCAATGATTCTCTCTCATCATTGATGTTTCTATCACTCTTCCTTTCTCTCTGAAATTAATGAAAACATATTTTTTTAAAAAGATTTAGGCTATCTTACAAAGTAAGTTACTTGTCACATATTAAAACATTTATAATTCTTACTTCTTTGGGAAATTTGTATAGTGATAAGCTAAAACTATTAAATGCCTTTCTTATGGTAGATGTTATATATTTACTTATTGATTGTACACAGGGTATTTCCCAAACTGTTCTGCATAATTCAACCAATTTCTACAACTTGGAATTGGGGGAGATCCCAGTTGGGGTGGGGGAGATCTGTATAATTGGAAGCAGGGTTAAAAGGTTTTTGGCTGACTTACTACTTAAGTTGGATTTTCCAATCTTACAGATTTTATAGAGTGCCCACAAATGTAGATTTATTTGTTGATTTTTTAAAAAGTGTGGGGGGGGGGGAATTTGATATGATAACAACAGGATAATCTGTCTAGGGAATCTGACTAACAAGCCGAGTCACACTTTTGCTCATTTATTATTGAGCTAATCAAATATGCAGTTCAGTTTCTTCTAATTGCCTACAGATGTATTACATTCTCATTTTAGGCCAACAACACAAAATAATGTTTTACAACTAATGTGAAATAGTTGGGATCTCTGCTTAAAACAATAATGTGGACTTCTAATACTGTCATCATTGTTGAGTTTCAGGAGCCTTCTATTTTAATAAATATCTCCACTCCCTTATAAATAATGTGTACTTATGCCCAGTAATCCAAATACATTTGCCATGGTCGCTGGATTAGGATAAATGAATGCCTGCAGATGAGTCATATTTGTATTAAAATGACTTCTTTTTCCACATATATTTTTCAACAGGTACAATTTATCATTACATAACTTAAAGCTGAAGACATCTTTATGTAGAGGCTGAAATCTGTATTGTTTCAGCGTTAAAGTCAATTGTGTTTTTGAATGCACTATTACCAATCATAGGTGGACCTAATAATTTAAGTAGCACCAGATATTTTTTAATACATTCTATTTTATAAATATATATTTAGCCAACTGTCTATGTTTTAATATTTTGGGGAAATATGTTCCTTTTATTCCTTTTCTTATATTTTTCCAGAATTTTTAAACTTTGTGCAAAAACAAGGGGTTTAAAATGCAACATAACATCCAAATATCAATTCATATGAACAGGTTTTTTTCATGTAATTTTTGTCAATTAATCATAATCCTGAGGGAACTATTCCAATTTCAAATAATAGGTGGCAGCTCACTCATTACGTGAAGATCATTTCATTGTTACATAACTGGAGTCTTATATAAGTAAAGTTTTATAAATTAATAGTTTCTCCCTATGCTATCATCTGCCTCAAAGACAACAGATATTCATCTCCTCCAAAAGAAAGTTGGACCTTTGATGACTTTATTTTTTTTACATCTTAAGTGCATAGTAGTCTCTATGTAATCTTCCTCAAAGGAGATGGAGTTAGAAATCACTAGTTTAAGTTGAGAAAGGATATTTAATCATATACAACTTTCTAAGAGGGAAAAAAAAGCATTTGGGAACTGACAATGGAAGACAACAATTGCCCAATTTGAAGAAATTTGTTCACATAACTGAACTTTTGAAAAATTAAACATAAGATACTTTGTATAACTAGTAATTAATCAACTACTAAACTCATTGAGGATTTATAGGTATCATTACTACCCTGCTAAAGAAACTGCTCCATCAAAAAATGAACTTGTCCACCCAATGTCGCTCAGTGGTTGAGCGTCAACCTATGAACCAGGAGGTCACTGTTTGATTCCCGGTCAAAGCACATACCTGGGTTGCAGGCTTGACCCCCAGTGGGTGGTGTACAGGAGGCAGCTGATCAGTGATTCTCTTTCATCATTGATGTTCCTCTCTCTTCTTCTCTGAAATCAATAAAAATATTTTTTAAAAGAACTCACTACAAATGCTTAATGAAGCTGATTATAGAGCCAAATCCAGAATGCAGTTAGTTCCTGGCTTATGTAATATAAGGTGAAAAATGTGAAAACATAACATAGAGTTTCCAACCATCCTTGTCTACCCGAGACTGTTCTGTTTTGAAAACAGAAAGCCCCACAAACCCCGGAAATGCCTCAGTTCTGGGAAAATGGGGTAGTTGATCACACCAGCACACCCCCAATAATCAAATCTCCTGTACTTCACAGACAAGAGTGAGAAAGTTCCAATATTACAGCCTTTTTGTTTAGGTTAAGGTATTGTTTGTCCAATGGGACTGTTTTTTTTTTTAAGTTTGTTTTAAACTTTCAAAAAATTAAATCTCATTTATTTTTATGTACCTGGACAGAGCCTTTCTTTTCCTACTTGCCAATCTATCCATGAGCTGTTTCCACATGGTTCTAGATCACACATGTAGGTTACCTAGACATCAGTACCTACATACTTAGATACATGTCACACAGCAGTTAGCTCATCTTACCACATCACTGCAGGGAAAATTTTACCACACAATTAAATACCTTGCTTTAATTATAAAGTTTTCCCTCCCAAATGTTTACTTTTTAAAATTTTAGCTGTTTTCAATTTTTATTTTGTTTTTATCTTTATCATCTATGACACAGAAGCAATTAAAAACCTAAAAAGGGAAAAAAATGCCTTTTATAAAGCCTAAAGGAACAAAAAATGACACTCATGGTTTAAAAACTACCTCTTGGGGACCATCTATTATCTTCCACACATTTCTTCATAAAACATAAGGATAACTAAAGTACTATTTTGAAAAGAGTTGTTGTATATATATATCCACTTTAAAAAAGAGAAACTTGAACTAGCACATACAGATTCTCAGATGCTAGGAATCTTTTTTTTTACATCTTTTTTTTTACATCTTTCATTTGAAACTTCAATGATCTCATATCCAGAAGAGGATTTGTAAATTATAGTGCAATCAATTGGCTCAGCATACCTTGCATTGTCATTGCCAAACAACTCCCAAATGCTAACCCTTTTGTTGATCCTCACTAATGTCATTAGAATCTCTGGTTGCTTTTGTTAGTTTGTGAGGAAATGTTTAATTTTTGTTACATATCATTATACAGCCTCCTCCCAAAGAGCTTTGATCTCAGAAAACAGATATTTTGCAAAAGGAACACTATAATCAAGTCAATTATGATATTAACAGAAAATAAATACTTCAAGCAGAAAGTAAAATGTGTATTTAGCCTGCTTACAGTTCTTTGTTGTTTTAATTACCTTGAGTACATGAAAATTCTCTAAAGCCCATCAATAGATAGGAGTTAAGTTTATAGAAAAAGCTTGATTCCTTTTCAAATTCGCTGATGCAGTGGAATAGAAATGATTGATTTCCTCCTGAAAAATCTAGCAATGCTTCATAACTTACCAAATACTGTAGTCATTGAATTTTTAATTAACTTAAGACTCATTTTTACTCTACATTTGTGAACACAATATGTACAGGAATCTGATTCATGCAAGTCAGAAAATATCCTTAAAATTCCTTCATAAAAAATGAGTGACAGCTATTAGAGATGGAAGAATGGAAGAGATCAGTGTGTTCACTCTTCCATGAAAGACTATTCCATATAACCGCCTAACTCAATGATTCCCAAAGTGTCATTTCAAACTAGAAGCATCATCCAGTAACTTATAAATGAAAAAAATCCTGGGCCCCATCAGACCTAGTGAATCTGGTTAGGACTCTATCCCTAAACCAAAGACATAATAAGTGTAACCTAGAGGAAAAGTCAAAGAAAGAAAGAAAACGAGATCTTATACTTCTCTATAAAACATGCAAGTGTGAAATACTATAACTGTCCTTAAATTGTCAGTAGGTAAAACTCTAAGTTATGTATGGGTATGGTAATATGATTGGTGTTAAGACATATCCATTCCCTCCATAGGCAGACTGCTTATGCTCATGGCATAAACTTGTGAGATGAAGCAATGCTGTTTGGAGGTTCAGTTCATGAGTCACAAAAAAAGTGTGTTATAGTGTTAAAGTGTCTTTTGGTTATCTGACTGTGTTAAAGTGTCTTTTGGTTATCAAAATACCAGCTGCATAGCTGATATCCCACTCTATTTAGACTTTTTAAATATCATCAGATTCTAGAAGAATATTCACATAAGTATCTTTTCAACTTAAAGTTAATCAAAGATTTACTTCCCACCAAAGACAAGAAGATTCTTGTTAAAATTAGTTAACACTTAATCTGTGAAATGAATTTCCCTCTCCTCATAGAAACAAAAAGAGCAGATGAGAGTTGAATTGTAAGCCTGGGTGACCAGCAATGTGCACTGGTACTAGCTCATTATTTCTTTCTCCAACAGAAAGTCTCAGACTCTCTTCTCTGAAATCAATAAGTTGCCCCATTTGTAAAGATTGCGTTTGCACTTGTTGAATTACTGGCACAATTGTATTCTTTGAAACCAGAGTAAACAAAATTTTGCCCCAAATGTGTTTGATTTGCATGAATCTACAAATAAGTAACTCATGCCACATCTGAAATTCATTAGCCTTCTTCGTTTTCCAGGGGGTAATTGCAAATTGCGCACTCAAAAATAAAACTGATAAAGAACACTGCATTCAAATATTGGCAGAAGAAAACAGCTATCATTGCAAGCATTTACCCACAATTGCAGGCTTTCAGCTTGAACCTAAATGATTTGTAAACATTTAATAAAGAAATTACATGAAAGGAAGGCTGAGTGCTAGGATACTGGCAGCAGTATGGATGGCTTATTGCCATCAATTTCATATGACCACAGATTAAAAGAAGGGAGACATAGTGAATCAATGTTATATAAATGTGTATTAAATAGGCTAAAATTTTGAGATTGGGGCTAATTCAAATTCTAAAACTTGAACTACCTTTCAAATAATTGTACATCTGTACTAGTCAAGGATAACCAGGCAATACTGCAAGTGAAGTTGATCAAACAGAACACAAAACCATTCAGTTAGAGTCCAATAAATTTTAACAAGTTTGAGAACCACTTTCTGTTGCAAACCACTTTGATAGAATCAAAGTAGAGAGAAGGAGTACTCATAATCCTAATGGAACTTTGCATCATTGATTCGTGAGTTAGTAAATAACAATAAAAGAAACAAACAGTTCAATAAAGTAAAGACATAGAATATCACAAGAAGTACATAATAAATTGCCAAAAAAAGAGAAGTAAAAGTAGTATGTGACACAGATCGCTTTATAACTTACTAAAATCCATATTTGGACAGGAAAAAACCCACACATGTCCCCAGAAATGTGGTCAAGAGCAAGAGTCTGGTTCCTCCCTGGAATGGCCTGTTTAAGATAGGATGATAAGGGGAAATTGAAAGGTCTGATGAGAAAACTGAGGTCCAAATAGCAGAGGAAGAGGAATGTAGCCAAGCAGAACAACACAAAGCAATATTGTGTCCAAATTCCTTATGTTTTAATAGTGGTTTCCCAGGAAAGCCCCCCAGAAGCAGTGTGCTGCTCATAGGAATGCTAACAAAGCAAGGGTGGGGTAGGTGAGGGACACTGAACTCGACAGTACACATGATATGGAGCCACTGCACAGCAAACATCTATTACCAGTTCCATCTTCGGTAACTCTCCCCAACAAAATACTAGTGTGTTCCAGCTCTGTCTAAATATTTTTCTCAAATTGTGTCCCATTTTACTCATTAATGAATAGACACTAAGCAAATGTTTGGTGTGTGTATTTATATGTATGTGCGTTTAAATAAATGAATGGTTTTTATTTTTTTTTTATCCTCAGCCAAGGATATGTTTATTGATTTTAGAGAGAGACATAAATTTGTTGCCTATCATATGCTCTCACAGGTATGTACTCTGACCTAGGTATGTGCTTTGATTGGGAATCGAACGCTCCCAAGACCTTTTGGTGTCACTGAAACCAACTGAGCCACTCAGCCAGAACATGAATAAATGAGTGGTTTTTAATCATCAGAGAATGCAGGCTTAAAGTTCACTCTGAGTCTTAAAACTACCCTTGGAAATCAGCCATAGAGTACCATATGGATATAAAGTATATTTCCCAACTATATGTTTTCAAATTTCTCATTAATTTTGGAAAGTTTAAATATTGTTCCCATTTGAAGCTTAAGCCGCTTGAAAGAAGCTATAAAGTCTATTTTTTACATCTTGAATTGTTAGGTTTTTCATAAACATTGGTGAATAAACAGGTTGCTGTTATTCCTAGAGCAAGACTAGTCAATGGAGATACTTAAAAATCTGTTAACTCTCTGGCAAGCCATTTAATGAATCTCTGTGTCAATTATATCCTCCCTAAAATTCTAATGGTGAATAATGATGACACAGTTGAATTGGGGAAATGTTAATATTTATGATATTTGAAGTGAAATAATTATAAGGCTGATAAATATTTATGTGAGTTGTCTGATATTATGAAGAAACACAAGACACTTAAAGCTCTACACAATAAGAGTGAGAAAGGAAGAAGAGATCAGAACAATCTATATTGGGCATTTCCCTATATTGCAGGACAGAAATTATCCTTTTTAAATCTACTTTGTTCAAATGCTAAAGGGTAGAATCCAGGAAAGTTGGATGTAGGTGATTTAAAGAAGCTCAATTCTGAGCTAGTCCCAAAGTAGGAAGAGCAGAATTGCTAAAGAGGGAGAATGAAATTCTTAGACCCAAGAGGCCCAAGAAAAAGAAATCAGCTTACTGAAGACCCCTGGAGAGCTGGTAACTAGCTTATTATACTTGAAGTGTAGGGAATGGAACTAGAGAAACCCATTAAGAGCTATGTGTATAGATTTACGTATGCTCAGCTAAAGTGAGAATCATGACAAGAACTGGAACTACCTTTGTGCATATATAGTTAAATCTCAAAAAGCTCTAGGGACTGTAGTGAAATAAGTTTTGCACTCTAAGGATCTGTGTGTACTGCAAGGAATCTACTACTTCTTTGAGTTCAGGTGTGGAACACAATCCAAAATGGGAAACAACTCCAGGGGTCCTCTTCAGTGTCCACCCTGGAGACCAGATCTATCACAATCCATACTAAGGCAGAATTCTTGTTCAACAGTGATTGGGTAGATTTCACTTGTGAAATACTTTGTAGCAAGTCCTCCTCTCATATGTGCATTCACAAAACGAGCATGCCATTACATTGTTGTTGACAGTTTACTATTCACTGAAAAACTTAAATATCTCAATATCTTTTAATACACCAAAATTAGAAAGAGCAGTATATGTCTGTTTTTCAGAGTCTGCTGTTGAATCTTTCAAATTGTTGATTTCAAGAGCCTTCTTAGAGAATTAAATCAACTTGAATCATTCTCCTAAAATATGTGAGCAATTTAGATATTGGCATCATTCGACTTTGCAAAACCCACCAGTGAACTTTTTTCTAATTACTACTTTCTGTAATTAAGGTCTAAAGAGACACTGTTGTGTAAGATTCTCTTCTCTCCTTATCCATGTTCTCACCTGAGCAATTTGTGATATCAGATATACCTCCTCTAAAATAAGAAAGGAGATTTCAAAGGAACTTGTTAAAAGACACCTTAAAAAAAACCTGTCTATGTAAGCTAAATACAACTATTCTTGCCTAGATTTAGTTTATTCCAACTATGTATACTCACACATGTGCATGCACACATACCAGTATACCCACTCAAGTTCATGCCCATATATACAGAAGTGCACAATCACAGAATGCACCATTATTTTTGGTAGGAAAGTAACAAGTACCAAAATTAAACTGATCAAAGCCGATAAAGCTTCTAAAATGGTTCAGAACACAGTTCCCCTCTCATTATTCTCATAAAACCCACACTAGAAACTGCTTTCTAAATTCTACCTGTCACAAGAGAATAGGGCACCTTGGACAGCTACTACAGAATTAAATCAACAAAACTTTGTTAGATGGAGTATAGAACGGGTCCACAAAATAGAAGTATAGTGTTAAGGCATAATCTCTAAGGCTCTCTTGCCTTAACACTTCTGCAGAGTCCTGGCCATTTTTTCTTTTTACTACTATTCTTAGAAATTCATCTGGATTCCATTCTTACCCACCTTTGTAATTGATAATAAGCAACTAATTTTAAAAATATATATTTTATTGATTTTTTACAGAGAGGAAGAGAGAGGGATAGAGAGCTAGAAAGATCGATGAGATCCAGCTGCAACCAATGTACATGCCCTTGACTGGAATCAAACCTGGGACCTTTCAGTCCACAGACCGATGCTCTATACACTGAGCCAAACCGGTTTCAGTGAGCAACTAAATTTTTAACAAAACTTTTTAGGTACAGCATCATAGATTGGATTAGAACATAATTTATTTGGGACTTATATTGAATCCCTAAGCTCTTTCATTCTTCAAAGTTCAGTAAATTATACAGTCAGGAGATAGCCCAGAATAAAATGCCACTGAACAAGCAAAACAGAAAATTCTAGTCATTCGTGATTAATTAAACTTTCCCAGTAAAAACTATGGGCCCTTTTTGTAAAAATAGTTCACAACCTAGTGTATCAGAACCCTAATCCAGGGAGGTAACCAGAGAAAAGCGCCCTCCCAAACAGTTTGGCAAAGATGCAAGGTTTTGTTCTGAACTTCAACTGCATGACCTCCCTTCTTTAGTGAATAGGGGGAGGAAAAAGCTAATGATAAAATAGAAGCTAAGTAAGAGAAGTAAATTTAATTGTGGTGCAATTCAAGCAGGTAATGATTGTTCTGAAAAAACTAGGAAGATTATTTAGTGAAATAGCTCATTCCAAGAATGCTAAATAGCAAAACCATTGTAAATTAGGAATCAACTCTAAGTAAACTAAAATTTCTCCTCATTGATTTTTCAGTTTTAAGCAGAAAAATTGATTGTGTAAACATGCCAGAACAATAGTTTCCAATAAAGCAAGCTATTACGTGTGGTTAATACCCCAAATAGACTATCAGAATACCACTCTATTAGAAAAATAGCTTGGGCTATTTAGTTGTCATTGTAAAAATTTGGCCATAAGCAGTACTGAGGTTCTGATGAAGAGTTTTAAAAAGTTGTTGGAAAATATGACCATGATATCAAAGTCAGGAGTAGGCAGAATTACATATTACCAAATGTATTATGAATCTATTACAAAGTGGTTTTAACTATATATATATATATAGTAAAATACACAGTCCCCTGATCTCATCTTTGGGAAACAGTTTATAGTGGCAATAGAAAATAAAATCTGCAAAAAGGAAGATTGCATGAATTATTTGATTAAATATGACTATTTTTTTCTATTTTCTCATGAACTTAAAAAAAATCAAGGAAGGTCTGAAGAAGTGAACAAAACTGACTGAAAGCAATGGGTCTGCCTATTTCTCAGTGTAGATCTCAAATTAGAAAAAGAATCAGTGTACATTCATTTTCAGACCTAGTCTTTGCTGTTGATTTGGAGAGCTGCGTTTAAACATTATTCTAATAGATGACACATCACTGTTATGTTAACTAACTCAGCAGAAAGACCACACCACTTTCCCTCTTCTCCGTTACAGTTAGGTGAACCTCTTAACCACAAAGATCACAAACTGGGAACTGCCGTCACTAAAAATTCACTATATAAATGTTGCTTGCCCACGGATTGATTTTAAGTATTTATACCACATGTTATTAGGATAAAGCTGTGAAGCCAGCTATGGGACTTCCCTAACTCCTCTGCTGAGTGACTCAAGTAACAGTGACACACTCTCCTCAACACCACCTACCATCACTACACATCACTCAGTATAAAGAGCAACCATCTAAGGAAAAACAAAAATGCAGTGAATACCTGTTAGGGTAGAGGCCAAGACTGTATGCACACATTTGTGCAGAAAAACGCAAAGTAGAGCAAAAAGCTGAGCCCTGTCTTTCTCTTCCAGGAACCAATTCTTACCCTGAGAGATGGAAACAGCAAGCTGTAAGGGGAATGAGAGGCAGGGAAAAAAGATGTAGAATGGAACAGGAAGAAAGATTTTTTTTAAAAAAAATGAGCAAGATGGGAGAGTAAAAGACATTGAGCAAGCATAAAACTGTACTAATCAAAAATGGGTTCTACTGCAGTATCTCATAAAATGGTATTGTAATGACCAACTTTCCACCAATATATGTATGCATAAATGCATTTTTTCTCTAAAAAAAAAACTGATGAAGGAAAAAGAAAAGTGACACCTGAATAAATCAGTTTTTCAGTTTTTTACAAAATTGTCTATGGGAGTATTTTACATTGGGATTCATTTGACTAATATGTTTTGGGGAATCTCCTACATACTCTGTGATAAACCAATGCTTCTCAAACTGTAATGATCATGCATATATATTCTGGGGGTCCTCTTAAAAATGAAGATTCTGAATCAGGTCTGAGTGAGGCCCAAGATTCCAAATTTCTAACAATTTCCCAGAGTTTGTCGATACATACAGAGCCCATCCCCTAGTAGCTCACAGTTCTTCCCAACAAGAAGCTGATAGGTCTAGTGATTCCTCGTTCTCTATTTTCTGCATTTAGCAAAACATGGTATAATTTGGATATAATTAGATTTGCATGTAGTATTTTCCCCAAAAATATATTTTTCTCCTCTGGTTACATACTCAGTTTCTCTGATATACATTCCATTGTAATAGCTACAGCTGTAATACATAGATATTTCCCTTCCTTCTTAATTAATAGAATTTTCTCATGCAGTGGAATGTTTTTAGAGTGCTCAGGAGGATCCCAGAAAGTAGTTCTTGGCAGCAAAGAGTGGCGGAAACCCCATGAAACTCATTAAGAGACAAAGGTTCTTATCTGCGTCATCCCTTAAGTGAGCCTGACCCTTTGAAGCCACTTAATCTCTCTGAGCCTCCGGTTTCTCAGCTGTGTAAAATGAGTTGTCCTTTACACCTCTTATTCAATATAATTTTATGAGAGAGAGAGAGAGAGAGAGAGAGAGAGAGAGAGAGAGAGAGAGAACAAAACTATATGGTTCTTGATTGATACATGCCTGGAATTTCAGCTGCTTTTGTTGACAGTGGTTTTTTTTGTCTTTCAAATGGTTTATCAGGAAAGCATACCAGAACAAGTTAAAATCTGCACTGGGAAGAATGTGGTGCATTCTGTGATTATAATAGCATTAATGACTCAGAAATAAAAAGCAGACAGTCCTAAGAACCTGAATCTTTATTGACAAAACAGTTCACACCTTGTGCTGGTTGTTTGCTAAAAGAAGTCTGGACTAATTCACTGAAGCTTTAAAAACAGGATCACTGGAGTCCTTTCCCTGGGCAATGCCTTGGGTAATTATTATGATTCATGCCACAGCCCAGGACTTCGTTTCAATCCTAGCTTAGAAAGGAGTTATTTTTATTTTGATATGTACATATACCTTGTGCATGCATTAAACTCCTTTAAAATGTAAAGATGGTAACACTAAATGTTATAGGTCATTATTATTTCCTTGATTTCAAATTGATTTTCTGCTGTCATGGGGAAACATGAGTCCCTTTCAGCAAAGAACAATCTGTTTAAAGTCTAGGAGTTTGTTCATTTCACATTTTGGGATTTTTATTTTTTTTCAGCCTCAGCCTCAAACTATGCGTACAGCCAAAGCAATCAGTCTTTTCTGAGCTTATGTATTATTACCCATCACATAAGGAGATCCATGAGCCAGGTATCTGTTGCCATCTAAAAAAATTACCCTAAAATGTAGCAGCGTAAAACAACAGACATTTATTACCTCACAGTTTCTCTAGGTAGAGAATCAAGGTATGGCTGAGCTGAGTCCTTGAGTTTGGGGTTTTTCCAAAGCCTGCAGCTGACTTCAGGCTTGACTTGAAGGATTCACTTCCTAGCTCACTCATAATAGTTGGCAGGATTCACTTCCTGCCTCTTCTCCTCCTTCAGCACCTTGCCACGTACACCTCTCCAAAGAGCATCTTACAGCATGGAGCCTTCTTCATTAGAGTTAGCACGTAAATGGGGGGAGAGCATGTCAGCAAGAGAGAAAGTACAATGAGACTCAAGTCACAGTTTTCTGTAACTTAACCCCTGAAGTGACAACTGATCACTTTTGCCATATTCTGTTCATTAGGAACCAGTCACTAGATCCAGCCCACATTCAAGGTCATGGATGTCAGGAGAATGGGATCATGGAGAGCCATGTCAAAAGCTGCCTACCACAATCCATAACTAAAATTCCCCCCTGAATTGATTCCAACCAAACTTTTAGAGTTAAATCTAGAATTTTAAGTACTAGTTTCAAAAAGCAAAATTTAAGTTCAAAAGCAAAATGCACCCACCTCCCCAGGAGCGTAGGAGACTGGATGACTCATTCAGATATGCAGCCTGATGGGTGTGGTTGAAACAGGCAAACTGCTGTCCAAAAGAAGAACCTTGCTGCTTCCCACAGCTCCTTTTATATGAATTTACCCTTTTCTTCTTCATGGACTTAGGACTTCTAAAATGCTATCAATCCTTTCCAAAACCACTCCTAAATAATTGTAATTATATCCTTTGATTTTAAAAACTCCTTTTTATTAAAATCCTCCTTTATTCTACTCTACAAATAAACAATATCCACGAAACAAAAACTTTATGAGCAAACACAAAACTCTCTTTATTTTTCAGATTAGCATGTACCCACATGCCTGTTACATAAAAGAAATTTAAACTGTTCTTGCTTCATGTTAACTTTTGTCCTAGACATCTGTGAGATTTTGTTTGTTAGGAAATCATGGAAAATGTTCTCCATTTTTCCCATAGAAATCTATGTTCTGTTTTGGTCACATTTTTCCTCCTACAGTCTACTCAAAAGCCTGCTCCTAAAATCATCATTTTTATGTCTAATGGTGTTTACTTTTTTTTTGTTTTGCCTCAGAAGTCTACTAGGAGACACATGCTGAACACAACCTAAGTTTTTAATAAATAGGTTGTGTAATAGTTAAAAATTCAGAAGCCAGAAAATCCAACATGAACTTTCTTGGGATTCTGAGTAGGTATCTTGCTAGGGGGCTTGCTTTTCAACCAGAAGGCAATAAGGGAGTACACTAGCACGCTAAGAGAAAAGGAAAGATAAATTAGCAGAAATGGGAAAATCAGTGAAGGTAGAAACCAAGAAATTGAATCATGTATAGGAAGACCTGTAAAATGGTGACATGTAGGGAAAGCCACCAGCCTCATTCAATTTCTCCTACGAGAATATTCTAGTAGTCGGACTGTGAATTAACCAAAGGGAAAAGATCACGGCTAATATAACTATTAAAAGGAGTAAGTAAAATCCAAAGAAAGGTTTTTTATTTCTTTAAGAACATGGAAGAGGACCAAATGTTCTTAAGTTGCTTTTTAAAGTACATAATGCAATATTATGTACATTTTCTCTTTGGTTCACTCTCCCCAACTATTTTCCAGATTTTCACAGGTGTCTCTGATGCTAATAATAAAACCTCTGTAGGCCTGTGGAGTGAGTAGTAGGATAAATGGTTGCCTCAACCGCCAGGAAGAAGCCATCCTCTGGCCTCTGGCCTGGAGCATCCTGAGGAGACTGGTCTGGTCCATGAAGCAGGCAGTGAGAGCTAGGGCAGCCCTCTGGGGGGCTCCCAGTCATCTGTGGTTCCCTTCACTGGGAAGTCCAGAGGGAGAAAAGCTCATAAGATTTCCTCATATCCAGTCATCTATTTACTAATACATTCTCCTGACATAAGTAGCCCCACTAAATTCCTCTTTCCTCATCACTAACTCTAAAATGACAGTTTAGGGATTATCTTTTCTGCCACTTACCATGAAACACGGCTCCAAACCAGTTTGTTATAGATTTCTGAGCTTAACCACATAGCTCACATCTGAGTGGATAATAAATCATTCTATGACTAAATCCATCTGGAACAAATTTGAAGAAGTGGCCATGTAGGTTTATTTGGGGGGGAAAATTAAACTGAAACCAGGTTGATCTTTTAAATGGTTCAGAAGAAAAAAAAAATATATATATATATATATACCATATGTAAATATATATAAATATGTATAAATGTGTATATATATATATATATATATATATATATATATATATATAACTAAGCAATGACATTTCCCCCCCAGAACTGGTGCATGCTCTCTGAGGAAGACTGGGTCTGACTTACCCCTAGTTTGCATTTGCTTTGGAGGAGAATCCACTTCCCAAAGAATGAAGTCACAAACCCTCCTTAGATAGAAGGAAATGGAAACACTGTGTGACTGGGTTCTCGCCATAACTTTGTGCAGATCTTAAATTCCCAAGCACACAATATTCAACAGAGGGATTATGGAACCAAAATAGCCTGTTTCCAGCCATTCTGGTTGGACCCACAACTTTTTGCCATGTAGGCATTAAAAGATAATTTAAGTATCTTGGCTTTTAATAACTCTTCCTTTTGCCCGGATGGCGTGACTCATTGGTTCAGTATTGATCTATTAACCAGGAGGTCATGGTTTGATTCCTGGTCAGGGGGTTTCGGGCTTGATCCCCAGTGTGGGTATGCAGGAGGCAACCAATCAATGATTCTCTCGCATCATTGATGCTTCTATCTCTCTCTCCTTCTCCCTTCCTCTCTGAAATTAATAAAAATATATTTAATTTTTTAAAAAGAACTCTGCCTTTCTTTCCCTCACTAAACCCCAGATTGTTAATATAAATTTAGGATATGTTTTTCCATGTGTACTCTGAAATCTGCACCATTCATGCACTCATTTGTTAAATTTTTAATCACTTCTTCATCAGTTCATACATTGATGCATTCAGTTAATGTATGTTAAAATTGTACTAGATGCCTACAAACCATCTGTTTTACAAGGACTTTTCAATCTAGCTGAAGAGGTAGATTAAAGTCAGATTTTAAAAATTAAATGTTTCAAATAATTCAGTTCAACAACTCAAGTCAACAAAGTCCTAGTTGAGAACCTCAGTGCAGTGTAACCCATGGCCAGTGGTGGTTACTGAAAAGCCCTGGAGGAGTGGTTGCACAGGCCAGTTAGGACTATGGGGAGAGAGTGGAAGTGACCCCCTGGGTCATGAAGGATGAATTGGATGTGAATAATCCTGAGGAGAAGAAGGCAGGTTTGCCAGCTGGACCCCCTATATACAAAACAATGGTGACAGTATTGTATCCTTGTTTGGAGTGGGGGAAAGAAGGGCTACCTGGAGGCAGCAGGAAACAAGTTAGGAAAAGTCTTTGGAGAACAGTTATGTAAACACTGAATTCTTGGTTAAGCCATTTAGATTTAGTACTGGCATAACTAGTAAAAGATTCTGAGCAAGGAGTGGCATAATGAAAATGCTACTTTTAGATAGTTGTAGGATGAGGAAGAAAAATAAGTACACACATATAGTTAAAAGTGTTAAGTCATCCTAACGGATTGGGGTGAGGAATGGGGATGGAGAGGGCATGTGTCAGTCTGATTTATTGAAAGGCAAGCAAGTTTCTTAAGAAATAATTGGGTTATTGTTCAAGTACTGTACATATAATAGCATTGCTAATAAGAAGCATAAAGTAGAATTTGATCCACAAGAACTATGTTCAAGATTTAATCATTTATTTAAAACTATTTCTAGCAGGCACATTTATTATTTTTGCATACAAGTGCTTCTCCTAGTCAAATGATGACTCTACCTAAGTTCCACTTGAGGTAGGGTAAACTGTACATAATATTGTTTAGCAATATATTCCTTTATAGGTATTACAAAGGTAAACATCAAGTTACAAATTTTTAAAAAATGTGTAATTTCAGGTCCTGTACCCCTGAAATAACCAATTAGGAGTAAAATAAGTACTTAAATGATCTTCTGAACAATCAGCCTTTCGACTTGCACCCATACCCATTAAACTGTAGAATATTCATTGGTCATGACTAAAGAAATATGAAGCAAATCTCTAACCATAAACTATGTCTAATCATAGATCTTTAACAACAGTTAGTCTTATTTAAACATGGTTAAGGCTATGACACTGCAAAATATAATGAACACAACCTGAGCAGAATCATGATCTTATAACAAGGTTTTTGTAATTATAGGAAATTATAGTAGGAGGCAATTATCCATAGGCCCACTCTCCCGTATGAGTCCCTTACAATCTAATATACATGTAAGCATGAACTAAGCAATGATCTGGTTGTAAGTACTGGAGAGCAAAAAGTTCTCCTGATCTATTTAGGGGAAATGAATCTTCCAGTTAAAATTATATTTATTTAACAATAACAATTTAAACAAAAAGAGGAAAGGGTGTTTGGGATTAAGGATGAGGCTGGACAGCTAAGATTGAAAATTTAAGAACATAAAGACATATAATTTAGTTTATAGAATAATTCAAGGGAATTTTAACTGGATTTAAATATCACTTCACTAAGCCACGATACTGGTTTTTGTTTTGTTGTTTGCTTGTTTGTTTTTGAAGACTTGCCCATAGCTAGAATTTTGCCAAGACTGAGCATCTGGTTTGTCCATTTTTTGATCTATTTAAGTTTCTACTCTGGAACACTTCATAAATAAGTCATGCCTAGCCCTAGCCGATTTGGCTCAGTGGATAGAGCATTGGCCTGCAAACTGAAGAGGTCCCTGGTTCCATTCCAGTCAAGGGCACACGCAGGCTCTATCCCCATTAGGGGGCGTGCAGAAGGCAGCCAATCAATGATTCCCTCTCATCATTAATGTTTCTCTCCCTCTCCCTTCCTCTCTGAAATCAATAAAAATATATTAATAATAATATTTTTTAAATACACATGCCATATCTGGGGCCTGAAGAGATGACTTGTCAGTTGTCAGGATTTACTTTCTTATTTTATATTAGATTTGGGAATAATGAGATGAGGGAACAAAATTTTAATGTTTGCTTTGTTATTTACAGTTTGGGAGATGGCACAAGACCACAGATTAGGTATGCTAGAGCTGGAACCCTAAACATAATTTCAAGGTGAGAGATTATTCAATAAACCTGGTTTGAGTAACAGCAGGTGGTGAGAATACAAGATAAAAGCATATAGTGCCTGCCCTTAGAGAGTTCCCAGTTTAAGATTTGGACAGTAATTACAATGTGGCATTTTGAATTCCATTTTAGAGAAGGTGACACCAGGCCTGTTTTAGGAAGTTGTTAGCCTTAGCAAACTGGGAGAAGGGAAAAGGAGTGGGGAAGAATCTTCCATGCAGGGGGAACAACATGTGCTAAGGTTATAAGTAGAAAACAGAAAAGAAGGGAATGAGTGTTCTATAATATAGAATCTATATGATTCAAATGTGCACCATATGAGGGTAGGCAAGACTCAAATTATGAAAGGCCCCTGTATGTCAGGTTACAAAGTTTGGATTTTGCTCTAGCTGTTTTGGCTCAGTGGATAGAGCATCAGTGTGCAGACCAAAGGGTCCTCGGTTTGATTCTGGTCAAGGGCATGTAACCATGGTTGCAGGCTCCTCCCTGGCCAGGGCCCTAGGGGAGGCAACCAATCCATGTGTTTCTCTAACATCAATGTTTCTCTGTGTTTCCTTCTCTCTTGACTCTCCCTAAAAGTCAATGAGAAAATATCCTAGGATGAGGAGTAATAGAAAAATAAAAATAAATAAAAGTTTGTATTTCATCTTGAAGATACTAGAAAGGACATCGTCAGATTTCCTATGCACCAAGTGAAAGATGCCCTATACCAATTTGAAATATATTTATGTAAATGCAAATGAAGTCCACCCTCTTTGTTCACAAAAGAAGTAAACACATCATTTGTTTTTAAAACTTACTTCTAAATTCTAAATTCATTGACCCAGTTAGGTAACTTTATTGTAACTAATTAAGATGGGTTTTCATCTCCATTTGTAACAGTGCTTCCAATGCATATTAAGTATGGGTTTCATTCTACAAATAGCACAGCTCTGTTTGTAAGCTTAAGTTTTTATCAAATTAATGCCATGGAGAAAATGTCTTAGCTCAGGAAAAGCTGTAAAAAAAGTCACATCTTAAAAGTCAAAAAGTCTTAAAAGTCAACTCAGCATATAGTGCATCTTTCCAGGCCATTATGATTTTACCCACACAGAATATAACTGTAACTCAAATGATTTTTACTGCTTGGGGTTTGTTCCACCTTAAAATTTGTTCTAAACCTTATTGGGAGACTAGTTTTAAAGTAAAATAGTAAATCAGCCTTTGCAGAAAGCTACAAGAAGTTGTACATATTCTCTTTGTTTGGTATCTAATAATGTTGTAAAAGTTTTGTTGTAGTGACAATATAATTGTATAAATACTAAGGAAGCATGAGTGTTATGCCAGTTTATAATAGAACAGTGATAGAACTTATACATCAAACCTAATGGAGAGCTCAATTGGTACTTTCAACAGACCTAGGCTATAAAAGTATGTAAATCACTGATATGTGTCTAGGGTTATCCAGCTGCTGGTTTCCTAATGGGGAAAATTAAAATTCAGTGGACTGGGCAAAACTTGTTTAGGACCCTGAGCCAGACAAAGTTCCAGGAGCACCCCTTCATCCTGAAGGTGGCTCTAGTTAAGGTGAGATGGGGAACAGTCATCCAAGACCTCTCCAAGGCAGTTGACTTTCCAGAGCTAGCAAGTTTGCTGCTACACTCTTTATTAACAAAGTTAATTTGTGGATACAGCTGTCCCAGATTATCATCTGGACATCTATTTTATGTTGTGATCTTGCATTGATCAAAGGAACCTGAAAAAAGCAGCACAAAGAAGGTGGGCATGGACTGGACCTTGTACGAGGGGAAATCTATTCTGTTAAAGGGATTGGAGAGAGGCTCAGAGGCAAAGGTAGATTAGTGGCAACATGTATGTTGCATAAGGCAGCATGTAGCCTGGCTGATGCGTGGGATCATATAAGATAGCATTGATAAGTTGGAATCTAAGGAAGAGACTAGCTTTTACATGAAATCACCTCCTTCGTTGCAGTGAGGTTCAAACCAATCATACAGGACCTCCTGCATTTTATTGATATCTACGTGCATAATCACAAGATTAGCTGGCAGGTGTTGGAGTCCCGAGGGCCTGGACAGCAGCCCAGCCTCACTGAGGAGATGAAGATGGCAGGGGCAACCTTGCTGAGCTCCCAGTGGTGGGGGGTGCACTGAAGAGCCACAGTGTTGAGCATGAAACAGTATTCACAAACCACTGCTGAAGCACTCAAGGCCTACAGATCAGGAGGGGATAGTCCTAACACTACCTTGGATATGGCAGCAGTCAGAGCAGAGCTCTCAAGTTAAAAAGAATTGTCTATTTGGTTATGGTGAAATTGGGAAAGGGCAAATGCAAAATGAAATATTTAAATAGGAAGGAGTCAGAAATGCAGAATGGAGACAGGTAAGTCAATTTAACCATCTGCTGATTTGTCATAATGTCACCATAAGCACAGTGTTTTACCTGGGCTTTAAATTATTCCATTTTCTTGTTAATTGTCTCTCTTATCCTCTTAATATAGGAACAAGAGACTATCATATGCACACATATAATTTACCTATGGCTATAAGGAAAGCATTTGGAGGAAGTCATTTAGTGTTCAAAAGAACCAAAAGAATATTTCCCTAATATGCCATGGTTTTACTCTATGACTAGCATAGCACTTTACAAACAAAAATTGACTCTTAAGTCAAATGCTCCCATATGATAACATTGAATAAATGCTTCATTAGCTACAAATGATGTAGAAACTCCTTAGACTTGTTCATTTGAGAAGTCAGGCATCCAATTTTGTCATGTTAGAGTCTAACTCTGAGCCTTGTCCTTATGAACAAACAACCAGAAGTAATTGTCCTGACTTATCATGCAGTTATATCTTCACTACGTTTGAAAATATTCTCCATCTGTTCTCTGGTTCAGATTTATGATTTCATCACTGCTCAAAAGATAATGACCATACTGTCCTTGACATAGTCAATATAATAAGTAAAAATTGCTTCTGAAATTTACATTTTCAGAGTGAGAATTTGTTCATACAAAATTTTGTCTCGGAGTTACATATAGGTTCTAATTACAGCTCTAGTTAAAGCTATGTTTGCTAAGTAATCTTTATAAACATTAACACCCCATTGCCATGAAAGGGTCCCATAGTCACAAACTGTCCTCTCACATCACAACATATTATGAAAAGCAAAAGACATTAGATTCTTTTGTTTTGACAGATCCCTTTTGTTTGAATTTTTGCAGTTTCTCTAATGAAAAATAACTTTTAAAAATAAAGGCTGATTTGCTATTCTTGAAGCCATTCATCTGGAATATGCCAAAGCACAGGAAATCATTCAATGCGTTGGCATTCCTTCTGATTGGATTTCAATCATAATGAACCACATTAAAAATTTGACACTGAGCAGGGGAATGAAGATAAGATGTATAATGAGAGTAAATAGAAAATTATATTAAGAGCCCTGGCTTTCTACAGTTTTCTTGCTTCCTTCCACCTGTATGCAACATCAGTACCAACCTGATATACACCAATTTATAGTCATTTCACAATGTTAAATATAGTTAATTGAGCCCTTTGTGTCAACCAGGTACCATTTGGGGTGAGTATTATTTCAGTTAGTGTTCACAATAACATGATGAAAAGTTTTTGACAGATATGGTGGTGAAACTTGGAAAGGTTAAATAATTAACTTTTCTGGACACATAACTAAAACATGGTATTGCTTGAATTTGAATCGAGACCTATCTGTTTCAGTCATACTTTATATCTTTTTGCTGGTGAGTTGCCTAAGAAAAAAAATGTATTCTGTGGTTCTCAAGACTTTCTCAAAAGATCAACAAGTCCTCCCATAAATTTTAATTCCTGGTATAATAATTCTTGGCATAAGGCTAACATAAACCTAGCTTAAGCAACTAAAGAAAGATACAATGTCAAATAAAGCGATTTAGACCTTCAAAAGAGTATGCAGTGAGAAAATAGAATGATTATTCTAATTTTGAATGCCACAGAAAAAGATCCACAGCTGAAGGTCACTGACAAAGGACCTCCTCACACCTATCTGGAAGCCTCACAGTTATCCTCCCACATCAACTACATATGTGCCTGATGCCAAGGCTTTCACTTTAAGGTTTCCACAAACAAATTATTGCATTTCTAAGGAAAAATAATTCTAGGCTAATTTTAAAATGAACAATGTGAATTACTCAATTTTTCCATTTTCTTTTAAAACGAAAACTTGGAATGATAGACTCCACGGATGTGCTTCCTACAGTAACCATTTTAAGCATTTAAAACAGATTTAAGAACATAGATTTTTTTTTCTTATCTGTGTTTAGTAATACCACGAAATTCTCTTAAAGATTGCATTAGTTTGGCATCTACCTTTAGCATGCCAGCTGCATAACTGGTGGGGGTCCATTTCCTTTTGGACTTTACAGATATAGAAACATGTGCAGGTCATCTTTCCCCATGAGACTTTTTTTCAGAATTTACACTGCCAAACAGGCAATAAGCTACTCTAAATTCCTGACAAGTATGTAACCTTACAGGTACAGAGTAGTGCATTTAAACATTCAGGAGAACTTTCTGTTCATCTCACTCTGCTAACGGAGCAGCCACTTAATCCTGTCCAGAAAAAACGAGTCCATTTTAGACCCTCTTTTGAGTCTATAGATTAGAGAGACAAGTCACTTCTGAAAAATGAAAAAGAGAAGAAGATACAGAGACCTATGATCATGGTCCCTACAAAAACAATAGCATATATTCATGTTTCTTCAGATTTAACATTTAAGTTAGGGCAGTGGTCGGCAAACTCATTAGTCAACAGAGCCAAGTATCAACAGTACAACGATTGAAATTTCTTTTGAGAGCCGAAAACCAACTTCTGCACATGGGCCACGAAGTTTCAATCACACTGTATGTGCACGCCCGCATGTGGTATTTTGTGGAGAAGCCACACTCAAGGGACCAAAGAGCCGCATGTGGCTCGTGAGCTGCAGTTTGCAGACCACTGAATAAGGGGAAGAGAGAAGAGCCAAATGATGAATACTTTCTACAACAGCAATCAGGAATTCAGCTGAGTGGATTTTAATTTCAGATTCTTAAAGCTAAGGGAAATCTTTAAGTATATATAATCCAAATTTGTTTTTGCCACCAATGAAAATGTAAGGTAAAATGCCCAAAAACTTATTTAAAAGTCCAAAGACCATTTTATATGCTAGCTTAAGAAATCTTTATAATTGAAACCCTCATAGGGCCCACAATTTTACTAAACAGAATCTTATTTTGTCCCCTATTGCCTTTAGGTACTTGAACTAATATTTAGGTATTTTTCTAATGCTTTGGCTTTACAACACTGTGCTTTAACATAGAAAGGGTGTGGAGGGGGGAACCTTATAGCTTATGCGTTTCAAACACAATTTATCAGCAAATTAAATTCAAGTATGCATGACAATTCATGAATATCGTAGGAAAAATGGTTACCATAGTATCAATTTGTAAAAAAGAACAAACAACACCTTATTTGGTATAATGTTATAGTAAAGATTTGGGCACAAGTTGATAGTTTTTCACATTTAACATTTTGATTATTGAATAATCTTAAACCTTGATATGTTGAAGGCTGCAGAGTCTTTCTTCAATGAAATTTTCTTAAAACAGAACAAGGAGTAATAAGTCTAGGATTTTTGTTTAATTTTGTAAGGTTGCTAATCAATTGACTATTTTTAATTGAATTTAGTGGGGTAACATTACTTAATAAAATTATTTAGGTTTCAGATGTACAATTCTATAATATATCATCTGTACACTGTACTGTGTGTTTACCACCCCAAGTCAAATCTCCATTTATGCCCTCCTTACCCTCTTCTACCTCCCCCACCCTTTTCCTCTGGTAATCACCATGCTGTTGTCTGTGTCTATGAGGTTGGGTTTTTAAATTTTTTTTTCTTGTTGATTTTTAGAGAGGAAGGGTTGGGGGGGAGAGAAACATTGGTGTGAGAGCAAAATATTGATCGACTGCCTCCTGCACACCCCTTACTATAAATCGAGCCCAAAACCTGAGCAGGTGCTCTGACCAGGAATTGAACCAGCAACCTTTTGATGCATGAGATGATGCCCAACCAACTGAGCCATACTGGCCAGGGCATGCGTCTATGGGTTTTGGTTTTTTGCTTAACCTTTTCACCTTTTCACCCAGCCTCCCAATCCCCCTTCCCTCTGACAGCTGTCAGTCTATTATCTGTCTCTATGAGGCTGTTTCTAATTTGTTTGTTAGTTTATTTTGCTCATGAAATTCTACATATAAGTGAAATCATATGGTATCTGACTTCCTCTGACTAGCTTATTTCACTTAGGGTAATACTATCCAGGCCAATCCATGATGTCACAAGGGGTGAGATTACCTCCTTCTTTTTCATAGTTGAGTAGTAGTATTCCACAGCTCTTTTATCCACTCATATTGGTAGGGTAACATTATGTAGGAGGTGTTCTGTGGGACCCATTGGAGCAGTTTCCTTCATTGCCTGAGCTGGGTTCTTTGTGTGGGTTACGTGAGCCTTCATGTCGTAATTGAGTCTTGATTATTATTGGCCCGTTCATGCCAAGGCTAGCTAGGTGCTTACACACAGTGTATGAGCTGCTGCTCACCACACAAAGTGAAATTCAACTCAGCAGATTCTGGTTTTAGTAAGAGCATTTAATCCACTTATTAGTACATATGATGTAACGAGTGATGTGGTTATATTTAAACTACCATTTTAGTATTTGCCTCCTATGAATTCAGCACATTTTAGTTTCTTTTTTTTTCCTTTCTTGCCTTCTCTCTATTGAGAGAATATTTTGGAATATTTTGCATTATTCTATTTTCCCTTGTATTAGCTTTGTAGTTTCATACTTTTTTTTTACTATTTCATTAGTGTTTTTCCTGGAGATTACTTTCATTTGCATCCTTAACTTATCAACATCTAAAATAAATTAGTAGTTTTAGCTCTTACTAGAGGTGTAAGGACCTTAAACTACTTAACCTCTATTT
Source organism: Vespertilio murinus (assembly GCA_963924515.1). Lineage (NCBI taxonomy): Eukaryota > Metazoa > Chordata > Mammalia > Chiroptera > Vespertilionidae > Vespertilio > Vespertilio murinus. Next base: position 41,493,954 of record OZ004713.1, read on the forward strand.
ACCCTCCTGCCAATTGATATGCAGCTATTCTCTGTATTTCCATCCTATACGTTTGATAAATTCCCAGAGACCTTACTGTTATTATTTTATGTATTCGGTATTCATTTCGATTTACCTACATACCTATGCTCTCATTGCTTTTCATCGTGCTGAAATTTTAAATAAAAAAGAGAAAGGTAAAAGGTATTTAGTGGAAATTTGTTGAGTCACCCTCCTCCCCCTTCATTCCACCTCTCTGCTCCATTTGGAATTCAGAAAAACCTAATGGCCCTGAGACATATGGGAAAACATTGTACAGAAACATCATAGGTAAGAAGTAATGAAATGGGAAGAAAAATACACACCAACAAGTAACATGCTCTAAGGGTAAGAGGCACAAAGACATACTTTATTTCAAAGCTTAGGCAGTTAATGATTTAGAGAATTATTGCCAAGCTACATTCAGCAAAGTTAGTAGTATGCCTCAATTTAGTTAGCACAAAGGCTGTTTATTGTTGAATGAACAACAACTGTAATGTAATTGGTCTCGTACATTTAGGAGGTCACCGAGCCATGCTTGTTGTAATTGGCACTGCCATAGCCAGGGTCTTATGTGACCTCAAGTGATGATTTGCCTGAAGGAGTAAGCCAGGAATGTGTGTACTTTGGGCTAGAGAGACTGACTAATCTGGCTGTAAGGACTTGGGAAAGGAGGCCAGGAATCAAATCACAGCACTCAGGCGGGCATGGTGGACTCAGTTGAATGTAGTCAGTCTCCATTCAGTTCATCACTTTTCAGGGATTTGAGATGGAGCTGGGGATGGGAAAGGGTGGTAGGGTCAATGTGAAGTGGCAGAGCACTAGGAAAAGACAATTAAAATGTCAGTATGTAGACATCCCATAATAAGTTGGGGTCCTAATTCCTCCAAAGGCCAGGTTCACAGCTTGTATGAGATGGGCTCAAACTGTCACACTGAGGTTTTTAATTCCTGGTGCTCAACCACCCTGGAACAAAGACTGATGGTGCTACTTGTTTCAAAATACAGTTTTACCTCAAAATTTAGGACCATTTTTCCCCAAACATTTGCTTAATGGATAATGAAGTTTAAGAATAAAAAAGGGCTGAAACCAGTTTGGCTCAGTGGATAGAGCGTCGGTCTGTGGACTAAATGGTCCCGGGTTTGATTCCAGTCAGGGGCATGTACCTTGGTTGTGGGCACATCCCCGGTAGCAGGTGTGCAGGAGACAGCTGATTGATGTTTCTCTCTCATCGATGTTTCTGGCTTTCTATCCCTCTCTCTTTCTCTCTGTAAAAACTTAATATTTTTTTAAAAAAGAATAAAAAAGGAAGGTTAGCTGGGTATGACATTTACAGAGATGCCAGAGAACATCACTAACAATTAACAATTATTTATTCATAGAAAATGTCTTTTCTTTAAGATTCTGAAAGCAATGAGCTTCATTTTGTAGTGTGCAAAAAGACCTAAAGAATGAGAATTAAGGTCTTTGTTTCCTTGATCATTCTCCTGTTTTGCTTGTGATTGATTGGTTCATTTGGTTTGTGTGATATAGAATAAAGATGAGTTTGAGTTGAGTGTTCATATGCATCAGTTGGTTTTCTCCTCCACATTTACAAACCCTGTATCTACCCTCAATCATTCTGTTCATGAGCACTACTATTGGAAAGGGTTGATTTGTAGTGCAAATCCATCATCATTGCTGGAAAAAGCAACTCCAAGTACATGTAGCATTTTTCCATATGAGAACAGCATATTTCAAGGTCTTGATAGAACACAGTGCAATGCCAAGGACACTTGACTCACTTTCTAAAACAAAAACATGAACTATCAGGGAGGCTGATATTTGTTGATTTTGGTGATATTTTTGTTTATCATTTAAAGCACACCAACTCATTAACAATCTTTTTTGCCAGAACAGATAAGAATCTAGAACTATAAATCTACTGCTGGCTATGGATGAAGACAGTCTTCTTTTGTTACTTAATATCAGTATTTATTTTCTCCACTAGAACTGCTTAGCTTGGGTGAATTCTGGTTGATAATTTCAGAAGGGTGAAAAGCTAACTAGAACTGGGCATTTGGCCCAGATAAATCTGATTCCAGTACTATGAAAGAAGCAGCAAGGGAAATAGAAAGTCTTTGACAAAAATTGTTGATAATTGGCTAAAGAGTTGGGAGGGAAACAGAAGACTTGGAGAGCTATGAATGTTATTCTAACATAGAAGAAAGACGCAAGGGAGGAACAAATGTACTACAGATTAACAACCCTCTCTTTAATTCTAAGAAAAAGTAAATATGTATAACTGCAATAAAACTTCTATTTAAAACTCTTAGAAATGAGTTTTTCTGAAGACCTAAAATACAGAGGCAAAATAGAAATTTTGGGTTTGAATTCTGCTCTGTGTGACCTGGGGCAGGTTACCTCACCAATCTACATTTCAGTGACATCCTCCTGCCTCACCCATAAATTTTGGATGATGCAACCTCTTATTCCCCAGGGCTTTTATTAGGATTAAGTCATAGGTCTGTAGATCTGATTTACTAATCAAATAATAGGTGTTTAGATATTGCTAAACATTTATCAATTTTTATACCATTTTAGAATTTTAACAAATTTATATAGGAAATTATATAAAATATTAGACATCTTCTTAATCATATTTCAATCAACATAATATTCTCAGGTTTTTGTTATCAATAGCCATTAATGAATGAGGCAGCAGTAAAACAGCAATGCCCTCAGCTCCTTTGAGATAGTTTCCATCTTCAAGGATTATATTGAAAAAATAGGACAAATACCCCAAATAACTATAAGATCTTTACCCAATGAGTCCCCTTTTACCTAAAGGTTTCATAAAGTATGTAGAAAGAGTACCTTCCTGGGAGCTAATTATTGACCTGTCACTTGAAAAGAGTAAGACCAATCACTCTGAGCAGATAGGTATCTATCTAAATCACTTAAAAATGTGAAGAAAAAAGAGAAGAAAATAGAAAGAAAAGGAAGGAGCCAGAAGTAAAGTAACTCCACCTTACAGCAAGCATGAATGTTTGACCTTTTTCCCCCCTACTTTACTTCTATTATGAGATTAAATCAGCATGATTGTGGAAAATATAACAAAGTTTTAAATTAACACAGGAATTAGGAGCAACTTGAATGTAGCCATTATCTTTTCTTTAACCACAGAAATTCAAAGGGACAGCACCAACAAATAAATATTTCCAAAGCATGCACAGCGCCCCACACAGAACTAGTAAAGATATGGTTATTTTACTCTCAGGTTTACAGTCTGGTTAAAAATATATATATATTTTGAATATTCTGAACATTTTTTAAAAAATCTGTGAACTGCCGAAACCAGTTTGACTCAGTGGATAGAATGTCGGCCTGTGGACTGAGAGATCCCAGGTTCGATTCCGGTCAAGGGCATGTACATTGGTTGCGGGCACATCCCCAGTTTGGGGGGGGGGGGTGCGGGAGGTAGCTGGTCAATGTTTCTCTCTCATCGATGTTTCTAGCTCTCTATCCCTCCCCCTTCCTCTCTGTAAAAAAATCAATAAAATATATTTTTTAAAAAGAAATAATGAATATAATAAAAAATAATAATAAAAAAATAAAAAATCTGTGAACTATCATTAGGGATAGACCACGTATTTTACAGATGGAGAAGCAAAAAGAAAAAGGATATTGCTACCATGGCCCTGGGTCACATAAGCAGTGACAGAGTCAAAATAAATTCTATCCCCTTCCTCCTATTTTTATGCATTCTCATCATTAGGTGATGGTAGCTTATTCCAAAGTAGTTATTCCTTAAGCCTACAGCAGCAAAAATTAGAAGTCTAATTGGCAATCTACAGCACTTTAGATACAGAAAAAATTTTTCCCATGAAACACACTAAGTGACTTCATGTCGTGGTAAGTTATCAAATTGTGGAAAGAACATTGCAGAAATTAAAAATGTTACATAAGAGAGAGAAAGCAGCATGAGTCAGGGGTTTGGGAAATATGAATCAGAGTAAAGGAAAAGAGCCAAAAACATAGAGAATGAGGGCCTAACCAGGGACTTCGTGGACACCACAATGACATGGACATAGTTACCTCCATTAACTTTGAGAGAAAACTAAATATGCAGTTGCATAGACTGGGGGTCAGTAAGGTAAAGAGGCTAGCAGTGTGGACTGAGCAAAGATCAGACTGTTATTTAAAGCAATGATGGTGCCAAAGTCAGCAAGAGAAGGACCTTCAATACGATAAATCACTAAGAGGGAGAACATGGGCACATTTTTGAAAAATGAGGGAATCACCAAACATTCCCATTAGCTATTCTTAATGCATTAGGAGGATGAAATGTGAGTTGATTAATGTGTTGTGATATTTTAGGAAGCACACTATTATTTTGTTCTTTGGTAAAGTTTGCATTAGGCTATGTCTACATGAGCTGTTCATTGTGGTGTTCAATCCAAACTTTAATCCCACCTTTGAGGTCCTGAATTTTGCTCATGACTTGAACTACCATTTTTTTTCTTTTTTTAGATTCTTTATTGTTTAAAGCAAGCATGTCTTGGTTTAAAGTATTACGTATTAATCCTTTTCCCCCCCATTGGTATATCTACACAATGGAATACTGCACTGCTGTAAAAAAAAAAAAAAAAAGGAAGGAACTCTTGAACTACCATTTCATGAGCACCTTCAACCGGCATTTCACCAGACTCCTCACAGGCAGCCCCTCCAGCCATGCTGACTCCAGCTCTCAGCCATTCTCATGCAAACCACTTTTGTCTTGTTAGTGTTTTCTAATGTGACCTGCCTTCCGCCTAGAAATAGCCTTCTATTTCTGTCAATTCCATGTACCTCACCTTCTTCAAAATGTTGTTCAAAACTCATCTCTTCCAGCAAACCTTCCCTAGCCATCCTCATCTGATGCTGCCTTATTCCTCATAGCTTCTGCACTTCTCAATGCCCTTGCTCCACATCCTTTTCCATTTGCTGACATCTTGCTGGTTTTGTTGTTTTTCTCACAACTTGCCTGTTAACTTATCTTGTAAATGTTTAGTTGCATGAGATAAAATACTGGTCCTACTTTACGTAAACTCTAGACCTCAGTTTTCAGTAATCATGATTCATTCATCCATTTGTAAACAAATATTTATTGAAAACCCACCACATTTCATGCATTGCACTAGACACTAGAAATACAGAGAGACGGAAACACATAGACCCTATCCTCAAAAAGCCTGGGTCCAGGGAATGTGTTAACTGATGGCCTAAGAACTTAGTGAACTTAACTGTCAAGGATAAATTATAGCTTAAAAACAAAGCAAAAACTCTCTTCCCCAGAATACTTCTTAAATTATCAGGAAAATCATGGCTGACCTGAATACTTTTCCTTATGAATACAATATTGCTTTTGCCACTACAGATATCCTCACCGCAGAGGGCTTTCCTAATCACACCTGGGGAATATCATAACAGTATCTCAAAGTACAATTTTCAAAATAATAAAATTGTTTTATTTAAATAAGCCAATAAATTGGCAGTACAATTGAAGATAATTCAAAGAAAACCAGTATCTCTCTCTTTCTCCCCCCCCCTTCCCCCTCAGCATTAGATAACCTGCTAAGAGCAAAAGAGAGGATAAATAGCCTAAACTCAAGTCAGAGGAGCCATAAATGAAAATGTAGTTAGATCATATACTAACAGATGCAACTCAAGGTGTATGATAAAGCACACATTCTACTCTTTGGGAATAATGTCACAAAGGGATTTTCATACAGCATTTTATCAAATTTCAGAAGGTTTCTCCTCTGAAAGAATTAAATTAAACGTGAATCCATGTAGATGTGTATTAAAAATATTAGTAGTCAATTCTTGGTGAAATGAGTCCTATTGCCATTTGTTTGTTTGATAGAGAAAGGAAAAGAATGGAGTGGAGGCAGTGATATTATACTTGTTTTTATTAAATTACTTTAACGCACCCATTTTTAAAATATATATATATATATATATATTTCATTGATTTTTTTTACAGAGAGAAAGGAGAGGGATAGAGAACTAGAAACATCAATGAGAGAGAAACATCGACCAGCTGCCTCCTGCACACCCCCTACTGGGGATGTGCCCACAACCAATGTACATATCCTTGACCGGAATCGAACCTGGGACCTTCCAGTCCTCAGACAGATGCTCTATCCACTGAGCCAAACTGGTTTCGGCCACACCCAATTTTTAAAAAAATATATTTCATTGATTTTTTACAGAGTGGAAGAGAGAGGGTTAGAGAGTTAGAAACATCGATGGGAGAGAATCATCGACCAGCTGCCTCTTGCACACCCCCTTGACTGGAATGGAACCTGCCACCTTTCAGTCCGCAGGCTGACGCTCTATCCACTGAGCCGAACTGGTTTCGGCCGCACCCAACTTTTTATTAAATAACTAGAGGCCCACGTGCAAGACCCAGACCTGCCATGCCCACAGAGCCCAGACCCCCACCATGTTGGCAGGACTCAGACCCCTGCCACACTAGTGGGACCAGACCCCCCCGCCAGGCCACAAGACCCATCAATGCACCTCTTAGTTACCAGTCGTTTGGTCATTATGGCGTTATGGCCACTGGCCTTTTATAATATAGATCCTTCTCAGAGATAAATGGACCTGTTCTTAAAGAGAAATAGGTCCATGGAGCACAGTTCTTATGTTTAAAATCTACTAAATGATATATTTATTCCACTATAAATGTTACCCTATTTATCAAAGAGACAAAACTGAACAAGAAAGTAGGAAAGAAATTGTAGGACATCAGAAGTATAACAGGGTGGAGGCAGTTTTCAGAGAGAAGACTTGGTCACTGGTGAGGCCTCTTTTAGAAAATGCAGCAGCCAGCCAGTCCTTGATCTTCTGCCAGCATGTACTGAGGAAACCTGCCACAACTGAATATCACATTGCAGTATCTCTTAGGGCTGTTATCAGTGCAAATGCTGTCAAATGTTCTTGACATAAAACAATAGGAATTCTGTTGTCATCTCTGCATTAGCAAGTCATAAAGTTCTGGAGAAACCTCAGTAGAAATGTTTTCAGCACGTGCATATGAGAAAATAATAAAATACACAAAAAAAGAACAGATAATTTCAAAGCAAGATTGCTGCACTTTTGCATAGTATCCAAAAAGGATAGAGTTGTAATCAGTGATTTTAAAATAATAATAATAAATTTCAAAATAAAAATAAAAAGCAGTAACAAAAATAAATTCACCAAAACTTAAAAAACAGGTTCAAAGAACTATGTAAGTAGATGCTTTAGTAGATTATTATCCAATAACAGCCATATATCTCTCGAGTATTTTTCACCTCCCCTCCCTCATTCTTTTGGAATCTCTCATATCATCATTTCCACACCCAGCTAATTTAAGCTCATATCTGAGAACAACCCACCCTCTTATAACCAGAACTTCCTACATTATTACACTGGGTACTGTAAGTGCAGTAAATCTCCTTGGAAATATTAGAAAGATGAATGGTAACATTCTGAGCTTCTTAAAGGGAAGGGCAGGAATTGAAGAATAAATTCTAACGGATGGCTCATTTTTTTTATTATTGATTCTTAGCCCAAAGCACCACCCTGGGTCTACCACAGTGATGTTCTAAAACCCCCTAAGCTTGTTGCAGTTTTTATACTAAATTTGTCATCAGGGAATTACAAGGCTGTATATTTTAGTAATGATACTTAAGAGTCTTAAGTTGTTAAAGGATGCTAAAATCACATTTATATTATGTACACACACAGATTCACATCACATTTTGATCCCACAGAAGTTTACTGTAACATGTTCATTATATTATGACTGAGCATTTTTTTACTTTTCTAAAACTATAACCTACCTATTGCTTAAGTCACCTTTACTATATTGTTCCAGAACTGAAATACTTGGGGGAAATATGTATTTTACACTATACCAGCCAATCTCTCCTAAAGAAATCTGACCAAATTAAATCCTTTCCTTCTAAAGTTTGAATACACACACACAAACAGCAACAAGGAATGCATAATATTAAAGTTTGATTTATACCCTGTTATTTGACAATAGAGATTTGTCCATGGAAATTATTTCAAATGCAATATGTTGGGTAGAAAAACAGTATCATACAATTTATTTACATTTTAAAATACAAAACAATACTATATATTCTAATGGGTGCATAACTGTATAAAAAAGTTGAAAAACATCTTGAGGAAGGATTCATGCCTACCCCAGGACAGTGATAGTTGGTTGGGTAAAGGTATGAGAATGAAGTAAGGCTTTAGATATATCTGATATGTTTCATTTCCTTTTTTAAATATAATTTTATTGACTTCAGAGAGGAAGGAAGGAGAGATAGAAATATCAATGATGAGAGAGAATCACTGATTGGCTGCCTCCTACATGTCCCCTACTGGAGATCGAGCCCGCAACTCAGGCATGTGCCCTTGACCAGAATCGAACTGGGACCCTTCAGTCCACAGGCCAAAGCTCTATCCACTGAGCCAAACCAGCTAGAGCTGTTTCATTTCTTAACAAAATAAAGTGAGCTAAGGCAAGCAGAGCAAAACATTACCATTTCTTAAATCGGAATGGTACACATTGGCATCTATGAAATTATTTATTTTTTATTCTATTGAGTTTAGAGAGAAGTGAGAGAGAAAAACATTAACGTAAGAGAGAAATCAATTGCCTCCCAAAGGCTCCCCAGGAACTGAACCTGCAACCTTAGTATGCGCCCTGACCAGGAATCAAAATACGTCACCTTCTGGTGTACCGGACAACTCTCCAAGCAAGTGAGCCACCCGGCCAGGGCCCACATTATTTTCTGAACACTACAAATAATCTATCATTTTAACAGAGTAATATTTTCAGAATAAAGTAAAAACTCAGTTTATTTAGGAAAAGTATTATAAAAATGTGGAGAAAATGTTAACATCGTCACAACCTACTCAAGCCCTTACTATGTTGCGTGTCTTTAACAGATATAGATGAGTGCACTGCAGGGACACACAACTGTAGAACCGACCAAGTGTGCATCAATTTACGTGGCTCCTTCGCCTGTCAGTGCCCTCCAGGCTATCAGAAGCGAGGAGAGCAGTGTGTGGGTAAGTACAACAGTGCAGTAAGCAACATCCTATCGTGAGCAGCATCTTAATTGTTAAACCTCAGGCATTCAAAACAAAGCACTTGTATTTATTTGGAGAATGATGGCCAACAACTGCTTACTCTTTCATTGAATGCCAATCCATTTCCCACATTCACAAGAACAAACTAGCCTTACAAGTTTAGCATATTCTGGCTATCAAAGTGTTGGTTACGTGTTAGGCTAAGCAAAAGCAGAAGTTTGGAGTGTGAATGAGACCATAAAAGCAACTGAGAAAATAATTTTAAATGATCTATTTGGGGACCATCGCACTTAAACACTGATAATACAGGCTTCGTTCATGGTTAAAGGCAGATGGAGAGGTTCAAACCCCATCATCACCCTTAACTCACATTGAGGACTTGGGTGAGTTACTGACATTCTCTATCTCACTTTTTCACTGTTTACTACAGAGATAATACTAGCCCCTGTTTCAGAAGCTCATGTGTGGGCATGCTTAGAACAGTGCCTGGTCTTGGAGTGAATAGCTGTGTGCTATCATTATGCAATGAGTTAACATACTAAGCATTCTTTATGCTGCAGGTGCAGTGCTAGGAATGCAAAGCCAAGTGCAGCATGTACCTCTACTTGAGAGCGCTACTTGAGCTCCCTCCAGGCAGGGCCCGGGTCTGGTTTGTGTTATTACTGTCTTCTTAGTCCCAGAAGACTGCCCACCACAGAGATGCCCTAGGCATCTTTTTTGAATGACTGTAAGAACACAGTGTGGGGAGGCCAACTGGCAAATAAGAGATAAACTAAAGTGTTCTGGGCTTGTTTGTGAGGCATGAAACTCATTAATTGACCCCCCTCTGTCCATTGATTTACATACCATCTCTTACCAGAAAAGTGAAGAGCCCTTATTTTCTCTTCGAAACAAAGGATCGGGATGTGGGGACAGACAACCACTATCCATTTTCTCCAAAAAAATGTGAGCTGTTGATGTCAAGATGTCAACACTGAGCTCCTCATGGGCCCCAGTGGAGTTCTGCCTGCCATGGGCTGTTCCTAGACACTGGGGTTACTGCCCAGCCTCCGAGGAAGGCCCAAGGTTTGCAGTGACTGAAGCTGTGATTTAGGAGAAGATTGTGTGGAAAACTTCACAGACACAAAAGTTTTGCCCAGTGTTTTAGTCAGGAAAATAAACAATTAAAAGTATAAAAAGTACAGAAAAAAACTAACCCAAACTATTGTGGGAAGAACTAAAGAGAATGGAACATATGGTTATAGCTTTTTATGAGATGATAGGAGACATTCTTTTTTATTATTATTAAATTATTATATGTGTACATATCTTACCATTGCCCCCCCCCATTCCCATATATGCCCTCCCTCCCCAGAGTTTTGTGTCCATTGGTTATACTTATATGCATGCATACAAGTCTTTCACTTGATCTCTTAGGGAGGAGACATTCTTAAATTCAACCTAGTCATGTGGCATTTCTCCCACCCATAGAAACATTTCTACATTCCTCAACAGAGCATATAAAGTCTTCCTTAACCTGATTCCTGCCCAGCTCTGAACACCCCTCTCCCAACAAAACAAATAAACAAACAAACAAAAACAAAAAACACTCCAACTTTACCCTACTACTTATAATTCCCCACAATACAACACATCACATAGAGTCACATTTTGGTGCCTTTACTAAGCTCTTTCAGCACCAGGAAAATGCACTCCTGGCAAACTCCTATTTAACTCTCAAACCCCAGCTCAGGGTAATTTCCTCTGGGAAGATGTCCATGATCCATCCAAATATAATTAGTCACTCCCTCCTCTCTATTATTACTTAGCATTTTGATGGATCCATTTTGTAAATTTTCTATCTGTTGCAGATTAATTTTTCTACAAACTACAATAATAATGTGGTAGTATCAAATTGCTATTCCTAAACAACTATTCTAATTTTCTATACTTATTTGCTGCAGTCTGGTCCAAATGGTCCATGGACCATCAGTGGTCAGCAGGCCACACTTTGAGTAACATAGTGTTCCTTCAGTCCATTATGCAACTTTCTTTTTTTTTTCTTTTTTATTTAATATATTTTAATGATTTTTACAGAGAGGAAGGAAGAGGGATAGTTAGAAACATCAATGAGAGAGAAACATTGATCAGATGCCTCTTGCACACCCCCTACTGGAGATGTGCCCGAAACCAATGTACATGCCCTTGACTGGAATTGAACTTGGGACGCTCTATCCACTGCACCAAACCGGTTAGGGCTATGCAACTTTCTATTTATTATTTTATTCATACAGTAACCTGACTTCATGCTCACCTTCCATAGTAAACAGGGATAGAACATATGCATATTGATCATCATTATAAACCTGCAGCATTAAACACAATGCTAGAAAATAACAATGGTTTGACCAGTGTTTACTGGTTTTAAGACACACATCATTTATTCATCAAATATTTATTGAGGGCTGACTGTGTGCCAGGAACTGTTCTAGGTGCTGGTACATCATGGTGAACAAACAGATTGTACAGAATCACAGCCCTTGTGGAGCTATTAGAAAATACCATTTATACAAATTAGCTATTGAGACTAGCACCTGCGTATACTACTGGGTACTAGGAAGAACTATGATAAAATTGCTCTTAGTTGGTATGATGTTTCCAGTCATTCAACTAATGTTTATTGAGTACCTACTATTGCCAAGCCCAGGTATTAAGCATGTAGCAGTGAATAGACAAAAATATTTTATCTCCTCCTCAAGAGGAAGAGACGGGTCTTATCTGCCATGTATTATAGTGAGGGAGACAGACAAGAAGCAAACAAACACATAACACAATGTCAAGGCATGTCAATGGCTACAAAGAAATACAAAGCAGTATAGGGGAATAGATAATGCAGAAGAAGCTATTTTATATGGATGGTCATAGATGGACTTCCTGAGGTGACATTTGAGATACCTAATAAATGATGCGGGAAACCATGTGTATATCATTATCATTTGTCTTAATACTCAAGCTAAATCAAATAGATTTTGCAATTTATCAACAATAGCTCCATTTGTTTATACCTGATTTGGGTAAGGAAGTTTGCCTACATTATGTCATGTAATCCTTCCAACAGTTCTGCTACAATGTTGTGCTATTTCTTACAGAGGAGGAAATGGGAGCACCAAGAGATTAACACCAAGCTAGTAATTGCCAGAAGACTAAAACTCAGATTACTCTGAGGCCACTTTAGCACAATGCCTTCCACACTATTTGTTATTAAAGTACCAGAAGAGCTCAGCATAATGTTCTGGTTTTGCTTTTTTCTGACGATAAGATAGCATCACTACATAGTCTTAAATTGTGCATGCATAATTGTTATTTTAAATTACACATGCCATGTTGGAGTTGTCACAAGGTGTAGAGTCATGAATCAGTGAATCTTTATTATGCTTCTAAGATGCTAATCCTACTCTGCAAGTTCTCAATTGAGCACTTTATAGTTGGAAATATTTATATGAGAAGGACACGGGCTGGAATGCTTCATCAATGTGTCAGAAGGGCACTTTTGTTTAGCACCCTATTCCTTCCACCGTGTTCTTTCATTTGATTCTCACATAAACATCATAAGATACACATAGTAAGCATTACTATCCACATTTTATAAAAAAAAAAAAAACAAGATACTGAACTTTTAAATGACTTCACCAAAGCCACCGACTAAACAGCAGTCTATCCCTTCTTTCTCTTCATTTTATGTGCATCACTCGAGTCTTCAATAGTTCTTTTTCACTTTTGTCATTAGAAATAAGCAATAAGCTTTTAGATCCTCAAACTGATATTCATATATATATGAATATATATATATATGAAATAGTCTTAATTACTTTTCTCTCTTTTATATTTCAAACCACCCAGCCAGATTTATGAAGTCTTTGTTCTGAACATCTCATTTAACTGCAGATTGCAGACCAAAGTATATTTACCCTAATTAATAATAATAATTCTAATAATAATTACTACTCTTAAAATATCTTCTCTAGATAGTTTTTCTAGGTAATTTTTCCTGAGAACTTGAGAACAAACAGCTGTGGATAATCAATAATATAGTTTTCTTTCTGTGTGTGTGTCCGGTAACCTAGATATAGATGAATGCAGTATGCCTCCATATTGCCACCAAAGATGTGTGAACACGCCAGGATCATTTTATTGCCAGTGCAGTCCTGGGTTTCAGTTGGCAGCCAACAACTATACCTGTGTGGGTAAGCCTTTTGAGAATCCCCATCCTAACTAACTTCTGACTTAAAAAAAAAAAAAAAAACATGCCACATTGCAGTATTTCTATGTTCTTGAGTGAACTGGTTTCCGTCAACTTCCCTGAATAAAGCTGAAAAGACAGTAACCAATCTGCTTCTTAAAATACATCAAGATGTGAATGGAAAACTTTGTTAAACTTGGTTTTAGTTCAACACCGTGGGGGTATAAAAAGAAAATACAGATCCATTGATATGCACACACCAATAAGTCAACAATGTGTGATATAAAAGCTAAAGGTGCCAATGAGGTTACTGCAAGTTTGAGTACATAAAGTTTTCACTGAAAGTGCCTTTGATTTTTACATGCTTCTTCCCTTTCAGAATGCAATGTCACGGCACACAATTTTAAGATTGACATGAGATGGAAAGAATCTAGTGCCGGAAAAATGCCTTTTTCACAATATTTTCAGTGCCTTAGAGCATTGCAAAACTCTGTATGAGTCTCAAAGGCTTATGTTATAATTGTAATGGAATTTAACAGAACCCATTTAAAAAGTAATAAATAGCATAGATAAATCTTCACTACAGCATGCTGAGAGACCATATCAGTACGAGTGTCTTACTAGTATATCAATTATTTATAGACTTGGCATTTTGCATTTGAACAACAATAAAAGAAAATAGATACTGGAATGTATATTTATTAGAATCATTAAATTCTTTTGGAAAGATTCATCAAACCCCAAAATAACTGTCATTCCCAGAATAAAAAATTTCTGGTATTTCTAAAAGAAGTATACAACAGATGTTCGAAGTTGTTCCAACAAATATGAAACCTGAATGGATGTTCTCCAATGAGCTTCTGCAGGGCAAAGAATCCACCTAGGGAATTATTCACTTATCATCAAATGACATGGGTACCAAAGAGCAAGGATATGTTTAAAGACACAGATATATAAATTCATATAACTTTTCCTTTCAGACATAAATGAATGTGATGCCAGCAATCAATGTGCTCAGCAATGCTACAACATTCTTGGTTCATTCATCTGTCAGTGTAATCAAGGATATGAGCTAAGTAGTGACAGGCTCAACTGTGAAGGTAAAATATTTTCCAAATAATTTTTAATAAGACTCTTGATTGCTGTTCTTTTATTTGATTACTAGAGGCCCAGTGCACAGATTCATGTACCAGTGGGGTCCCGTGGTCTGGCTTGTGCCCTCTCACAATCCGGGACCCCTTGGGAGATGTTGGACTACCAGTTTTGCCCCCCTCCCACCCCCTGCACTGGGCCTCTAGTATGCATATAAGAGATTTGGTCAATCTCTTCCCACTCTCCTCCTTTCCCCCTTCCCTCATCAGTCTGTTCCATATTTTCATGCCTGTGCATCTACCCCCTGGTGGTCAGTGCACATCATAGCTGCCAGTCAAATGGTTTGTCAGTCACTTAGGCTTTTATATAGAGAGACGTACCTTTTTATGAAAACAGATTTTTATCCATGAAAATTCTATTCCAAAGTCCAGTTAATTCAATTGCCACATTGACTTTTTAGTATGTTATCAAGAAAAAGGAGACGAAAAGATGACTGAATTATTAAATGCAGGGGGGGGTCTAATAATTAGAAGGGTGTGCTAGTGTCTTGCTTCTCAAAGTGTGATCAGATAGCAAACAGCATCAGCACCTCCAGGGAATTTGTGAGAAATGCAGAATCTCAGGCCCCAACCCAGACCCACTGAGTCAAATTCTGCATCTAATTCTGGATGACAGGTGTACACATTGAAGTTAGAAAAATGCTGATTGCCTATCAGAAGCATTAGAACAGAAACTAAGAGACCTGTCCCCTAGTCTTATTCCTGCCAGTGTGCAACTTGGGCACATATCTTGCATCAGTTTCCACATAACGGAAGGGATGACCTTCAGAGTCCATTGCACATGCATGTTACAGTGTATAATTTAAAAGGCATAAGACATCCTGAGGAAATGCCATCCGCAGTTGATGTCCCTGACTTCTTTGTGGACCTTCCCTGTTTTACTGGGGTAAAGAGGGGCCTCACATCATGCTTCTGTGCTCAAAACCAAAAGGGCCTGAATCTGGACACCTGCCTCTGCCCTTCTAAGCAAACAATAAGGGCATCACCATTGAGAAATGCAAAGCATTCATTCCCTGAAGTCCAGACCCTGTCAGTATGTCATCTCTAGAAGCTAGCACTTGAAGTTCAAAGCTCAGATGAACTTGGGAGCAAAGCCACCCAATTTCTGAGAATGTAATTGCGAATCTGCATCATGCGTGGGTCTTCAGACATGAAAAGCAGCAATCATAAGCCAGTTCATTCATTCTGCTTAAATCATATGGTTAAGTCCAGGATTTGACAAACTATCAGCAAGTTTGAGTAAAAAACTAAAGGTAAGACAAACCCTTTGTTCTATGAAGTTCTAGAGCAGTGGTTGGCAACCCGCTTCTTGTGAGCCACATGCGGTTCTTTGGCCCCTTGAGTGTGGCTCGGTGTTAAAACCACTTCTTCAAAATAGACTCGCCCAGGCCAAAAACCAACTTTTGCACATGGACCACGAAGTTTCAATTGCACTGTACTTGAGCGCCCGCACGTGGCTGTTTGTGGAAGGGGCCAAAGAGCTGCATGTGGCTCGTGAGCAGCGGTTTGCTGACCACTGTTCTAGAGCAATGATTTTAAATTGTATGCCATAGCTCACTGGTGTGCCATAAGAAGTTTTAAAACATGCAATATTTGACTATTTAGTGAGGATCACTGGCCTCTTTTCCCTTAAATTATCAAATTAAAAAATGACAAAAGCCAACATAACAATAGCTGTCCAATATGAATGAATCTAAGTTATACCTATTTTTGTCAGATCAGTAAAAAAAATATATGTTTTTGGTGTGCTGGTTCGTTTAGTGATTCATTTATGTGTGCCATGAGATGAAAAATGTTGAAAGTCACTGTTCTAGAGAAAATGAGCTGATATTGTTATAATTTTCCCTTGAGCTTCTTACAAATATTGTATTTCTGTTTCAGAGTTTGCAGTGTTTCTACTCTATTACTTCTAAAAAAATTTATCAAAATAGTTTTTCAATTCTGTGTCCTTTCTCTTCTCTGATTCAACAGACATTGATGAATGCAGGACCTCAAGTTACCTGTGTCAGTATCAGTGTGTCAATGAACCTGGGAAATTCTCGTGTATGTGCCCCCAGGGATACCAAGTGGTGAGAAGTAGAACATGTCAGGGTAAGTTTGTTTTTGTATCTGCTATGTTCAGTTTAACAAGGAAGAGCAGGGAGAAATTATAAGATTCTCTACCATAGACTTTTCATTTTTTCCACCCTGCATATACAATTTGAACTATCCCCCATCCCTGTTCATTATGAGATATGAACATCTCATAAAGAGAGTAGTCACTTAAAAAAAAGAGGTTATCTATATTAATAAAAGGTTAATATGCTAATTAGACCAGGCTGACCAGACATCTACCAGACATCTAACTTCTTCCAGACAAAACCACGGTGGCAGGGGCCGAGGCAGAGGCTGTTAGGGGGCGATCAGACCAGCAGGGGAGCACAGTTGGGGGTGACCAGGTTGGCAGGGGAGGGCAGTTGGGGGACATCAGACCTGCAGGGGAGCAGTTAGGTGGTGATCAGACCGGCAGGGGAGTGGTTAGGAGCCAGAGGTTCTGGGTTGTGAGAGGGATATCCGTCTGTTTGTTTAGGCCCAATCCCTGCAGTCAGACATCCCCCAAGGGGTCCCAGATTGGAGAGGGTACAGGCCAGGCTGAGGGACAACCCTCCCCCCCCCCATGTAATAAATTTCATGCACTGGGCCTCTAGTTTACTATAAATACCTACTTTCCTTGAAATTTAGAGTAATTGTTTTTCTTTCTTAAAATATAAATAATTTTAACAAAATACTGATACCCCTTTTATGTAGCCTACATAATTTTTATGACATGTCTTCAAAGCACCCACCAGAAAAGATTTATTATAATATATCATCATGAATTTTAGTCCAGAACAAAAACCTAATATGTGTATTAGGCATACCTTACAATAGTCTAGGTTCTCTGAAATACCAAGATAATAAATTGAGAAGTAGTTTAACTACTGAAAAAATTAGCCTCATGTATATGTTAAAATGTGCTTGAATTCTTTGGGAAAAAACTATTGATTCAAAAATAGTTAATGTTCTTGGGCCCAGATTTAAAATAAACATTCAGGTGATCTTCACACATACACATAGGTGAAAGAAGCAGCTCTCTATATGGTATGATTGCAGTCAGAGTCTCTCCAGAAGATCTGAAAATATGCACCTCTTCTCCTACCATCAATGCTGCATGTAGCTTGACAGGGAAAACACTGCTCAGATGAAACAAAAACTGTAGATAATCCTGGAAAATCTAGTACAAACACATTCACATAAAGCAATGAGAGAATGAAAAAAAATGACTGAACTTGAAGACATAAATCTATTTGAGTCCTAGCTGTACTACAGTCTATTGATAAAATCTTGAACAAATTATCAAACTTCTCTGAGTCTCAGCAAATCTTCTCTAGGGAGTCCTTTTTAATCAAAATAGAGAGAGAGCACACAGTACTCAAATCTTGTTAAGAAATGAGAAGAACCCAGGGGGCCGTGTGCCCCGGGTGAGCCGTGTGTCCCAGGGGAAGCAGTGGGACCTGGGGGGAGGGGCGGTGTGAACCAAAGGAGGAGTGGACTCTATTCATGTGGTCCTGAGATAGTCACCATAAAACAAGCAGACTGCCAAATGAGGAGGGGATTCTATTCATGTGATTCTGAGATAGTCACCATAAAACAAGCAGATTGTCAAATGACAGTGGGGAGGGGAAGGAGACCTGGGGGGAGATAAGAGAACAACTGAAGGACTGGTATGCATGAATATAAGTACAACCAATGAACACAGAACTCTGGGGAGGGAGGGCATGAATGGGAGGTGGGGGTGGGGGGAATGGTAAGCTATGTACACATATATACTTAATAAATTAAAAAAAGGAAAAGAAAACAATAAAATAAAAAAAGAAATGAGAAGATTAAGGAAAGGAGACACAGGGGATTCTCAGTCTATATCACGATTTTACAGAAAAAATACTAACTCAGAAGAACATCTATTGATCTTGAATTTATTAGTATGCATAGATCATTCAACTACTTTCCAATCACCAAATATGAGCACAATTAGAATGCCATTCACTGCACAATGAATATCTTTATACCCCTTTCCAAGTTACTAAAGACTGTAATGTTAATTGTGGAAAAACATTGCATTCCAATGGTTTTACTTTCCGAACCCTAATTGAGACCTTTTAAAAATATATATTTTTTATTTATTTTTTACAGAGAGGAAGGGAGAGAGTTAGAAACATTGATGAGAGAGAAACATCGATCAGCTGCCTCCTGCACATCCCCCACTAGGGATGTGCTTGCAACCAAGGTACATGCCCTTGCCCGGAATCCAACTCGGGACCTTTGAATCTGCAGGCCGATGCTCTATCCATTGAGCCAAACCAGTTTCGACCCTAATTGAGACTTTTAACATGAATTATTACATGCTGGAAAATGTTAGCCACTGGAACATCTTAACTTTTCCCTGGAGTCCTTCAAGCAAATGTCTATGAGTTTCTTATCATAAATGGATTTGATAGTCAGCAAAAGACAGAAGCAAATTAATGTACAGCAGAATCTTACCTGTCTAGTATGTATATCTGAAAAACATTAATATCTGTTATGATTAAAGGGAAAAATGCACTGAAACTTTTTTTTTGCATTGAAACTTTAAATAAGGGCTTCATGAATGTTATATCTTTTTAAATTGTTTTATTTATTGATTATAGAGAGAGTAAAAGAAAGAGAAACACTGATTTGTTGTTCCACTTACTTATGCATTCATTGGTTGCTTCTTATATTTACCGTGACCAGAGATTGAACCTGCAACCTTGGCTTATTAGAACGACACTCTAATGAACTGAGCTACCCAGCCAGAGCTAGATGAATGATGTTGTGTCTTGAAGATATACAGCTTCAGAATGTTTGGCTAAGCCAAAACGTTTGTGTGTGTGTGTGTGTGTGTGTGTGTGTGTGTGTGTGTGTGTGTGTGTCTGTGTGTGTATGTGTGTGTCTGTGTGTGTCTGTGTGTGTATGTAAGAGAGATTCTTTTAAAGTACAAAGCAATTGGTTTCCCTCGCCAAAACCATTTCATCCACATACTAAAGTAAAACTGAAAGAGTTAGAATTCTTACATTTCTCCACAAGGCTTATTGAGGGTGAGATAACTTTCCTCATTTCTATGGTCTTGCAAAAATACAAATGGGTTGGTGGTGGGGAGTAAAAAAATACGAGAGTAAGAGAGGAAGACAGAAAAATAGACACAGAGAGAATACACATAAACATAGACACGCTTACAAAAATGTTAATACTATTAATAATTTCTGGAAAACCTTCCAGAATGATTAAGGTGTAAATTATGCTAGGCTCTAAATTCAATAATATTAATTAAATAAAATTAAAAAACAATAAATTATTACATAAAATTTATTTTAGCTGCTGTTAGACTCCATATAACAAACCAGTCTTAGTTTTCCCTGTAACTAAACAGCATCTTTATTTTTTAAGTGAAAAATAATGAAAAGACAAAATATTTGTGATTTCTTTTGAGGAATTGAAGTTATTTCTTTAGCCACAGTCAGCCCAAAAGAAGTAGCTGATTCTTGGAAACCTCAAAGCTTTTCCAGTCTTATTTTGGGTTCCAGATAGCTTTAGCCAGTTTGGAAACTATAAGAAAGTTGTTTTTGTTGTTGTTGTTGTTGTTGTTGTTGTTGTTGCTGTTTTCTCTCTCTCTCTCTCTCTCTCTCTCCCTAAAAGACAGGCATGAAATTACCTTGCAGTGGAAAGTTGCCTTTCACTAACTGTATGAGCTTGGATTAGCTACTTAACCCTTATTTGTCTTTCCTCCATGTCAAGTAGAGATAATACCTTTCTCAAATATCTCCATGCGATTTGTGTGATGAGCAACTTAGTTCAATTTAATATTTCTTAAAAATTCAGGTGCCCACAGTGCAGTAATTCTAGGGGATGAAGAGATATAAAGATGCATTTGATAGGCCTTGACCTTGGGGAGTTTACAAGCTAGTAGAAGAAAAATATGTATATTTCAATAATGCAAAGCAGAAAGTAATAAAGGTCCAAAAAGAAAAACATGAGGGATGAAAATTCAGAGAGGAGAAGGAGATCATATCACATCAATTAGCCCATGTCTGGCTTGCAACAAGGATTCAATAAATTACTTGTGGGATGAGTAAATTAACAAATGAAAATATCCAATTGTGGGTGAAGAATGATTCAGAAAAAGGCTTACATTGGATAAAATCTGAATCACTATTCAAATGCAAAGGGCAATAGGCATTAATAGGAATGTAAATATGAATATAATTGTTGTTGTCATTAATATAATAACTCTGTAGTAAACTGTTCTCCCAGATATTATCTGGGAGCCCCTAATTCCTAAATCTAAAACCAGTCTTTGTGCAGTGTAGCCTGTCCACAACCCTCCTTCCCAGGACTCTCTCCCCACCTGCCTTTTCCAGCATTGCCTCTCACTACTGACAGCCACTTCCTTAATTCCTCTTCCGTCTTATATAGCTATGCTCTACAAGGTGGAACACTTCATAGCTCCATTCTTGTGCTTTGCTTTCTCTGGAGAGTATAATCCACTCCCGGAGAACCAACTGTCCACCAGCATGCTATTGCTCACTGAAACCACATCTCTAGCCTCTACCTTTCTCCAAAGCTTCTGAGACAGTGAACTGCCCTCTCCGTAGTCTTAACTTGCTGCTTTCTCAGCCTGGAAGGCCTTTTCCATCCCAACCACGAAAATCCCACCCATCCTTCAAGGCTAAGTTGAGGTGCCTCCTCTTCCTTTAACCTTTCCTAGTTCCCCAGGCATAACTAATCAATTCTGCTTCTAATCTTCTAGTGCACTTTTCAATCTTTTATTTAATTAAATTTTATTTTATAACTAGAGGCCCAGTGCAGGAAATTCATGCACAGGTAGAGTCCCTAGAGACTGCTGGCTGCCGGCTGCCGGCTGGGGCTTCCCTTAATTCTGCACCGCCCCCTGGTGGTCAGCACATGTCATAGCAAGTGATGGAACTCCCTACAGGACACTTTGCATATTGGGCTTTTATATATAAAGAGAGATTATTATTGCCATATCTATGTTCCTAACTAATTATAATCTCCCTGAAAGCAAGAAGTGGTGTTTTTCCCTTTAATATAAGCAGGATCAATGACCAGCATTTGGCTTTGAATTCAACACATGAACAAATGGGTGCTTGATGAAGTATCATTAAATGAAACATATCAATTTTTCTACAGTGGCCCAGCTGCATCTATGCTGAATTAAATGCAATAAACTGAAATAAATGCAATCTCTTATCTAAAAACAAATTAAACACTATCCAAACCCCTTCCTTACAAACCTGAACCTACCACTTATACAATTTACTTAGATCACTAAACTCTTTGACCCTATGTTTCTACAGATATAAATGAGTGTGAGACCACAAATGAATGTAGAGAAGATGAAATGTGTTGGAATTATCATGGTGGCTTCCGTTGTTACCCACGAAATCCTTGTCAAGATCCATATGTTCTAGCATCAGAGAAGTAAGAAAAATAAAAACTTCAGAAAGTAAAAATTTTCTCGTTTTACTAAGCCAAAATGTTGAATATGTTTGTTTGCCTTTGCAGCCGATGTGTTTGCCCAGTATCAAATGCAGTTTGCCGAGAACTACCCCAGTCCATTGTCTACAAATATATGAGCATCCGATCTGATAGGTCTGTGCCATCAGACATCTTCCAGATACAGGCCACAACAATCTATGCCAACACTATCAATACTTTCCAGATTAAATCTGGAAATGAAAATGGAGAGTTCTACCTAAGAGTAAGTATCCTGAGGGCAGCCTTCGCTGTTGAGAAAGTTTCAGGTTTGTTGTTGTTGTTGTTGTGTTTGTTGTTGTTGTTGTTTGGTAGTATTCATATGGAAGGAAAGCTACCATTTAAAGTGTCTTTATGTGCAGGTATTGTCTAAGGCCTTCCTGTGTGCATTAATTCATTCAATCCTCTTGTTAACATTATTAGATATTAAATATGTATCTCCATTGTTTTACAGAAAAGTGAAACTCTGAAGAGATTAAAGTAGCTTCTTTAAACCCATTCAGATAACAAGTTGTAGACTCTAATGGAGTTGTGTGTGACCACCAAAACACACACACACACATACACACATACACATGCTCCAAAAAGATACCAAAAATTAGTGATAGTTATTTAATTGTACCTAGAAAAAATAATTCCTGGAGGGCTTTTCAAAAACCAGGAATGTCTTATAGTTACAGGAGTATTTACATTTTTTTAAAACTAAAACCTGGAATCTCAATTAAGTAATTCCAACCCCCTGCAACATATGTGTCAATAACTGTACCTCTCTCTTTTTTTAAAATATATATTTTTTTTCTTTCAGAGAGAAAGGAGAGGGAGAGAGAGAAACGTCAATGATGAAAGAGAATTGAACTCAGGACCCTTCAGTCCGCAGGCCAATGCTCTATCTACTGAGCCAAATCAGCTAGGGCAATAATTGTACCATTGTTGCAAACCTCCAGGAAGACAATTTGAGGTCACCTTTATGTTTTCCTTTTTTTTGTTGTTGTTGTTGCCTGTTTGAAATCTTTCTCTAAGTTTTGCCATTTCTTTTTTCAGTGTCTTCTGGGATATTTTTGCTTCCCCATGCCCCTGTCTCTCTTCCTTTGAACTTGCTCTGAGCACCTCCTCAATCCCTCCAACAGATTCCAAGTAGATCTCCCTGACTTCAGGCTTCCAACTCCTCCCCACTCACCCCTGCAAAATCTCAGTAAGGTCATTTTAGGTTAAAAGTCTGCCATACTTTAAATACGGTTCACCACTGCATGTGAAAATGATGGCATCCCACCAAGCAGTTTACAGGGTTACGGTAACTGTTTAACACTAAGGATGTTATTCATCCAATTACAATTTTCTCAAAACTCCTTTGGGCACTCTTCATTTTTAATCAAATTTTTAAGTCAATATTTCAGTCTGAGAATATGAAAAGTAAATTGGGAAATTCATCCTTGTGGTAAAGTTTACAGATTTTTAATGTTTACACATTTATGCTGTTCTTTG
Organism: Vespertilio murinus; assembly: GCA_963924515.1. Lineage (NCBI taxonomy): Eukaryota > Metazoa > Chordata > Mammalia > Chiroptera > Vespertilionidae > Vespertilio > Vespertilio murinus. The sequence goes on from OZ004713.1 coordinate 41,517,534, forward strand.
CTATATTAAGTTTCCTTCCAGTTCCAGAATTATGTGATTCTGTTTCTTTGCCAGTAAATTAGAAAAGATTAATTTCTCATGACCAACTTCTGAAGAGAAAAAACAAACCCAAAATACAATCTATTATTATTCTTTTTTCTCATAGCTAAGAACAAATTTCTGTAACATTTGATGTTTTAAATTTGAGATAGAATAATGTAAGTTTACTCTAAAATGAATTTCATACAGTCCAGATAATACCAACTTAATGATTCTAGCCCAAACAAATTACATTATTTGTAACTCATGGCAATAAAATAGGTTCATCTAAAGATCTTCTTTAAAAATAATTTCCCATTTTGTACTCTTCAGCTATAATTTAAGAAAATAAAATTTCCTAGCAGAATCAACAAACAGTGAAGTAAAGTTTCAGCATGTTTTTTCCTAGCAATAAACATGGTCCTTTAAAAGTTTTATGATTCATATCAGTGCATTTATCGACTTGATGTTTTCAAATATACTTAGTGTTTTTCCCAAGTAAAATCCTTTTTTCTCATGAATCACCTAAAACATATCAATTTTTATAATTCTAGTGTTAAATAGTATTAAATTATTTGAAACAAAAAAACTATTGAAAATAAAAAGACATTTTAAGACTATTTCTTATCACATAATTCAAAAAGTATTTGGATCAAAAACTCTCCACTGAAATTCCACTTGTGAGGAGTGCATTTAATGCATAATAATCAATTAGCAGACCTTAATTAAGCATCTACTTTTTGCTCAGCTGCATGCTAGATGCATATAATACATTGTCCCTTATTTCAAAGAGCTTTAAGCATTTGGTAAAAGTTAGTATCTAGGAAGAAAAAAAAAAGAGGAAAGTGTGAATTTAAATCTGTGGTCCAATACATCAAAGGATTAATGTGGGCTGGAATAGTCAAATAATGTTTCTTGACAGTCACAAGACTGGACCTGAATCTTGAAAGGGACTGTAGTAAACAAGGTTTTCTTTATATTCCTTTGGGGGAATATTGAGAAAACCTTCTTCCCTAGAAAAGGGGACATATTGTAAAGAAGTACTACATGAATTAGAGTAGAATACCATCTTCCTCTCATCCCACCCAATAGATATATCTTCCTTTTCTGAGCTTTGTTTTTTCTTCATTGCCCTATCAACATTTGTCTATGTTACCCACTAGACTGTGAGTATAATGAGAGCAAGACTTAAGCTGTCCACTCTTCTATGCACAGCACATAGAATTGTACCTGGCACAATTACAGGTGCCCAAAAATATTTTTAATGAGTTTAATTCAATCAATGCTTTCAAGATACACTGTTACCTACAAGGGGCAAGCACCATGTTAGGTCCAGAGACACAACAGTGAATAAAACTAAGCCAATTCCTGCTCCAGTAGAGCTTGTAGTCAAGATGTCAAACAAGTTTGCTGAGTGTTACAAATAAGCATTGCAAGTTGCTCATAAATGCATAACAAGTCAACCCCTATCCAAGACAGGAGTGGTCTGTGAGCCTCTCAGCAGATGTTGATTTAAACTGAAGACTAGAAATTAGAGACCAGCAAATGGAAGGAATGAAAAGAAAACCAGTTGGTCTGAAATTCTAAGTACTATAGGCAGAGTGGCTTGAGAGGATCCTGAAGAGATGAACAAGGCCTAAACCACACAATGCTTTACAGACCATAGAGAGGGTTTTAAGAAAAGGCATCACTATCAAGTTTTCATGTTTAAAAGGTTATGGCTATACTGTAGAACCTAGAATGTAGTAAAGCAAGAATAGAAATGGAGAAACCAGTAAGTAGTTCAAGAGATAGGAAACTAGGTTTGTAGTGGTGAGTCCAAAAAAATAAAATAAAAAATAAAAAGACTTATGAAGATGTAGGAAGAACTACATGACTTGTTAACCCATTTGCTATTGAGAGATGGAAGAGAAGGCAGTAGCAAGGATAACCTCCAAGTTTCTGTTGTAACAGTATATGGTGATGCCATTTACAAACATAGGGGAGGAGCCAGTGTAGAGAGAAAAGTGAGAAGTTCAGTTTGGACATATGGAGTCCTGGCCCTCATGAGGCATCCAAGTATAGATGAGTAGAGTGTTGGATATGTGGGATTAGAATTCAAAGTACAAACATTCAAGTCACTGACAAATACATGATAATTGAATATATGGCTACAGATTCAATAACTCGTGGAGAGTGTGTAAAGAATGAGTGAAATCACTCAGGAAAGAAGAGAACCTGGGATAAGGAGAGGCTAGATCAGGGGTGAGCAAACTTTTTGACTCCAGGGCTACAATGAGTTCTTAAATTGGACCAGAGGGCTGGAACAAAAGCAACCTGACCATGCTTGCACTCTCATCTTGGGCTGCTGGTGAAGGAGCGGAGGGGAGAGCAAGAGAACCCTCCGCTCTTTCAGCTCCGAGGGCCAGATAGAACAGCCAAACGGGCCAGATCCGGCCCTCAGGCCCTAGTTTGCCCAGGCCTAGGCTAGATTATGAAGAGTTTCCTTTCTGTAACTTGATTTGGGCACTATCATAATAATCCAGTATCTTAGCCATCCCATTCTCCATGATGTTTGGCTTCATGCCATTCTGTCACCAACCCCATGGTCACACGCTGGACTTAGTTTACCATTCAGAACAGTTTCATATCAGAATTGTAGTCTCCAGTGACACACTTAGTGACTGGTTCCTCTCTCATGCCCTCATTCCCACTCTATCTTTTCTTCATACCCAAAGTGATGCTAGTCCCCTGACCCCTCACCCTCCACTTTCTTCCAGTCTATCAACTACTTGGTGGACCCTTGAAGTACTCTGTCACCAACACCTCAACTTCCTAACCAGCAACCTGAATCAGTCCCATAATCCACATCTATTTTTATACCCAGCTTATCAGCACAGATCGGTAATACCATAAGTTTTTAACTTCAGACGGGTCCTCAACAACCCTAATTTCTTTTATTTCTTCTTTTCAGCTCTTGATTTCAAATGTCCCCTCACTCTTTAAATCATTATATCCATCATTTTCAGTATCCTCTCTCTTTCCCCGGTTCCTGACCAAGGTTAAGCTCAGTCTGCAATTATCCTATCTTCACATCTCTATTGTCTATTCCCACTACCTTGCTAAAATATCTCTGGAAAAAAGCCAACACCAACATTCATACTGCTAACTCCAGGGCTACATTTTTCAGTTCCAGTCACCCTCAGCCTCTCCTTCGCAATTAGACACTGCTGGCCACTCATTTGTTTTCCATTCAATCATCTATTTCTTCACAGCTTTCTTCAATGCTTCTCCTCTGCCCACTCCTTAAATGTTGGCCTCTGTCAGAGCCAGTTTTATCACAGATATATTATCTCCCTTGGTTTAATACACTCAGTGAAGTGACTGCTAAATCTTAATCCACTGTCTCTAACCCTGCCCTCCTCTTGGCGTTCATATTCACACATTTATTTACCTTCCCCTTCAGCTTCATCTCCCTCTACTCTTCAGCACCCATCAGATTCTTTATCAAAATGAAATTGCATCTTTTTCTGAATATATTCTTTTACAAAACTTCCATTTATTCTGGGTGACTCTCCTCAGTCATTCAAAAGTCTTCCCTTGGTTCTTAAGGGTCCCTCTTCATACATGCCTTGCAATTCTGCATATAAATTAGCATTTGCCACATTCTATTGAAATTACTATTTACATGTCTCTTCATCTACTGGAATGTAAATTTTGAGAAATGAAAGATGACAACTTTTTCACCAGTTCAAAAATCATCAAATTCCCACCCATTCGGTGTGGCTAAGTGGTTGAGCGTTGACCTAGCAACCAGGAGGTCACGGTTCAATTCCCAGTAGGAGCACATGCCCAGGTTGCAGGCTCAAGCCCCTATGTTGAGTGTGTAGGAGGCAGCCAATCAATGATTCTCTCTCATCATTGATGTTTCTATCTCTCCCTCTTCCTTCCTCTCTGACATCAATAAAAAATATTTTTTATTTATTATTGTATTATTTATTTATTGTCTAAAGTTTTACATATGTCTCTCTCCCCCCCTCCTTGTACCGCCTCCCCTCCACCCCTCCAGCCATTTCCACCCTGGGCAAGCCCCGAATGTTCCAGTATCTGTGTCCATTGGTTATGTAAATAGGCATGCATACAAGTCCTTTGATTGCTCTCTAATCCCTCACCTCCCTGCCATTTGTCTCTTGATCTATTCTTGTTCAGCAAATTATGTAGATCATTATGTCTCTCACATGAGTGAGATCATGTGATATTTATCTTTTTCGAAAATTACTGGATTCTCACCTGAACTCCAGTCTCTATAAAGACTGAAATACTAAATAAAAATGAAGAGCATATTAACATAGAGGGCAAATAGAAAACTTAGAAAAAGCAGGTTCCTTCCTTAGAATTGATGACTGTGTGGATAAAGAATAAGGCCCAAGAAGGGTTGGAACCAAGAAAAGACTAAGGAATGACTTTTATCCCACCCTTAAAATACTTCCCCTAATTCTTGTAGGAGGTATACTCCCAAAAGAATAAAAAAACTTCAACTAAAGAAAAATTATTTTCTCCCTTCCTCTTTTTTCTTTTATTTTAGCAAACAAGTCCTGTAAGTGCAATGCTTGTGCTGGTGAAGTCGCTATCAGGACCAAGAGAATATATCGTGGACCTGGAGATGCTGACAGTCAGCAGTATAGGAACCTACCGCACAAGCTCAGTGTTAAGATTGACAATAATTGTGGGGCCATTTTCATTTTAGTCTTTTAAAAGTGTTCACTTGAGGCATTTAAATCAGCCAAAGAATATTGTTACCTTAAAGCACTATTTTATTTATAGATATATCTAGTACATCTACATCTATATACTGTACACTCACCAATAATTCAAACAATTACACCATGGTATAAAGTGGGCATTTAATCTGTAAAGATTCAAAGTTTGTCTTTATTACTGTATGTAAATTAGACATTAATTCACTAAAGTGGTGTTCTGAAAGAGAGCTAAGCATACTTTATCTGGTGAAATTTGGATTATTTTTTGTAAAAATGGGACCAAACAAAGATCATCTTCTGTGGTGCTTAAGGAAACTTATTACAGCTCCACTAACAGTCTCATAAGGAGGCAGCCATCATAACATTGAATAGCATGAATGAGGTTTTTTATAACTGCTTTGTAAGAAAATGGAAAAAGTCAATAAAGATATATTTCTTTAGAAAATGAGGATCTACCACATTTGTGTTTATTTTCTTGATCAGTCTTAACATGGTTGTTTATTATATAGTAATAAATTATTATTGTAGGATATTTTTAATTTTGTCAGAAACTTTTGATTATGAATATTTAAAAAAAGAACAGTAAGCAAAAAATCCCAAATTAAATAAGGTTTTCCCTAGAAAATTATTATATTGAGAAATCTACAAGGAGAAGATAAGAAAACAAATTCTTTCTAAATCACATTGGAGTTGACCTAAAGACACAAATAACAGTATCTTAGTTTGAGCTGCTAGGACAAGTTATAGACTGGGTGGCAGGTAAACAACAGCATTTATTTCTCATAGTCTGGAGGCTGGCAGCTCAAGATTTGGGTGCCTGCCTGTTCAGGTTCTGGTGGAATGCCTCTTCTAGGTTGAAGACTCATAACCTATCATGGTAGAAAGAGAGAGGGAGAGCTCTCTGGGGTCTTTTTATAAGAACACTTATTCCATTAATGAAGCTTTCACCCTCATGACCTAATGACCTCCAAATACCGCTCCTCTTAATGTCATTACATCGGGAGTTAGGATTTTAACATAAGAATTTTGAGAGGACACAAACATTCATTCCATAACACTCAGTAAATTTAATAACATTCCTGAATTCAGGAATTCCTCAAGATGTGGAGCAAAATAAAGAAAATTTATTTTACTGATGAAGTTTTAATTTCTGAATAAAATGTAAACACTAAAATTTTACTAACATACCTAAAATTTTTAAACTTTATATTTGATGCTCACAGACAAAGAAAATGGTGATGTTCTTATTCTTGGCCTCCAGAATGACAGTAAACTAAAGCAAATTACCCTCCCACCTAGTTCTGTAAAAAAAAAAATGTTTATGTCTTATTTGTTTAAAATGTAACTGCTTCACTTTGATCTATCATAGTTTTAAATAAAAAAAATATTCTTTCAGAGGATCACCCAATCTTTGGAGGGTTTTTTTAATGTAACCAATATAATTTTTATGTCTGGGATAAATTAGTTATAGCTGTCAGAGCAAAAACAACCATTTAATTTTTAAAATTAATAATCTAGGAGATGAAGAAACAAAAAGACCATTAAAATCATGCCACAAAAAGATGTGCAGCCAATTTTCTCTTGCATCCAGTTTCCAAATACATATGAATAAACTTTGTCACGTTAACCTTGACATTGAAACAAACATTTCTTAAAAGTTGACTAAGTGCGCAGTAATTGTCAAAAAGAAATCACCAAGAGACCAAAGCAAAAAACAAACTTCTTGTGTGAGTAGAGCAGGGGATGGGCTTTTAAAGGTTGAAGGGGCATAGAAACAATGGTGAGAACAGGTCTAAACAAGGCTGAGACAAGGAGGCAAAGTTAACAACCAGCCACAACACAGCAGGACTATTGAGAGTGCTCCTGTCACCCTGTTCACATGATTACCTGCAGTCCAGATAAATTACATCTAAATTCTTCCATTTTTAATCAATATAGTGATTTTTCTACATATGGACACATTTCTCAAGTCAGAGTTAAGAATGGTAAAAGTTTTGTTTTTAAGCCTAAAGCCTTCTTCAAGATTTTTTACTCTTACACAAGAAGGCAGGATCTTATCTATGACTCCTGGATGCTGAGACTTCCATGCTTTCTGATGACAAAGTTATTTTCTGACAATGGTTAGGAAAGCTTTCTTGGTTGTCAGGACTTCTCAAACGCATAAAACTTTCCTTCCACTGCCAAATTTCCCTCCCAACTAATTTATTTGACCACTTGCAACCTCTATTCCCTCCAAGCATAAAATCTCTTACTACATACACTTTTTAAAAAATAAGACCAGGATTCCAAAACCATCTTATTTTTAAGACTTATTCAAGGATAGTTTGGTGAGCAAAAACACTGTGCCTAGAATCTTATGACTTAGATTAGGGCTCTTCATTGTCCATACTCCAAATTTCAATATCAACAAGCCATCCTTTCCTTCCGAGCTTCTTCCTGCACAGTGTCTACCCCAAGTCATGAATCAGCCTTGCTGGTTGCCATGACTAGTTGTCATCGCTGTTGTTACTTACATGCAGTGAGGTTGAAATAACACAGATACCAACCTGATTCTGATTTACTCTCTTAAACTTTAGCTAACTTGCTCTCTTTAAAAACTCCAGAGCACAGAAGTAATTATGTTACACAAAATACTCCTGAACTGTAGAAACTGAAACTCAATAACCAGTCATATATACCTTACTATACTTGAGAAGACAGCAATTTCCAAAAGAAAAAGAAAAGAAAAAAGCTTATCACTGTAGATCCAAGTGGAACTGTCGGCAAGGGGGAAATGTGGGAGTCACAGTGGTGAAGGTGGAGTGGGGCTAACTCCTGATTCAGAAGCTGGACCGAAGGGCTTACAGAGTCCTTCCTTCCAGTATTTGTGTAAGGTAAGGGGTTAATGTAAAGATTACTGACATTCCTTGACATTGGTTAATATTCATCAGGTGATTTTTGAAGGGACAACCAATGAATTCTTGCTTTAGAGGCCAGGAATAAGATAAGATATATTTTATTAACATCTCAGTTCTCAATGGGGCTTTTAGCTCTTTCACAATATGTTTAAGTGAAAATAGCAAAAATAGGTAGGGATTTTTTAAATGTGATTTAAAAATCAACTAGAAACCAATCCCCGTATCTAATAAATGTAGTCATCTCTCCTACTCTGCCTCTACAAAAAGATGTTTTAGTGAATCCAAATGACGGAAATACCACCTGAACACGGCCCAGTGGGATTATTATTTGGGGGAAGCTTCACAAATAAAAGTTTATTGTTGTATCTTGTTTCCATAACGCTAAGCAGTTTCTTATGTTTGAATATCCATGAAAGTTTTAAACTTTCTAAGTCTTGTTTTAAAATATAGACCAGCTGCTAGTCTGCTCATATGTTTTGCATAAGAAGCCCACAAGGGACAAAGCCCTTCATTGATATGTTGAATTATTTTTTTAACACACTTATATTTCTATCCTGAATCATCATCTCAAAAAGATGGCAAATTTCCATCTTCCCAGCTGGGGGGAGCACCTGCAAAATACAGACCCAAACTATGACACATCTGGTACGAAAAATCCAATCTGGCCAGCAGATTAAAATATCAGGATCATTGCACAGAAACAAGGCAAAAAGTTAACTACCTCTTATATGCCGTCAACACAGATGTCTAGTTAAGCTGTTTATATTGTAAGCACATGTATATGTAATGGAGCACAGAGCCCTTTAATAAGCCAGAGCTGGAATATAAATGCAAGAGAATGTTAAAGACCTGAGTGCAATAATTCATTCTTTTTTATCTTCCCATTGACATAGAAACTAAATTACTTTTTTTCAGAACCTCAACATTATTTTTAAACAGATGCATATAGGACAAAAAAAATATTTTGTTTCATCTGGAGTATCTCCAAATTATTTATTTTGTTTAAAATCTGTATTTTGTGTTTTTGTATTTTAATATTTAAATTATGTTCCTTTAAATGGCAAATTACTTACTTAAACCAAGTGTCTTGGTTTGTGTTGCCCCCAAAGCAAACCCTGTCACAAGAATTGAATGTGGGTAATTTGAGAGATTAATTTAGGAAGAAGATGAGAGGAAGTGAAGAAAATGAGTTAGGAAAAAGAGAGATGCCAATAAATGAGCGAGTTGATGAATTGGTCACTTCTAGCACTCAGTTTCTCTGGGAATCCTCTGGGAAATTGTGTGGAACTCACCTCAAAAGCATCCCACCAGAAGCTGCCTAGGCTGATCCATTTATCTGCCAACTTCCATCCTTGTGGTGATGATTGCCCCCAGGGACACTAATGCTACACCCACTTTGTAACTACCTGCAGGGGGCAAGCTCTCTGGCACTAAAGAAAGTCCTCAGGCACAGGGGGAAAGAGACAGAGGCTTGAAGTGGAATGCTGTCAGTGACCTAGAAGTTTCTCCTGCAGCCCCCAATAAACTCAAGAGGCTGATGGGATGTGTGGCAGGCATCAACATCTGCTGACTGAGGTCAGTGCACTTTTTGATGAGTCTGACACCTGAAGCTGGAATAACTGGCCTGATGGCTTCATACCACATGAGTCTCTTCCTTCACCTTTCCCCAGTTGGTTCTCCACCTTTTTCTCTCTTATCCTCTATCTTGCCCTTTTTCTAGTCTAGTTTCTCCTCTGAGTATTACTCACTTAGCAAATCAGGTACCAACCATGTCCAAGGCACATGATTCTGAATTAAATACAAAGACACATTAGATAATATGTAAAGTAGCATCTTACAGTTAATTCTAGCAGCCTATCTAATTCTAGAACACATCACAAATCCAACTAGAGAATCTTATATAAAATTGGTTGCCCTTCAAAGGTGAATTTTCAGAGAAGCTAATGAAACTCAAGCTTCGAGGCCCTCCCCTTGTACCAGATGCTTCCAAGGCCCTGAACAGACCCTCACAATGTGTCACATGGTCATATTATTTTCGTAAATTTTGCATAATTGTTTAAAATTAGTCTTTCCTCTTAGGTACCTCCTTGTCCCTAACCCTTTGTCATATCATACTTACCCTGAATAGCACTGAAGCAGTCACAGTACTTTTGGAAATCCAGCACAGGGAAGTTGATTAAGAAGGTATACTTAGTTTGTGTTTAGTGGGATATATCTATGCAATTCACAGTCACTTCTACTTAAGGTTAATTTTAGTTCCTGTATGGTATAGGAACAGCTTCTACAAATATATCTACCACCCTTAGCGTTGCCTTACCTGACAGCATGAACAAAGGTTCAAGGCCAGGGGTCTGATCACAATATATTACGTCCCACAGAATCCATAACTAAAGTATATAGTAAAAGAAAAAGAAATTTTTATAGACTAGAAGGGAATGAAAAAGGGAGGGGTACAGAATGGGTGCATGTTCGAAGGCTATGCCAGCAGCCCAGGGAAAGATGATATGTCAATTTGGACAAAAGTGTTGGTGGAAAGTATGAACAGAAAGGAAGAGATTCAATATATATATGGAAGACAAAATAAAGAACTTAAGGATGGATTGGATGTAGAGAGTGAGGGAGGACATGTCAGGAATGACCCTGGTTTTTGTCTCCCATAACCCAATATGCCACTGTTTCTAAGCACAGATTCAGGAATCCAGCTTCTAGCATTTAGGGCCTCTACCATCTTCAACAGATGGCTTTCAAGGTCACTGTGCTCAACTGCATTAAGAAGTGGATCAATGGCAGATAGAACATAAGAACTTTTTATGGGGCAGGCCTTGGAGTGGTTTACATCACTCTGCTCATCTTCCATTGGCCACGTTTGTGAGGGAGGTTCAGGAACATATTCTAGCTGTGAGTCCAGGAAGAAGAGCAAACAGGTTTGGTCACTATCCAGCAGTCTCTGTCTCCATGTGGAAGCTAGAAAATATATTCTTTATTCTGGGAATGGAAGTACTCCACTACAGCAGATAATAGTTTTCTAATTCCTAGATTTACATTTAGTTTCACTTATATTTTTCTATATCCCTTCTCTTTAATGTATTTATTATATTCAAGGGTAAATAGAATCCTTACTGTTTCACTTCCATGCATTCACTTTTAATAATAAAAGGGTATTAGAACTATTAGAACTGGATTTTAAATTTATAAGGAAAATGTTTATAGACAACTATGATTACTTTAGTGTTATTTCTAATAACCAAACCAATAAAACAGTTGAAATGTACAATAACTTTAACTATGGCACATCTATATAATAGAATATCATGAAGTGATTAAAATTTTTATAAAGAGAATTTTTATGGATTAGGGACTATTTATGTGTTAAGCAGAAAATGCAGGAGGTACTATATCAATTACATAAATATATGCATAAAAACAAAAAAGTACTCCAAATGTTAAATTTAGTTATTTCTAGGAAAGGATTAAAAGAATAGTGTATTCTCTTATTTCTATATTTTCCTATGTTTTATAATTTACTTTTTCTACAATGAGTTTCATATCAGATTAAGAAGTTCTTTCTTCGCCAAAACCAGTTTGGATAGAGCATCTGTCTACGGACTGAAAGGTCCCAGGTTTGATTCCGGTCAAGGGCATGTACCTTGGTTGCGGCACATCCCCATTGGGGGGTGTGCAGGAGGCAGCTGATCGATGATTCTCTCTCATCGATGTTTCTAGCTCTCTGTTCCTCTCTGTAAAAAATCAATAAAATATATTTTTTTAAAAGAAGTTCTTTCTTCAAAAAATTCAAAACAAATTCAAGGAATCCATAGGAGATTTGAAAACATGATAGGTAATCATAGGTAGGCCATATTAAAGCTTCCTAAGCAAAATGGGCATTAAACTAAAATTGGAGGCTGCATCCAAAATCTGGGAGTGAGTCACCAAATCTTCCGAGTGAATGCTTGTTCAGTAGTGTTTTGGTATAAATCCATTAACTAAGAATTTTAACACCTTGGTGTCCTATATGCAGCCTAAAGGATGGGTCTATCATTGCTGACCTAGTAGGGCAAAGCCAAAGCACAGAACTGAATCCAGAGGGTCAACGTGAATAGAAGAGGTGTCATAACAAAGCCTAACCTGCTGGTGATAGAGAATCATGGAGAGAGGCCAGATTTTGGCTGCTACAGCAGCAGAGGCAAGAGGTGCCAGACATCAAACAATAGATACAAAAGGCAAAAGCTGCAAGATAATGTTGGATTCGAATGTGTTAAGTGAGGTTCTGGAGCAAGAATTCAGGTGTTGGGCAGTTCACATTAATCCCCTGAATTGGAATTTAGACTATTGCTTCCATTGAAAATCTAAGGTATGCTTTCAAGAATTTTAAAAGTATAGGTTATGGTAGCCATTTCCAAGAAAGGCATTTTTAATGCCTAGATATTTAAATAATAATAATAATGAATAAATAAATAAATAAATAAATAAATAATGAGAGCTAACATTTATTAAGCCCCTATTCTGTGCTCTGTGGCCTCATACTATGCTGAACACTTGATGAGCTTTACAGAGATTATTTCACTTTATGCGATAGGCATTTTCATTTCATCCAAAAGGTGAAGAGACTGAGACTCTGAGAAATATACTCCCTTAGTCACACAAATTGGACGTGGTGGAGCCAGGTTTGTAACCCAGATCAGTTTGACTCCAAAGTCCATATCCTAATCACCCAATTTCTCATCAGTAACTAATTCTATGTCTATTGATTTTTATCTGCGCTTTTTAAAAATATGTTATTAAACAAAAAAAATCTACCAGGGGTAAGGCTATTTATTGGTTACCATGGGTAAATAAATCACATTAAGATCTTTGATGCCTAATAAAAAACTCTATATAAAAGCCTAAATGACAATTATGACCAGTTGACTGATCACTATGATGTGCACTGACCATCTGGGGGCAGACACTCAATGCAGGAGTTGCCCCCTGGTGGTCAGTGTGCTCCCTCAGCCAACCTCCCATGGCCAGCCAACCTCCCACAGTCCCTCACCCTTCCTGGCCAGCCCCATCACCAGCCAGGTCGAGGGACCTCACCTGTGCATGAATTTGTGCACCGAGCTTCTAGTATTACTAATAAAAGATTATTGTGCATTTGAAAGTTGCTAAGAGAGTAGATCTTCAAAGTTCTCATCACAAGGAAAAAAAATACTATGTATAGTGATGGACCTATTGTGGCAATCATTTTGCAATATGTACAAGCATGAATTATTATGCTGCATACCTGAAACTAATATAATGTTATATGTCAATTATATTTCAACATAGAAAACTATTTATGAGAATTAATTTGGGAAAGATTAAGTCTTCTCAGCACCCTTAACATTACACCATGGAGTCTGGATCTGACTCTTCTTCCTCTCTAGCCAAAGTAATGATGTCAAAAATAAAAAGTTTATAGTAGGAATGTTTAAGGCAGTAGCAAAAATTAGACTAAATTCAGGAATGAATTTACTAGAGTAAGTAATGTAAGTAGAGTAAGTAGAGTAAGTAATGCATTAAGCAATTAAGATTTCTAATTAACGCTGAAAACACAATTTACAACCCTTGTGATCTTCTTTGGATCACTGAAACATACCCACTTTGGACCAAACATCTAAAGGACACTTTAAGTTATAGTGCTGTAAACATGTCTGTGGACTAAAAAATAAAATCAATTGTGCAAAGTTGAACAATGGCTAAAAAGAGTAAATACTCCTTTGTTTGCTTTTTAGAGATTATGTGAAACTGTTGAATACCAGTTGCAACTTAATCACATGCTCAGGTGCTTCTTTTTTTAATGGTTCAAGAATTGACATGTTTTCTTCTGTTCAGCTTCAGCACATATCATTCACCTCCTCCGTTTTTTGTTTTTGTTTTTAAAGTTACTTTGCAGGAGTTCTAATCCTCTCTCCTATGATCTCTCTTAGCATTCAATTAACTGTGTGGAAATCTAGCAGGCAATTCCAAAGGTAACCATGGAGCTTCAGCACATATCATTCACCTCCTCCGTCTTTTGTTTTTGTTTTTAAAGTTTGCAGGAGTTCTAATCCTTTTCCAAGAGATGTTTCAAACTCTCTGTGATGTAATTATTATGTTAAAAAATAGAGAGTAACCGATGCTGTGAATGTTAAAAATTGGCAGTGGGTTAGTCTCAAAGCAACCCATGATCACTTTAGAGGAGGGTGAAATGAAACATCTGCTCAAAGACACCACAGTAATTTGTGTATGTTTTTTGTTTGTTTGTTTGTTTGTTTGTTTTTAAAAAGTATGAGCACCAATCTGAAGATTCCATTTTCAAGTTGTTGCATTGATAGCAAGATACCTTTTCTATCCTATGAGTGTTGTATTTAGAATAGGGTGGGCAAGCTTTGATGTTAAATAAATCTAAATGGAGTACAAATAAAAACCAAGACATGGAAGATAATGCAATACAAAGCTATGTAGCTCTGTCAAATGCTTCTGTAGGAAACAGGGATCCCAGCAAGTAAATGCATATCCTGTTATCTTCCCAATAGCTTCAATAATGAACTATTAGTATTTAATATTTGGTATAAATCCATTATTTATAAGTGGAAGCTTGCTTGGGCCCCAGCTCTTGACAGTTTTATAGCCCATGGTCAAAGCTTTCAACAGCATTGGGGCAGGTGTGATTAGGCAGCTAGATTGCACATACTGACTTTCCACTTGCAGATACGCAATATTTACTTTTCAGGGTGAGCCTGTAAACCAGCTGACCAATTAGGCTGCAGATTCCTAATGCCTCATGAAACCTAAGCAAAAACTGTGAACATAAAAGCTTCAGAAACACATGCAGGCTGAAACTTTCCTTTAATGTTGTCATATAATCTCTATGAAAAAGAATTCCAATAACCAGTGGTCTTCTACATCAGAGCCATAGACACATAGGCAGTAGATAGAATCAAACTTCAAAAACAGAGATCAGAAATTTCTTGAATTCCTCTAACCTTCCTGTCATTCACCCTGTCATTCAAATCCCTCCACAATCAATTTCCCAACTTTTAAAACCAAAATCCTTCCGTGAATCCTCTCTCTTAGCCAAATTGTTCTTCTCATGGTCCCCTGAACATATAGTCTGTATTCCTACTTCTCTGACTTTGTTCAAAGCATTGCCCCTTAGAATGTCATCATTCCTCCCTCCCTCTCTCTCCTTCCCAAACATAGATCCCTCACCTTCATCTAAACATAGATCCTACTCAAAAGCCCCTTATTAAATAAAGACTTCTTGGCACAGTGATTTCTCTCTCCTATGATCTCTCTTAGCATTAACTGTTTTGTATATCCACTTAATATTTATACTGCTGCAGGACCAACCTCATATCAATATATAACTTTATTTATGTGTATCTTCCCTCCTGGAAAACTTTCCAGCCATCTGTAGGTCACTTCTACTTGAGTGGCTGCCATCCTCCAAATTTAACATCTACCAACAAACCTATATTTTTTAAAAATTCTATTATCAACACTGCTATTCTTAGATTTTAGCCAGGCTCAAAACCCTGAGATAACCTTTGAGTCTCCTTCCCCTTTCATATTCCCCATATTTGATCAGTGGCCAGGGCTTGTTAATTCTAGCATTGTTATATCTTTTGCAACCAAACACCTGTCCTTTCCATTTTCACTACCAATACCCTTGCTCGGGTCTATATTTCCTTACCTGAGAGTATCTCAAAAGTTTCCCACAGTCCTCTCTATCGCCAATTTCTCTACCTCCAATTCAAACTAAACACATCAGCCAGATTAATCTTCCTAAATACATCTCTGAATCACAATACTTCTCTATGTAAACACCTCCAATGATACCATAAATTCCTCAGTCTGACATGAAGTAAGCCTACTGTCGTAGATGCTCTGGTGTGCCATCCAGATCCCCCTTGGGTATTCATTCCCCAAATGCCACAGTTAGCTTCCAACAGGTCATAGTTAAATTCCTCCTCAGAAATTGCTCTGGCTAAAAGGAGCCATTTTGGCCCAAATCTTGCTCCCTCTCCAGAGGCAGCCCTCATCCAATAACTGATTGCTATGGGTATAGTATAATGTCTCAGTCCCATTGTGTCAATTCAGGACAACTTTGTAGGGTTATGCTAGCTTCTGTATGTCATGTGGGATTAGCTGAGAGCCCCATTGCAGTTCCACTTCAGTCCAACTTCTCTGTGTGCCACATCCTGCCTTCCTAAATCCCTTACAAGAGAGGACCCCAAGAGCACTCACCAATTAACTTTCTGCACTAGAATCTTTATCTCAGAATTTTTGTTCAGGGAACCCAACCTGACACCTAACCAACTTTCTTTCATATATTTCATTTCTATCCCTCATATAGTCTAAATTCCAGTTAAACTAGTTTATCTACCATTCCTTAGAGATAACTCATGCATTATCACTAACTCATACATTTAAAAAAAATCTACTGATTATCTAAAATGTTCCTGACTATATAAGAAGTATTGACTGACCTAAAGGGATATAGACAATTAAACAGGCTATTAGAATACAGTATGAACAGTGATTTCCCTGCTTAGACCACAGAAAGAGTGAGGGAAAAGAGTGTACTATATAGGGAACAAAATGCACCAAATCCTAAAAATATGAAAACTCACCTGGTGAATCAGTGAACTGCAAATGCACTTTAGAATGCTGAAGTTCAGGGAGTTTGAGAAGTGGTGGCAAGAGATAAGATGAGAAAGGTCAACAGGGCCAAAACAAGAAAGGCAAGTAAACTTAATTATGGATCTGGATACTATTCTTAGGGCAAAGGCAAATTATTAGAGCACTTTAAAGAAAGAAACAACACAATGCTCATATTTGTGTTTTAGATTCATTTGACTACAGTGTAAAGAAAGAATTAACTGGAGGAAAGAATTAAGGGTAGATGGCTATTGCTATCATCCAAGCAAAAGATGATGGCGTAATGGCCCAAGAAGGTGGTAATGAAAATTGAGAGACCTGGACATATTCAGGAGATATTAATAAATTATGATATAAAGGGCATTATGGTTTATTATATGGAGGGAGAGAAAGAAGGAGGAACCAAAGATTATGCCACATTTCTGACTTGATTAACCAGAAGTACATTATTCATTGAGCTAAGAAAACCAAGGCCCCACTGGAGTGGCTCAGTGTTTGAGGGTAAACCCATGCACCAAAAGGTCACCAGTTCAATTCCTGGTCAGGGCACATGCCTGGGTTTCGGACTCCATCTGCAGCCAGGGTGTGCAGGAGGCAGCCCATCGATGTTGGATTGATGTTAATATTTTCCCTCATCAATGTTTCTTTCTCTCTCTCTCCTGATCCCTTACCCTCTCTCTAAAAATCAATAAAAACATGTAAAAATATTTAAGAAACACTGATGAAGCTGCAGAACTGGGAAGAAAGATAATGAGTTCAATTTCAGACATGCTAGACTTACGGAACCTAAGTTAGAGTTGGGTATGTGAGAGTGAAAAGCAGATAGTTAGATATATAGGTCTGACCTTAAAGACAGCAGCCTGGCTAGAGGCACAGGTCAGGCATCATCAGTGTGTACCTGGTTATAGAAACCTGGGGATAAGATTAGAAAAAATGTTGTCACAATAATAATAATAATAATAATAATAATAATAATAATAAAATAGGAGGAATACACTGCTCACACCAATACAATAAAAACCAAAAAGAGTGTCCACTGATCACAAGCACTGCTATGCCTTTGTGCAACTATTTCATAACCAGAAACCATAGCCACTTTTCCATCTTCAAGGATTCACTCAATTGTCTCACATCTGCATAGTGATTTACTAAACACCATCACATGTTATCTCACTTACTGACTATAGGTTTTGAGAGTTAAAAACATCTCTTTTGTACTTTGGCATCCTCCCAAGCTCATTAAAATGTGGATGCTGTAGGTTAAGAAAAGGAGCCAAATTTGCAGAAAATGATTCATTAGAGAAGAAATTCTGCAGATAGGATAGGCCAGAACTATTATTTGTGCCTGTCAACAAGATGCCACACTAAGTCAAGCCCGTGTCTATATGGGAAGAGTCGTGAAAATATGCCCTTGATTGTTTAGGAAGGAACACTGAGACAGTTCATCTTCAACCTTACATACAAACTTGGTGAATGAAATAACAGTGACGAAGCCATCCTGCCATTACACTGTGACATTAACCTCAATGACCAATTTAGTGCTAGATCTACAGCAAAATGCCCACATGTTCTGGACTCTGACTGATCTCACTCACCCCAAAAGGAAGGTCATGAGCAGCCACTGATGAACAGGCATTCACCTTCTGACTGTTCTTTCCTCTAGAGTGTGAACATCTTTTTTAAAAAGCCTATTTGAATAGGTGGAACTGCCAACTTCACTTTCCCTTCATATTTAATGAGCCTATTTTGTTTTATGGGTGCTTCAAAAGAACTGACAGAGAAGAGGTGGCTATAAATGGAAAACATGAAGCAACTTGCCGAGGCCTCATGGTGAGGTTGATGGCTTGCCTTGTCATGCCTTTGCAGACCGACATTTCCATAATTCCCTTTTCAAACACAGATCAGAACCCAAAAGAGAAGAGGAAAATTCTTGCTCCCCAAAGTGTCAACATGAAAGAATATTTCCAGGCAGTTTGAGGGAGATGCAGCCACCAACACAGTAACAGTTAAAGCAGTAGAAATGTGGTAAATGTTTATGGAGACATTCAGCCCAGACTTCCAAAATTCACTGCACAACTGCGGAGCCAGAAGTTATTCTGCCCTACCCCTATCCCTGCCTAAGCAGCATTCCTCTTAAGTTCTCAAGAGGTGCTGGCATTTCTAACATTTGCAAATATTTACTCAACACTCAGAAGAGTACCTTAAAAATGGTGGGTCCTTGATAGTGGTGACACTCAATACTGGTAACAAATAGCTCTGTAAAAGGTAGCTTTTTATAAACAGTAAGAGGACAGAATAGTGAAGTTGAAAGTTAAAGGTAAAAATTTGCAGCAGCTTCTATCTGGAATATGTTGCCTTAAAAAATTTCAACTCAGTAAGACATTATAACATTAAACACTGCCAGTAACCCTTCTTTTCATCAAGTCATTTTGTCATTCAGCACTGCCTCTGTAGTAATATTGCATAGAGTATTGCATACTTCACTCCTGGATGCCCTTACCCCTTATACTGTGGTTTCCACTAACAACTCTGAGTGGGTTAAAAACAGATCATCCACCTTACACTGATCCATCAGACAGGTGTCCAAGAATGCACAGCCTCATTAAATTGAGACCAGCTGAATATAAGGAGAGCATTTCAGACAGGAGGAAGAATATAATAAATCTGAAGCTTAGAAAGAAAATTAGGGATTTATTCCAATGCCAACATTTTACATGATTTAAAAAAACTTTTTAAACAAGTTGAGACATGAGGGAAAGTACTTTACCAAGGTCATCTATAATAATAAAAGTGTAATATGCTAACTAGACCAGACATCCTTCCTTCCAGACAAAGCTGCAGTGGGCAGGAGCCATGGCAGAGGTGGCAGAGCCCCTCTCCCACCCCCCGCAGTGGCGGTCGGGGGGGGGGGGGGGGGGGGGGGGGGGCAAGGCCCTTGCATGAATTTCATGCATCGGGCCTCTGGTATAGTTATAAGTACTGCTAATGTAAGAAACATTCAAACCTGTGAAGAATTTTTGTAACTTTATTTGAGCCAAACTGTCAACAAATGCCAGGAAACAGATCTGAATGGATTGAGATAATGCTCCGGAGAATGGCAGTTTTGCACCTTGTTTTAAACATTACAATCAAAGGAGGAGACATAAGTGAGTTACATGAAATCCACTGGTGATAGATTAGGGAGGCAGGAAAAAGCAGAGGTGGGGGTAGGGGACTTCTAGGGTTGGATAAAAAGTGAAATAAAGACAAATGCTTATGTTACTTAGGTGGGTACAGGATCATTAATGGTCAACAATTAACAATAACAGTGAGGGATTTTGTGGTCTCTGTAGAGTAGTACTTGTGCTTTGAAAGGTCTAGAAAAAGGAAAATTACTTTGATGTTCTAATATGTTATGTTATGTTATGTTATGTTATGTTATGTTATGTTATGATGTTATGTTATGTTATGTTAGAAGCAAAAAGACAATAGAAAGATCAGCTAAGGTAAAGATTGACCTTTGTCAGGGAAGATACTGGCCTAGGACATGACTACCTACCATAAACTGCTTTTTATGATAGAGAAAAGTGTAGCTAGAAGTGTCAAAGCATCCCTGATGTCAATATGAAGTCAAATTACAAGATCAAAACAGGAAACTTAAAATATGAGACCAAATTATGATGTTTTATTTACACATAGGATCAATTCATTTACCCTGAAAGAGAGAAAGAAAAAATTTTATTATTGCATTCTAAAATATATGATAAAAATTAAAATGATAAAAAATTAAACAAGGCACAAACAAATGGAAATATATCCCATATTCATCAATTGGAAGATAATATTGTTAAAATTTACTTACTAGTTAAAAGTGATCAACAGATTCAGTGCAATCCCTATAAGAATCCCAAAGACATCTCTTTAGAAAAACAATTCTACAACTCATATAAAATCATAAAATACCACAAATAGACCAACAAATCCTGATAAAAAGAAGAACAAAGATGAAGGCTTCACATTTTCTGATTTCAAAATATATTACGAAGCTACAGTAATCATGATGCTAGTCTAAAGGCAGGCGTAGACCAGTTGAACAGAATAGAGCCTCAAAATAAATCCACACATATACAATCAATTGATCTTTGACAAAGTTGCCAATAATACACATGTGGAAAAAATAGTCTTCATCAAATGGTGCAAGGAAAACTGAACATCTACATGCAAAAAAAATGAAATCAGGCCTTTATCTCTTAAACTATAAAGAAAAGTAAGTTCAAACATAAAACTTGAAACTGTAAAACTCCTGAAGGAATCTTCTAGGAGTGGTCTTGGCAATGAGGACATATGCTAAGTGAACTAAACTAGACACAGAAAGTCAAACATGATCTACTATAAGGTATCTAAAATAGTCAAATTCATCAAATCAAACACTGAATGGTGGTTACCAGAGCTGCTGGAAAATAAAGTCTTGATCAGCAATCATAAAGTTTCAGTGAAGTAAAGTGAATAAGCTTAAAAATTCTGGTTTATAATATTGTGCCTATAGTCAACAATAATATATTGTACACTTAAAATTTGTTGAGGAGATCTAATGGTGTGTTCCAATCACAATACATGTTTTAAAAGAAAATATATCTTAGTTGTAAATGCTTTAGTACTCAAGATTCATACGATGCTTATTATAATATCTAAATAAAATATTTTTGATGGCTTCCAAACATGGGAAATCACCCACAACATAGCCTTTGAATCCCTGGATGATCTCCTCCTGCTGTCCAACCTCACGTTACCCCCTGATGCTGCCTCATTCGCCTTTATTCCAGCTACACTAGCCCTCTCTCTCCATTCCTCCTATCACGAAGCTTTGGCACTTGGCAACTGTTTCTAGGGAACTGCTCACCCCACTCATCAACTGAATAAATATTCTTCTTCAGAACTATGTCAACCCACCCGTTTTATACTCTAATAGTTCCATGTACTTCCCTGTCTTAGCTCTTATTGCTGGACCATTTAAATATATTTGTGTGATTATGTGGTTACTGTCTGTCTTTCCACTGTACTTTATACTCCATGATGGCAGGAACCCTATATCTGGCTTTACAAACCATTACTTAGTTTAACAGTGTGCCTAGAATAGGGTAGGTGCACTATGAAACAAATGAACAAATATGATTTTGCCCCAACAAAATAAGTAGATTTCAATTTATCCTTTTTACTTGTGACATACAACTTTGCAGTCTTCCTTTTCAATGGCTCCCAGATTGGGCATGGTCTCATAAAAGCAGAAGCTTTGCCGAAACCGGTTTGGCTCAGTGGTAGAGCGTTGGTCTGCGGACTGAGGGGTCCCGGGTTCGATTCCGGTCAAGGGCATGTACATTGGCTGCGGGCACATCCCCGGTGGGGGGTGTGCAGGAGGCGGCTGGTCGATGTTTCTCTCTCATCGATGTTTCTAGCTCTCTATCTCTCTCCCTTCCTCTCTGTGAAATATCAATAAAAAATATATATATTTAAAAAAAACAGCAGAAGCTTTTTCACACCAAATGAAGCCCTCAACACAGAAATACAAAGGAGGGCATGGAATTCTACAGATATCAATTACTTCCAGCTGCCCTGGGAAAATTTAAAGTTACCACACGGGTAGGGAGAGCCCACCTGTTACCTGCATTAAAAATTAATCACTCCAGCCCTGGTTGGTTTTGCTCAGTGGATAGAGCATCAGTCCACAGACTGAAGGGTCATGGATTGATTCTGATCAAGGGCATGTAACTTAGTTGCAAGCTTGATTCCCAGGAAGCAACCAATCCATGTGTCTCTCTCACAACGATGTTTCTGTCTCTCCCCTTCCCTTCCACTCTCTAAAAAAAGAATTTATCACTCCAGCCAAAACCGGTTTGGCTCAGTGGTAGAGCGTCGGTCTGTGGACTAAAAGGTCCCTGGTTCGATTCCGGTCAAGGGCATGTACATTGGTTGCGGGCACATCCCCAGTAGGGGGTGTACAAGAGGCAGCTGGTCGATGTTTCTCTCTCGTCGACGTTTCTAGCTCTCTCTCTCTCTCTCTCTCTCTCTCTCTCTCTCTCTCTCTCTCCCTTCCTCTCTGTGAAACATCAATAAAATATATTTTTTTAAAAAAGAATTTATCACTCCAAAGTTACTCTCTTTTCTGAAAGTGAATCTCCTCTGAGATATTATAAAGATTTCTGTCCATCTGACAATGTTGATCTTTTGGCCAAAAAAAAAAGAGCCAAAATTGTATTGGCTTGGAAATTTTTTGTCTTTGTATTTTTCAGCTCAGCATAACTTAACTTCAAATTATAATGTTTGAGTTGGTGACTCTTAATGCCCCAAAATGTTTACCTGATCCACCAATCCCAAGAGTATACCTTCATGGAATCATGACATCCTTAGGATGGAATGGATCTACATAGCCCATTCCCTTCGCATCCCACCCCACTCTTCCAAGTCATTCTCTTCCCAATGGAGTGTTTCTTTGAGCTAGGGCAGTTTGTTCCACATACTTCTTAGAACAAAACCTCATGGAAGTTCTGTGATAAAGAAGGTTGTATCTCTCCAAGGTCTAGAGAAACAGGAAGCAGTGGTGGAGAAAAAGGGGGTATATGTAGAAACAGGGGTTGGGAGATAAATAACAGGAAAAGAGAAGAACTAGGTAAAATACTGAAAATAAAAATTCTGAAAACATGCACAAATTGAGATTGCCAAGGATATGAGTCAGAATAGGCTTGGTAAAAAAAAAAAAAAAAAAGTAAAGACAACCAAAGAGCCATAACTGGTTTGGCTCAGTGGATACTGCATTGGCCTGCGGACTGAAAGGTCCCAGGTTCAATTCCCATCAAGGGCATATACCTTGGTTGTGGGCACATCCTTAGTAGGAGGTATGCAGGAGGCAGCTGATCGATGTTTCTCTCCCATCGATGTTTCTAACTCTCTATCCCTCTCCCTTTCTCTATGTAAAAATTCAATAAAATAGGTGTGTTTTTTTTTAAAAAAAAAGACAACCAAAGAAAAATTAGGAAAATTAGGATAGCTTTGCTATTTTTGTCATTGTTGTTCTCTTACAGTTACTAAATAAGGCAAAAGTTGGAGTTGTTATAATGTACTGTATGTTCAGGGAATGAAGCTTTCGAGATAAAATGTGGTAGTCCAAGGATATATGCAAATCAGATGAAAATATTCAACATGCAAAATAATACCTTACATTTGTGTGTTTTTTAAATCACATTAAGCAGCTAAGAAAAACTCCTACAAAATGTTTCATTTTCTTTCTCTTCACCAGCTTCTTCACAATGTAACTTACCCACACACCCTGATGTTAGTGGCTCATAAATCAACCTTCCATAAAAATCAGAAATAAAAAATGTGTGAGCACAGGAGGTTCCTGATATTGGCAAGATTCCCATCCACATATACTACTGGGCCTAATTCAATAACACTTTTTTAATTGAATTTACTGGGGTGACATTAGTTAATAAAATTATATAGGTTTCAGGTGTACAATTCTATAATACATCATCTGCTGATCCACTAACATTAAGAAACCAATTTGTTCTTAGTTCAGTAATGGGGAAGCTGCTACCCACCTACATTTACATTTGCTAATGTACTCTCTATGGGAGCAAGACGTCTCTAACAAATTGAGATATTGTACAAAATGTGTAAACTCTTCCTGACTACCAATTTGTCACCAGATTGTGACTAAAGTATCAGATTTAGAAAACCTGGCTCATGTATTTGTGACCAACAGCAATGTAAGAGCTGAGGAAAGAATGTACCATTGTCTGGGTCTTAGAACTGTTGGACACTAAATTGGGACTCAAACATTTTTTTGTTATTATATTCTAGTCTGCAGTTGCAAGATTTTTCAAAGAAAAGAAATGGGGGAAATTTGTTATAGAGACAAAGAACCATTGAACAGACTGTCAAACTATAGCAGGAAGGCAAGGGAGGTTGGGGGAGCGGGGCTGTAAGAGATCAACTGAAGGACTTGAATGCATGCATATAAGCATAACCAATCGGTACAAGACACGGGGGGTTGGGGGGTGGGTAGGTGAAGGCATATGCGGGGGGTAGGGGAGGCTGGGAGGTGGTCAGGGGGGAAAAAGGAGACATGTGTACTACTATTTGTAATCCTTCAAACAATAAAATAATAATAAATAAATAAATAAATAAATAGGAATGTACCATTATATGAATATGACATCTGTTCCAGAAAAACCATCTCTCAGGACAAAAAAAAATGTGCATGCCATACAAGACCCTGCACACCTCAGGAAGCTGTAGTGCTAATCAATAATAAAGAAAATAAGGGCTCTCTGCAAACAAACAAACAAACAAACAAAAACTCTTTGGAATGGACAAACTGTAGATCATATAGAATCATCTTAGTTTTAAAAATGTCAAATAGGAGGCATAGTAACTGCCTTTCTGCCAAAGTCTGACTCTCTGGGAGGGGCTCCCAGAGCAGTCTTCAAGTCTGTTGACTTGTTTTTTTCAAGCTGTTAATGTAACTCGCACTACATTGGTTTGTTTTGTTGTTGTGACACGGTCTCCATAGATGTGCTTTGAAATTGTGCCCAGCTACACTGAAGCCAAGAACCATGCAATCTGGAAGTTGTGCAAGCAAGATTACAAGGCTCCAAGGTATCCAGTGCCTGCACTGCTCATCTCTTCCGCTTACCTCGAAGCTTGGCTTGTCCAGCCTGGGCAACTGAATGCTTCATTGGGACCAGATCCAAATATTTGAGGGAAGTGGCTACATTTGCAGAGAAGGAACAGAGATTGAACTTCACATCAGGGCTTTATTTGCATGCATGTTCAGGAAGTGGTCGATGAAAACCAGGACCAGTTTGGTGCCTGTTTGTTTTCAGTTTTTCTTCTTCCTTTCTGTAGATAACCCAACTTGCTCATCTTTATTTTTCTCAAGAATCCATTACGCTCATATTTTTTTAATCCCTTGTCCCGCTCAACAAATGGATTCTCAAGAAATAACTTGATCAGTTCATTCACATCAGACTTAGCAAATAAAAATACAGATATCTACTTAAATTTGAATTTCAGACAAACGACAAGTTACTTTTTAGTGTAAATATGTCCTGTGCAACATTTTGAACATACTAATACTAAAATTAGTAATTCTTTATTTGAAATTCAAATTTAACTATTTGTCTTATATTTTATGTGGCAATCCTATACTAAAGAGTAAATGATGACGATACTGAAAAAAGAGATAGAGGAAGATGTAAACAGATGGAAGAACATACCATGTTCATGGATTGGTAGAATCAACATCATCAAAATGTCCATACTTCCCAAAGCAATTTATAGGTTCAATGCACTCCCCATTAAAATACCAACGGCATACTTCACTGACCTAGAAAGAACTCTCCAAATATTCAATTGGAACAATAAAAGACTCCGAATAGCCACAGCAATCCTGAGAAAGAAGAGTAAAATAGGAGGGATCTCAATACCAGATTTCAAGCTGTATTACAAAGCCACTGTTCTCAAAACAGCCTGATACTGGCACAAGAACAGACATATAGATCAATGGAATAGACTAGAGAATTCAGATATCAACCCAAATCACTACACTCAATTAATATTTGACAAAGGAGGCACAAATATACAATGGAGTCAAGATAGTCTCTTCAATAAATGGTGTTGGGAAAATTGGACAGATACATGCAAAATAATGAAACTAGATCACCGACTTACACCATACACAAAAATAAACTCAAAATGGATACAGGACTTAAATGTAAGACAGAAAACCATAAAAATTCTAGAGGCATCCACAGGCAGCAAAATCTCAGACATATGCCTAAAGAACTTCTTCACTGATACTGCCCGAGGGGCAATGGAAGCTAAAGAGAAAATAAACAAATGGGACTACATCAAAATAAAAAGCTTTTTTACAGCAAAAGAAACCATCAACAAAACAACAAGAAATCTCACAGTATGGGAGAACATATTTGCAAATGATATCACTGATAAAGGGTTAATCTCCAACATCTACAGACAGCTTATACAACTCAATAAAAGGAAAATAAATGAGCCAACTAAAAAATGGGCAATGGACCTAAATAGAATCCTCTCAAAAGAAGACAGAAGGAAGGATAATAGGCACATGAAAACATGCTCAAAGTCACTAATTATCCGAGAGATGCAAATCAAAACAACAATGCAATACCATCTCACATCTGTCAGAATGGCCAACATCAACAAATCAACAAATTACAAATGTTGGCGAAGTTTCAGAGAAAAAGGAACTCTCGTGCACTGCTGGTGGGATTGCAGGTTGGTGCAACCACTGTGGAGAACAGTATGGAGCCTCCTCAAAAAACTGAAAATGGAACTCCCATTTGACCCAGTAATCCCACTCCTAGGAATATATCCCAAGAAACTAAAAACACCAATCAGAAAGGATATATGCACCCCTATGTTCATAGCAGCACGATTTACAATAGCTAGGATTTGGAAACAGCCTAGGTACCCGTCAGCAGATGACTGGATCAGAAAACTATGGTATATCTACACAATGGAATACTATGCTGCCATAAAAAGGAAGGCATTATTATTTGCAGCAATCTGGATGGAATTGGAGAACATCATGCTGAGTGAAATAAGCCAGTCAATGAAAGAGAAACACCACATGACCTCACTCATTTATGGATAATAAAGAACATTATAAACTGATGAGCCAAAATATAGATATAGAGACAGTAAAGCAACAAGCAGACTGTCAAATTATAGCGGGGTGGGGAGGCAGATCTGGGGGAGATAAGAGATCAACCAAAGGACTTGTATGCATGTATATAAGTACAATTAATGGACACAAAATTCTGGGGAGAGAGGGCATGTATGGGAGGTGGGAGGCAATGGTAAGATATGTACACAGATAATTTAATTTTTTTAAATGGGGAAAAAATAATACAAATAAATAAAAATTTAAAAAAACAATTGCAAAGATGACTTAATTTTTTTTAAAAAAAAGAGTACATGATGAGATATTTTTAGCTCTCCTAATGTATTTAACTTAGGATCAAAGTCCCGATAGCTTAACACAAATTAATAATTAGGAAATTTTAGTAACAAACTAGAAGAAAAATAAATTATATCAGGTAAGAAATTAAGTATTATGTACCAGAGGATATGTTTTTATTGATTTGAGAGAAGGAGAGGGAGAGAGAGAGAGAAACATCGTTGTGAGAGATAAACATCAATTGGTTGCTTCCTGTATGCATCCTGACTGGGGATAGAACCAGCAACTTAGGTATGTGCCCTGACAGAGAATTGAACCCGCAAGTTTTATTTTTTTGCTGTATGGGATGACACTCCAATAAAGTGAGTGCCCCCTTTTTTTATATTTCAAAAGACTATCTAAAATAAAAGCAATAAATAATAATAAATTGTAAACGATTGTAACTCAGAGACAGAAATCATAGCTTGAGTCTTACCCACTTGGACTTAAAGCTACTGATGAACATTTACTTTAAATCAGGCAACGTGTTTGTTCATGTCAATTGGTGTTCAGTTCTTCTAGATGGAGAAAATGTGATTCAAAAATGCAATTCTCTGCCTCCAGAATATCTATTCCCACAGTATCTTGAGTGGCTAGAGATACAGGTGGTGTTAGTTGAGTGTCCTGGGCCTCAGCTCACATCCTATCAACACAGACTTTCACATGTGATGTTTATTGACATGGCCAGGTATGAAATATAAACCCTTCAAGTTCAAAGAAAACCTATAGGGAAAGGGAAGAAGTGTGAAAATAATGCTTGTCCATGAGGAAATAGGGAGCAGAGTGGAGTAAAT
Organism: Vespertilio murinus; assembly: GCA_963924515.1. Lineage (NCBI taxonomy): Eukaryota > Metazoa > Chordata > Mammalia > Chiroptera > Vespertilionidae > Vespertilio > Vespertilio murinus. Next base: position 41,545,660 of record OZ004713.1, read on the forward strand.
GGAACTCAATATAAAAAAATGTAAATGGGAGCAAAGAAATTTGATATAAAAATTTAAATAAAGAGCAAAGAGGACATTTGGACCAACTCCAACTGCCTAGAATAGGTGGTTGCCCAGCGGGTGTGAGTCAAGAATCTCTGGGAAGAACCTGTGGAAGATACTAAAGATGAGCTTATTCAACACCTATTCCAACCACCTTCTGGTATGCCTGACTGTATATTACAGAAGCTAGTAAATTAAAAATCGCTTTTTCCACAATTGCTTCTAAATGGGGTTCTTGGTATGATGTAAGCTCCGTCATCACATTCATTTTCAGAAGATGAATTCAAACTAAGTGAAACAAGGAGGAAAGCTGGACATGAGGCATTCTGCTGCTGTAGATGGAGTGTTGACTCCCCAGTTCAGCAGAAGTGTCTTCCTGACCACAGTTTCTCCATTTGACAAACAGTGTAAAGATCAAGGCAAGTACACAGTTCCTTTGATGGCTCAGTTGTGGTATGGCTTCAGGATTCATTTTTGGAAGCTTACCCGCCTAGAGTCTGCTTCTTCAGCCACAAACTAGTTTTGTAGACCAGTGAATACCCTGTCGTTAACACATTTCAGTTTAAGAAACTCAATATAAAAAATGGGGTTTGTTCTCTGCAACTGAACACTAACTGATACAAGCTGTGCCTCCCAAAATATATATATATTTCACTAGCCTAATGGTTCTCAATTGAGGATAATCCCCCCAGCCTTTCACCCAGAAGACGCATGGCAATGTCTGGAGACATTTTTGATTGTCACACTGGGAGGTACTACTAGCATCTAGTGGACAGAAGCCAGAGATGCTATTAAACATTCTATAAAGCACAAGACACCCCTCCCCCACCACAGAGACCTATCTATTCCAAAATGCCAATAATTCCAAGGTTGGGAAACCCTTCCCTAACCCAGAATCCAATATGAAAATTTATTATTAAATATACAATATTTTGGTTAGAAAGTACTCTCTTTCACAATGCAAAAACTCCTAAAAAAATATAGGTAAAGTTTTGCTCTCAGCCAATATTGTATTGAGAACTATATATCTTTATTCTAAGATTTACATCATTTTCAAATTTTAATATTTCTGAAACCATGTCATGACCTAAAATTAAGATGTGATGATGTTTCTCTTGTTATTGCTTTTTGTTGTTTGTTTTAAATATATTTTTATTGATTTTAGAGAGAAATGGAGAGGGGGAGAGAGATAGAAACATCAATGATGACAATCATTGATCAGCTACCTCCTGCCCATCCCCTACTAGGGATCGAGTCCACAACCCAAGCATGTGCCCTTGGCCAGAATCGAACTTGGGACCCTTCAGTCCACAGGCCGACATTTTATCCACTGAGCCAAACCAGCTAGGGCTGTTGTTGTTTTAATTGTTTGTTGTTTTTTTTTAAAAAAAAAGGTGCTATTAAGTCTATAGCCTCTCTTAGAACTGATATCATCTGCAATCAAGGAACTAGGATAATTTAAACAAGTATTTTCCTGAGGGCAAACTTACCAAACTGCACATGGAGGAGAATGGCTGATGTGTGCAGTGGGTACCATAGTCTCTACCCTAACTGTACAACAGAATCACTGCAGGGCTTTCCATTGATTTGGGCACCACATCTTCTGACAAAATAAAAGGTGCCTCTGTAGTCCAAGGAAACCACAGAAGGCCAAGTTCAGCCATAAATAAAGAGTTAGAAAGAAAGGGAACATGGGAGGTGGAAATAAATGGAAGCACTTCCTAAAAAAATAAAAGAAAATTTTAAAATGAACATTTTTAATGCTCTTTGTACCCAGGTTCAAAAACTGCTAATTTGGGGCACCTTGAAGAATTTGGACCCCTGAAAATGGAGGAGATGGGATAAAAGAAGTGTCACTATTAGAATAGATATGCAAAACAGTGATGGCAGATAACCAGACAAACTTCAAAACCTCACTCTTCTGCCCAGCACCAGTCTTCATTACTATTGCCAAACAATTTGCTAACACTCCAGCATTATAGCTCTTGAGTAACTTTCACAAGCTCTCTGGGACTCAAAGAAAATCACAACCAGAGAATTTAACTAGTAATGGATCCTAACAAAATGCTTTCATCTTCTCCAAAATTTAGCATATATTTAAAAGAAAGATATATCTTGCAAATACATTGTTTTTAACTTACAAACACCTCATTCCCCTATAAAGTCTAGCTCCTGCCTTGAATGAAGAGGTGCTCAGTAAATATTGGCTAAATTGAATTAAGCCCATTGCCTAAAAGTGCTACTAACTTAAAATGTATAGGGAAGAAAAATAAGCCAAATATATATATATATATATATGCTTTATTTAGATATTCTTTTTTTTCTCTATTGATTAAGGTATTACAAATGTGTCCTTATTCCCCTATAGCTCCCCATCCCACCCCACCCCGCTCATGCCCTCACCCTCCTGTTTTCTGTGTTCATTTGGTTATGCTTATATGAATGCATACAAGTCCTTTGGTTGAACTCTCTCCTTTCCCCCCCTTCCCTCCCCCCACCCCCCGCTTCCCCTGCCTTCCCTCTGAGGTTTGATGGTCTGATTGATGCTTCTCTGTCTATGAATCTTTCAAATGGAAGAGCAAAAATTCAAGAGACAATAGTAATGGGAGAAAAAGGAACTCGCCCATTCCAATTACCTCTTCTCTCTAGCAGTGGGAAGAGATCTACACTGGTCGCAGTAAATGTTGCTTCACAAGTTTAATACTACTGCCAACCTAACATCCATATTTCTTTATTAATTTTTTTCCTTAAAGTCAAAATTGGCAATAAATCCTACAGTGTCCCTAACTGCCTCAAGATCGAGAGTATACATTTCTAAAGCCAGATCCTGATAAAATCCCAAAGATGTGCTCTGTTACACTCAAAATGTGTACTTCGGTGACAGACCATTGCAGAAGAGTTAATCTCAAGCAAAAAAAAAAAATCTGAAACCTTAATCTATCTTTTAAGAATCACTCTCATTATTCCAGCAGAATCATTTTTCCCTTACTTTGAATTTATTTATTCAGAGACTTCTAAATATATGCTGGTCTGTTGAAACAGCCTCTGGGCCCATGTACAATAAAAACATTAATTAAAACACACGATTAGAAACACCCAGCAGCAAACCTGGAACAGCTTCAAATGTCGGTCATGTAAGATAAAGCCACCTGCAGGTGACCTGTACTATGACCCCTGGCTTCCCCGTGGATTCCTGACCGGCTGATGCTAAGGTGGGTGCTCTCTGCCTATAGATGGCCACCCCCGATTAGTCCACTTCTCTCCTCACTCTTGATTTGGCACAGTTTCTACCTGCCTCTCCTTTCACTCTGCAATGGACTAACAAGAAATTCACAGAAACCCCAATTTTGGCAGAGATCTGGGCACGGGAACCTTACATAACTGCTGGGCTTTGGCAGGGCAGGACTTAAAAGGCTGGATGCCCTCTGCTGAAATGTGCCCTGCACTTTGTGGGCAGTTTAACTCTCCCTGAGGTGGTCTATCCTTGGTTCTGGCTCTGAACACAGAGGCCACAACCAAATTAACATCGAGTACACAGTGTAAGAATCAAAGGGAGCCCACAGAGAGCAGCATGGATTTCAGATAGTGAAGACACTACAAATTGGGGGTGGGGGAAGGGAACCCATCTTCAAAATAGATACTAAACTTTCACTCCCTTGTGACATAGAAAATTCCCTAAATTCCAAGTTTGTTTACGCAGCTAATTAGGCATGAAAATTTTGAGTCTAGCACAGGCCTGTTAAGAAAATCTTATTAAATGCAGACATGTTCCGTCAAGGGCATGTATCCAGCGAGGGATGCCATCTATGGGTCATATGACTTTATTATAAGTTCTACCCTGTTCTTAAAGGTTCACAAGTAAAACAAAAGCAAAAGATCTTGTCTTTCTTCTTTTATGTATGCTTCTCCCACAAATCTCCCATCTTAGAAAAACAAGAAAAGAGATTTAAAAGAAAACAATAGCAGATCAATGATAGGTAGGAATAATATTTCAAAAGCAGTGGGGATGTATTATTTGCTGTTCCACTGAATTGTGTATTATTCATTCCTCTTCTTTTCTTTAATGAAAAATCTGCCCCTATCTTATTACAGAGAGGATACCACCTAAGAAGATAAAAATGCCTTTTATCATGCATCTGCCTCAAATCATATCTCTGGAACCCCTTTATAATCAGCCGTAGTGTTTTTCACAATTCTGTGATTTCACCAAACTGGCTGACTCTCATGCGCTGCCTGCTACTACATCCTAAAGTGCCAGGCTGGTACCTAAGAGGAAAAATAACATTTTCCTTCACTCTTAACCCACATTCTGACTTCTCATGCTGAATTCAATACCCAGCTAATTAGTTCAAGAGCAAGCAACTTTAACCAAGATTCCGTATTACTTTCCTGTTTCTGAGAGCTGGGCTTTCCCCAAATGTAATTCTCTTGTTACCCTTTGCATTTTAAATAAGCCATTTTGGAGCATGGCTCTTGTTTTTTCTTTAATATATGCACCCCTTGGGACTGCACAAAAGCTTGTGATGGCTCTCTGCCGGCAGTCAGGGCAACAGAATGTCTACAAGATCAGGCTTTGTCCTACAGTAAGCATCCACTGTGCAGCCCCAGATGAATAGGGAAATTGCAAGGCCATTTTCTCAGAAATGCAAGGTCCCTAGTATTGTAACTAGAAGCCTGAAGCTCACATGGGTTCCTCCGTTTTGTTTGTTTTAAAGATGCTGGAACATTTCCCTAATTGTTGATTCCTGAGACAAAATATTCCACAGCAGTCATTTTTTTTTCTTTCAGATAACTGAAGATTTTTCAATTTCAGAGTTTTGATGAAAATTTTCTAAAATGTTCATTAGTTCTTTGAGGTCTCAAACAAATTACATATTTGACTTTTGTGTTTGACTAAATGTATTTGACTTTTTCTTGATGATTTAGGATCCTCTTTAAACTATCAGTTTGGGGTATAAAACAATAACAGATGCATGGGATTATTTGCCCCTACATTAAATAGGCCACTATCTTTTCTTGGTTACTTTAGCAAACTTTAAATTTTATTTCTGTCTCTTTCTAAATGATCAAAGTATCAGTGGTCACTTTGCACTGATTTTCATGTAAGCCCCTAGAAGCAAACTTTAAGTTTATTGCTTTCAGATGGCTAGAAATCCAGATAAATTTGTTGTGACATCTACATTAAACCTAAAACAGTTCTTAAGCTTACCCATCTGATCTAAATGCATAGTCATCTGTACATGACTGTGTGGTAACTATTCTGGTTGCTCAAAGCCCTTTGAGCTCTTCATCAGCTCTTCATCTGTCTCTCACAGAAGAGGGATCACCAGACACTTGTTCTTGGGTATTGTACAGTGAAGTAAAGCAATCAGCAATCAATTTGCTCACTCTAAGAGTTCTCTTTCCTTCTTGTTCTTGTCTTTCTTCATCCTTCTGATTCCTGCTTTAAGCCATTTCAGGAAGCATTAAATCATCCACCATAAGGAAAGAAATTATAATAGAAAGAGCAAAACTTTTTTCTTTTTTTATTACAGTTGACATTCAATATTAGTTTAGCATAGTGGTTAGACATTTATATAACTTATGAAGTGATCTCCTGACAAGTATTTTAATCTATGCAAATTGAACTCTGATTTCAGGGGGCAGAGAGTAAGGGGTTGGTAAAAGAAGAATGAAAATACATTGAAATGAAAGATTTTTTTTACTTTTTACTTTTTAAAATGGAAGCATGAACTTGGCTAGCCTCATATAGGCACCCGCCACTGTTATATGTAGCAATCTCCCCCAGTTATAAAATCTCAGCCTCTTTAACAAAACCCCGACAAGTATTTGAAATGCCTGTCCAAAATGACCTCACTAAAACTGACTCAGAGTATTAAAAGAGCCCCCGCCAAAAAGGAAGATAAAAGCTCTTATCCAACACCACACTACATGAGGTTGGTACTGGTTGGTTTGCTGAGGACCATCTTTTTTTTCTTTTTTTTTTAATTTATTAAGGTATTATCTGTGTACATAGTTTACCATTGCCCACCCACCCCCATAGATGCCCTCCCTCCCCAGAGTTTTGTGTCCATTGGTTGTTCTTATATGCAAGCATACCAGTCCTTCGGTTGATCTCTTATCTCCCCCAGATCTCCCTACCCTCCCCGCTGTCACTTGACAGTCTGCTTGGTGTTTTACTGTCACTATATCTATCTTTCTGTTCATTCGTTTATAATGTTCTTTAATATCCATAAATGAGTGAGGTCATGTAGTGTTTCTTTTTCATTGACTGGCTTATTTCACTCAGCATGATGCTCTCCAATTCCATCCAGTTTACTGCAAATGATGAGAATTCCTTCCTTTTTATGGCAGCATAGTATTCCATTGTGTAGATGTATCATAGTTTTCTGATCCATTCATCTGCTGACGGGCACCTAGGCTGTTTCCAAATCCTAGCTTTTGTAAATTGTGCTGCTATGAACATAGAGGTGCATATATCCTTTCTGATTGGTGTTTCTAGTTTCTTGGGGTATATTCCTAGGAGTGGGATTACTGGGTCAAATGGGAGTTCCATTTTCAGTTTTTTGAGGAAGCTCCATACTGTTCTCCACAGTGGTTGCACCAACCTGCAATCCCACCAGCAGTGCACGAGGGTTCCTTTTTCTCCACAACCTTGCCAACATTTATTGTTTGTTGTTTTGTTGATGTTGGCCATTCTTACAGGTGTGAGATGGTACCGCATTGTTGTTTTGATTTGCATCTCTCTGCTGAAGACCATTTTTGCTTTGAAACCTAAACTTCCACATCCAGGGAACCTTCTCAATCCTATGCAAATAGAGACATTTGGTCACCCTAGTGGGAGATGATCCCTCCATGGTTTCTCATATTTTCCTCCAGGTGGTCACCTTTACTTTCTAAGCAAAACTTTTTAAATTTAGCATTCCTAAGAATTCAAAGACTCCTTCTGCCCCAGCAATCTAGATAATTCTTTGTTAGTAGCATTCCTATCAACAACCTCTTCTTTTTTTATTGCCACAAGCTTGGACTTTATCCCCTGTTCCTGGACTACCGTAAAACTTCCATGAAGATGTACATATGCAAGTCCTCCTCAGATTAATCTTTTCAAAACCCCATTTTGCACAAGGTTCAGTTGAAATCCCACTTCCTCCATGAAGTTGGTAACTTCCCCAGCAGGAAGGTTAACATTGCTAGGATTGAAGAAAGGAATGGCAGGAGGTGTCAGCTGCTCAACGCTGCAGGAGTGCTGTAGGGCCAGTGCAGGCTGTCACCTCCCGGAAGCTGCTGAGGAGCAAAATCAAGACAGGCTGCAGAGCACTGAGGTCAGTAATCCAGAAAAGGTTGTGTGAGAGTCAATCACCAAGCCAAGGAGGCCTAGCCACAGACAGAAAATGCAGTGTCCATGGAATATCCAACAGCAAGATGTGCTAGACTCAGAACACTAGAAGCAAATCCCTGGGAGAGCTGACTTTGCCGATGGCTAGTTCAAGGAAGTGCTGGCTGCATGAGAAGGGAGGGGGAACCGCCTGGGCCATTCCTTCTGCAGTTAGAAGATTCTAATTTGGAAAGGCTGTTACTGTTTTAATACATGCATCCCTTAAATGTAAACACTACCTTGTTTCCCCGAAAATAAGACAGTGTCTTATATTAATTTTTGCTCCCAAAGATGCACTAGGTCTTATTTTCAGGGGATGTATTATGCTTCCATGAAGTAGGTCTTATTTTCGGAGGATGTCTTATTTTCGGGGAAACACAGGTACATCTTATAACTCTCTGTTACCCACACCAAGCAAACTATGTAGAAAATAAATATTTGACTTAAATAACAATAATAATAATAATAATGTGCTATCATGTTCTGAAGGCCATGTGCATAGGAAACCATAAGAAAGTTGCAGCAACTCCATTTTTTTTTATTTTTCAGGAAGTCTGGAAGTCATCTCCTTAGTTTGGGTTTAAGATGCACTAATCAGCAATTACAGAGCAAACACAAATCCTCCCTTTTCTCTTTTTAAAACTTTAGAGCAAAGCATTAACTCTCCTACTTCCTTTTGTACCTTAGTGCACACCCTAAGCATAAAAACAATCCTATCTAAAAAGAGTAATATACAAATTGACCATACCTCCACTACACCCACAAGCCATGCTCACCAGCCAATCAGAGCGAATATGCAAATAAACCCAGCCAAGATAGCTACAGCCATAGAGAGCAGGAAGGAGGCTTGGGTTTCCCAGGCAATGGAAGAAGCCAAGCTTTCCTTCCACTTGCCCTTGCCGGCCCACCTAGGCCTCCACTCAAAGGTACAAAGTTTCAATTATAGAAGGTAAACAAATCCAAACAGAAATGGCAGCAGCCACTGAGCAAGCAGGAGGCTTGGCTCCACTCCAGGCTACAAAGTTTCAATTGTAGAAGGTAAATAAAGTCCAGATACCAGGGCCTCCACTTGGGTCACCAGGGGGCATGGCTGGCCTGCAAACAACCACAGGCCCCATGCTCAGGCTGCCCCATGCCCCAAGGGAATTCTCACCCTAATCCGGGACTCCCTTCAGGAAAGTCCCCACCCATGTCCCAGGCTTCTATCCTATCTAATAAAAGAGCAATATGCAGATTGATCATCACTCCAACACACAAGATGGCTGCCCCCATATGGTCAAAGATGGCTGCCCCTATGTGGACACAAGATGGCTGCCACAAGATGGCCAGCAGAGGAGGGAAGTTGGAAGGCACCAGGCCTGCAAGGAAGGGCAGTTGAGAGGGACCAGGCCTACAAGGAAGGGGAGTTGGAGGCATCAACCTTGCAGGGGAGAGCAGTTAGGGGTGACCAGGCCAGTAGAGGAGGGAGGTTGGGGGCAAACAGGCTGGCAGAGGAGCAGTTAGACATCAATCAGGCTGGCATGGGAGTGATTAGGGAATGATCAGGCTGACAGGCAGAAGCAGTTAGGGGCCATCAGGAAGGCAGGCAGGTGAGCAGTTGGGAGCCAGCAATCCTGGATTGGAGAGGATGCAGGCTGGACACCCCCTCCCCGCCCCATGCATGAATTTTGTGCACCAGGCCTCTAGTAATAAATAAAAGAACAAAATAAATTACCTTTCACCAAGACTACAAATGAAGCCCCAAACTCAAAATATCCTCATGTTTCCATGCTATAGTGCTTATTGGTACTTGAAGTTCAATCAAAAAGAATGAAAACTTGATCTAATGCAGCTTCTCAACATGAGTGTTCTCAGCACACATGCTAAATCATTTCTGCAAATGCCATGGTGTTTTCCTGCTGAGAATCCCTTTAAAATGTTCATGCCTTAAAAAGACTTTGCTAAGAATATATTTTTTATTCAATAACATTTGAGGAGGGGGTCTAAGTTAAAATGAAGGCTTATTATGTTAGCCTTATAAATGCAATCACCTTTCTTTATTCACTGATTTATGAAGTCTCTTGAGGAAACGTGGTGGGGGAGTGATATTAAAATTTATAAATAATGTACTATTGAAAAAGCTTCAAGCGAGAGCCTTGTTTTAGGTGCCAAAGTAAACACCTACAACTATGAAGGAGGCTGCTGAATTTTGTTTTCTATCAAATAAAAAAAAAGTGTCAGTTGTAATTTTGGAGAGTCTAGGGGAAACTGAAAGGGAGGTTTTGAAATGAATCTCTGATAGGTTCTATGTTAGCTATCTAATGCTAGAAATATTACTCACCTAAAGAAAGTGACTACCCTAAACTTTATAAATCATCTAAACCTGTATTTCTCAAACTTATGGCTAAACAGCATATAATGTCTTATCTCTTCTATAAAGTATTTGTGTTTATTTAGTTAATTGTAGAATTTATTAATTGACATTTTGAACCAGAAAATTGTTTGTTATGGTGGGCTGTCCTGTGCATCCTATCTAATAAAAGAGTAATATGTAGATTGACCATCACTCCAACACACAAGATGGCTGTCCCCAGGTGGACACAAGATGGCCACCACAAGATGACCTGCAGGGGAGGGCAGTTGTGGGCAAACAGGCCAGGAGGGGAGGTCAGTTAAGGGTGACCAGGCCAGCAGCGAAAGGCAGTTGTGGGCAATCAGCTAGCAGGGGAGGCAGGTGGGAGGGACCAGGCCTGCAGGGGAGGGCAGTTGGGGGCAACCAGGCCTGCAGGGAGGGCAGTTGGGGGCGATCAGGCCTGAAATATTTGGTTAAAATTATCTTCCAACTTTGTTTTTAAAAGCTTTAAACTGAAATATCTTTCTGGGGTCATAAAAACATTCTACTTTTGGTGTGGGTTACTGTGTAATATGCAGTGGTCATAACCAATCAATTGTTCATTTAAGTTCCTGCACTTTACCATATCTGAAAAATATTACACACACACACACACACACACACACACACACACACACACACACACGTATATGTATATGTATATGTGTATGTGTGTTTATATGTATACTAGAGGCCTGGTGCACGAATTCATGCACCAGTGGGGTCCCTCGGCCTGCCCTGCAGAGATCAGACCGAAACCAGCTCTCCAATATCCCCTGAAGGGGTCCAAGATAGCAAGAGGGTGCATGTCAGGCCAAGGGACTCCACTGGTGCACAATCAGGGCCAGGGAGGAGCCACAGGAGGGTTCTAGGGCATGTCTGGCCCATCTCACCCAGTCCTGATTGACCAGACCCCAGCAGCAAGCTAACCTACTGGTCAGAGCATCTGTCCCCGTTGGTCAGTGTGCATCATAGCAACTGGCCGAACGGTTAAACATTAGGACAGTTAGCATATTGGGTTTTTATCTGTGTAGGTTTTTATCTGTGCATCATAGCAACTGGCCAAATGGTTAAACATTAGGACAGTTAGCATATTGGGTTTTTATTATTTAGGATACACATTCGTTAATATATTCATATATGAGTCATAATATATATACTTATATATAAAAAACATTTCTATTTTTTGAAAAATAAAGCTGAAAAAATTGTGTGACCCAGATCTTTTTCCTATACCTCAAATTGGTCTATTTTTATAAACCAATTTTAATTATCACAGTAAACTGAAATAGTTAGAAAGAACATTAGTTCGTTCACAGAAATAAAATAAAAAGATCATAAAATATGATCACAATGGCCTTAACTCCCAAGACAGCCAGCTATAGTAAAAGATAAGATTTACTTTTTAGTTTTATTGTTGTTGTCTTATTTGTAATTGTCTGCAAGAAAAACACTTACATCCAAGTTACATTCATATGGTTCTTATGTATTTGGGAGTTAGATTAAGGTTCCTTTGAGTTAACATGGGAAATACATTAAGGCATACTCAGAAATATTTGGAAGATAATTCCAGATATCTTATAGGTTGGAATAAAAACCTTTCAACTATAACTTACCAAATGGTCAAAGCCTGTCATGTCTGTAAGAGAAACATGGGTTATTACCCTGTTAATTAATAAAGTTTATTCTTAGTACACATTATTAGTAGAAATAAATATGGTTACTATATAGTGAAAATATAGACTAACAACAAGACCTAGTAACACTGCCTAGCAAAAGCATACATAAAAAAAATTTTGACCTGGCCAATGTGGCTCAGTGGTTGAGCACCAACCTATGAACCAGGAGATCACAGTTGAATTCCTGATCAAGGCACATGCCTGGGATGTAGTCTTGATCCCCAATAGGGGAAGTGCAGGAGGCAGCCGATCAATTATTCTCATCATTGATGTTTCTATTTCCCTCTCCCCTCCTCGCTGAAATCAATAAAAATATTTGTAAGTTTATATAAAGAAAGACATTTTGACCACAAATAGCAAGAAATTGAAATAAAATTATAGCTACCAAACAAATGGTCACATAAATTACTTTTTAAAGAAAATTGAGAAATAAATTATCAAGGGAATGGTAACGAATGTGAGATATCAGTCATTTTTTTAATTAAACATTAGTTCAGGTTTGTGTACTTTCAAGAGATTTAGAGAAGAAACACAAATAAATTTTTAAATCTCAAAGATGCAACTAAATAAAATTGAAAAAGAACAGAATTGAAAAGGCCAATAGTTGGCTGCTTGAAAACAGCCTTTCCTAATCCCTCTCCAGTCACCTCATCAGCCTCATTGTCTCTTGTCCCAATCAAAACAATGTACCACAAATACTGAACTCTTTTTAATGCCTCAGTCTTAAAGATAATAAATAGCCAAAAATTGCCAGATATTTTAAAAGTTCTAATAAAAAAGAGACCAAGACAAATTCTGAGGAAAAATAATTTTCAATATCAAACTATGTGAGGGTAAAATAAAGTCATTTCCAGACATAAAAAGTCTCATGAAAACTCCTAGGCACCCTTTCTCTGGAAGCTACTGAGGAATGTGCTCCACTAAAATGCTGAAATAAACCAAGGAAAGGGAAGATTCAGCACCACTGAGAGAGAATTCCAGGAATTCTCAAGATGGTGTCAAATTTAATCCCAGCAAACAGTATAATATCTTCAAAAAGCAACTAAGGACCTGGCTAGTGTTGCTCAGTGGTTGAGCATGAACCTATAGCCTAAGCAACCGTTAAGACCTGACAACCAGACAACCAGCCAGTAGCTATTACATGCACTGACCAGCAAGGGGCAGACGCTCAAAGAAGGAGCTGCCCCTGGTGGTCAGTGGGCTCCCACAGCCAACCTCCCGAAGTCCCTCCTCCAGCTGGCCAGCCCCAAACATCCCTGATCACCAGCCAGGCCAAGGGACTCCACCCACGCACAAATTCATGCACTGGGCCTTTAGTAAATAAATAAAAAGCAACCAAGGCCTGTCATAACACTTCAAAATTTTAGCTAATTCTTTGAAAAGAAAATGAATTTCCTGGGACTTAAGTAACAGAGCCTTTCTTAAGACATTTTGAAACTTAAGTGAACATGAAGATTTTTTTCAAACATTTTATATATTTCAGTGAGGCTCATTTAAAATTTTCCATAAATTGCCTGGCTTGTGTGGCTCAGTGGCTGAGCATTGATCAATGAACCAAGAGGTCATGGTTCAATTCCCAATAAGGGAACATGCTCAGGCCCAAGCTCAAGCCGGCAGTGGCAGCAGCAGTGGGGTAATGGGGGCAGTGACTTCCCTTGATCTGACAGGTCATCTCCCACAGAGGGAGGCCAGACTGCGGCTTAGGCCAGGGGCCAAGGCAGAGGCAGTTAGGGACAATCAGGCCAGCAAAGGAGAAAAGTTAGGGTTGATCAGGCTGACAGGGGGGAAAGTTAGGGGCAACCAGGCTGGCAGGCAGAGGCAGCTAGCCTAAACTGGCAGTCAGAAATCCCCCAAGGGGTCCCAGATTGGAGAGCGTGCAGGCCGGGCTGAAGGAGACATGACAATAGCTTATATCATACAGATTAATACTGGATAAACAGCTGAAGATTTTAAAAATGGTTATCTCAGAAAGGCAGAGGGGAGCTAGAAGAATGAGAGGCACTGTAGGTTGGAGAAATTAAGAGAATATTGGTTTTTGTTTAAGCCTCTTACCATTACTTGACTTTAAAAGTGTGTGTTCAGATCACTCTGATGAAAAAAGGAAAATATTATTTTTTATAAAACAAAAGATAGAAGGGAGAGAGAGAAAAGAATGAAGTTATTACACTTAAAAAAGACATATCCATACTGTAGTATTATAAAAATATTTACACAGCAATTGTTATAAGCACTGCAACTCTAGAAAACAACTGCTCCCAGCTTTTTAGTCAATTAAAAAAAAAACCTCACCCTTATCATTAATGTTTTCAAGGTCAAGTTTAATCTAAGGAGTCATATTAAGTCCAAAAACACTAGTTGATGGTTAGTAGGAAGAAACCCTGGTCATTGAGACTTTAGTGACAATTACTTCCTCACACACTACCCCCATATGATTCAATCACATGTTCCCAAAGGGACTGAAGACCTAGGTCACATCTTCCACTGCTTTGGCAATTCTCATTGCAGTATACATGGTAAATAAAACAAAATTTTAATTATAGGAACAGGAAGGTTTAGACAAAGCTATTTAATTGATGAGGATAGGAGGGTGAAAATTAGTATAGTATCTTATTCATAGGGATACAAAAAGAAAAGCTATCATTCATAAAATATCATCATAAGCATTCCCAGGGATAAGTATGCATGCACACTACCCAGTAATCCAGAAAGAAAACAAACCCTTTGTTACATAACTCATTTTACCTCTCTTAATCTTTTGAGTAATTAACATTGAAAAAGTTGTTTTCCAGGCCACTCAACAGACAAATAGTTTCTCAGCAGAAAAAAAAAAGGCAGGCAAATAGGCCTGAGCATGTGATGAACTTGGAAAGCCATGAATCTTAACAAATTTGCAGTTGAATTATTGAGCTGTTAAAACAGCAGAGTTAAACAGAAAAGATTTGGGTGGATAAATGAGGTTTTGTTACCTTTGCTTCTTTGCTAATTTTATTTGTTGCAGCTGCTTGTTGCCATGAGCACCAAAAGTTATGACACTGCAATTCACACTGAATATTTTTATTTGGAAAATAAGGTTTCACTTACATAGTTGAGGTTCTTTAACCACATGAACTGAGAGTGGGAGGTTTACACACACGCCATAGATTTATTTGCTAAGCTACTGATCTTGTTTATTTTTAGATGAACTACAAAATAGTGCTTCTTCAGTTTATAGAATCTTTTCACTGGTTTATTCAATGAAAAAACTTTAGTATCTACTTACTATGTGCTACAAGCTACTTATGTGCAAAACAGAATTTACAAACTAGATAATTAAGCAATTAAATAAGCAATTATAATAGGATTATTTAAATGCTTAGAATACATATAATCAAAGCACTCAACATATCCGTGGGCTCAAGGGTGGGAAGGGCTTAGTCAGGAAAGTTTCCTAAAGAAGTGACATTGAGTGGAACTTGGGGGATGACTAGAAGTTATCCATGCCAAGCAGGATGAAGATGAGGCAAAAAAAATTGAGGAAGCCCAGCAGACAAAGACAGCAATGAGGATGCCACTGCCATAATGGAGGGAGAGATAATGGTGACCTGGACTTGGGTGATGACAGTGGAGTCAGAGAAAAAGAGATAGATCTGGAAGCTATTCATGAGGTGGGATTGGCAGGATTTCATGACTTATTAGAAATGGAAGAGGAGGAGGAACAAGGAATGAAACACGACTACAGGTTTCTGGCTTGGACAACTGAGTGCATAGTGGGCACCATTTACTGAGCTAAAGCACACAGGAAAGGCAAGCTGAGGAAAGAGATAATGAATTCAGTTCTCAAAATGTTGGCTTTGAAGTATATGGCAGATATTTAATAAGAAATTCCTAGTACGTAGTTAGAATATAGGGTCCGTGCTGCAGATATAGATTTGGAAGTCATTATCTCAGCAGACAGTTGAAGCCACAGGTTTAGATTAGATCATCCAGAGAAAGTCTATGGGGTAGAAAAAGTAGTGACCAAAGGACAGGTCCCTGGGGCCTATAGACATTTAGGGAACTAGACTAGGAAGGAAAGCAAGAAAGAAGCCTGGGGAAGAACAAAAAGAAGAGAATTATAAAGCATCAGATGCTACAGAGTGGTCTATTTAATTCAATAAATACCAATTAAGCACCTACTACGTACTACTGAGTAATAAGAATAGAGCAGTGAAAAACACAGACCCAGTCATTGTCATCAAAAGGAGAAAAAAGGTGGCCATGGGATTTGGGATTGTAAAAAACTATCATTTTGCAATAGCTGTTCCAGTGGAGAGAGAGATGAAAAGTAGAGTTATAGTGCATTGAGGAGAAACGAGAGGTGAAAAGGTGTAACTGGCAAATGGAGACTAGCATGACCATGAAGAAAGGCAAGCATAAAGAGCATGCCCTGGCCAGTGTGGCTCAATTTGTTGGAGAATCATCCCCTACACTGAAAGGTTGTGGGTTTGATTCCTGGTCAGGACACTTACTTAGTTTGTGGGTTTGATCCCCAGTTGAGGCATATACAGGAGGAAAATGGTTTCTCTCTCACATTCATGCTCTCTCTCTCTCTCTCTCTCTCTCTCTCTCTCTCTTTCAAAATCAGCAAGCATATCCTTGGGTGAGGACTTTTTTTAAAAGAAGACTAAAGAATAGTAACCAAAGGTACAGAGAGTTGAGATTGAGGAGTCATACTGCTGGTTTCGTTTTAAATTATATAAACATTTGAACATGCTTATATGCAAAAAGAGTGTGCGATGAAAAAGAAGAGGGTAATAGTAAAGGAAAATAATGGGAAAGGGGTTGATAAAGTTGATCAAATTGGGAGAAAAATGGGAAATGGATAAGGGAGTATGGAGCCTATCTTACAAGTCTTTCCCATATCTACTGTCCTGTCCTGCTCTAGCACATGTCAGCTCTGAAGGGAGTATCCAGTAATATAAAGACTGCCCCACTTCACTTCTAGAATCACTGACCAAGAGCTTTAAATCCCTAAATCAGTAAAATTTGGAAATAATTGGTAGAGCTCTTATGCCTCAGAGCCAAAGACTCAGGCACTTCATGGTGTCATCAATAGCAGACCCTCCTGCCCATCCTCACCAATTCCTAAACTATAAGTTGACCAGATGACCTTTCTACCCCATATTGCCTAGCCTCTCTTAGGGCACAAAAGGTTCCTCTTTTTTTCTCATATTACCAGAGCACTAGTAAAAATAATGGGGCAGAAAGGTGAGGAGAGAACTCCCTTATATCCCAGGTACCTGATTAGGTACATACATACACACACACTTATGACTGGGGTCTGGAATGTATCCTATTCCTTACCTTATTTTGAGACAGGTTTCCTAAAATAACATTGCTTTGCCTTGTTCTTTTCCTATTGCTATTCCACAATTTAAAGTCATCTCCTATGCCAGTCCCCCTACAAGAAGCTTACTTTGGGCCTCCAGTGCCAGCATAGAACTGGACTACATCTACCTTACTCCTGTTCCCTTTCATTCACCTGTCCTCTAGCTTCTTCATCCCAGCTCTTGCTCTCCTGGGTTCCCAACATGCCTTCAGGTCAGGCTTGGGTCACCTCCAATGGGGTTCCAGGGCTGAGAAGGAAATTGGCAAGGCCTTGTCTCTAAAGTCAAAATGTAACATAAGGCTCAAGTGAAGTCACCTAAGTTTGTTAGCCTAAAATTGGGATTATTACATTCTGTCTGTGTTGGTAATGAGCTGAGACTTGAATAATTCTTGACTGGTATAAAATAAAAAGCACTGAGGCAATCACAGCTCAGGTTTCCACTTGCCATTTAGGAATTCTTGGATTTTGGGCTTAAGTTCTGTCTGTCTTACTTTTCTTATCTGCAAAATGGGCGTGATTACAGCCAGTATTTTGTGTTCTAAATACTTTATGAATGAGCTCATTGTAATCCTCACAACAATTTCATAAAGAAGGTTCTATTATTAACAATTAATACATGATGGGTAAAATTTAAGCTGAATAGCCTTATTCCAAAGCCTACGTCATTAAACCATTGTGCTCTAGTACCTTTCCTCCCACATTTAGAACTATAGAGAAGAGCCTGGAAAATGAAATAATGTATGGGAAGCACAGTACATCATTATTAATGGGTACAGAGTTTTAGTGTTGCATGATGAGAAGAGTTATAGAGATGGATTATGGTGAATGCTGGGTGCAGAACAATGTAAATACACTTATGATTACTAAATGATACACCTAAAATGATTAAGATGGTAAGGTTTATGTTCTGTGTAATATTTTTTTAGTTTTTAAAAAGGAAATTACTTGGTAGATTATAAAGTGCCACACATATGCAAACTATTAATGATGCTTTTAATTATTTTTTGTGTATAAAGCAGTGGGTTCCCCAGAAAAGGATTTTATGTGACTCACTTAATCCTCTTCTGAATATCTAGAAAAAAATGATGGAAAGAGAGAGAGCCTCATGCAAAATGACAGTATCTGTACTTCAGCAGCCCCAATGGCCGAACAGAAATGAGGAGAAAATGCCAAAACCAGTTTGGCTCAGTGGTAGAGCATCGGTCTGTGGACTGGAGGGTCCCGGGTTCGATTCCGGTCAAGGGCATGTACATTGGTTGCGGGCACATCCCCGGTGGGGGGTGTGCAGGAGGTGGCTGGTCGATGTTTCTCTCTCATCGACATTTCTAGCTCTCTATCTCTCTCCCTTCCTCTCTGTAAAATATCAATAAAATATATATTTAAAAAAAAAAAAGAAAAAGAAATGAGGAGAAAAAAGTGGGTCAACGTTGGTTTTTACATAACAGTCTGAAGGTTCCAAGCCTGGCTGCAGATGAATTCTCTGGCCAACCTCAGCACTGTTCTACTAAGAATAGAATGATGCTTTCAAGGGTTAGAACCATCTTCCAAAGGGAAAGACCAAAGCTGCGTGTAGAGAGATCATATCATTGCAAGCCCTGGTTTTAAATCTGCCCATTCAGGTCCATTCCTCCTCAGGCTGAGAGCTCCTCCAAAGATTGCCAGAGTCACTGTGAGTGATTCCCAGCAGTGTGCACATTCCCTACCCTCACCTCTACCACGATGGGTCCTTATGTCATTTATTATACTATGCCATTGTATTCCCTGTATGTCTTTCTTCTAAGAATAATTTTTTCACTATAAAAATTTTAGAAAATATGAAAATCAAATGTTCTTAGCTAAGTATTAGAAATTGGCCCAGTAACTACAAAAACTTGTTTTCCTATTCTCTCCAGAGAATTTTTTTTTAAAAAAAGTGAAGTTCAATATTTTTGTGTGTGTGAATTAAGTTCTGAAGTTTTCCTAGAAGGTTTATTATCTGGCATTCTGATTTTTTCCTCCTTTAAAACAATGTCATGAAGGGTTATTAGGTTTCTAGATCAGCCAACAAAATCCTACGTGACGTATAATGAAGCATGGGTAGAGCTAGGACACCAAGACACCAAGGCTCCTTCTAGGATGCAGGACTTTGCCAGACATTTCTGAATCACCAGTACTGGCACATATTGGGCATGAAGCAATGATTATTTCCAACTTTGACTTTACAAAAAGGGAGGAACTGGCTTTGTAGGCAATTCCTCCCTCAAGTAGCACTAAGAGCACCCAAAATTTCCATACTGAAAGAAAGATGAAACTATCTGGGAACAGAAATCTTCAGTGTGTAAAGATCACTGGAAGACTGCATGATAACAAATTAGAGAACTGTTTACTAGAATGTGTTGAAGAATGATCTCAGCATATTCATTGTATTAGTTGTACAGCCAGTCATATTGATTAGATGGCTATCTACTATTTATTAACCAGCATACTGGTGTTAGGAAGGAATACAAAAGTATTTCTAAAGGCAATGAATCCGCTAACTCCAGTAAACTTTCTCCTTTATGGGCCTACAACAGTTTAGAAAAATAATGAATGTGCAAAGCAATATAGTTTAATAGAAAAATAATTTAAGCAATGTAATCTTTGCAATGAATTGATTTATTAAAAATTTAGAGTTCGCCGAAACCGGTTTGGCTCAGTGGATAGAGCATCAGCCTGCGGACTGAAGGGTCCCGGGTTCAATTCTGGTCAAGGGCACGTACCTTGGTTGTGGGCACATCCCCAGTAGGGAGTGTGCAAGAGGCAGCTGATTGATGATTCTCTCTCATATGATTCTCTTTCCCTCTCTCTTCCTCTCTATAAAAAAAATCAAGGGCCGAGTGCCCCGGGTGAGCCGAGTGTCCCAGGTTGCAGTGTGCCCCGGGCGAGCCATGTGTCCCAGGGGAAGCAGTGGGACCCAGGGGAAGGGGCAGTGAAAACCAGAGGAGGAGCGGACTCTATTCATATGGTCCTGAGATAGTCACCATAAAACAAGCAGACTGCCAAATGAGGAGCAGATTTTATTCATGGGGGTCCTGAGATGGTCACCATAAAACAAGCAGATTGTCAAATGACAGCGGGGAGGGGAAGGAGACCTGGGGGGAGATAGGAGAACAACCGAGGGACTGGTATGCATGAACATAAGTACAACCAACGAACACAGAACTCTGGGGAGGGAGGGCATGAATGGGAGGTGGGGGGGGGGGGGCAATGGTAAACTATGTACACAGAAAATACCTTAATAAAATAAAATTTAAAAAAAAAATCAATAAAATATATATTTTTTTAAAGTTTAGAGTTCATTCACTAGTACATTTCCTTTTTCAAAACTGATTCAACAAATAGTTGCCTATACAGGTGCAGCTTCCTCTAACTCTAATACTTTTCACTCCTTTCCCTTTAAGTGGGTCTCTCCTGTCACTCCTTATCACAGAAATCTATCATAGGTTGGAAAAATATATTTATTTCTTTGATCCTTGCTCCCTCCCAGTCTTCTCCTGACTTCACTAGTCTGAAACTTTGTGGGGGACTAAGAATACAGATGAGTACCTAGGGGAAGTAGGGGAAGTTGTTTTGTTTTTTTGTTTTAGCATGAGGTCACAGCTCTAATTTTTTTTTTTCTGAATAGAAAAAATAAAGAGAAAATAATAGGTGCCAAATATTTCATTAATTCTGATGAATCAATATCAAATTCAAAGTTATAGGGAGGAGGCCTTCCATGGAAGTGGGCAGGAGGCCTTCCCAGGTATTCAAGGCAGCTGTTTGAGGCTTCTTGGGTGCATTACTTCCTCTACCTTCATCTCCCCAAACACAGTTTGTAAAAGCCTTCTCCAAACCCTGAGCTTTTCTCTAGATCCTGAGATACCCAAATAGCAATGAAAATCTGCTCTAGATGTTTACTACTTGATGTTCAATGCTTGATGCTGAACTATACTCCCACTGTGATGAACCCACTATAGCAACTCAAGATGAAAGACCTGATCTCTCTCCATATCAATCCCCTAACCCATCTTTTCTCTTTAATATGAAGATGCAGTAGATTGTCCCACATTTAGCAGATGCTTGTGCATTGTCCAGAACCCCTTCCTTTACACACTCCCTGGCAATCTAGTGTGGAAGAAACAGCCAGCCTTGGCTGACAGCTTGGTCGACATTACAAGGCACATGAGGCAGGAAGAAGCAGTGCCAAAATTTCATTTCTGTTTTTGCTGGTCTCTACTGTGGTTTCCAATGAAAAGAACAGTTTTAAGAAGGTAAAGTTGGCAGGGCCACGCTGTGTCAATGGCTACTTTGAGGAGCACAACTTTTTTCTTTTTCTTGAGGTACAGTCCTCTGGAAGGTTGGAATTTATTCCTGGCATAGTACTTCAGTACAATCAGTTGTGCATGTTTAAAATTGTGCTTTTAATGTTATTTTAAGTACCTATTCTATAATTTCAATAAACTACTCTCAAGCATGATGTAATGCTGATTAATGACACTTCTCTGGTACACCAAGAGCTCTCAGTTCTGCCTTGTGCCTTGGTGCTCACCTGAGGCATCCTATTAATCATTGTTATGCCAGTCTGTCCTATCATATTGCTTAATTACAATTTCTGTTACTCATTCATCTATTCTATTAATCCCCACAGAACAAATTCATCAAGCCCTGAGACCCTGAAGCCAGAGTGTTCCTGGCCTTGCCAGAACCTAGCCCTAAAAGCAGTTTATCCATAAAAGATGGAAGGATCCCAAGCCTCTTGATACAAACACACACACACACACACACACACACACACACACACACACACATACACAGAAAAAAATACACAATAACAACAACATAAAACCTAACCTTAACACATATTGTCTACACAAGGGAATCTTGTTCCTCTTTCTTTTTTGCAAACCTAAACCTTACCCACCTTTCAAGGTCCAGGTAAATTCATTCATCCACTATGAATTCTCCTGAGTTATAGCTTTTATTTCCAATAGCACAGCCTACATTATTCAATTTTGTTATTTATTCTATTCTTTGTGGTTTTGTATATTAATATTAATTCCACTGAATTGTTAATTTCCTTGGGGAAGGCTACATGTTTATACTCTTTAATAATAGTGAAGAATAAGAATTATAAATAAATAATAACTATTCACTATTTATTATGTACCAAGCACTGTGCTTAGTGGTTTACATAGATTATCTCAATTAATTATATCAACAATACTTTTAATGTCATCTTCACTTCAGAGGTGAACTTACCCATGTACACATAGCTAGTAACTCAGCTATACAAACTCAGGCATCCTAAATCCAAAATCCAAGTGCTAGACCAGTAAACTGCACTACCTCTTCTTGTAATCTCACAGTCCCTGGAAATGTACTAGACACATTACATTATTAGTTAGATTAATTGTTTAATTAATTCATTAGCTTGGAATAAAATCTCTATTATTTAGAATAAAAAGAAAAAGAAGAAATGTGGATCCAGATTATAAGAAGGAGAAGAGAGAAGACGAATGTAAGCCTGAGAGACAAAAGTGATTGGCAGCTATTTCAAGTGGGGGGAAAAAGGATTCAAGAGATCAGGTGTACAGAATTCTATATTCCAAATAAGACATTTCCATATAAAATTTTAAATAAAGTTTTGAAATTTAATAGGAGATGGTGAAGCCATAATGTAGTTTCATGCTATGGAATTCTGTTTTAAGAGATATAATAGTGATTGAACCAATAAACTAGAATCATAGATGTTTCTAGGCACTTCACTGAGTCATACCAATGTTTTCTAACCCTTTTCCTTCATGTAGTCAATAGGAACCATAATTACTATCTCTCCTAATGGGGAACTGAGGGCAAAAATGTAGGGGTCTTTTCTCTCCTACTAAAATCTGTGCAGTAAGATGTAGCAAAATAGAAATGGATTTCTGATCATAACAAATTATTTTCCTATATGAGAATTACTAGAAATAATCCTTTGCATTTCAAAATATTTATGAGACAAATATATCATTAAATCACAGAGGATAATTGGACATAAAATATTTTAAGTTACTGACCCTGTTATGCAAGGCGCCTCACTGGTAAGCAAAGCAAATTACAAAGTTGTCGGAATAGGCTTCTTGATGGAGGGTTTCAATTTCATTAAAACAACTTATATCCTATTTTTGTACAGATATTTATATGTATATGTGCATAGGAAAGAAATTTCACCAAAGTGTTTGTAATGGTTATCTTTGGGAAATGGAATTTGGGATGTACTTATCTATACCATTTGAATTTTGATAATGTTTGTGTATACATTTTTACAAAGATAGTGCATCTCTTTAACTTGTGTCTTTGGCTTAGGAGGTGGTTGAGACTATTTGAAGAAAACCTGGTGGAGGTCAGGAACATTGTGAGGCTAGTATTTAGTTGCATGTGCTTTATTATAAAGGTTGAGAGAATAGGTTGTGTCAGTGAACAAGAAGACTTTGGCTACTGGGAGTGAGCTGAGAGTGAAAATACCACCCAAAATGAGAAAGGACCTATAATGCTGAGTCCAGGAACACCAATGATTAGCCTTGCCAATATCATATTACTATGTAAGCCTGGAAACTGACATTGTCAGAAAAAATGAAGTGAGCCTATTCAAACTCTAGTTCAGATTCCAATACTCTTTCCAAATTTATTGAATTTTGAAAATTAGAGACTATGAAGCCAAAGAGTTTATTAAGTGAACGCCAGAGAGTTCACTTTTTTTTTTACCATCCCCTTCCTCAATCCAACATATTTTTATCTATTCTGTATAACAGTTGTTTGCACATCTCACAACAGGAGTACTAATTATTCACATAATCACTCAATGTTTTGGTTTTATATTGCTTCTTCTGTATATGACTTTTTTTAAGCTATTGTCTTCAGAACTGAATTAGAGATCAGGAGAAAGCAGATTTGCCTCAAATTCCTCACACTAGCTACAGAAGTACTGGTCAACATAAGAAGCACAGGGTAAATACCATTTTTCCTTGGCACCTTAGGAAAAGAGTTTACAGCCTCTTCAGGAATAAGGATGAGGAAAAGAAAACTAAAGGGAAAAATCAATTCCACAAATAATTGCTGTAAACCAAATAAGGGAGAAGCATTGTGCTGTAGCACTTTTCTGTAGTACCATCCTATAGTGATGATAAAACACTTTCTAGACATCATCATCATAACTTCAGGTCACTCTGGTAAGGTAAACAATTGCCAAAGGCCATGAGGATCCACAATAAGTAGCAAAGCTAATAAATAAAAACTTGTCCTAAATATTTTAGGACTCCTATATCCCAGACTTATATTCTATCCACTTCAAAAAACTTTTTCCAATTCCAAAATCTATCCCAGGAGTCATTCATACATAGTGACTCCTGACGTTGACAAAATTAGAGAACCCCTGGGACAACTTCCAAACATTTGCCTCTTGTTCATAAAGACTCATTCAGAAGACTGATTATAAATGCAGGGAGACTTTGTTGATAACATGTCTACTTTGTTTAAATTATTATTCAATGCTCCCATTTTCCACAAACTTTTCTTGAACCTCCTATAATTACTGTAGCTACAAAAAAAAGCCTTGGGTTAGCTTACTTGTGCCCTCTAAAGGCTATAGTGAGAACCTCTTTGACCAAAAATAAAAAATAAAAATTTAATAAATAATATTCATATCAGGCTCTCTACAAGATGGATTCAACAAAACTGTTCTGTGTGAGGCTAAAATACAAAACAGATAACAATGGGATGATAATGGGCAGATAGTATTGATAATATTTCTAATTAAAATAAAGGATAAAAATCAAGAAACCTCTGGGATCTGGGCTCGGCTCTGCTGCCAACAAGCTACGAGACCTAAGGTAAGTTATTTAGCCTCTCTGGACCTCATATATCTCATCTATAAACAGAAGGGTTGAACATGATTTCAAAAAACTTGACAATATAACTTTTTATAAACTCTAAAACTTTATAAATAATCACATGAAACTCAAGAAAATTAGTAGATTTAAAGAAGGGTTAGTGAATTAAGAGGGAAGGTAAATAAGTCAGAGGATTTCAACTATTCCTCTTTTTTCTGGGTATACAGAAGTATGCATTTTCCAGGCTCCCACATAGATTTTGACTATGTAACTGAGTTCTAGTCAAATGACTGTTAGCAGAAAGATGGCTGCCACTTCCATTTCTAGCCTATAAAAATTAGTGTGTGTGAACCATGTAATGCTCTTCTGCCAGCTTGATGGGGACATGTGTGACAATGTTGAGAGGAACTAAGTGCCTGAATTATCACTCAAAATAGAACCGCCTGTTTTCCAGAAACATTGATTTGGTCTCTTATATGATCAAAAAACAAACTTATTTAATGTTTTAGCTATTATGTATCATTGGGTTTTTTTACAAGTTCACTATAATTTACCTAACACAATTCATTCAAATTGACCAAGATCATATTTGTGTTTATTCTCTCAAGATCCCTTAAAAAATACTAGATAAAAAATAATATGAGATAGATAACTTTCTAATTTTACTTATGCTTTAAACTTTAAGAAGAATGTGCAAACCTTGGTTGTTAATGAGAGAGAGAGAGAGAGAGAGAGAGAGAGAGAGAGAAGAGAGAAGAGAAGGGGAGGGGAGGCAACGGGAGGGAATGGGAGAGGAGGAAGGGGGATAGAAGAGGGGGAGGGAAGAGGGAGGGGAGGAGAAGGAGAGGGGGAGAAAGCACCATGAGCTATGATAAATAGGATGACATAATCAAAGCTAAAAGGAAGGTAGAGACCACCTTCAAAGGCAGCCCTGAAATGGCTCAGTGCCTAATACAATATCTTTTTTGCAAATATCTGGTGTTCAATTTCTTGAATGAAGGAATAAGTGAATGAATGAATGAATGAATGAATGCTCCACAAGTCTAATCATTTATAAAGTGGAATATGAAAAGAGAATCTATTACCCATGCCATAGAATGGCTAGATTTAATTCATTCATGACCAGACTGTTATTAGCAATGTCTGCAATGCAAAAGAGAAAGTCTAATAATACTGTAAACTCTACTGATTTTTCTGTTTACCAAGATGGGATATTTGGACATTAATTCAACAAATGCATCTAGGCTTCTACTATGAGCCAGGCTCTAATTAAAATAAAGGATAAAATCAAGAAACCTCTGGGATTTTATGATCCAGGCTCTCTGTTCTACCCCAAGAGATGCATGTCCTCTGTCTTTAGCGTGTCCTCTGTCTCTAGCATAGTCCCTCACTCAAGACCTGAGATTATTCATGAAACCTCAGCAGGTCCTCCTCTTGCTGTTTCAGCACTGTCACCCTCATTCACAGAGTAGGACTAGCACAATGATTAAGAGCACATTCTCTGGAGTACAAACTCCTGGGTGAGAAACTGTCTCTGAAATTTTAATCTTGAAACTTTGGGAAAGATACTTAAGTTCTCATCCTCTGTAAACAGGAGTCCTAACAATACCCATCCCACTAGTTGTTATGAAGATTCATTGAGGAAATTTCACATTTAACATACTGATTGGCACACACTAAATTAGCTCTCAATAAAATTTAGATATTATTATTTCTTTCCTTAAGGATATAAGGTGTTAAAATGCCAGGCACCAGTGGAAAAACAAACAAACATGTGACAACAAGTCAGAATTCCTAGATTGTAGGTACAGTTCTTTCCTAAGTAGATATTTTAACATGAGCATGTCACTTAATATCAGTGAGTCTCAATTTTATCTTTCAAATGTGAGGGATGGCCAGATAATCGTATTTTTCCTTCCTACTCTATGATTCCATGTCTCGTATCTTATTCAGATTTCTATAACCTAATGCTCAATACTTTTTTGTGCACATAAAGAACAGACAATTCCATAACCTCCTTCTGACACCTACTCCAATTATTTAAGACATAAGAGTTCACTCCTGGCATTTTTGCCATATGGTAAAATGTGTAACAGGAAAGGCAGGTGGAGCCAAACAGGACTCAGATGCCCTATCAAACGCTCTGAGGGCAGATGTTATGGCCAAGAGTGTGGGATCCACAGGCACATCTGCAGAGAACATCAATAACTCACAGAGACTATCACATTTATCTCCTACCAAAGCACCTCAGGGATAAATAGCAGAATTCCTAGCACAGAAGGCAGTCAAGAAATATCTATTACTTTGTTTATTTATGTAGAACATTCATTTCATAATCCTAAAGGACTAAATCTGAAGACCAAAAAAAATAAAGTATGTTTTTTGCTTCAATAAAGGATTATATGTTTTGATTCCTTGAGGCCAGCACATAGTAGATTCGCAATATATGTATGTTTGATGAATAATTCATTCTAGGTCTTCTAGTTCTGTAGTTTAGGAATGCAGGCTGCTGGAATCTTATAAATTAACTAAAGGCCCAGTAAGCAAATTTGTGCACCAGCAGGGTCCCTCGGCCTGGCCTGAGGGATCAGGCTGAAACTGGCTCTCCCACATCCCCTGAGGGGTCCCAGGTTGTGAAAGGGCACAGGCTAGGCTGAGGGAGCCCATCAGTGCATGATCGGGGCCGGGGAGGGATTCTGGAATCTTACAAATTAATATTCATAATTTCTCCTAATTTGGTAAATCAGTATAGCAATGCCCCCCAAGGAGTCACTTCTCCCT
Source organism: Vespertilio murinus (assembly GCA_963924515.1). Taxonomy (NCBI): domain Eukaryota; kingdom Metazoa; phylum Chordata; class Mammalia; order Chiroptera; family Vespertilionidae; genus Vespertilio; species Vespertilio murinus. Next base: position 41,573,120 of record OZ004713.1, read on the forward strand.
GTACCTATGCCTCTTTTGCAATATGATATTGTTGTTTCTCCAATATAAAAGTGAGGATTCTTTTTTCACCCTCTGAATTCGGTTGGTCTCATGATTTGTCTTGACCTTTAGAATGTGACAGAAGTGACATTTTGAAAGTTCCAGAGCTTAGATCTCAAGATTTTCTTGGGGCTTACACCTTTGCTCTCTTAGGACTCAGCCACCATAGAAAAGAGCTTGAGTTTGAATACTGATGAGAAACAATATGGAGAAAGAGATTCTAGCTTTCCAACTATCTCTGCCAAGGTCCGAAACATGAGGATGAAATTATCTCGACTCTCCAGTTGCAACAGACCTACCATGAGAAGTCTGGGAAAGACCAGCAGAACTGCCCAGCCAACCCACAGAATGATGAGAAACAGTCAATTGTCATTGTTTTAAAACACTGAGTTTGGGGGTGGTTTGTTACACAGCAACAAGTAATTGATAGGAAATTATTTCCGGACCAGAATCAGAATAGTCACACAATAAACAGCTTCATAAAACTCCTAATTGGGATGAACATATTACTCATGGAAATAAGATTATGTCAGCAATTCTATCAGTGGGAGAAAGGAAAAGAAGAGAGGAAGAAAATGTAAATATTATGTATTACAAGTGATAAAATCCTAGATTTCATCAATATGGAAATTATGCAAGAAATGCAAAGCAGAGATCAAATACTACATTAAATCTATTCATTGGCTTGGGCCTTGCAGAAAAGTTTCCAAACAGTAGATGCTTTTATAGAATTAATTGCTCATTAACTTTCACTCATTGCATTAGTTATCTATTTCTGCATACCAAAACACCCAAAAGCTTAGTGGTTAAAAGAACAATGGAGCAAAGTAGCTCTAATGTAATATAGGAGGAGACTACACAAAGGCAAGATTATTATGGATTCTTTTGGAGGCTGGCATCCACAACCCTATTGCCAAAAAAAACTGAGAGCTTATACTAAAAATTCATGTGCAATAAGGTTATGAAAAAATAATGTTAGAAAGTGAAACCAGAACCCATAAGGAAGCAAAAATGGAGCTAATTCTGTCTAAGCTTTGGGTATTTATTACAAGTCCACAATCCCTTAGCAGAAACCCAGATATGTTTCAGAATCCTAATTTTTTTTTTTAGAAAGGTAAGAAGGTCCATACACCAGATATAACACATGCCCTCTGGTGCTATGTAAGCAACAACCCAAAATCAACCACACTGTTATATATGCAGCAAAATGTATGAATTTTCAAACTGAGTGGAATAAAGACTTTATATAGTCTTATATTTACTTAGGTCAGGCTTTGTAAGGTCCCAAGACCCCCGGTGAGTCCGACGGAGTGGGCGACGACCCCAAGTCAAACGCCGAGACCGAAACGTGATGCAAAACGCATGAGGATTTATTACAAGCGCAGCGCAGGGTCTCTCAGGCAGACAGCAACCCGAAGGAAATGCTGGCTGGCTGGAGCGCCGAGTAACTGCAGAACATGAGTTTATAAAAGCAAAGACCACACGCAGGTGGGGTTACACATGGAGGGGGAAGAAGGGAACAAATAAATTCCAAGAAGGGGAGCTGGGCTCGTTAATTACATGTTTTATGACAGGGTCTATGCTTAGTCAACAGTCCCATCTGGTAATCTTGCAAGCCCCTTTGTCTCTCCCCTTCCCATTCCTCTGGGTAAGTCCTCAGGGTAGGGAGTTTCTGGGGACTGATTTCATTCTTGCCTAATCTTCAACCATAAAGAACTGACCTCATCCCTGTCTAATCTTTAACCGTAAAGGTCACATCCTGGAACAGGCAGTGGGGAAGGTCAATTCCTCAATCTTGGGGCCCTACAGCTTTAACAACAAAATTTTTTAAAGTCTGAGTCTTTAGAGACTTTTGGCTTTTGGAATTTGCCTCTTGCAAATTCACAGGATAGATTCCCCTAGATCAGTGTTTCCCAAACTTCTCTCATGATGAGAATCACCTGGTGGAGTTGTTAAAATACAGATTCCTGAATCCCAACTAAGAAGTGCTAAACTAGAATTTTTGGGAACATGTTGTGGGGTCAAATCCTTGGTTCAAAACAAGACCACCGGAGGCTGATGATTAATTTAAAAAGCAAACAAAGATTTATTGAAATAAAAAAAAGAAAGAAAACAAAAACAAAAAAAAACTGGCCAGGACAGCCGCAAGGGCACTACACACAGGTAGACTCTATGTGACTGCACTGTTGTAGGGGTAGGCAAGTCTTTTTAAAGGCTCAAACCACAGGAATTTTTCTTCGTTTGAATTTTAAAGGCTAAAGACTACATTCTAAAGACTGGGGACAACCCGCAGGGTGGGCTCCCAGTCACATCCTGCCAGGACATTGGAATGTGGCCCTATCTTGTGATAGCCCAAACACAAAACAAAAGTTGAGGATAGGCCATATACAAAACAAAAGCAGTCCCTAAAGGTTATCTACAATTTTTATCCCTGAAGCTACTGAGTCAATGGGTATCAATTTCCTGGTTCTAGTCTCAGGCTCCAGGTCTCCATCTGGAAGCTGAGGTAAGTACCCCGTGTTTTAATCAGACTTAGCAGAGTTAGAATTCAAACAGCAGGCTTTATCAAAATATGACTTCTACCATATTTCAAACATATAGGTAAAATTGTTAAATATGTTCCCAAAAATTCTAGTTCAGCACTTCTTAGTTGGGATTCAGGAATCTGTATTTTAACAACTCCACCAGGTGATTCTCATCATGAGAGAAGTTTAGGAAACACTGCCCTATATTATGTGCATATATCCCCAATTCCTTGCAACTCCCTCATACTGTTGATCAAATGTATCCCCACAAGCTCTGATTGTCAGAGCTACCTCCTAATGACTTTTGAAGTCTTGGATTCCAATTCAGGGACTAGATTTTCATATTTTCCCAGTTTATCCCTGACCTATTTTCAGATTTATAGCTACCATTTTAGCACTAACAACTCAAAGGAACTACTGCATAGCCTAACAGTATTTCCCAAACTTTTGACATATGTGTACCCCTTCTATAATTTTCATAATGCTGAGTACCTCTCATCAAAAAAAAAAGTGGATGTATTTTAATAACAATCAAAATATATTTATTTTTCTTTTTTGGTACATACACAAAATAATAATAAATGAAAAATAAAATTATTCATAATAAAATGTAAATAAAAGTTATATTATAAATAACATTTATTTGCACACCAGGCCATCTCATGCTGGTCTTGACTTGACTCATGAGAACGTAGAATTAGGCGCAGCTAAGCATGGTGTAGTGCATATCCCCACCAAACTCCGGTGCAACATGTACCCCCACCAAATTCTTCCGTACCCCTGAGGGTACGCGTACCACACTTTGGGAAACACTGGCCCTAGAAGTATGCTGGTTACCACATTTGAACCATAGATTTAGCTGTTTCCTGACAAGGCATAGATGTTGTTTGAGAGAAATCATTTTTTTTCTTATGTAAAATTCTGATAAAAATTTAATCAAATGTACTAATTAAAAGGATATATTTCTTATCTTCCAGTGGAGGCATCCAAAGCAAGATACAATAACCCCAGAAGCCACAAAGTAAAATCTTTTTAATTTGTCTAAAATGAAAATATGAAATTTCTAAACAGAGATAAAAGACAAGTGACAGACTGGGGGAAATTTTGCAACACATAAAACAGAGAAAGATTAAGGAAAGCTCCTACAAATTAATAATGACACAGTAAAAGTTTAACAAATAGGAAATTCACAGAAAGACATGTTTAAATGTTTAAAAATATATGAAAAATGAAGGAGACCAAGATGGCAGTGTAGGCAAATGCCTGTACTCAGTGACTCCCACAACCACATCAAAATTACAACTAGAATGCAGAACAACCATCATCTAGAACCGTCAGAAATCTTGCTGAATGGAAGTCCTACAGCTAGAGAAGGAAGAAAGCACTCAGAGACTGATAGGAGATGGCAGAGGCACAGAATGGGCTGGTCAAGCACCCATAGGTGCCACTTTTTTAGTTGGGAAGGAGATTATCTCTGTGGAAGCTACCAGGAGGAGTGAAGGGTCTCAGTCCCACACCAGATGCCCAGCCCAGGGTCCAAGATCTGGGAAAAGAAGTCCCTGTAACTACGAGCTATAAAAACCAGTGCAGATTGCAGCTCAGTGACACAGAGGCTGCTGGAGACCCAGCTGCTCCTCTTAAAATGCTGGCACACAAACTGAACTTACAAGGTCCCACTTCCTCTGAGTTCAAGCACCAGGGTGAGGCTCTGGGGAACATAGACACATATGAAGAGAAACTGGATTGTCTGCCATTAGAGCAGGAACTTGGCTTTCTCCCAGATGTAGGTGCTTACAGGAGTCATTGTTCCTAGGCTGGATTGTAGGGCTGATTGGCAACCATTTCTGTTTACTCCACCCTGGTGATTCCTTGCCCCATCCAATTTGCAGCCCCACCCAACCTGTGTACCACAGATTTTGCATATGAATGGCCTGTGTTTGCTCAGGCTAAAATCTGTCAAACAAGCTGCAGCTGGGTCAGGGAGCCCCAAACTTATCAATAAGAGGCCCAAGACCCTGCCTTGATTCATAGCTGGGCCTCATCCAGGCACTTCCAAACCCAATACAAAGAGTAGGAATCTGCAGATCTCTCTGTAGCTGCTGCTGGGTGGCCCCAGGCAGTGGCTGACTTTACTTCTCCCTGGAGACCCAAGAGCCAGTGTACCCAGTGGTCAGTGTCAGACTACATCAGATTACAACTCTACACATCCATAAGCAACACACTCAAGAGGCAGACTCAGTGAGCACTAAAGCAAGCCTTACTGAAACAAGTCCTGCTCCAAGGGGTGTCTCCTGCACAGCAGCTCTCCCACTGTAGTTGCAGGTGGTCCTCATAGCCATTTAGTCTGGAGGTCAATTCCTCCCAGTGACACCAATATCAATCAAGTCTCAACTACAACAAGACTGTGGAACTGTGCACACAATCCACAAAGGGGTGCACCTAAAGTGTCCACCTCAGGTGACTGGTTAGGCTGAGCCATTGGACCCTATAGAACACCTCCTATATAAGGACACTCTATCAACTCAAGGAAACAGAGCAGTTCTACCAAATACGTAGAAACGAACAGTGAAGCAGCCAAAATGTTGAGACAAAGAAACATGTCTCAAATGAAAGAAATGGATGAAAGCAAACTACTGGATATAGATTTCAAAGTCACAGTTATAAGGTTACTCAAGATCTTCTAGAGCCGAAACCAGTGCACAGAGCTTCAGCCTGTAGACAGAAAGGTTCCAGGTTTGATTCCGATCAAGGGCATGTACTTTGATTGTGGGCACATCCCCAGTAGGGGGTGTGCAAGAGGCAACTGATTGATGATTCTCTCTCATCAATGTTTCTAACTCTCTATCTCTCTCCCTTCCTCCCTGTAAAAAATCAATAAAAAAAATTTTTTTAAGAATCTTCTAGAAATCTCCAAGGGACTTAGTGAGACTTTCAAGGACCTTAGTGAGAATGCCAAAAAAAAGAAAGAAAGGAAGGAAGAAAAAGAAAAAGAAATTAAGCATACACTGACTGAAATAAAGAATAATATACAGAGATTCAACAGTAGAATAGAAGATCCCAAGAATCAAATAAATTATTTGAAATATGAGAAAGCAAAAAAAAAATACCCAACAAGAAGAGCAAAATAAAAAAGAATACAAAAATTTGAAGATAGTGTAAGGAGCCTCTGGGACAACTTCAAGCATACCAACATCTAAATTATGGGGTGCCAGAAGAACAAAGAGAGCAAGATCTTGAAAACCTATTTGAAGAAATAATGACAGAAAACTTCCCCTACCTGGTGAAAGAAATAGACTTACAAGTCTAGGAAGCAGAGTCCAAAACAAAAGGAACCCAAAGAAGACCACGCCAAGGGCTAAAGACAAAGAGAGAATCTTAAAAGCAGCAAGAAAAAAGCAGTTAGCTACCTACAAGGGGGTACTCATAAGATTGTCAGCTGATTTCTCAACAGAAATTATGCAGGCCAGAAGGGAGTGGCAAATATTCAAAGTGATGAATAAATAGTAAGAACTTACAACCAAGATTACTCTACCCAACAAAGCTATCATTTGGAATTGATGATCAGATAAAGAGCTTCACAGAAAAGAAAAAGCTAAAGGAGCTCATCAACACCAAACCAGTTTTATATGAAATGTTGAAGGGTATTTTTAAGAGGAAGAAGAAAAAGAAAAGATAAAAAATATGAACAACAAATGGCAACATATCTATCAACAATTAAATCTAAAAATCTAATTAAATGATTAAGAAATCTAATGAACAGAATAAACTGGTAAATAAAATATAATCAGAGGCATGAAAATGGAACAAACACAATTCTCAGAGGGAAGTGGGAGGGGGGGAGTTGGGGCAGAAAGAAATTAAACAAAGATCTTATATGCATATATTACCTATGGTGGCGAAGGCTTTGGGTGGGGTGAGACCCAGGTGGAAGGGGGCTATGTGGGGGAAAAAGAGGGACATCTGTAATAATCTAAACAATAAAGATTTAAAATCTACATATGTAAGCCTAAGCAATGGTTATGACCAGTTTACCAATGCTCAACACAGAAACTGCCCCCTGGTAGTCACTGTCCTCCCACAGCCAACCTCCCACAGTCCCTTTCCCCAGCCAGTCAGCCCTGATTAGGACTGGGCAAGACAGCCCCAATCGGCCCCAATCACCAGCCAGGCTGAGGGACCCCACCCATGCACAAATGTGTGCACTGGGCCTCTAGTATATACATGAAAAGATTCCTGACATCAGTCAGAATAAGGAAAATAGAATTTTTAAAAGTGATACATGATTTTTTTTAATCTATCAAATCAGCAAGAATTTAAAAGTTTGATAATATTGAGTTTTTACAAGGGTATATAAAACAGCACTCTTATACACTGTTGGTAGAATTAAAAATGGTACAACCTTGGCAAAGGGTAATTTGGCAATATCTGTCCCAATATTAAATGCAAATACCTTTTAACCATAGAGTCCACATTTAGAATTCAATTGGCACACATAAGCAAAGACATTAGTAGTAGAATTTTTCACTGCTTTATTGTCTGAAATTGTGAAAAATGCAAACAACCTGTCAATTAATAGAGCACTGATTTGGTATTTTTTTAAATTATGGTATAGATCAGGAGTTTTCCATCTATAAGACCTTGTGCCACATGTAGCCTCAGCCTATTTTGTGCTAAAAATGGCTTTTACACTGAGAACTGAGGAGAAAGAGGAAAAGGATAAGGGAAAAAAAGAATACACAACAGAGACCTTATGTGACCTAGAAAACCTAAACCATTTTCAGGCTTTTGCCAAAATAATTTGATATAAATAAATTGTAGAATGCTAATCAGACTATGAAGATGAAGATAAAATACGGGGAACATGGGTAGAACCAAGCAGTGAAACTGACAAATGTATGCTATGCTTATCATCCCTCAGGCCTCTGGTACAATATCCAATAGTACACACACACACACACACACACACACAAATTTACATACTAATTTATAGTGATAGTGGTCAATTTGCATTAATCACTATCACCAGCAAGTGGTTATCCACTTCTCTCAGTTAATCCATGTTCATATAACCAAATCATAGCTTCACAGGATCCAAAAATTCACCTACGTCTTAATTTGATGCATGGATTGCTCCACCGCTTCCCTAACTAGTGGCTGCCAAGAACTTGCAATAATGATGACCATTCCAGCACAGAGCAGCTTTAAATGTTAGAGTGATATATGGAGATACATACACCAAGTATAATCAGAGACTTGCAAATTGTTTTCACATTTTAGTTGATTGAATGATAAATAAGATAGTAGGCTCTAAACACCTGAAATGAAAATAGTGGCTGCTGAAGGAACTTTTGTTGAAAAGCAATAAACAACCTGGTTCTGAAACCAGAGGATTTATCCAAGTGTTCTGGAGGTGGTGATCTGGGGCCAGCAGATGCACTGCAGATGTTTTAACATCTGTGAGAGGGAACTGTTATGCAATAGCCTTTTCCTTCAGAAAGTTTTAGTTATCGTTTTAGATGGAAGACAGTGGTTAATTTAGAATGCCAGAAGAGGGATCATTCCCTCATTGTGGAATGCAAAACCAAGTGCTCCTGTAGGAAAGAGAGAGCTCCAAAACCGGACCTTACTTTGGTATTTTGCAGCAGGAAGATCATTGTACTCAGAGGTGGTTCTACTCTCCACCCTTCCCTCCCTCTCTGTGGCACCCCTCTGTGATCTTGCACAAGTTGCATAACCTTTCAGTCTCTCTCGTGCACATAAATTAGGATTGAAACCTTGCCTGCCCAAAAGTAGAACTGAACCAGATCATTTAATAAGGACCCGTGTACCAATAAAACCTATGACACTGGATTGAATCCAAAAGTTATGACACTTTTTGCTTTCTTGACACAAAACAGGTGTCACATATATTCTTTCCTTGTTTTAGTTCCATGGCACCCTAAGCAAGGGAGTAGACATGGGTTATGCTGACTATCCATATCTTCTTCTTTCATGAAATTGTGAATTTTAATAGTAACCACTTTCCACCAGGAATAGGGGATTAAGTAATGTAAGTGGCAGAAGGAAAGTCCTAAATTGTGTTCTGTCTATCCCACAATAAAACCAGGATTGAAATTTTCTTATTCTGTAATAATACCATACCTGTAAATAGTGCTTTAGAACTGACAAAGCCCAGGCAAAGCCAGCAGCTGTATCTCTAATTTCACACATGAAAATTAGGGCTAGCTCCAGAACCTAGATCTCTAACACTGAGGAGAGCTCTCCAAACTTCAATTAAATAATCATAAACTATGTGAATCCTATCTAATAAAAGAGAAACATACAAATTGACTGTACCTCTGCTATGCCCACAAGCCATGCCCACCAGCCAATCAGGAGAAAGTATGCAAATTAACCCAACCAAGATGGCAGTAGCCACAGAGCTGGAGTGAGAAGGAGGCTTGGATTGCCCCCTGCAATGGAGGAAGCCAAGTTTCTCACCCACCCAGGCCGGCCCTGGCCTCCATTCAAGGCTACAAAGCTTCAATTATAGAAGATAACTAAATCCTAGATACCTGCTTCCAACTGGTCCTGGCCTCCACTCAAGGAGGTGCTGAAAAAAAGGGGGAAAAAGAAAAAAAGAAGGGGCTGGGAGCTTAGGTCACTGGGGGCCATGGCCAGTCTGCAAACAGCCATCAGCCCCTCACCCAGGCTGCCCAGGCACCCCAGTAGGACCCGCACCCTGATCCGGGACACCCTTCAGGGCAAACCGGCCAGCCCCCATCTGTGCACCAGGCCTCTATCTATACTAATAAAAGGATAATATGCTAATTAGATTGGGAGACCTTTCGGACATTCTTTTGTACAAAGCCATGGTGATGGGACCAAGGTAGAGGCAGTTAGAGGCCAAGAGGGGAGGGCAGTTGTGGGTGATCAGGCTGGTGGGGGGCGGGGCCATTGGGGGTAAGCAGACCATCAGTGGGGTCAGTTGAAGGTGATCAGGACAGCAGGTGGGGAAGTTTGGAGTGAACAGGCCAGCAGGGGGGAAGTTGGGGGTGAGCAGACTAGCAGGAGAGGCAGTTGGGGGAGAGCACACTGGCACGGTGGGCAGTTGGGGGTGAGAAGGCTGGCAGGGGGAACATTTGGGGGCAAGCAAGCCAGCAGGCAGACTAATTAGGGGCAATCAGGCAGGCAGGCAGGCAGGCAGGTGAGCAGTTAGGCGCCAGCAGTCCCAGATTGTGAAAGGGATGTCCAACTGTCGATTTAGGCCCGATCCCTGTAAACCAGCAGTAAGACATCCTTCGAGGGGTCCCATATTGGAGAGGGTGCATATCCTCTCCCCCGCCCCGTGCATAAATTTTGTGCACTGGGCCACTAGTAAACCTATAAAGAATTATCAGAGAGGAAGGAACTCTCAAAAACCATCTAGCTATTGCTGTGCTGAAAAGAACATAAATCTTGGGGAAAGAAGCGTGGCATTGAATCCTTACTTCCCAACTCTCTGTCACCTTAAGTACTTCTAATTCTAAGTGGGTTTTAAATGGATTTTATCTATAAAATGAGGAGTATAATACCTCCCTCCTGTGGTAGATAGCAGAATTAAATAAAATGATATATGTAAAATATAGGTAGATAGTGGACTCTCAATCAATGCTAAATCCCTTAATCTCAGCATTCAAGAAATTCTATCTTATTTTGAGCTTAAATCTTTCCTTCCATGTTTTATCCTTTAGTTCTTTTCACGCTCTTGAAGGATAGATAGATAAGAGATAGATAGATGATAGATAGATAGATAGATAGATAGATAGATCTTTTATTTATATATAAAACTCTAATATGCAAATAGACCAAACAGTGGAACTGAACAACCCATCACTATGACGTGCACTGACCACCAGAGGATACACACGGAACATGGTGGGAATTGGCTGCAGTGGATAGTGGAGCAGGTGAGTGGGGGCACCAGACCAAGGTGGGGCACCAGTTGCTGTCATTGGGATGAGTCTCTGATGGTTACTGAAAATTCTTTGCTCCCACTATGCAGCTCCATTAGGTGCTCCCACCCACTGCTGGCATCGGAGCCACTGCTCACACCTCAGGGCTTCTCCACCTCCCCCTGCTCCTGAGGGGTGATTACGGCTGGCAGCCATCTCTTGTACCTGCTGCCAGCGATGTCCCTGCTTGCACCTGCTGCCGGCTCTGGAGATACTGCTTGCACCCACTGATGGCACCAGCCCCACTCGCACCAGTTGCTGGCTCTGGCCCAATCACAGAGCTGGCACTGTCAGCACATGGAAGCAGCGCTGCGGCAGACAGGGGACTGGAGGCCACAGCGGGAGGGGCCAGGCAGGGGCATGGAGGGTGGGCCAAGACTTGCCCCTGGCCCATCACAGCCTCACATCCCACAGTTCCTTTCAAGGTGCATGAATTCATACACTGGGCCCCTAGTACATATATAAAATTTTCAGTATCTTAATGTATTATAAATTTTAGAGATGAAAGGGAGGAAATCTGGATATAAAATAAAGCCTAATGAAGTTAGTGATCTTGCTCTTTAGCTTAGTGTAGACTGGTACTACAATATATTTATCACAGAAAATTTTCTCTCAAACACTAACATGATTGGAGCATCATTATATCATATCAGTTGCCTTCCCTAATTAACATGAATACACAGGGAGAGAAGACCATTTCTGCAACTCTGGTAAAAGATTCTACCCTGAATGACCAAGAGATAAAGAGAAGTGACCTGGATTATGCTTTGATAGGAAAATAATGTCTTTTTTAATATATTTATAGCATGATAAAATGGTAGGATTCAAACATAAGCAAAACACTACCCATTTACATTATGTTTAGCATTGCTTTAAGTCTGAAAGCATGAGGAACTGATTCATCTGCCCAGCTTTCTCATGACAGTGGCCATTTAAAAATAAGAATAAAAACATTGGACTTGACTCACAAAATAATTTTCTTAAAAGCCTTGCAAAAGATACTAAGGGTTTCAAAGGCTGGGACTGACTTCTTAAAAGCAAAATGATTTTGCAAAGCCATGCCTGATTTTGTTAAAACTACCACAGCCAAAGGAAAACTCCATAAATCTTTCGGGAATTAAAGCACCAGAATACCAAGCAAGTGGCAAGGCTACAGTAAATCTACTTACATTGAGAAAATAACGACAGTTCATAGTTAAGCTTTATTCCCAGAGACTCATTAAGCACATAGTGTACTAACCACAGTGTACCCTACAGGGATAAATTCAGATCTTGGCATATGAGATGTTAGAGCTGGAGCAACTCTGAACTTCTTTTATAAAGGCATGAAAAACATGAGAAGCATGTCTCTGAACCTGAGCCAGCTCCCAAGGCTGCCATACCCTCCTGTTTTGGCAAGAAAATGAAAAGCACTTAACCTCCAAGTAGTTATCTGTCCTCATCAGGTTATTCTAATCTGCAATATTCTGAAGTTAAAAAATTAAAGGCAAAGCTTGAGAAAACATGACTAGTCACTGTGGATGAGGAAGACCCTATATCTAAATCTAAGGTCACATTGCCAATTATTTGTCATTAATTTTATTTCTCTTACCTCACCTAGCAATCGTTTTCAGCAGATACTATAGATTTATTTGCCAAAAAAAATTATTTCATAGTCTGCTTTAAAGGAATATGTTATATTGGAGGAACAAAGGATGCAAGACAACAATGCTTGTTGAAAAAATACAATGAAAAGAAAAAGTGAGAGGGTAATCCAAATATATTTAAAAAAACTATGATAAAGTGAGTGATGAACTCATACAGTGGTGAACCCATAAAGCAGGATTAGGATGTGCACATAAAGAAAAAGTAGAAAATAGAAGAAGAAAGAAGAAAGCAAGAAGTATACAGTAAATAAAGAAAAAGAATGATGAAGAAAGTGATACTATTGTAATGAGCTAGTTATTAATCACAGGAAAGGTACATAGGGAAGGCCAGACATCATAGTCATGTCATTTGGGCAGCTTCACCAGGAAGCTACAATTTCTTTATTTATTTTTTTAATATATTTTATTGATATTTTACAGAGAGGAAGGGAGAGAGATAGAGAGCTAGAAACGTCGATGAGAGAGAAACATCGACCAGCTGCCTCTTGCACACCCCCTAACGGGGATGTGCCCGCAACCAAGGTACATGCCCTTGACCGGAATCGAACCTGGGACCTTTCAGTCCGCAGAACGACGCTCTACTACTGAGCCAAACCGGTTTCGGCAGGAAGCTACAATTTCACACTCCCCGGAAAAATCACCAGCCAATTCCCTGTAGATCACTATGAGAAGGGGTCCAACAAAGAGGAGATAGTGCAGTGAAGCTGGGATACTGTAGGGAAAGTGCTTGCTGCCAATCAAACCTGGGAACAAAGATCATAGGCTAGAGAGGGTGGAGCCATTGCAAGCCTGAGAAAATCTAGGAATACATAATCCAGTAAACAAAGGAGTTTGCACCCACTATGACTCTTGGCTCATGGTGCTCTCTTGTTCCTGCTTTTTTGCATTCTCCCATGTTTCCTCTACAGCCATATGGCCCTGTGAACCCCACATGCAATGGATAGTGGGCGGCAGCAACACAAATTAAGCTGGCCTGATGCTATATTGGACTGTTCCAACATAGAATGGAAACTCCAAACACTGGCTCTGATTTTAGCCCTGCTAAAGTACCAACTACACTTCTTCCTTTGGGGGACAAAGGGAAATGGAATCTTGGAAACTCGGGAACTTAATCAGCATAAATAAAGCTTTCTGCCGTATCTCATGCTCCCATGTGAGTCCCAGAAAATTATTTTTCTTGTAACACGGTAAGAATTCCACTCCCACTAGCAACAGGTAGGGACGAGGACATCTCCCCTCTGGTAACAAAAGGATGAAAGAAGAGAAAATGCATACATAGTAAAGTAAGGTTAGAGGAAGTAAGTATGATCATTCATAGAGCAAGAAGCACACACTTGTGATCTTCTCGAAAAGCCCCTGGGTAATGGGGTAAGATGATCTTGGGAAATGTTTGCCTCTGAAATGTTTTATATTTGCATTGTTTGGTACTATATTAACTGTGGAGTGTTTTTAACTGTATACGAGGCAGTAGATGTCAGACCTTTTAAACTATCAATGTATGATTATGCCTCAGAATTTTTTCCCATTGAATATGTAAGAACATAAATAAATTCAATATAAAGGTGGACTGATAGAAAAATATGATGTGCAAAAGAGTTGTGTGGGGGTAAATGTGCATGAAGAGACACAGAAAACCTAAGATACCCCTTAAAGAAATATAAGAAATGTCAAATAGAGTTTATAGTCTAAGTATCAAACAACCTTAATGTATTATTGGCATTACACATGATAGGCACAAAACTATTACCTGAATAATTCTTTACAGTGTGACTATATATATATATATATATATATATATATATATATATATAATTGATTTTTTTACAGAGAAGAAGAGAGGGGGATAGAGAGCTAGAAATATCGATGAGAGAGAAACATTGATCAGCTGCCTCCTGCACACCCCTTACCAGGGATGTGCCTGCAAACAAGGTACATGCCCTTGACCAGAATCGAACCTGGAACCTTTCAGTCCTCAGGCTGATGCTCTATTCACTGAGCCAAACCAGTTTCAGCTACAGTGTGATTCTTTCCGTCATACAATTATCTAAAGCTATCTTAGTCATAAAAATTCTAAACAGGAAACCTTAGAGACTGCAGCCAGCAATGTGAACAGTTAAGAACATATTATAACTTCTCATGATGTTCTCCCAAAACAAAATTTGAAGCCAGTATTTCTTATTTAACTTATAAAACTCTGGGATATGCAGAATTTTAGCCTCTATGATTTCTGCTCCCTGGTATTATTTCTTTTTTAAAATATATTTTTATTGATTTCAGAGAGGGAGGGAGAGGAAGAGAAAGATAGGAATATCAATGATGAGAGGGAATTATTTATTGGCTGCCTCCTGCATGCCTACTGGGGACTGAGCCCCCACAACCTGGACATGTGCCCTTGACCAGAATTGAACCTGGGAGCCTTGAGTTCGCAGGCTGATGCTCTTATACACTGAGTCAAACTGGCCAGCGCCCTGGTATTATTTCTCTGGTTATATTATATTGCATGATAGAAGGATGTTGCAGATATAATTAAGACTACAAGTCATCCCTTAAAACAGGGATATTTATCCTTGATTATCCAAGTGGACCCAATGTAACCACAGGAGTCCTTAAAAGGAGAAAAGGGAGCAAGAGAGATGCAGCAGCAGAGGATGCCAAACTAAATCAAAACATAAGAACGACTTGATGTGCCATTGCTGGCTTGAGGGTGGAGGGACATGTGGCAGATATGAAAATAAGCTTGTGTTTTAAAATGTAGGTTTTATTATTATTCAGATATGGTGAAGACAACAAATACAGACAAATGCCATTGAAAAGATAGTTTGTTACTCACAGTTACCAAGAGGAGGGGCACACAACACTGCGTAAGGTGCCAAGATTGGTCGGGGACAGAAGAAGTGGGGTGGGGGTGGGAGTGGGGACAATTGCTTTTATTCTGGTTTCCATGAGACAGAATGGCTAAGGCAGGAAAAGCAGGTTTAGGATAGAGCAGTTTGAATAGTTTGAATAGCAGGCTCAGAGCCTAGGGTCTGTCCCTAGTTGCCTAGGACCTGGCCCTGAGTTGATTGGGGCGGGGGCTCTGGTGGTTAGCTTACATATGGTAAGTAAGTCAGGTAAGTCATCTACTTTACAGGTAAGTCATCTACTACTTCTTGAAATTGGCTATTCCAGTGAGGGGCAGTCTCTCCAGAATCAGCAAGATCCCAGATGTCAAAGCAATACATAAAATAAAAAGGCATTATTAATGCAGCTTACATAAGGATTCTTCCCAATCACTGCCAGAAAGGAATGCAGCCCTCCCAACATCTTGATTTTAGCTTTGTGAGAATGTGAGTAGAGAATCCAGTTACGCCAACAATTATCAACCCTTTTCATCTCATGGCACACATACACTAATTACTAAAATTCTGCGACATACCAAAAAGTATATTTTTTGCCAATATGACCAAAAAATTGGTATAATTTTGATTCATTCACACCAGCCATTGTATTGGCTGTTATCATTCTTTTTTATTATTTTTTTTATTAAAGTAAAGTTTATTCCCCAGTAATGAGCGGGACTCATTGCAGAGGTAGAGAAATCAAAATTTAAGGAATGGAGAGAGGAGAAAGGACCCAGCCAGGTTGCCTCCAGATGGGCATGGAGAGAAGCAACACGTGGCTGGTCTGGGGGGTCTTTTTGAGGGGAGGAACAGGAAAGGGTTGGACCCAGGGCAGAACAGAAGGGCTGGGCTCCAGGGCACTTCGGCACGCCCTGATTGGTGGTTCAATGTCTTGGGACTGTCTCTGTGGCAGATGCCAGTAATGTCATAAGTCCGCCCACCAGTTGGGGAGAGGGAGAATCTCACATTCCAGACTCTTTGATATATTATATTTTAAAAATTGAGAGTCTGGGAAGGGGTTAAGGGGCTGTATTTAAAAAATTGAGAGTCTGGGCAGGGGGTTAGGAACTGGAGGTCTATTTTCGATAACTGCTTCCAGCTGAGAGGGGGCATCGTCTTTAACTTGACAATCTAAGGGAAAAGAGTGCACCTGACTAGATAGTCAGATATTACTATTTAAAAATTTTTTGCAGCACACTAGTGTGTGCCACAGCACACTGGTTGAAAATTGCTGAGCTCAAGCCATTACAGAGTTTAGTTCTATACAACTGTAACCAAATGGGTGTTGTAAGCTACTACATTCGTGGCAATTTGTTACAGCAACAAGAGAAAACTTATACATATTCCAAATCCTTCTTAGTGGCATGTTTCTAATTAATTCTCTGGGCATGTTATATTCTGCAGAAACTTCTACCATATTCACAACTGCAATCATACAGAATAAGGCTATTTAGACAAACTGTCTTCAATGACTACTTTTGGCAGGTTTCCATCAAGCTAAATATAATGTGAAATTTTTAATGTTATCCACCATTAGGGCATGTAAGAAAATTAAATCAAGATGTGCTTAGGAAAATTGTTTGAGTTTGTGGAAGTGAAATTCTTGACATTTTAAGGCTGTGTGAAACATAATAAGTACTAGTAACTACAGTATGCACTATCCATTTCTATTAGGTAGATAACTAACTATATTAATACATATATTTGGCCACAACTTCAGATCAAGATAATGTAATTTTATGCTTTGAACCACTTTCCACCCAAAATACAGTATAGCAATGAAAGATAAAAAGTAAAAAGTGAAAATCTATAATAATAAAAGCATAATTTATTAGATATTTAATAATAATAATAATATAAAATTATTATAATAAATATTATAATAAAAGCATATGCTAATTAGACCAGACATCCTTTCGGATGACCTTCTGGATGAAGCCAGGGCTGCGAGGAAAGCCTAGGTCCCCAGTGCCTGCTGGCAGCCGGAGGGAAGCAGGGGTCCCGGGTGCCAAAGGGAAGCCCATGCCAACAGCCAGGGGAAGGAAAGCCTACTCTTGAATGAATTTCGTGCATCAGGTCTCTATAATATATATATATATATATATATATATATATATCCAAACTTATAAAAAGCTAAACATCACTATGGATCAATAACCAAACATTCATTCATTCATTTTGCAAGTTTTAATTCCTTACCTACTATGTGTTAGACACTGTTTTAGATACAGGATATTGCACTAAACAGAACAAAGCTTCTGTCCTTATGGAACTTATAATTCAACTGAAAAAGATTCTAACAGGTAAATCAGAAGGAGGCAGAAGACAAAGGCAGCTAGGAGCTTATATTATTATTAGAGGCCCAGTGCACAAAATTTGTGCACAGTGAGGGGGGTGTTCCTTAGCCCAGCCTGCACCCTCTCCAATCTGGGACCTCCACTGGGATTGGGTCTAAACAGGCAATTGGACATCCAAGTAGCTTACCATTATCCAAAATTTCCATTAATTTGATATAGTAGCAGAGTTTCTTTAGGGATGAGTTAATTCTAAAATATTACTATTGTTAATGCAAAATATTATATTAATGCTAATATTTTTCCAAAAAGATAGCTAGCTGTATTAGCTGGGAGCAGATGTGTATAAGGGAAAGGGACACTAAATTATTTTAGGTCTGTGGATATCCATCCTTACTACGGATGGTAAGGATGAGGTAAAACTCAGAGCATAGGGTATTGCCTAAAAGCTAGTCTGTGGGGACTCTGAGGCAAAGCCATGTGTACAAGGGTTGTCAAAAGTCCTAGAATACAAAGAGAATAAGAAAATGGCCAAGTTGTACCAAACATTTGGGGATAGTAGGACCACCAAAGAACCACATTTTCCTATTTCACCATTTGGTCCCTTAATTACTTTCCATTATTCACAGTATAATAGCATGTGAAATGTACACGCAAAAAAGCAACATGGCACAGTAGTGTAAGATTTATGCCTTTTAACATTTGGAAAAAGGGACTGTTTCTTCATCTATATCCATACCCTGCTTTCTGCCTTCAAGTATTAATTCTGCTTACCCCTACTTTCTCATCTGCCTGGTCCTGCAGCAAGTCAACCATAAAACACAAGACCAGTCAGGACCACTCCACTAAAAAAAACAAAAAATTGAACACTAAACAATTCAGGCCAAGGGCATGAGGGAGCAGGAAGTAGCCATCCTTGTGTATTTCTAAAATGAAATGCCACAACTTTCCTTATTGGAAGTGTCAAGCCATCCCATGGACTAACATTAGGATCAAAACCAGATGATTACCCTGTTTAAAGATTACCCTGTTTTTCCCAAGAAAAAAAATACACCCTAGTTAGTTTAAAAACCAAAACCTAATTTTTATCTTTGGAAAAGAAAAGAAAAAAAAAAGCACTTTCAAGCAAATATTTCCCGAAAAGAAAACAACTGTAATTTACTTGGGTTGGGGGGAGGAGAGGGATAGTAAAGGAAAAGATAAATAAATTAAAGTTTGTGTGGGGCATAAGTAATTTGAACTCTGGACATGGACATGGATCTTTACCATTAGTAATTGTTCTGCTATTCCGGGGGAAAGAAGAGATGGAGCCGGGGTTGAAAACAATTTAGGACTGACCAGAGATAAAAGCACTAATCCCAATGCGGGTGGGGGACAGGATTCAGAAATACTGAAAAGCTTTGTTTTCCTCACCCTGTGTCTTGGAACCGCCACATCAGAAGTTGGCAACTCTAGATTAAACATCATAACAGCTGGGATGAGGAAACTCTTCACAGAGGGGCCACCCCAAAAGTCAGGAATGAAAAAATGCTAGAGAAATAAACACAACAAAATCCCTCAGGAAAACATATCTGGCCACTGGATGGGTATCAGCCTTGTGTCATACTTGATATGCACTGGAATTTTCTTCCTTTTTTTTCCCTTTCAGAAAGTTGCCTACTTTTTAGGTATTCATCCAGCTCTCACAAAGAACTTCAATTCTAAGTATATTGTTCATAAGACTTTTCATATTTAGGGGAAACATTAGCCCATTCCTTTGCTCTCTGGTTTAAAAATATTACTTATTAGTCACCAGATAGGGAGAAAGAAAGAAAATGTTGAATAATTTCTTCAAGAAAAAGGTTGGTTTTCTATGTCATTTACTCTGAAAGGCATATAACACTACTGTTAAGTCCTGTGATGTCTCTTGGTAGCACAATAGTTACCCTACCTTCATTCTGCATCACTTTCTTTTGTCTCGAACTACTCAAATTCCTTCCCTTGATACTTCAGCATCCAAAGTTCTGTCATCTTTCCCAAAAACTTATAGCTTTTCTTTTTCTTTTTCTTTTTCTTTTTTTTTTTTTTTTTTTTACCACAGATAAGCTATTTCTACACAGGAGAAGTTGTGCATTCAATTTGGTCCTAAATGTTTATACCTTTGCCTACACATTATTTATTGTCCCCCTCTCCACTTTCCTATGATCTCCTGTGCTCATCATGTGGTATGAAAATTTAAAAACTACAACAAAGGGGGAACCTAACCCATGAGCAGGCACCCTGAAAAATAATTTTGAAACAGGATCAAAATCAAGGGCAGAAAGAGTATCCAAAAGACAACAGAAGATTCAGTTCCATAAGACAGTTTTTTAATGTTAAAGAGAAATGCAGAAAATCAAAGCTTTCATATGTATAACTTGTGCTTTCCCCCCCCCCATTGAGCAATGATTATCCAAATAAAAGTAAGAGAAAATACTAAGCTGGATTGACTTTGGGTTGCCATATGGGTAGATATCTTCTCTATATTAAGGAAGAAACAGAGTTCAAGTGCAATAGATGAGATTTGTGTTAAACTTTTTTTTCTAACAAACTTCAGGGGAACAAGTTATTGGAATATGGCACCAAAAGACCTCCTCTGGAAACTTTGAAGAATCTAAACTAATTATTGGACAAGGCTTCCTGGAAAAACTAGGTGAGAGCTCCTTTAAGCCAGGGACAGGCTATGTAGACTAATATATTTGAACACTGACTTGGCAGTCAAGAATATTCAGAGTGTAAATTCTGCTTCTACCAATCAACACGTTAATTATCGCAGTCAAGTTCCTTAACCTCTATAAACCCTAGTTTCTCAGCTGTAAAAAATGAAAGTAATGCCAACTTCCTCAAACAGGGTTGTTATGAAAATTAAATGAAGTAATGTAAGTTCTGGAAAATAAATAATAATAATAATGGCAATAACAGCTAAACTTGTCCTAGACAGTTTGGCTCAGTAGAGTGTCAGCCCTCAGACTGCAGAGTCCCAGTTTCAATTCTGGTCAAGAGCAAGTACCTTGGTTTCAGGCTCAACCCCTAGCTCCGGTAGGGTGCATTCAGCTCCCGTGGGGTGCATTCAGGAGCCTCTCTCGCATTGATGTTTCTCTCTGTGTTTCTCCCCCTCCCTTCCTCTTCTTGGGTTAGGATTCTAAAAAATAATAATAATAAACTGTATCTAGTGACTACCAACTGCCAGTACTGTTTGTATATATTACTTAATTTAATCCTCACAGCAATCCTACGAATTACATTCTATTTGTAGCCACATTTCATACATGAAGAAACTGAGGTTAAATAAGTTGTTTGTGGTCTGTCAGTTAGGAAGTGGTAAAGGTAGGAGTCAAATCCAAGTTTTCATACCCACTATGCAACTTATTACTATTGTACTACTACTTATTACTGCCACTATCATTCATTATTCATCAATATATCCCCCAGTACCTAGCACAATGCCTAGCATAGTGGACATTCAATAAATACTTCTTGAATTGAATTGAATTGAATTTTTAGTATTGCTTATACTCATGCAAAAAGTGAGCATGCCAGTCAACCAAATAAATAATAGTTATTCATCTTCACAATATCTAACAAAAAGAATGACTGTCAATTTTTATTGAATTAACCTATTTTTATTAAATTGAATGAGCTGAATGGGAACTTTGGTAAATAGAGTACACTATAATATTTATAAGTGTCACAAGATTGTAAATAGCCTCAACAAAATACTAGCCAACTAGCTCCAGCAACATACAAAAAGTGGGGTCAAGTAGGATCTATTACAGGAAAGTAAGGTTATTTAACAGCTGGAAATCAATATAATGAACTGAGTGGCCTTGAAGATGTTATATGTAGCATTTGTCATTTCACTAAGAAGCAAATTTGAACCACATACAAAGCAAGACCAATGTGTGAGGACCAGTTGTGAATATGTGCGTGGTGTGTGCACCAAGAGAGTACCTGCTGAGAAGGAAGATTTCCCTTTTCTACATCATTCCTATAAAGTTGTAAAGCGAAGACTTCTTTTGGAAAAGTGGGCCCAAAAAGTCAGCCAACAGACAGAGCTATAGTAGTTTTCATGAATGTGGGGGTTTAAAAAGGACTTGAGACAAACCCCAGGTAGATAAGAAGAACATACCAGATAGAATGTGATAACTGTGAAACTAAAATTGGGTGACATGAAAGTTACCCAAATGCAAGACCAAATACATTCTCAGAAATTCAGCAAAATATCCTGGTGTGAACTTCCAAAATCCAGTTTAACTTTATCTTATCATCTTCATGATTTCCTGTTTGTCTTCAGAAACTTTTTTTTAAAAAATTTACAATGTTTTTACTTTTTGCAAAATTGTACAAGCAATCAAATGTCAAGCTTATCATAATAAATTTATTTAAAATGTGCAGGCAGAAAATATGAAATTGCTTTGCATTGTTTCATTAACCACATAACAAAAGGAATATTATGTTCTTTTAACATCATAAGAATAAACTAATGGCTCAGAAACAACATGTGTGCCCTAACTAAATTAGTGTTACTATGGAAACTTGATATTTTTAATTTCCTGACCCTTAAGGTTGATTTCAACACTGCAATATTCTGTGTTTTCCATTTTGCTGCTATAGTCTAGTACAATAAGAAAGCATGCTGCAAATCAAAGTTATTAAAGACTCCAAACTAAAATTGAGAAATAAAAGTAGGAAGAACTATATTCTTCTTTTAAAACTTTCAGTCATATGTCATCTATGGTTCATTCCATAACACAAGTGCTCATCTGGCTTGTCTTTATTTTTCCCAACAGTTTGCTGGCAGATTCACAAACTCAAATAGAATTTTTCCACTATCTAATTCTGAATTTGGCAGCAAAACTCAATGATGAATCTATTCCTACCTCAAAAAATGTTTTCTTTTATACATTTCACTCACCCATACTTACTCAAGTCTGAAAAAACAACTTGATATAGGGGGTATTTCCATCATATGTTTCTAAGGAATAAGTCAAATCTAAATTTAATCCTAATACCTGAAATTTCAAATAGAAATAATCAATTTTCCACCACTTTCCATCTTAAATTTCTTCCAAGCCATCTGAGGAGACAAAGCTGATAGGTTTTATCACTATGAAGAGGATATTCCTCCATATCCTGAACTAGTAAAGGACCTTCACAATAGCAGGTAGTGAAGTAGGTTTGTGGCTTTACATACCATCATTATTTATTTATTGATTGATTGATTAAAATTGTCACTCTAGGATAGCCTATATAATAAAGAGGTGATATGCAAATTGACCATCACCCCAACATGCAAGAGGGCCACCCCCATGTGGTCAAAGATGGCTGTCACCATGTGGATACAAGATGGTCACCATAAGATGGCCGGCAGGGGAGGGCAGTTGGGAGGAACTAGGTCTGCAAGGGAGGGCAGTTGGGGGTGATCAGGCCTACAGGGAAGGGCAGTTAGGAGTGACCAGGCTGGCAGGGGAGGGTAATTAGGGTAAATCGGGCCAGCAGGGGAGCAGTTAGGCGTCTATTAGGCTGGCAGAGGAGTGGTTAAGGGATGTTCAGGCCAGCAGGCAGAAGCAGTTAGGGGCAATCAGGCAGGCAGACAGGCGAGTGGTTGGGAGCCAGCAGTCCTGGATTGTGAGAGGGATGTCCAACTGCCTGTTTAGGCCCAACGCCAGTGGAGGTCCCAGATTGGAGAGGGTGCAGGCTAGGCTGAGGGACACATACACACACCCATGCATGAATTTTGTGCACCAGGCCTCTAGTGTTTTTATAGATTTTTAGAGAGAAAGGAAGAGAAACATAGATTGGTTGCCTCTTATTTGCACCCCTCCCCCAATAGGTATTGAACCCGTAACTGAGCCACCTAGCCAGGGCCTTGATTCTTTTTAAAAATACAAATACTTCACAGCCTTTATAATCTTTTAACCAGCTACCATATATGGGACTTACAGCAGTAAAATAATTTAAATTACTTTCATCGTTTCTTGCACAGGTAAATGGAGGACTATTGTTACCTAAAAATACTTTCCCTGCTAACATTTTTCTCACTTTTTCAAGTTAAACTTACCCCTGTCATTCTCTATCTATTACAAAACTTTTCAAAAACATCTTAGAACTCATTCATTCAGCTTGGAATTAATACCAGGGAAGTGACACAACATGAACCACTCTGTCTGTTCCATGTAGGTGCCTAGGAACAACTTATAATCTCTATTTGGAAAGAGACAAACCTGGGTTATACATAGACTTTTACTGTGGAATCGGTTAGCATTTCTTATTTAAGCATCACTTTCAGTTTATGTGAGGAACTTATCCCCAAGGCATTATTTTAAGGGGATTTGTGAATTTATATTGCATAGCACTTCTAAATTAATTGTACCAAAGCAATTTTGATCATGTCACACCCTACTCAAAAATCCTCAGTGATCCTCTTTCTTTCTTCATTGCTTACAGGCTAAAGTGCTCAAAGCCCCTCAACAGTCTAGTAGGAATTAGCGCCTGAGACCTTACTTCCTAGCCTCTCTACCAGACTCTTTCTTCAAACAGAGCAAGGAAAACTTGTCATTCCTATCCAGTGATCTTCTCTTTACCTTCAGTCTGGTGTTCTTAGTTGCAAGACACCTCACCTCAGGTGTATGAGTTGTCTCATGATGTATGATAAGTACCAGGAAAAGCGAGGTATTGTATTGGAGCTTCCCTTATCCAATGGGAGCTTTACTAAAATTATTTTGTTTTTTTCTCCACAATTCCATAATGATTGTATTGGAAATGGACCTCTTAGATTGTTATATTAGCTGTCATTTCTGTTCCTTTGGCACTTGTCATACACTGTCCTATCTTTGATGAGTATATGTTTATCAAGGTAGTAAACATCCTTGAAAGTAGGGACCACTTTTATATGCTTTTAATCCCTATGGTATTTACACAGGAGGCACTCATTAAATGTTGGCTGGATCTATCAGAAAGGATTTCTCTTTCAAAAGTGAACTACCTGGATTGGAATTACAGATCTTCATTCTGGCTGGTCAGATGAGGAAAAATCAGAAGAAAGAAAGGAGTTTCCTTTTTTGCTGGCCCATATTGTTTCAACTTCATCCTTGGACATGCAATAATGGAGAATTTTAAAGATACTACTTGGTTCCTGACAATATCATCCCATAAAACTTTCTGTACGTTTGAAAAGGAGGCAAAACTCTCCAGGTTAGTAAATATATTTTTGAAGCATGTGATATTCATTCTAAACAGCCTGAACTCAGTAGAGTACAAACTAAAATGTCTTCCCCCCCCCCCCAGATTACTACCTTAATATTGCTCAGCTGAACCTTCCTTTCCTATCTTTCACAACTTTGTGGGCAGCTCTCACAGCCTTGGAATGACTGATTACTAAGAAGTTCAGTCCAACTTAAAAGCCTAAAATGGGGGAGGGGCTTGGTCTCCTTCACTCCTCCTCCCCTACCTGCTGAGTGGTGGGCTTGAGGGTCCGGGCTTGTAGTAAAAGCAGAGGTAGAAGCAGGACAAATGTCTACTTCAGTGCTGCATGATGGCCTTCTCTCGGCTGATGTTGCCTATTGGCCTCTGTGTGGCAGATATCCCAGCACTGGAGTATGTGTGTGAGAGTTCTTCAGGGATATGAGAACCCTCCTCAGGGAAGCCCTTCTAATAACTCCTCAGATGCTACCCTGGCATTGCCTCCACACCCACTTCCATAGGGTACTGGCAAGTTGGCTCAAGTCCTGCTATTTTCTGTGGGGGCTTCTTGACCCCTTAAAAACCGACACATCGCTGCCATGCCATGAAGTGAGTACAGGCTACTCCACTGCCTCACTTCTCTCTGCCCCATTACTGCACTTCAATTACCTGTTCCCTTACACAGGCACTGGTGTGATGACTAAGAAATAAATTATCACTCTCCTTTTTTAATTCCAATCTCCATAGATGGTCCTCAGAGCAGCCCCTCACGGTGGGGCCGCAGCACTTTCCATTAGGCCAAAGACTCATGACCCTAACAACACATCCATCACCCCTTGTATAGTCAAAAATTTAAGTGGATTGGGCATGAGAAGTGGTTCAGTCTCAGATGATGGTATGTGGAGGGACAGTACAAGGGGATACAGAGTAAGTTTGTCTGATCTTATTAAATCTTGTTAGTGATGCCTGGTCTCTAGTATTCAGTACATGGGGTACTCAGTACCTCTTTGTCCCTAATTTTGGCTCCTCATTGCCAACTGCCAACCCAACACTCTGGTACATATGGCAGAGAAAAAGAACCTGTCTATTGGGAAGAACTGGATGGAGTCTTGCCTCTGCTTATCAGCATTAGCTCTCACAATACTATTACAGTTGTGTTATTTCTCCATATTTTTGTCATCTGTGAAATAAGAATACTATTTACTTGACCAATTAGCTTCAAACATAAACAAGCAAAGAATATAGAATAAGATTAATTTTATTCAATATTTGGGTTGTGTGTATAAAAGAGCATTCAATGAAAAAATAAATCAGTTATACCCATTTCTTACTGCTGATATATAATGCCAACTTGTCACATATTATGTATGAGGTAATAGAACTATCATGAAAATTGAATGTGATCATGCATGAGAAGGCCTTAGCATAAAGTACTCAATTAGTTTTATCCATCATTATTATTATCTCTGTGACCTTAGACAAGTCATTTGAGTTCTCTAAGTCTCAATTTCATCATTTTTAATTGAAGATAATAATAGAGTTCTGAAGGTTCTATGAAATCATGTTATCTGGAAGTAATTGTAAATTTCTTTGTAAATGTTAGAATTAATTATCTATGAAATAGGGACATTGGACCCTTAAAATATTCTCCTTTTCTAAAATGCTATGTATTTACTATGTAGGCTTTTATTATATAGAATAGTAATATTACTATTCTATATAATAAAAGCCTAATATGCTAAGTGCCCGACCATTCAACCAGTCACTATGACATACACTGACCACCAGGGGGAATACGCTCCAACCAGTAGTTTACTAGTAGCTTGCTGCTGAGGTCTGGCCTATTGGGACTGGGAAAGATGGGCCTGATATGCCCTGGAGTCCTCCTGCAGTCCCTTCCCAGCTGACCAACCTTTCTTGATCCCTCCCTGGCTTCTAAAATATTTCTCCCAATTGATTTCCTTCCAGTGTGCATGAATCTGTGCACCGGACCTCTAGTGGAAAAAAAAAAGAATAGAAAATGTTCACTTTTCAACAGGTTGTGTCATAGTCATTAATAAGTAAAATGAGCAAACACTGCCTCATTCTATCCATGAACTTAATTTCCACAGAGTGTAAAGGCTGCTCTTCCCTTACACCATATTTTTAATTCTTATCCATTCTCCAAAATGTTTACCTCATCAGTGTGTACTTTCCAAGCACCTTCACATAAATTAAAACATTAGGAAATTAGATAAAATGCAAGGGAGCCATAGCCAGTTTGGCTCAGTGGGTGGAGTGCCAGCCAGCAGACTGAGTGTCCCAGTCAAGGGCACATACTTCCCTTTGCAGACTTGATTCCAATGGATATGTCTCTCTCACATCCATATTTCTCTCTCTGTCTCTCCCTTTCCCTTCCACTCTCTCCAAAAACCAATGAAAAAGTAACCTCAAGTGAGGATTAACAACAACAACTAATACAATGGAAAACTACCAAATAATCAGCCACTAAAATATTCCAATTCCTGACATCTGAGATCCTGGTGGGAAATTTTCTTTCTTCCATCTTGCCTTCAAATGTGAACACTAATCATGGAAATTCCAAATCTTTCTACATCCCTTGCTTAAATAAGGTAGGAAGTATATTTCGAAACTAAAGGTTTTTTTAAATAATCTATTTAATTTACATTCATTGGTAAGTCTGTCAAAAATATCTTGTATCAGCCTATTGAAATTTAGAAGAAATATCAATCTAAGTTTCTGTTGTCATAACTTACCATGAAATTGAAGAAAACTTTACTGTCTGCTTTAAAGAATGAAATAGTTAATGAGTTCCTGCTATTTGAGACATTTCGACTCACAATTATTTCTAATTATTAAACTCTGAAACAGGAGATTCTCTTGGGTACAGAATTGATTTCAAGTTTTAAAGTTGGAGCCTCTGTGCTACTTTGCAAGTGGCTCTATTTATCAAGTCAAGCAAAATATCTTCTGAAAGGTCTGCCATACTTAATTTGAGAAGTATTTTCATATTATTGTATTATGTGATATATAAAATTCCCTGAGAGAGAAGCAGAGCAGATAAGGAGAGTGTGACTCAGTGAAGGCCAGTGAGTTGTTCACAGGAATTGGCAGAACAGAAAGATGAGTGTAGTCGTTTCTCATCCCAGGGATCCTGCAACCAAAACAGACTGCTTCAGAAATACAAAGAGACCTCTGAAGTCCCTAGAAAACATGTCTCCTATCACTCTGCCATCAATAAGTTAAAAGCATGACAGTTATGTGGAACTTTGGGGGTTTTTTGTTGTTGTTTGTTTGTTTAGGAGTACTGATGTAACTTGGGTAGCTATTTGTAATCTGAAAGGAAAAACAAGATATATTCAAGCTTTAAAACACGGAGTAATATTAACCCCAAAATCTCTAACAAAGTTCAGATACAAATACAAAGATTTCATTTTACATTTTTTCTTTCTACTATATTTTATTGAAATTTTTAAAAATATATTTTATTGATTTTTTTACAGAGGAAGAGAGAGGGATAGAATGTTAGAAACATCGATGAAAGCAAATCATCAATCAGCTGCCTCTTGCACACCCCCTACTGGGGATGTGCCCCAAACCAATGCACATGCCCTTGACTGGACTCAACCTGGGACCTTTCAGTCCACAGGCTGACGCTCTATCCACTGAGCCAAACCGGTTTCAGCTATGGTAATTTTTTTAAATTAATCTTTATTGTTGAGATTATTACAGATATCCCTTTTTCCTCCCCAAATCTCCCCTCCACCCAGTTCCCACTCTGCCCTAGGCCCTCACCACCCCATTGTCTGTGTCCCTAGGTAATGCATACATGCATGTAAGATCTTTATCTAATCTCTTCCTGCACACACGCACACACACACACACACACACACTCCCTTCCCTCTAAGAATCATCAGTCTGTTTCATTCCCATGTCCCTGATTCTATTCCATTCACCAGTTTATTCTGTTCATCAGATTTTTTTTATTCATTTGATTTTTAGATTCAATTGTTTATACTGTGTATATATATGTATTTGTTGCCACTTTGTTGTTGTTCATATTTTTTATCTTTACTTTTTTCTTCTTCTTCCTCTTCTTAAAGAATACCCTTCAGCATTTCATATAATCCTTGTCTGTGAAGCTTTTTATCTGACCTTCAATTCTAAAGGAGATCCCCAAAGCTAAGGACGTGACTTAAGTAACACCCGAGCGCCCTCTGGTGGGAACTGACTTCTCCATTATCCAAGTAAGAGTGATTTACATGCTCAACAATAAATGAAATTACCATTATTTTCTGAACCCTTTGAATTTGATCAATATTTTGTGTGTTGAGAAAAAATATTAAAAATGTATTGACTACAGGAAAGAGATTTTGGAAATCACTGTTATTAAAATAAAAGGAAGATAAATTTTAGATCAGATATTAATCTAAATCAAATTTGTTACTCCTCACATTTTTATCCACTAGCTTTGCCTCCATTGATGCTTATTGCCTAAATCAATTAATTATTATTATTATTATGACACAAAACATGTTTACATACATTATATATTCCAAAGCACCAGAACAACATGTTAACACACAAAACTATGATTCTGGTGAACTCTTGAATATTCTGCTGGTCTCACTTGAAAATGCCAATGGCTTTTGTAGAAGTCACCAGCCTTCTTTCCATTTACTTGATATTTTGTAAAGCTATCTTATATATGTTGTAAAGTGTCCTCACTCATAGCATAGATGTCTGTGGATTCATAGTACAAACCTATAAGTTCAGAGCCAGGCCTAAAGGATTCAGCTCAGAACATCTCTAAAATATTAAGTCGAACAGGTAAACCTGGCATGGTTGCTAGTAACCACTAATGCTCATTCTCACAACACACATAGGTTATAATGTGATCAATAGTTTAATAATTTAATTGTGATAGGGAACTAATGTTGAGTAAATAGAGAAAATGTATACAAAGCAATAGCACTCAGGCACTTTGATGGAATGGCTGACTACCCTGTTGGCATGTCCAATATTTATTTAACTGATTATTCGTTTGCTCTTTTTTTTTTTTAAGAAGAAAGTGGTTGATCCATTTTCCTTTCTTTTTTTTTAATGTATTTTATTGATTTTTTACAGAAAGGAAGGAAGAGGGAGAGAGAGTTAGAAACATCGATGAGAGAGAAACGTCGACCAGCTGCCTCCTGCATACCCCCTACTGGGGATGTGCACGCAACCAGGGTACATGCCCTCGAAAGGAATCGAACCCAGGATCCTTCAGTCCACAGGACGATGCTCTATTCACTGAGCCAAACTGGTTAGGGCATATTTGTTTGCTCTTAGGTTTTTGTTTGGTCTTTGCAAGGTGTGCTCAAGCAAAATTGCCAGGTCAAAGCCAAAAATTAAAAAGGAAAATGAGCCTTATAAGTGAGTGGAATGTAAAGAAAATGAAGAATTTTGCTTTTTTAGCTTTATTATAATTTATTATTTTAGCATTTAATAACTAAATGTACTTATATTCAAAATTCCTGTATTTATGACATCCCTGCAGCAAAAATAACTTAGTTATTGCCAATCTAAAACTCTCTAACCCTTCATTTCCTTTTTTATTAAAACAGTTGTTTTAATAATATACTTTAAGTAGTGAGAAGCATCTTAGGAATGATACTTTTTACTTCCAGCAGAATATTTGGTCTGTTTGACCAAATGCACCTTACACACTACAGGGGAAGGAAATTATTGAACAACATCAACATGACCAAACCAATTTAGACCTCCATCATTTCATATCTGGATTTCTCCAATACCCTCCTAAAACATAAGTGAGCATGGCTCTTTAGAAAACATAAAGCAGCTAATATGACTGGAAGCCCTCATGAAGTTCAAGCTTCCATGAAGTTCCTGTTGACACCCTTTTCCCACCTGCTTGGTGTTTTGGGGGGTTTTTCCCCCATCTATCTAGACTATTTTTTCAAAAACTGGGGAAATGAATCTTACATCATCCTATATTCTTCCCATTTCTATTTTTTATAGTATGCAGAATTTTTTTGCCCTCAGTCTCAAAAATAACTTCTTGCAAAGTATTGTCTGTATCTCTATTGCAACTCAAAACTAAATATTTATTATTTTCTTTCCTTCTTGTAACAACTTTTCCTTGGGGCAGTGAGAATGCTATATCCTAGTTACTTCCTGAGTAAACAATGATAAGATTGTAGAAAATGGAAGAGGAATAAGTTGGTATCTCAAAATATAATCTCACTATAATTGTATGTTTCTTTGAAAATTTCTCAAGAGAGAACAGAGTCTTCTATATCATTTGAACTCCCCATAACACATAGCTCAAGAATTTATATTAAGCCAAATCTGCATAGCCATGTTCTCCTATTTTCTATAATTAAGTATGTGAAAACAGTATAGTCCCTATACCCAACAGACTCTATAATAAATTATTGTTGGAACTGAACCCTAACATTTTGAGTACCAAGTTTAAATTCCCCTCTTCATCAAAGGAGCTAACAATCTGAATGTGTACAGAATGTAAGTATTGAAGTATGACCTTCTTAATAATTAATGCAACCAAACTTTACAAAAGTGAAAAACTAAAATTTTCACTTTTGAAAATATTGGGGGAATAGGAAGAGTAAAACTTAAATGGGGGAGAGTAGAGCAAACCAACTATGAAAAATTAAAGTAAAGTAACTATCTAAGGCCAAAATCAAGTTAAAGGAGGTCTAATGAGAATTAGGCAGAGGCCTAAAAGAGCACATATTTCTTCTTCACCTTGGTATTGCTTTGTTGGGAGTCCATGTGAGTCCGCATTTAAAGGGCAAAAAAATGTGCAGTTATTTGCTATAGAAATTGCTGTGTTATCTCACATAATAGTATAGACTCTATATATGTTTTTTGGTAACAAGAATGATGCATACTGGAAGCAAGAAATAAAACCTTAAGAATTTTTTAAAGGAAGAGAAAATGTAAATGTGAATGTGAATGTCCAAACAGAAATTTTGTGAACTTATTAATTTTAAATCTGAACCCTAATACTATGAGTACAAATTGTATATGAAAGGCTGAAAAAGACAATAAAATATTAAAATTAATGTTACTACACAACTTCAAAGCCCCTCTCTTCAATAGATTATTGCATGTGGATTACCACAAAGAGGGAAGTTTTCTTTTAAATATAAACATTTCAAGGAATAACCTTGAACTTCATCTCTTTAAAAAAGAACAAGCTGTGAGGACAGAGGCTTGTGATTTTAATGAGGGTTTACAATGATCATGTAAAGCTACTTTGCACACAATAGTTCAGTTATTAGCAACAGCTTATGCCTGTCTGCAAAGCCACTTGTTTCAAATCTGAAACACAGTAATGTGTTTTAATACAAAACCATAAGTCACTTCAAGACATTCTAAATTAGGATCAACATTATCCTCTTATACAGTGAACAAAAACTCAAATGTATGGATTACTTCTCTCCTGATCAGTCTTTTGTATAAATTGTCAAAGGGAGGAGGAGAAAATTGGGTGAGAGATAGCTTGACATTGTCCCTGAGCAAACATTATAGTCAGCCTACCCCAAAATCAGATCAAAGACGTAATTATTCTGTTAACACAGAAGCAAGAGAAAATGTTAATATGGTCTGAAATTCCTACTTGTATCATCAATCAGAAACAACTCTAAAAATATTCTCCAAATTTTAATCCACATTAATTACAAACACAGTTATATAAACAGTCATGGTCTGAGCTAATTTGACAGAACATGCAATGCAGTGTTGGCAAGATCAGGCTTTTGTGCTCAATTACTGTTCCTTCATGCTGACTTTAAAGAAACTGTTTTGAAAGAAGGAAGAATGATCCCACATCCCAACATGAATATTTAAGTAGCAATCCAGTGGGAGCTGCATTTAGTCAGAACCCTAAAGATACACTAATACATACATAAAAGTCTCTATGTAAATTGATTCTATTTATCACAATTTTGTAAAACATTATCTGAGACAGTTTGTAACAATGAATGAAGGTATCGGGACTGTGGTCAGTATAGAAAAAATTCCTCCACTAGAAAAAATGGCAATGACTAGAGGTGGTAGACATAACAAATACCCATAATGGCTATTGGAAATATGACTGTCTTGACATTTATTTATTAATAAATGAAAAATAGGTTTACAGTTGTGAGTATGTGAAACACAGAGTTTATTCTTATATTATTATTTACCGATTATTGTATTATTTTCCACATGAACAACTGTAAACCTACTTTTGCCCCACTCTGTATTATAACACCGGATTTCTATGTACCATAAAAATAAGATTGCATTTAAATCTGCATAACAACCCTAAGAGGTAACTTATTATTATTATTATTTTACAAATGAGAAATCTGAGGCATAGAAAGGGTAAACAATTCACCAAAAGTATCATGTTTAAAAGGTGGCAGAGGTG
The DNA here is from genome assembly GCA_963924515.1 of Vespertilio murinus. Classification (NCBI taxonomy): domain Eukaryota; kingdom Metazoa; phylum Chordata; class Mammalia; order Chiroptera; family Vespertilionidae; genus Vespertilio; species Vespertilio murinus. The sequence goes on from OZ004713.1 coordinate 41,606,116, forward strand.
AGTTTCAAACCTAAATAATCCCATTCCAGAGGCAACATTTTTAACCACTATGAAATACCCACCCACTGCCACATTCATCTCCAAAGATGAAATAATGGCTATATGAATTAATCGACAAAGGAGAAGGACAGACATAGATTGTACCATTAGTCAGCCTGTGGAGTGAAGAAGGGATAGTACTGAATTTGAGACCTGATTGACATGTGGGAAGGAATGTGGGCCAAGCACAGAGAACTGTACATGCAAAGACACAGGCAGGAGATAAGGTGGTATGTTAGAGGAAAACAGGTCGTTCAGTTTACCTGGAATATAAAATGAGGAGAGGGAAGAAAGGAAATAAGATATTAAGTCAAAATTGATGAGGCAAAATAGGAAAGGCGCATAGTCCACACAAAGCAGTTTCAATTTTATCCTGTAGCATGAAGATTTAGGAAGCCATTGAAGAAATGTAATCAGGATGGAGACACAATTAGGTTTGTGAGGTAGAAAGATCCCTCTGGCAATGATGAAGAGCTATCTTTCTTAAAGTTGAGTATGCTACATTCTTTCAAGAGAAAAAACTTTCATGGACCCTCTGTGTTCACCGATACTTTTCATTATGTTATTTAAATGCGTACATATATTACAAGACATAAAAACTTCTTACATATTGTCTAAATCAAACTACAAGCCATATTAAAGTTTAATTAACAATAATTTAATGTAATAATGTTTTATTTAAAAGCTACTCAAAGAGTATTTTAATGCAAATTCATTGGATTAAAATAAAGAGAAAAGGAGAGCTAAGAAACATTGTCTGTGGATTTAAAGTGGATTGCCTTTAATGTCCTTCAAGAGTTATAGGTAAAGAAATTTCTTTTAAATTATATTTTGTCTGTCAACCTATACTTGGAACAACTCTACTTCTAGAATGTGACATTCCAGATCAGACCTTGGAGATCATGCTGCAGTAGTTACAATCACAAGAATTTAAACTTATAATATTTCTGTTTCTCTATTAATCTTAAAACGTTTAATATAAAGGTAGCTTAAATCATCTGTATGACTACTTAATAAAAGTCTAACATAAAATTTCAGTACACACATTTGCCTTTGACTTTATGATCCAATTATTAACACCAATTATTTTGCATTGGTGGGTTTAATGTATAAATGCTGTTTTCCAACATTTCCAGCTGGAAGAAAGCTAACTGATCCATGGGGTTCTGAAGGAAAGAAGATTGTTTAGTATTTCAAACAGAGGGAACCAGAGGGAAAATTAAGAAAAGGCTGGGTCAAAGCTGAATCTACCATTTTTTAGTGCTGACAATGTGCCAAGTACTGTGATAAACATCTTACATCTTCTGTCATGTTTAATCTTTACAAAAACCCTCTGAGGTTCATGTTAATACCCAATTCTATAGATGAGGAAACTGAGGCTCAGAGAGATAGGGATGACAACCAGTAAATGACATCCAAGACTGGGACTACTCAGCACTAACTTCAGGTCTATGCTCTAAAAGATTAGGCAATACTGCCTAAATGAAAATGATTATACAGTATTAAGTATATTACTAAAAGAATATATCGCATTCTTAGTTTATAAATCCAAAGATATGTTGAATTATGGCAAGTAGATTCTAATTTGTTGTTACCACAGGATTCAATGGATTGGTCTTAAAAACACTGTTACAACATAAAGTAAAATCAAATGTAGAGAAAGAGGCAAAAACTACTTTAACACTTAATACTCATAAATAGAGTTTGTAGTGATCCCTTCTAGTATGGAAATTCCAAATCAGTAATAATAGATCACAAAAGCAAGGTGTCAAGGAGCTGCTTTATCACCAAATCATTTGTCTGTTTGGAGTTCAACATTTTTAGTTCTTAAAGTCATATTTGAATGTGTGTTGGGTTTTGTTGTTCCAATTTGTTTTGGGAAAGAGTATTATAACCTCAAAAAAAAAATGACCCTCATAATAGAAAAACAATCATTTGTTCATTCAATGAACCACATAAAGATTTCCCTATAGACTACATTAAGAGGGGGTGGAAGAAATTTATCCACTCGCTAAATATTTATCAAATTCAACTTCCAAAAATATTATTTTCATTTTCCAAAACTGAGTTGGTTTAGCAAATATTAACATTTGACCAAGAGAGGCAGAGAAATACTAACAATGAAAGTAAATATGAATCAGAAATTATGATATAAAGGTATCTAAAATGATATAGGTCCATGAGAAATTAACTTACTAAAAATAAATGAACCCAAAGTTTTGCAACAATATGTTTGTTCTGTGAAACTTATAAAATGAAAACCAGGGCACAGTGGGGAGATATCTCTTGCACCACACAAGTTCCCCTAATTCTCAGCTCAAAGAAGCCAAATAACAATAATATATTTTCTGATGATTTTTATTGTTCTGTATTTACTCTATTTTCTAAATACATTATTCTAGAACTTTCTTTTAAACTATGATAGCAAAGGAAAACACCAACCATTATTTTTCTAATTGCCTTTCATTGGCAGACAGTGAGGCCGGCAGGATCGCGTTCTCAGAGGTTTGACCCTCCCTGGTATTCGTAGAAAGTAGCCCAATTATTCCAGTCCTCTGCGTTCCCCAGCACTAGGGAAACGAAAGGAAACAGGCTCCGCCCGCCTTCTGAAAGTGAGCCAATCGGAACGCAGCTCGGGCTGATCGCGTGCTGGGTGTCATGGCGGCCTGCAGGCATTGCTGCTCATGCCTCCGGCTCCGGCCGCTGGGCGAGAGTCCCCTCCGCCTGCCGGGGCGGGGTCGGGGGCTCACCCAGCTGCAGGTTCGAGCACTATGGAGTGGCGCCAGGTCCCGTACCGTGGCCGTGGACTTAGGCAACAGGTAAGGGACGACGTGCGCTTTATGCTCTTTCCCAGGCATTCTGTCGGGTCAGCAACTAGTACATTCACCTCCCTGGATAGGAATCTGGCAACTCTAGCCTCTTTTCCCTCCGTTCACCCCAAACCTAAATGCCAAGTTCCCCTTTCCGAGTTTGGAGTCTGCCTCCCGGCACCCTCACTCTTCCCTCCCTGTCTCAGCCTCATGTCCTTGCCTTCTTGGTCCTCCCTCTTCCCCTGTTCCGGGCTTCCTTCCTTCCTTCAGCTGAGTCTGACCACCTGACTCCATCCTCTTTAATTTCGGGGACTCCTGGACTCTGAAATATAAAACATCCCACCTCAGGATAATAAGCTCACATCGTCCAATTCTAAAAACGTGGCCAGTATGACCCTAGTTATGAAGGGAAAGGAAACGTAAGTTTGTTGAACACCAGCTATATGCTACACTCTTTTTAAACCTGTAGTGTGTGCTATTATACCCATTTTTGTAGTTAAGAAAATAGAGATTCAGAAATGGTCAACAAAGGGAGTACTGTGAGACTACGTGGATTTTGAATTTGTATATCTGTTACAAAGCCCCTACTTTTCCCAGGGATACTTTTTAAAATTGTGTTTGAATAATTTTTGAAATAAATGAAACTGCTGTCTACTTACTTTATGTATGTATGTGTGTGTATACATATACACACACATTTTTTACATGTGCTTTAGAAAAAAAAAATTTTGCCTTAATATAAAAAGCCGGAACATCTGGCTTTGAATCCAAACCTTCCTCAATTTATTGAATGACTGATCTTGAATAGATTACTTCACCTTTTTTATTTCACAAGATAAGGAGACTGGACTAGATTAGGAGTCTGTAAACTTTCTGCAAGGTACTAGATAGTAATTATTTTAGACTTTGTGGGCTGCATACTGTCTGTCACATTTGTAAGAGAGAGAAAGGGTATGTTTACAAACCCTTCAAAAATGTAAAAGCACATTCTTAGCTGAAAGACTACAGAAGCTGGCTATAATTTGTTGACCTCTATACTAGATAATCTATAAGGCTCTTCCACCTCTGGCATTCTTTGATCCTGATTTTTTGAGGGAGAGATTATCTCTTCCATTCTTCAAGGACTGAACATTCTCCTGTGAAGAAATGACCCTGTGGTAGATTAAACAGATACCTATTATGGGCTAAGCACTCAGACTCAAAGCAACAAAATCAGCCCCTGCCCTCCAAATTTTCCATAAATGATCATTTGTCAACCTAGAACTCTTTTGTAGCTAGTTTTTTTTAAACCTGTATCATGTGTTGTAACAACTAGATTCATAATTATCATTACTGCTGGGTAAGTACATTTTTTCAATCTTTGTTATAAGTTTGTTGTTTACAGCATATAGTATGTGACTGCTATGTACTCTGCACTTTACATATTATAGTGCATGGTACATATTTATAACGATAATTATGAATCTAGTTGTTACAACACATGATACAGGTTTAAAATATATATGTGTGTGTATCTATAATTTTTTAATATCCTCACCCCAGGTTATGTTTATTTGAGAGAGAGAGAAAAGGGAAGAGAGAGAAACACTGATGTGAGAGAAACATTGTTTCAGTTGCCTCTAGTATACTCCCCATCCAAGGATTGAACCTGAGAGTGTACTGGACAGCGTTCCAACCAACTGAGCCACCTGCCCGGGCCATGAACTTTATGTTTGTTACCATAAGAATTTACAGTACCTGCGGAGGTTTTATATTACTGTATTTTTCACATGTATTTAATATTCACAGTAACCTTAGAGGCAACTGTTTAAATTTCATTTCAATCAGCTTCTATTGAACATCAACTATATGCAGGGCTCTTGTATGAGGAACTAAGGTAAATACAGGTTTAGTCCTGGGGAAATCACTGTGGGAAAGGTATGAACAGGTGCTAAGGGGGCACAGGCATATTTATCACGTGCTAAAACTTGCCATTGAGGGTGAATCTTGAAGGGCAAGGAGAAGTAGCAGAGAGAGTGGCAAGTGCATTTGAGTAGCTACAAATAACACTGGATGGAGCAAAAAATGAAATGTGAGTTTAGCAAATGACATAGACAGAAGCTAACTAAACCATAAAGGTGGGTTTTTTTCATTTTTTATTACTGATTTTTTCTGGTAGATTTTTGAGGAAAATGTTTCTAAAAATGTTCTTTAAACCTCTCTCCCTGTATTTCTACTTTCTGTGGCAGATGGCTCCTCTCTTCTCCTCACTTCCTGAGCTACATTGCTATGTATTCCCACTCTTCTCTCCACCAAGAGGATCTCTGCTCACCTTACTCTTTTTATTATTTATTTCTTCAAAAGTATTTTTTGATTAGGTATTCATTCATGTGATTCAATATTTAAAAAGCTCAAAGATCTCGTTCCCATATAGTTCCCATATAGCCAGCCAGGTCCAATTCACAGAAGCCACTGGCGTGTGTGTGTGTGTGTGTGTGTGTGTGTGTGTGTGTGTGTGTGTTTAGCACTGAACTATGATAGAATGTTTCTGAAGCCGAGCTCATGAGTCTGAACATCTTCCTAAGTATCTTCAGGAATCACTGAGTTGGTTGCCTTCACAATACTTTTATGAATTATGGGCTCTGACAAGTTTTGCTGGTCTCTTTCAAGCCCTCAGTGACCTCTTTTTGTACTTTCTTCAGAATCTGGGAAATAAAGCTGACAATGATGTTACATGCTACAGAGATGGGCAAAATAGGTTTACAGTTTTGAGTACATGAAAAAGTTTATTCTTATATTATTAATTATTAATTATTGTATTATTTATTTATATTACAACTATAAACCTATTTTTACCCACCCCAGTACATAAGATAGCTTTATCAAGATATAATTTACCTACCATACAATTTACCCATTTAGAATGTACAATTCAGTGTTTTTTAGTGTATTAATAGAGATTTGTGGCCATCACCATAATCAATTTTAGAACACTTTCATTAACTAAAAAAAGAAATATCTTATCCATTAGCAGTAATTTCACATTTGTTCCCAGACCCTACAGACCTCAGCAATTAATAATCTGCTTTCTGTCTCTATGGATTTGCCTATTCTGGGAAATCAAATGATATATGATCGTTTGTGACTACCTTCTTTCACTTAGCATAATGTTTCCCAAGGCTTATCCATATTTTAACGTGTATTAGTACTTCATTTTTTAGTGGCTGAATAATATTCCATTGTATAGATCAGTGTTTCCCAAAGTGTGGTACACGTACCCCCAGGAAAGAGTTTGGTGTGGGTACGCGCATTGCATTGGAGTTTGATGGGGATATGCACCGCACCGTGCTTAGCTGCGCCTAATTCTACGTTCTCATGAGTCAAGTCAGGACAGTCGTGTGAGACATGAGATGGTCCAGTGTGCAAATAAATTTATATTTTATTATGAATAATTTTATTTTTTATTATTATTTTGTGTATGTACCAAAAAAATAAAAAGTAAATATATTTTGATTGTTATTAAAATACATACTTTTTTTTTTTACGAGGGGTACTCAGCCTTACGAAAATTACACATATGTCAAAAGTTTGGGAAACACTGGTGTAGATTATACCACATTTTGTTTATTCATTCATCAGTTGATAGACAATTCAGCTGTTTCCATTTTGAGGCTATTATGAATAACTAGAGGCCTGTTGCACGAAGATTCATGCAGTATCCCTTCCTTCCCCTGGTTGCTGGCATCAGTTTTCCTCTGGCATCCGGGACCCTAGCTGCAGCGGAGACAAGCCTCAGCCTTCAGGCTTGGCTCCAGCCACAGAAGAGCCTTCAGAATTCAGTTTTCACTCGGGCCAGAGCCTTCACTGTTTTGTTGGGTTAATTTGCATACTCCTGATTGGGTGGTGGGTGTGGCAGAGATATGGTCAATTTGCATCTTTCTCTCTTTTTTTAGTGTAAATGCTGCTATGAATGTTCATATGCAAATGCTTGCATAGGTATAGGTTTTCATTTCTCTTAGGTATATACCTAGGAGTACTGGGTCATATGTTATGTCTGTGTTTAACTTTTTGAGGAATTGCCAGATATTTTTCCCAAAGCAAGTGCACCATTTTACATTTTCATCAGCAGTATATGAGGATTCCAATTTCTCTACATCTTCACCAACACATAATCCTAATAGATATGAAGTAATATCTCATTGTGGTGAAGTAGTATCTCATTGTGGTTTTGAATTGCATTTTCCTGATGCCTAATGATTTTTATTCACAGTATGAGGAAAGGATCCAACTTTATTAACATTTTTGCATATAGATACCCCGTTGTCCAGTACCATTGGTTGAAAAGACTATTCTTTCCCCCATTGACTTGTCTTTGGCACCACTGATAAATTTGAAGGTCTCTGTGGACAATTTTTGGAATATAAAGCAATGGGAAAATTTTAAAGGACTTTAAGTAGGGAAATGATCCAAGCTGCTTTAGTCAACTTGAAAGGAATGAAAAGAGACTAAAACTAAGGTAGTAAATGGGAATTAGCATCTAAGAAGTGAGCTTCCAGACCCCCCAAAATACTTTCATTCAGATTACTTCTGTGCTTTGGTTTCTATATTTTTCCTTACACAATTCTTAAATTCCTTTTGTACTTCCCCCCCCCTTTGTACTTTAAATAATGATTATTAACTCTATCGCTTTTTTGTTTGCTGGGTAGGGTCATGTGGGGATTGGTAACCTTTAGTTTACTCAACAGAATCTTTATGTTATACTAAGCTGCAAATTATATTAATGACTTAAGTTCTTTTATATTGAATTTTTATTTTTTAAACAGAAAACTGGAAATATCTTCTGGAAAACTGGCCAGATTTGCAGATGGCTCTGCTGTGGTACAGGTAAAAAGTCCAGTATTTTACATGTTCATCCTCACCCAAGGATATGTTTTCTATTGATTTTAGGGAGTGGGGAGAGAAAGAAAAAAACAACAACACCTATGCAAGAGAGTAACATCAGTCGGTTCCCTCCCATACATGCCCCAACCCAGGATTGAACCTGCAACCTGGATATGAGCCTAACTGGGAATAAAACTCTGGACTTTTTCATGCATAGGACTATGCTCCAACCAACTGAGCTATACTGGCCAGGGCTACATTTTCATCTTAAAATTGTTATGGAGACTGGTACTAAATATTTTTACATCATATAACTTTTAGGATTGTGGCATTGGAAATTTATTCATACCATTTCTAGTGTCAGAACCATTCTAGATAACCAGGGAGTCAGAGGGCAGCAGGATATACTAAATGACCTTTAAGATATCTTCAAAACTGATTTATTCTATATATCACTTCTATAATGATTTTGTAAAGAAAGTAATTTTTTTTGTTTCTTTATTAGTAATACTTGGGATGTTTTTCTTTATGGATAGCCTAAATTTCCTCTTAAGAAGTAGAAAAAGGATTGGGTGAGTCTTGTTCCTATTTATTGCTTTTGAAAAACTCAATGACTGTTCTAATACAGTATATGGTCATGCAGAAGGGATCAAGATTAGACTACTTGTGAATAATTGTTTTCATTGTCATTAGGTCAAGGGATAACAGTTCTCTTTACTTGGGTTTAACTGGAGCGAGGATTCATTTAGTCACTACTTATATGTTAATGTCTGATTTTAAAGGAATTTACTAGTGTTGTTTATTTTTAACTAAGTCAGGTGATACGGCAGTGATGGTCACAGCAGTCAGTAAAACAAAACCTTCACCTTCCCAGTTCATGCCTTTGGTGGTAAGTATTTGCTGATTTGCCTGAACTATAACATAAATGTAGAATTTGTAATATTTTTGTTCAGTGACTAGTAAGTGCAAAATGTAAACTCCCAACAAAAAGGATTTTCCTTAGTTATTTGATACTAAGTAATTAAAAGAATTTAAACTGATTGCTTCATAACCAATTCTTATATTAGTAGTTAGCATACTTTAGAATGTCCATGTTCAAAAGTTGACAGGAACAGTGGAAGTACATGAGTACTTTGATGAGTACACTAAATGCATTGCTTTTATAGGATTCCCTTCAGTATGAGTCTATAAGTATATGTTTGCTGAAAAGTGAAAAGTTCATTAGGATTTAATGGCTTCCCTCTATTATGAAAAGGGGGATGCAGTTATATCAGAGTGGATACAAAAAAGAAAATATTTGACTTGACTAGAATAAGATACTGTCGAGAGTAATGGAAGGCTTTTAAAAATCAATTTGCTGAAACATTTCTATTACCTCTTCTTTGCCTAAGTGATGCAAAACTCTAAAAATAAATAAAATATTCTCCACTTTTAGTCTGGAATATGTTGTTTACAACCTCAGGTGAATTAGCGTCATCTTAATAGTTCTTAGGGAACAGCTTGTTACTACAAAAAGCAGCCAAATGAACTTTGTTTTTTGTTGTTGTTGTTTTTTGTTTTGTTTTTTTCATTATTCAGGTTGACTATAGACAAAAGGCTGCTGCAGCAGGTAGAATTCCCACAAACTATCTTAGAAGAGAGATTGGATCTTCTGATAAAGAAATACTTACAAGTAGGGTAATAGGTAAGATGTAAAAAAATAAGAGACATTAATCCTCTCTGTTAGGCCTGTTTTAGCATCACTTTCATCTGTGCTCTACAATATCTCTTAAGTTTTCTTTCATTACAATCCCTTGGACCCAGTATACTGCTGGCACAAAATAGGCATTCAATAAATACTTATTGACTAAATGAATGAGTTCTATTGAGTATATAAATTCCATGGCTCATGCCTCAACTCTGTTGAATCTATCCCTAGTAATTTTCATTTTTATGTTTAACATAGTAATTCTTAAAAGCATTATATTCATTAACTACTGAAAATGTCTGTAATCTTTCAAATCTTTGGCATCCTTTCCTGAAGTTTTTACAGAATTTTATTAAGACTATCAGTCTTTGGATTGAAGAAGCTTAATGATGCCCAAACAGAATAAATGTCAAGTTCAGAACCACATAAAACCAATCACTGTTTTGTTTAAGAATAGATACATATATGGTACATACAACAAAGAAAAGCAAAGGCAAGATTAAACAAAATTCAGGATAGTGGTTACTTTTATGGAGAATGATAGGAGGATGAGATCATAGAGGGGAGCTCACAGGCTTCAGAGTATTAGTAAGTACTTTTTTCAAGTGACAAAAAGGATACATAAGCTTTAATTATTATTCTTTAAGTTGCATATATACAAATAATATTTTGGTATGTGTAACAGATTATAATAGAAAATTAATGAAGTTAATTTTACCTTCTTCTTATCTATAACATAAGCCAAAATCTTGGGATTCATCCTTGACCACATCTTCAACCAAATCCAAATCATTATTTCTTAGGTTCATCCTTGACCACATCTTCAACCAAATCCAAATCATTATTTCTCAGTCTTTCTAATCTCCCACTTCCATTGCCAAGCCTCCTTTAACTCTCACCTGGATCACTGAAATCTTTGACATCTTTAAATATTGTGGATTGCTTGTATTTTATAGTACTTCTACCCAGAAATTGCTAGTTTCTGTATATTTATATGCATTCATTAGACAGAATACTAAAGCAGGACTTTCTTTTGGTCTATTGCTCATAAGTCTCTTTCCTTTGCTTATATTAGGAACTGATACCTGAAGAAATTAAAAGCTGCTGCCCAATTTTAGATTTGAGTGTTCCTACTTTACTAATTTTTTGTTGTTAGGGCCTGGTGTGTATTAATTGAAGCACTGACATTTATCTTTGTCCTTTTCAGTAAATCAGTCCAAGGGTTTTTTGTGGTGTTTTGGTATTGTTTTTTTTACATATTGAACAGCTAATGATATTATTTTTTTAGCCTGATGTTTAATAGGGAAAAGATTTTTAACTGTAAAGCTACTATTTAATATAGTTTCTCTCTTTTTTGGCAGATCGTTCAATTAGACCTCTTTTTCCAGCTGGCTACTTTTATGACACACAGGTAGGGTGGTCTCCTTTAGGTTATTTGTTTCTAAAATTATTTAATGAATTTCTATAATACTTATTGACTAAATATTATATAAATAATACAAAATAAGAATTTTGGGTGATGCTATCACATTTTACATTAAGTTTTTTTTAAACGTAGTTTTATATAGCTAATTTTAATCAGTGTCTATTTGAGTTGTCAATAGGAGTTAGCCAACCCAGGGGTGTAGGGAAAGCATTCCAGGCAGATGGGATGGGAAACACACAAGCCCTGAGGCAAAAAGAAATTGGTGAATTTGAAAGTTTAGAGTGAGATTGGTAGGGGCAGATCAATTTGGGCCTTGTAGGTCATATTAGTAACAGAGGCTAGGACAGTCAACATAACTAATTTTTTAAAATTCTTTATTGTTTAAAGCATTACATATAGTATTACATATATCTCCTTTTTTCCCAATGACCTCTCCCCAGCCACCCCCACATAATTAATTTTATTACTTAGTTTTATTACTGAGTCTTCTAAACCTCTACTTCATTATATTTTAATACTTTCTGAATATTTTCTTTCAGAATGACTGAAATACTTGAAGTAACTACAGTTTTTTATTTTTTTTTTGTTTTAATTTATTAAGGTATTATTTGTGTACATAGCTTACCATTGCCCCCCGCCCAGTTTTTTATTTATTTGATAGAAATAAATATGCCTTGTAAATATGCTTTTGCAAGGATGTAACTGCCTCAAGAAATTATTTTCTTAAGTATAAGATGTAGGTATATTATTGTAGTGTGAAGTAATTTTTGGGTTGTTTTGTCTGTGCTTGTGAACAAAAGGTAATATTTTTATATAATAGAAATAGCTAAGATTTGTTGAATATAGACAGTATTTCCATTAATTTTCATAAAAACCTTTTAGAAAGATACTATAATTTTCCTTTTAAAGATCAGGAAACTTTTAAAGTTTAAGTAATTTTCCCATGGTCAAGCATGTAGTTAGTGATAATAGAATTAAGCAGTTTGACCACAAAGCCCATGTTTTTAATCATTTAGTGCTCCTATATTTTAGGCCAACATGTTAACTGAAATGATAATCCTCTAAATCAAGTATATTTTGTTAAGTACTTTGAATTTTTTCCCTTGTACCAGGTTCTTTGTAATTTGTTAGCAGTAGATGGTGTTAATGAACCTGATGTCCTAGCAATTAATGGTGGTAAGTATAAAAATAGAGGTCAAAATTATCACTGTTGATTTTTTTTTTTAAGCAATGAAATATTTTTATTTCAGCTCTTATTTTTTTCTTTTCTTAAGCTTCTGCAGCCCTCTCATTATCAGATATTCCTTGGAATGGACCTATTGGTAAGTTAGGATTTGAAATAAGAAACATTTATGATTTTCCAGGAAAATATTAGTGAGCAAGGGCCTAGATTTATTGGCTCTGACTTATTATCTATTATCTTGAATAAGATGACATTCTAAAACTTCTTTCAGCTCTTTTGCCATTTTCATTCTTGCCTTGGATTTTGTTTCTGATAGCACTCTTAAGGTGTTAGAAACTTTGTGTCCATAGATACTGCTTAGTTGCCTCTTCTGTTTGAGGACTTTTCTTTTTGACTGGGAAATCGTCAGAGTACATACCCATTCAAGATAAAAACAAACATGTTTGTAATTTACAGCTCTTAACAAGTTTTAATCATGCAGTATAAAAATGATTCATGGAGTAATTATTGAGTGTCCTAAATTCCAGATACTGAGCTAAGTACTAAAAGCACAAAGGCAGAATAGGCACCAGCAATTTAAAGACAAATGAGGCAATTCTTGGGAAACAAATAATTATTTATAATGTGAAGTCAAAGTGCTAAGAAAAGGCTAGAGAAGAGTGGGCTTAGTCTTCTAAGGTAAGGCTGTCAAGAGGCTTCTCAGGGTAGTCAACTTTTAAGCTGATTAGTAGGAATATATGGTAAGCATTTGCCTTGGAGAAAGTAAAAGTCTAGACCAGGGGAAGAGCATAAGCATAATAATCACATAGGTGTGGAACAAATTGTATATTTGAGCAACTGAAGAGTAATTCAGTGAGGCAGGAAAGTAGGGTGTTGTGGGATGTTCTTTGGGCCTTAAATATGGTAGAAATAATGGACTTTATTGTCACAATTAAAGTCAGGGATTAAGACCATTACTGGACTAATACCTTGAAAACTGATAGTTTTTGTTAAACAGCTGCCAATATTTTAATATATTTTAGGGGCAGTACGAATAGGAATAATTGATGGAGAATGTGTTGTCAACCCAACACGAAAAGAAATGTCTTCTAGTACTTTAAATTTAGTGGTTGCTGGAGCACCTAAAAGTCAAATTGGTAAGTAGTCTAAGTACTAAATTTCTTCTGGTTTTTACTTTATAAGTTATTGCTTCTTAAAGATGCATTTAAACTCTTTTTTTTTTGTTTGTTTGTTTGTTAGTCATAACGATTTTTGTTTTGTTTTATGGCTGCCTTATTTGGTAGTGCTCTTGTCTCGTCAGACAATAGCTAAAATTATAGAATGTTAAACAACTTTGAAATGTAGAATAATCCTTAACAAGATAATTTTAGTAATTATTTTTAAGTTGATAAGCCAGTTTATAAATTAAAATTCTAAATCTGATAATAAATTATTTTATTAGTTTAAATATGTTAATTTAACTAATTCAGTCATTCTAAGCCTGTTTATATCCTCTAAGAAGGTGGTAAACTATTTCTGATGTGAAAAACTAGTAATAAACAGGAGTGAGAGGCTCGGGGGAGAGATTAACTGGGGAAGTTATATGTATACTAGTGACCCGGTGCACAAAATTCATGCACAGGGTGTTTGGGGGTCCCTCAGCCTGGCCTGCACCCTTTCCAATCTGGGATTCCTCTCACAATCCAGAACCACTGGCTCATAAGTGCTCACCTGCCTGCCTGCCTGCCTGATGCCCCTAATTGCTCTCCTGCCTGCCTGATACCCCTAACTGTTCCCCTGCTGGCCTGATGGCCCTAACTGCTCTCCCCTCCTGGCCTAAACCCCCTAAATGCCTATATGCTCTTCCTTCCTTATCTGTGGTCCCCGTTGTGGCCTCTATTTATACATCATAAATATTGTCACTTGTCACTTCATGAATTGATGTAGCATTCTTAATCCCAGTGAGGTAGTAAATTCCGTAAAGGCAGAGGCACTTACTCCCTTGCATCATACAATTAGGTATTGTATGACAGAACACATGTAAATATGTTATTTACATATTAGTTAGGGATTGTGTTGGTAAATGAAATAACAAGGTTTGGGATGGGAATTTATTTTCCTCTCAGGTAAAAGAAATTCAAAGTGAGTCCATAAGAGTTATAGCAGCTTAAGAAATTTTGATTCCTTCTAGCTTTCAGCTCTGCTATTCTCAAGGTGTGGCCTCATCTTCATGCTTATGAACTGGCCACCAGAGCTCTGGACAACTTATTGGACTTAGGGACAGAAGGAAGAAAAAGGAGGGGAATAGCAAAAAGTTTTTGTGTCAGCTGAGTGAGTTACCCTCCCTTTTAAGGAGCCTTCTCTTTAGTCCCCACATAGCAGTTTGCACTTAAAACACATAGGACAGAACTGTGACGTGTGACTGCATACTTGACTACCAGGGCAAGGAGATGATTTTTGGATTCTTTCTCCAGAAAGTGGAATTCATAGGAAAACTAGCTCAATGTAGGGAGAGTATTCTAAAGATTTGAGGAAACCATGAATAACAGATGACCCCTACATCATATTTGAGCACCTCAAAAAGGGCCTTGAGCAAAGTATTGATTTACTATTTAAAGTTCACTTGGTCTACATCTGAACTTTTATTTATTTATTTATTTATTTATTTATTTATTTTGCTTAAAGTTACTATGTCAGTTAGTAAATTGATCTGGCTACTTTACAGAATTGTGGTAAAGATTAGAGTCAAGTTTTGTAAAGTGCCAGCATAAAACTAGTATGTAGTAGGCATCCAGTTAGTACCTGCTATTATCATTAAGACACAAAAAAAAAATAAACTTCTAAATGCTCATGTAGCCTCTATCTGCCTTAAGGTTTTATTCCCTCTAATTTTAAATAGACACTGGAGGAATGAACTTAGGATATTTACTATACCTATGGCATGCCAAACAAATCCCATGGGCAGCCTTTCAGCTAGCTGTTCTCACCTGTTGCTCTATATGGATGGAAGAATGAGATTTTAAAGACTGCATAAACCATCAGAGGGTAGTCTTGAGTAATTAGAGGGAAGCTGAGAATGATTCAGAACCAACCTGTAAGGAGACTGGTTTCAGAAATGACCAGCGTCCATACTATGACTTGTATAACTGTTCCCATGAAGATATTTAGCCAGTTTCCTATGCGTTTATAAAGGTACACCAAATACACATTTGATCCCATCTTCATGTTAAGGTTAATATTGGATCAAAATCAAATACCACTGTCATGGAACTTCTGAGATATAAAAAAGTAACTGCTACCATTTCATTATTAAGATACTGAGTAATCAGAATTCTTAAAGTATGACCTTTCAGGGCAAGAATAATTTCCTTGTGCTGTCAGCTTCTAGATTACTTCAGTAGCCATTATTCTGTACAATGCCATTTAGATACCTTTTTTTCAACTGGCACATATAATATCACTAATGTTTCTGTGAATGCTAGGATACACAGAAAGGTTAGTAATATTGTAACTAGAGTGACTGAAGGACTGAATTGTATTTTACATAATTTTAATTTATTCAAATGGAAAGTAGTTACCATATTGGACAACACAGATCTACACACCCCAAACTATAAGAAATGTTCTTATAAGCATTTTTTTAAAAGAACGCTAAAGACTACATAAATCATTAGAGGGTTGTCTTGAGTAATTAGAGGGAAGCAGAGAATGATTCAAAACCATCCTGTACATTTTAAAGTTTAATTGTTGAAAATAAAGTTTATTTTAGGAATGTTCATTTTCTTTACCATAGTTTTCATATTCTTTTATAAACCATTTTATATAGGTATAATTTATATATGTTAAGTGCATTTTTAAATCTCCAATTTAATTTTGCAAAAGTGAAAGGGAATGTATTGGGAGTACAGATGACTAAAAGAATATAAACCTAACTTCAAATATCAATGTTTCTTTATGCATTTAATGCTATTTACATTTTTGAAGTATAAAAAAGGTGGATATACCATTAATAAAATTGAGCTGTACAATTTATGTCATGTCATGTTATTTGAAAAAGTTATATTTGGCAATATGTTCAATAACAATCTTTCCCCCCCCCCACCCCCTTCTTTAGTTATGTTGGAGGCCTCTGCAGAGAACATTTTACAGCAGGACTTTTGCCATGCTATCAAAGTGGGAGTAAAATATACACAACAAATAATTCAGGGCATCCAGCAGTTGGTAAAAGAAATTGGTATTACCAAGAGGACACCTCAGAAGTTATTTACCCCTTCACCAGAGATTGTGGCATATACTCATAAGTAAGACCATCTGTGTAAAAGAAACTGTGAAAGCTCTGGCTGGGTGGCTCAGTTGGTTGGAGCATTGTCCTATCCACCAGAAGGTTGAGGGTTCGATTCCCAATCAGAGTGCATATGACAGGCAACCAATTAATGTTTCTCTCTCTCTCTCTCTCTCTCTCTCTCTCTCTCTCTCTCTCTCTCTCTCAAAACTAGTAAATATATCCTCAGGTGAGGATTTTTTAAAAAGAAACAAATTGTTACCAGATTTAATTTCCTCTCAGAAAAATACTTCATATGGAAGCACTGTCTATGTATTTCTCAAGTAGCACCCTGCTAGTTTGTTTGTTTGTTTTGTTAATCCTCATCTAAATATATATATATATATGTTTATTTGTGTTTTGTCCCACTGATTTTTAGTGTAAGTGCGGGAAGGAGGGTAAAAGAGAGAAACATTGATGTGAATGATACACATCAATTGGTTGCCTTCCACACATGCCTCAACCAGGGCTGGGATCAAATCTGCAACCCAGTATGTGCCCTTGACCAGGAAATAAACCTGCATCCCTTTGGTGCTGGGCCATTTCTAACCATTGAGTGACAATCTAATGCTTTAAAAGGGATAAACCCACATAACCCTTCAGTAGAATAAGTATGAATTTTAAATGAAAGGCGGAGTGAATTTATTGGTCAAGATTCAAATCCCATATTTCTCCAGGTCAAGACAAAAGAGAATAAATACAGCATAAGGTATTTGAGTAAGGAAACTGTTGAGGTTCTCAAAAAGAAATCAGGCATAACCACACTATTTGCCAGTGCTTAGAACAATACCTGCATATAGGCAGGCACTAGTAAATATGAATCACCAGAAAAGTATTTCACTTACTTAAAATAAATTGAAAAAGTTAGTATTTCCTTTAGTGTCAGTCAGAGTAAAGAGTATATAAACTGTCCCCAATAAAAGTTGTTTGCAATAACAGCCTGAATGGAGAAAAGAGAAAAAAAGCAAGAGGTTAAAAAAAGAGTATAAAAAATATCTAATACCATGAGTGAGTGATTCCCCTTAGAGGTAAGGAGAAAAAAATTTGTACTCTGTATTGTGTTATAAGTAGCAAACAGATTATCAATGTTAAAGAACAATAAATACATTTTTAAATTCTTTATGCAATGTTTAAATATTTTAGCTCATTAAATATTTCAGTTTTGTAATAGGCACTGCCTTGTGTTTCCAAATATTATGCTGATGTTTATCTTGTCTTAAAATAGACTTGCCATGGAAAGACTCTACGCAGTTTTTACAGATTATGAACATGATAAAGTAGGTATACATGGATTTTATCTTAAGTAATTGTTCTGGGAATTCTTTTTGTCATAACTCACATAAATTATAAATGAATGTCAGTCCTATTTTTATTAAAAAATGTTTAAACAGAAAGCTAAATAACAGCCTAGCTGTCTCCATTCTTCTTTTGTTCATTAATACAAGTTATAGGGACATGTGTAAGTATATTTGAATGAATTTATATACAGGTAATATTTCTTATAAATCAATAAACAGTTCTAGTCTTTTAAAGAATTCTCCCATTAGAGAAATCTGAGTAGTTACATGTTAATTGTAAAATAATTTTAAAATAGAAATGTTGAACTTTCCCGAACCTTAACTTTCTTTTAGATTTCCAGAGATGAAGCAGTTAACAAGATAAGATTAGATACAGAGGAACAACTAAAAGGTATTCTTTTTTTTTAATAAGGTATTTAAAGGAATAGTTCATTGATTTGATACTGTGAACTTACAAGAAATCCTATCTTCCAAAAAAAGAAAACCTGTTTTGTTTTTCTTGTATAGAAAAATTTCCAGAGGCCGATCCATATGAAATAATAGAATCGTTCAATGTTGTTGCAAAGGAGGTTTTTAGAAGTATTATTCTTAATGAATACAAAAGGTAAATATATCATTCATTTTTTTAATGGAATTGAAGCATGCATTGTCTCTTCAAGTTGCCTTGAAAATGGCAACTTTCTCACAGCAAGGAGATATTTTTTAAATTAATTGGAGACAATTATTTATAACTAGAGGCCCGATGCATGAAAATTCATGCAAGAATGGGCCTTCCTTCCTCTGGCTGCCGGCACCACCTTCACTCAGGCCGGAGCCATCTTTTCACTCAGGCCAGGAGCCAGCTTTCTGCCTTCCCACACTATCCAGAGGCCCAGAGCAGCTGGGATAGTGTGGAACACCTGCATTGTCGCCATAGCGACAATGCAAGCATCTTACCCCCAGCTACTTGACGCCTGTGTATGCAAAGTAACCCGCCATTTTTGTTGGGCTAATTTGCATACTCCTGATTGGCATCTCAAAGGTACTGTCATTTAGCATGTTACTCTTTTATTAGTGTAGATTGGGTACCTGTTGAAGATGTGAATTTTGTGGATGTGTTTGACTATCTCTCTGTGGGCCTTGTGCATAGAACAGTGCTTTATAGCCCTGATGCATGTAACAATTACCTGCATGATTTTTAACAATACAGGTGTATGGGTCACAATCCCCAAGATTCTGATTCAGTGGGTCTTAGGGTGATGCCCAAGTAAAGTTCTTAAAGTTCTACAAGTAATTATGATATGCAGCTGGAGTTGAGATCTTCCTGATAGGGATAAAATAATATATTATTTTTCTGTTTTCCAACGCTGCTTTATACACTTACTTCCTTTATTGTTATAGGTGTGATGGTCGGGATTTGACTTCACTCAGAAATATAAATTGTGAGGTGGATATGTTTAAAATTCTTCATGGATCAGCTTTATTTCAAAGGGGACAAACACAGGTAATTATATGTAAAAAGCTATAATTATTTGCTGAATCAGGATTGCTTAATTAGATCTAATAGAAGTACATTATGTGGACACTATAAGTTTTTTATCATATGGAATGTTATCCGATTTTTTTTTTTAATTTCTTAAAAGCTTTTTTGAGGTACACATAATTGAGTCACTCAGATTCTTAGTGTATGGGATATTGTTTTTTCAAGATCCTCAATTTATTTCTCCATTTAGTATGTTATTTTAACCTACTCTTTTCCCTCACATAAGCACCCATTCTCTTGTACTTAACATGTATGTGTATTTATTGTTTTGTATATATTATGCTTTATGCCTTTTTCTTTTATTAATCCCTAATTTAACTTTGCAATCTAATGTGTACAAAGTAGTGTATCATTGTTTTCATTTGTGTTGCCCTAATTATGAGTGAGGCATTCTATAATAATAATAAAAGCATAATATGCAAATTGACTGAACTGTCGAACAGCAGACGACCTTCCAGACGACCACACTATGACATGCGCTGGCACCAGGCCAGTCAAGACGGGTGCAATGCGATTGGTTGGGGGCCCCACAATCACCCACAATCACCCCGCAGAGGGAGGCCCAGGCCACTAGCCGGTGGGGCAATCAATAGGGGAGAAGGGGGTACTCCATCATCATCCCAAAGATGGAGGCCTAGGCCACCCTCTGCAGGGTGATCAATCAGGGGGCTCTCTGATAATTGCCCCAAAGAGGGAGGCCCAGGCTACAAGGCTACCCGGCCGACAGCACTGCAAAAGGACACAAGCTTAGCTAAGGGACATCACTCCCCCAAGCCCTCCCTCACCCCACCCCCAGTGCACAAATTTCTAGTCTTTATATAATAGCCAGTCAGTATGGTCACTGTGTAAACCATACCCTGGGGGGCTGTGCACCTCTAGGGCACTATTTTCACATAATGTCCCTGGAGCTGTGTGCAAAGAGGTAGCACTGGGTCAGGTTGGCACTTTTGTGATTTATCTGCTCATAGTCTTTGGGTAATTTTTTTCAGTGTGGTTAACTGGTGTGTTTTTTTTCCTGCTATTTTTCAGTGATTTCTTAAGTGTTTCAAATGTTATTCCTTTCAGTAACCAGAATTTGTATGTATGCTTTCTCATATGCCTTTTAACTTTGTTTGTGGTAGCCTACCATATGTCTACTACTATATGTATGAACCTGAAATCTTTAGTTTTGATGTAATTAATCCTTCCCTGTTCAGCGTTTCTGGTTTGTGTTTTTAAAATCGTATTTAGGAAATCCTTCCTTACCCCCAAAGTCACAAAAACATGCACTTATTTTTTTTTGGTCTATTAACGTTACAATTTTAGCTTTCAAATTTAGACCATTAACCTATCTTGGAGTTTTTTGTCCTTTAGATTGGGCAATTTCTATTAATCTGTTTTCTTGTTCACTGACTCTTGTTATCTCCTTTCATTATGAGATAATATATTTTTCAGTTCTAGAATTTCCATTTGGATTCTTTTTTTTTTTTATGTCCTTGAATATAATAGCTATTAAAAGTCCTTGTCTGTTAATCTAACAACTGAATTAGCTCAGGATCAATCTTTATTCATTGTCTTTTTCTCTTGAGGATGGAACCCATTTCCTATTTTTTTAATAGGTTTTATCCTGAATGTTTTGAATGATATATTGTAAAATCTCTGGATTATGTTAAGTCCCTTCAAAGAAGATTCATTTTAAATGCAGTTTTATTGACTGGATCTTTATTTAGGTTTTCTTTATGGTCAGGTTTTATGAATATTCCTTCCTCTTCCCCTAGCACTTCTAGTACAGTGCTTTACATATGTAGTCTATGTGATATTAAACTTCTGTTTTTGATGATTATTGTATTAAGTACCATGTATAGGTTTGTATAGATTATACTTATCCCATTTCTTTAAGAGCTAATTGGGTTTTTCAGATATTTCTCATTTTCCGTTAGTCAACTAAAGCCTGACAGATTTTTTTGTTTCTTCTTTAGGTGTTTTGTACTGTCACATTTGATTCATTAGAATCCAGTATTAAGTCGGACCGAATTATGACAGCTATGAAGTAAGTTATGTTTTTTGGTTATGATGTTCCCTTGTATAATTGAAGCTCATGTATTCATTTTATTTTTTAAGACCTGTACCTCTATACTTCTTTTTTCTATTTACATAATTGTAATTTCAAGGTATTTTTGATATTGTCTTTTAACTCATTCGTCAAAACAAATATTGATAGCATCACTAATTGTTTTTCATGTACCTAATAAAATTGACACTGAAGCTGTCGTCATGGAATGTTCATCATAATCATAATCCTTTGGAGGAGCTCTTATACTTTGTATTATAAGTTCTCATCTGGGCCAAAACTTGATTGCCCTGCCCTTCTTCATAATGACTTTTTTTAGGAGGCAACACAGCTTCAAACCCTGAAAAGATTTTGCCTGTCATATCTTCTAATTGCTCTTAGCTATATCATTTCAGTTACTGATCTTCAAATCACATGTTGACTAGGAGAAAGATCTTGAGACTTAACTAATGAGTTTATAATATTTATTATTCTCCCAGTAGTTAATACTTTAAAAAATGGTTTTAGTATTCAAATCTGGATATTTATATGCAAAATTGTCTTCCTAAATCTGTGTAGAATTAAATCATTAGCCCCAGAAAAAAATGCTGTCTCTGACATCCTTCTAATTGTCATTTTCAGCTACAGACCAACTCTCTAATACCCAATTGTGTATTTTTAAAATCTCTTTTAATTGTTTATTGAACTAAATTTGTTTGTATCTGTGTATAAGGGTTTGAATATTGTGCTTTTTGTTTGTAGTGGAGTAAAAGATAAAAATTTCATGCTGCACTATGAGGTAAGGTGAATTTTTTACTATTAAAATATTTTATGAAAAATGTTTAGGATACAGCAGAGTTGAAAGAACTTTACAATGAATATATATATATATATATATTTTAAATCTATGTATTTTATTTATTTTTTTTAATATATTTTATTGATATTTTACAGAGAGGAAGGGAGAGAGATAGAGAGCTAGAAATGTCGATGAGAGAGAAACATCGACCAGCTGCCTCTTGCACACCCCCTACCAGGGATGTGCCCGCAATCAATGTACATGCCCTTGGCCGGAATCGAACCCGGGACCATTCAGTCCGCAGACCGACTCTCTACCACTGAGGCAAACTGGTTTCGGCTGAATATATATATACCCACTATCTAGGTTCTACCGTTTACATTTTATAATGCTAGTTGTATCATATATCTTTTAAGGTGGATTTGAGGACTTTTATTGCATACAGAAGGGATTTAGAAAGATGATAAGTAGTATCTTTCCAATCAGCAACGTCTGCTCTGAGTCATACATTAAAGTATAGTAGACAATATGGTTTTAGTCAAGAAAGACTTGTACTTATTTACATGTGTCAAACAACAATGAGGTTTTTCAAATACCTCAACTGGCTAATTACCTTCTCTCTTATAGTTCATTTATATGTTCATATTTTTACTCAGTTATTAGTAGTCAAAGAACTGAGGTATATTTAATATTAAAGCACTTTATATGAAATTATTACATATAATTGAGTTTGTGATTGACTTTATTCACAACTAATTATAAAGGACCAGATACTACATATAATAATATTTTAATTTTATTATTTTAATATTTTAATATGTTATATTTTAAATAATTATAATAATAATTTAAATAATTATAATAATAGTTTATTATATAAATTATAAAAATATTTTGTTATTTTAAATAATTTTATTATTTAAAGCATAGACATGGAAGGCTATTGTAAAACAAGTCACTTCACCTTTGAGTGACTGTTGTTGGCTGCCCCAAATCCAAATATCTCAATTTTGGTAGACCTATTATAATTAATAGGGAACATTTCGTGTAATATATGCTAGAAAATATCCTTAAACCTGGTGATTCTCACAAATCTGGATTCCCTTATAAATGTCCCATTGTGGATATACCCAAGTGCTACAGAAGCACATCCTTTATTATGAGCTAAAAAGTTAAATTCAGGTAATGAAAACCATGTAAAACGAAATACGGCTTAATGAGTTTTTATAAGGCAGACACTGATGTAACCCACTCCGAAATCAGAAAATACAACATCACCATTCCAAATTTTTATTTTTATGGTTGATTTCCCAGTTTTTTAAATGATCACAACTAATTCATACCCCTTAAGACAACATAATCCTATATAATAAAAGGGTAATATGCAAATCGACCTAATGGTAGAATGAACAGTCACTGACGGAGGGGGTGGGGGGGTGTAAATGCTTAACGCAGAAGCTGCCACCTGGTGGTCAGGTGCTCCCACACGGGGAGCCACTCAGACAGAAGCCAGGCTGACAGCTCTTGAGAATAGTGGTGGTGTGAGCCTCTCCCA
Organism: Vespertilio murinus; assembly: GCA_963924515.1. Classification (NCBI taxonomy): domain Eukaryota; kingdom Metazoa; phylum Chordata; class Mammalia; order Chiroptera; family Vespertilionidae; genus Vespertilio; species Vespertilio murinus. Next base: position 41,629,624 of record OZ004713.1, read on the forward strand.
TCTCCACAGCTGCTTTAAGGATGTCCGGAAGCCATGAGTCAGACATCCCTAGTAAGATGACCAGATCATCCCGCTTTTGGCTGGACGGTCCCTATTTCTAACAATTTTTTCGCATCTCGAAGTGTTTTAAAAAAGTCCCAATTTTTAGAAAGAATCTTTCCAATCTTTCCAAAAATCAGGACTTTTTAAAAATGCTGCAGGACGTGGGAAAAATTGTTAGAAATTGGGACTGTCCCGCCAAAAGTGGGATGATCTGGTCACCTTACTAAGGGCTCCTGGACTGCAAAAAGGCGCAGGCCGGGCTGAGGGACTCCCCCACCCCCTAGTGCACGAATGTCAGGCACCGAGCCTCTGGTAATCAAATAAAAGTTTACAACCTGTCTAAAGTAAAACCCCTACTGAAGAAGATCTGTTTCCTCAGTGTAGATTTCTTTTTTTAATCTGTGGGGGAGTTTTTGTTTTTAATCTGTGGGGGGGTTTATTTTGCTTTGTTTTGTTTTGTCTCATTACAAAAATATATTTTGCCCTGACCATTGTGGCTCAGTTGGTTGGAGTATTGTCCCATAGACCAAGGGGTCACATGTTCGGTTTCTGGTGAGGGCACATACCTGAGTTGCAGTCCAATCCCAGCTGGGCAAGTATGGGAGGGAGGCAACTAGTGTTTCTCTCACAACAATGTTTCTTTTCTCTTTCCTCTCTCTCTCTTCCTTCCTCTCTCTATAAAAATAATCAATAAGAAGACACATTCTTGGGTGAAAAAAATATATAGGCAGTCCTCGGGTTACGTTGGACTCATCATATGTTGTTTCATGGTTACTTCGCCATCTCCCATTTATTTATAAAAAAAAAAGTTCCGTCATTTTGACATATGTACATATGTGCTTTATATATTTTATGTTCCACAAGTAAAGGTCAGGAATTGTTATCTTTAAATTTTTTTTTACTTCTTCACTTCATTACTGCTGTGTATGTGTTCCATGTGAGTGAAGTAAGTGCTTATGTAGGTGGGTTCCGACTTACAGTAAAAATCACATTACGTCACACCATAGGAACGGATATCCGACATAACCCAAGGACCTACTGTATATTTGTTATTGTTAATAATTTAAAAATTATAGAAATTTATGGCATAAATCTCTATAACTATTCACTTCCCACCTGATTCACATATACACTAGAAATACCTACTTTTAGCAATATAATATATATGTTTGATGTCCAGATCTTTTCTTTTTTAAAAAAAATGTTTTATTGATTTTTTTTACAGAGAGGAAGAGAGAGGGAGTGAGAGTTAGAAACATCGATGAGAGAGAAACATTGATCAGCTGCCTCCTGCACAACCCCTACTGGGGATGTGCCTACAACCAAGGTACATGCCCTTGACCGAAATTGAACCTGGGACCTTTGAGTCCACAGGCTGATGCTCTATCCATTGAGCCAAACCAATTAAGGCATGTCCAGACATTTTCTGTGTGTGTGTGTGTATCTATAGTCTTTTTTTATTTTAACAATTTGGAATTCTACAGTTTTGTAACTTGTTTTATTATTTTGGTAGTATATCTTGGATATCTTTCCATGTCAGTCATATATGTATGTAGGTTTGTTTTGTTTTGTTTTTTAGTTTCCTCCTTATGCAACAAATGAAATTGGCAAAGTCACTGGTGTAAATAGAAGAGAACTTGGGCATGGTGAGTACAGACCTGTAAACTTATATGGTATTCTTACAGAGACTTACAACATTTTTTTGCTCATTATTTCTTATTCTAATGTAGGTGCTCTTGCTGAGAAAGCTCTGTATCCTGTTATTCCCAAAGATTTTCCTTTCACCATAAGAATCACATCTGAAGTCCTGGAGTCAAATGGTATGACATTGAAATATATTTTCCTAGTAAAAAAGATCAGATTTCCTGTTATGTTCTTTTTATTTTTAAATGCTTTTTAAACTGATTTTAGAGAGGGAGAGAGAAATATCAATGATGAGAGAGAATCGTTGACTGGCTGCCTCCTATAAGCCCCCTGGGGATTGAGCCCAGAACCCAAGCATGTGCCCAGGAGCAGGGGGACAATTGGGTCAGCAGCTGCCGCGCACAGCTGCTGATGACACCAGCCCACTTGCGCCCACTGCTGGCACAGGCCTCCATCGGGGGCAAGCGGGAAAAGCGCTGTCAGCGCGTGGTAATGGCGGCAGTGGGAGCAGGGCTGCCTGCAGACGGGAGGCCCCGATGGGAGAGGTCAGGCAGGGGGCATGGAGGATGGGCCAAGACCCACCCCTGTGCCTACTGCAGCCTCATGGCCCACAGTTCCTTTCAAAGTATACAAAGTCATGCACTTGGCCCCTAGCATAGGATAAGAGATCCAGTTCGGGTTGTTTATTTTCATGAACTACAGAGCAAGGGCCAAAACTGAGTCATCTATTAGGCAGTGAGCACACAGATGAGTAGACCCCACAGAGAGAGGCTAGGTTAAAAGGTCAAATTTAAATTTTTTTAAAAATCAGTCCATAGATCAAGGCAAGTTATTAAAGGCAGAAAGGGCACAGAATTCTTAAAGATGTAGCTGACATAGATCAGGTGGTCATAAGGTGTTTGTTAAGCAAAATAAAGCAATCTCAGAATTTAAACTAGAGACTGTTCTTTGCTGGGTGTGGTTAGGCTCCTGCTTATGGTCCAGTGACAGAGCCAAAGCCCTGTATCTTTAACTACTTCTGACCAACCAACAAAAGTGGTTTGCCAGTGGTTCTGGGAGCATTCTTAGAATCTCTAGCACTGCTCTCTGTGATGATAAAAATTTTCAATCTCTTTGCTCTCCATTGAGGGACTGAATTTACTTCAATTTAAATATTGTAGCCATATATAGCTAACAATTATCATATATGCATCTCTATAGTTCATGATTTAAGAGAGCTTGCCTTAAGTGCTTTTAAAAAGAAGGAAAGAATACTAAATTTAATATTATACTTGAATATTTATAAGGAAATAACCAATACCAATAATTTTGTGTATGTATGTACTTTTTAAATCAGTATATTATAAAGCAAATATTTATCTTTCTTTTTGTAGGATCATCTTCTATGGCATCTGCATGTTGTGGAAGTTTAGCATTAATGGATGCAGGTAAAAGAATTATGTCTCAAAACTTCTAATGCTTTATTATACATTACTTGGTTAGTATAAAATATAAGATTTCTTTCAAATTGAGTATTTATTAGTAAGACTTAGAGAAATCATATTACAAATTACCAACCAGGCCAGAAGCAAAGTAATCACAAAGTACAGCTTTAACTCTACAAATATCTTCTGGCATTCCTATTTTTTGGCTAAAAGCAACACACTCAACTTATTTACTTGTCCTTGGTGACCCAGTAAGCTTTCTTACCTTCCAAAAGGTCTGAGAGCTCCATCTTTCACTAATGTTGATTCCATTCACTAAAGAAGTTTGGATTAGCAAGAAGTAGTAAGACTGATAAGGGAAAATAACCATGTAATCACCCAGCCACTTTGTGTAAGTTATGAGAAGAACAATGCTACTCATAGTGTGTACACATAATTTTAGGAAGGAAGACTATAAGTGGTTAAATATAATCTTTGCATCTGAAACACGAAAAGGGAAAAAGGAAAAAACTTAAAGAGACTTGCCAAAACCGGTTTGGCTCAGTGGATAGAGTGTCGGTCTACAGACTGAAAGGTCCCAGGTTCGATTCCGGTCAAGGGCATGTTCATTGGTTGTGGGCACATCCCCAGTAGGCAGAAGGCAGCTGGTCCATGTTTCTCTCTCATCGACGTTTCTAACTCTCTGTCCCTTTCCCTTCCTCTCGGTAAAAAGTCAATAAAATATATTTTTTTAAAAAACAAAAAAAAATCTTAAGAGTCTCTACTATCAATTATTGCCAAATAGTCACTAATGATGCTATTCAAGGGGGGAAAAAATGAATCTAAAGTCACTCAAGGCCACACAAGGAGTTCCCCTATAAGTTTATACATTTACAGTACAATTGAAAGATAGGACAACCTAACAGAGGACAAAATAAAGAATGGTGTGAATATATAACATTATGTAGGAAGATTAAAATGTAAGCCAAAGGGAAAAAAGCTAAAAGCAACTAAAGGTGCTTTTCTAGTTGTGTTCAATGGAAGAGAAACAATCTAATATTTAAGGTAACTAGTAGAATACTATTCCTATTTTCACCTTCATGCATTTATTCAACAAATCTGTACTGTATGCCACCTCTGTACCAAGCACTGATCTTAGTTGGATACAAAACAAAGTCCTTGTCCTTGTGGAGTTTGCATTCTTTAGTGTTCTAATCTCAGATTGGAGAAAACAGAACGAATTCTGGAAAAGGTGAACTGAAAAGAGATTATAAGAGTTTTCAACTGTTTTAAATTAATTCTGATCTTTTGATTTAGACAAAAATCCATCCTAAGTATAACCAAGTACTTCAGGATGAAATAACAGAAGTGTTTGAGAAATCAGAGTCTAATTAGTATACCAAGACACAAAAGGTTCTTACTTCTGAAAACTAAGAAAGGTATCTTCTATAAAGTATAACTTAGTGAACCTGAAAGTGACGCTCAGCAAGACCCTTAGGTACACTATAAAAAGAATGCTTTATAAGGATTTTGTAAGGGAAGGGCTGTGGAGAAAAGGAACCAGAGTCAAAATAAGTCGTGCCATAGTAAACTAATTTTTTGTTTTCAAAAATATTACTAGATTTGAAGTGAGGAGGGAGGGTACTGCTTATGTAGTGTATCTAGAGTTCAGCCGTTAGGATCTTTTGTATAAATAATTCAGAAATTGACTGGATGCTAGGTGCACATTTCCTAACTGGTTGAAGGATCAGCAGAGGACTTGTTAATCTAATGGGCAAAGAGTCTCAAGTGTAATACTTCAGGATGTGTCATCCTAAACCTTGTCCTTTTCACTGTGTTTGTTCATGAGTTGACTGACCACAGGCCTACCAATAAAAAGGATACTGATAGAAACCAATGAATGCATAAGTAAATGGAACAATAAAATGATGTCTATCTGTCTCTCCTTCCCTCCTCCCCCTCTCTAAAATCAATCAACAAATAAAAGAGTTAAGATTACTATTATTAGAGAGAGCTTTGTGCTAAAAACTATTATTACTTGCTAGAATTATTTTTAAAAGGCTTTTATTATATGTTTAAGAAAAATTAGGTTGTTAGATGACTTACTAAGATCTTTCCATCCAGTGTGGCTCAGTTGGTTGAAAAATTACTGGTTTGATTCCTGGTCAGGACACATGCCCAGGTTTGAGGCTCAATCTCTGGTAGGGGGCATTCAGAAGGCAGCCAAACATGTTTCACTCTCACATCAATGTTTCTCTGTCTCTCCTTTCCTCCCTCTCTCAAAAATCAATTTAAAAATCTTTTTTAAAAAATAAATAAATAAATGGGGTGAAGGGGGACAGAGGATCTATAACCAGAACTCAAGAGTCAAATACCAAAGGACACAGCCAGGTAGGGTGACCTCACAAGGAGGGAATTTTTTTTAAAAAAGACCTTTCCAAATTAGTTTTGGTGACTGTCAATTTAGAATACCATTCACTTACATTAAAATGTCAACAGAATGATAAATGTATTTGTTAGGCTGATGTATACATCACACAGAAGTTCTTTCTCTCAATTGTAGGGGTTCCTATTTCATCTGCTGTCGCTGGAGTGGCAGTAGGATTGGTCACCAAAAACAATACTGATAAGGATGAAATAGAAGATTATCGTTTGCTAACAGATATTCTGGCAAGTATATTCACATTTTCTAATACTTAAAGGTAAAGATTATACATAATTTACAGGCATCTTATGCTTAAAAGAATGCTAGGACTCAAGAAATAAGAGGTCCTTGTTCTTGCTTTCCTCCTCTACATTTTCTCCTTGTTTTTTATAAGATGTCAGTTAAAAAATATATATTATTTATAAGTACCCTTAGTTTAGCTCACTTTAGGATAATCATAAATTAATCCTTATGCTTTTAGGAGGAAAACATGATCTAAAATAGTGATTTTTCAGATGAAATATTTATAACTTAAAAGTCATAAATTAGAAGTAGTTAAAATATGTCTGTGTCATCTTAGAGGATACAGTTGATTATATCTAAAGCTATTTTTCAAAACTTCTCTACATTGACAATGAGTGAATTTTGTTTGTATTTAAAACTGTATCATATTTTCTTAAATTCCTTAAGGGAATTGAAGATTACAATGGTGACATGGATTTCAAAATAGCCGGCACTAATAAGGGAATAACTGCATTACAGGTATTTTTAAACTGAACTTGTTTCATTTTTATGATATTTAACAATATCATAAATAAGTATTCATATCATATTTGGTTTTTCCTTATTAGGCTGATATTAAGTTACCTGGAATACCATTAAAAATTGTAATGGAGGCCATTCAACAAGCCTCAGGTAAGCTAAGCCACTGTGCCTCATTCTCTTTTCATTATCTACTTTGTTAATGGAACTGTAATTCCCAGTAGGCATATTATTAAAAAAAAAAAAAAAAAAAAAAACTAGAGGCCTGATGCATGGAATTTGTGCACAGGTAGGGTCTCTAGGCCTGGTCGGCAATCAGGGTTAATAGGGGCCTTCCAGTTGCCAACCGGACCTTCCTTCCCTATCCTTCCCCAGCTGCCAGCTGAGGCCTTCCTTCACTCTGCGCTGCCCCCTGGTGGTCAGCACATGTCATAGCAAGTGGTCTCTAGGTCAAACTCCTGCAGGGACAGTTTGCACATTAGCCTTTTGTGTTTATAGATAGGCTTATTAGAAAGCATTGCTTTAGAAAATGAAATTTCACGTAATACCCTCAATCAAGAAGTTTAAGTTACTAGGCACATAACTAATGACCAAAATGGAAAACTAAAAATTCCAATTTTTCAAATTAAGTAACTTTCTAAGATAAGAATAATAGAGAAGGAAATATGAGTAAAATTGTCAAGGTAACAAATGTGAAGAGCTTTCATTATTAAGCTAAAAAGTTTGAAATGTATGCCATAAAAGCTAAGACAATTGCTGCTATAACTTATTATATTTAGTTTATATAGTTATTATTTTTATTATGTTTTTAATCTCTCCTAGTGGCAAAGAAGGAGATACTACAGATTATGAACAAAGTTATTTCAAAGCCTCGGGCATCTAGAAAAGAAAGTGGACCTGTTATAGGTAATTAAATTATTATTGATTTCATGATAAGATAAATGTTAATATATGAAAGTATATTATTATTTTTCAGTATTTGTAACTCCACAAAACAAATCTATTTTTAAAGTTTTGTGATATAAATTTGGGGGAATATTGATATTAGAACTTACAGTAATTTTAGTCACTAGCAAATTGTTTTCTATTTCCTGCTGAAATATTTTTACATGTATCTAGGCCAAAAAACTCCTAAGTGAATAGGACATGTTTTAGATTCATTTATGTATTTATATTTTTGTCTATACTACATTTCAGAAACTGTTCAGGTTCCATTATCAAAACGAGCAATATTTGTTGGACCAGGTGGATATAATTTAAAAAAACTTCAGGCTGAAACAGGTAAGTGCTATATGAAGTTTGGGTTTTTTATTTCTAATGCTAGGCCATATAAGTTTGTCACTTCATTTTTATTTTTTGCTCCAAAAATATATGTTCGGTAAATGAGAGGAAGACCAAAAGAAAAGGATATTACATAGATATGGCTTTACTTTAAGTTTTCTGTATGCCTATTAATAAATTAGCAAGTGGCAGACCGGCCACTTGCTAATTTATTAATAGGCATACTGAAAATAGGCATACATAGAACGTCGGGCTGCGACTGAAAGGTCCCAGATTCGATTCCGGTCAAAGGCATGTACCTTGATTGTGGGCACATCCCCAGTAGGGGGTGTGCAAAAGACAGCTGATTGATGATTCTCTCTCATCAATGTTTCTAACTCTCTGTCCCTCTCTCTTCCTTTCTGTAAAAAATCAATAAAATATATTTAAAAAATAAAAATAAATTAGCAAATGATTATCCTTAACTGTATTCAAGAATGATGACCTAGAATTCCTAGTCTTTTTTTGCAACAATTTAAAATCGAGCATTTAACCTTGGTCTCTTTCCTCAACTCCCGACTCCGTATTGCACTTGGCACAGGGACCCTGCTCTCAGGAATCAGCTAGAATGGGGTTTCTGTGCATTAATATCTATTTTTTTATTTATTGATTAAGGTATCACATATTAGTCCTCAACCACCCTTTGAGGTCCAGCAGTCTGACCCATGGCTCCTTATCTCTGGGTCTGTTCTTGTTCATCAGTCTATGTTATTCACCATTTCCCCTAGATGAGTGAGATCATGTCCTACTGGAAATATACGTATAAAAATGGAAACAGACAAGCACTATGGTTATGCTAACAGGCATATGAATCAGTCTGTACTGAGTTTCTTTCTGGGCCAATAGTTCTTTTGAGACCCAATTTCAATGTCAAACAGTTCCTTATGTATATATGTCAGCAATGATATTTCAGTTCTGGGTGGTGGAAAAATGGTGGTTGCATTAATATTTTGGTGTCCCAACTTTTCAAATCCCAAATAAAATATTTTGGGGGAAAATAAAATCAAGCATTTAGAAAAATGTTTAGTTTTTCACTTTAGAGTTCTGCTTTAATTTTCTTTTACAATTACTTCTGCCGTTTTTCACATAGTGTTCCTCTTATTTTTAAAGAGTAAGTATAGGAATAGTAAGCTTTAATTGTTTTTTTTTTTTTCTGAAAGCAATCTTTGGGTTACCTAGTACTTACCAGCTTTGAGATTATTGAAGGAGAATGAGGAGAGTCACCTTAGCCAGTTAAGATTGAGAAACTGACATGATTTCGTCCCTTATCCACTGTTCAACACTAAAAGATAAAAGGGAGAGAAAAGAAAAGTTGAAGAAAGAATTCTACTATCGTGTTTATTAATAATTAAGAGAGCAAAACTAAACTCTCCAAAATTAGAATTTGCATTTAGAATTTGCATGTTTATCCCACCAGATTATTGGCTGCAAGAAAGAGGGGGTTTATTGGCTAGCACAATCTGGATACATTCCAGGGGGTACAGGGTGTATTTGTTGGTAAATAAACCTCTTCATTCCTAAAGCATTGATTAAACATAACACCATCCTGCCCAACTACTTCCAGGTCACTCTCCTATACTCACATCGACTTTTCAGACTAATCTCTGCTGGAATTACCAAGTTAACTTTAATATGCTAAATTATCTTTTTAAAAGGTGTAACCATTAGTCAGGTAGATGAAGAAACATATTCTATATTTGCACCGATACCCAGTGCTATGCATGAAGCAAGAGACTACATTATGGAAATCTGCAAAGATGATGTAAGTATAGATCTTATAACAGTTATTTTTTCTACTTTTTGTTGCTGTTTCATAATGAATCTTATGGCTTATTTTGCACTTACAGCAAGAGCAGCAATTAGAATTTGGAGCAGTATATACCGCAACAATAACTGAAATCAGGTAATATCAGTTATTAATATTAATATCAATTATTAAACCCAGTAATATGCGTTGCTGGATTTTTTTAGTAAGATTTATATTAAAAGTTTCATATATGTTTGCTTTATTTACTTTGGAGTTATGTTTAGACTATATTTCAGTTAACATATAATCATTATTTTAAGGTATATAAATTTATTTTCTACATCAGTTTGTAGATTTTCAATAATATGGTTCTGTAATTACAAATTATAATAGATTCTTCTAATTCAATAGTTTAACCTAATTTCCCATCTTTTTAATTTTCCCAATAAACTGTTAAATAGACTTAGCAATATTTCCTTTTTCTTTCCTTTTGCTTTTTCTTTGGTATTTTTTTTGTTGGTCTGTTTTAAAGATATATACTCTTTATTGCCTATGTAGTTCATTTTATTTTTACCAAATAGAAAGATTGATTTACCGAAACCAGTTTGGCTCAGTGGTAGAGCGTCAGTCTGCGGACTGAAAGGTCCCAGGTTCGATTCTGGTCACGGGCATGTACATTGGTTGCTGGCACATCCCCGGTGGGGGGTGTGCAAGAGGCAGCTGGTCGATGTTTCTCTCTCATCGACATTTCTAGCTCTCTATCTCTCTCCCTTCCTCTCTATAAAAAATCAATAAAATAAAATAAAAATATATTTTTTTAAAAAGACAAGAAAATCTGTTCTTTAAAAAAAAAAAAGATTGATTTTAAGAATCAGAAAATCCTTTTCTACAAAAAAAATAATAATCATATGTAGCATGAATGTTCAAAGCAATTTGAAATAAATAAAAGGCAATGAGATAATCTTAACTAATAGAGAAACATGTAAATTGACCATACCTCCACTATACCCACAGCCAATCAGAGTATGCAAATTAACCTGACAAAGATGGCAGTTAATTTGCATACATACCTGGTTCCCAGACACCTCCTTGGCACCCAGGTCACTCCCAGCCAGCCATAGGAGGGGCTGGGGGGTCCTCCTTCCAAAGCCTAAAGCCTGGGAAAGAGGCTTTAGGCTTGGGAAGGTGTTGAGCCTGCTATTGGAGGTGCCAGGGGTCCTCCTTCCCAACCTCCCAAGCCTAAAGCTTGGGGTAGAGGCTTTAGGCTTGAGCAGGGGCTGAGCCTGGGATCAGAGGGAAGGAGGGGTGCAAATCAATGTAAATATACTCAGGTGAGGATAAAAGAAAGAAATGTCATATCTTATGAAAGACACATCTTGAAAATGCCTAAAGAAAGTTGTCTTTTCATGGTGAAGAAACTGGAGTCCGTGTTGATAAAAATACCTTGGCGGCTGCAGTAGCAGGAAGCCCTTTTCCCTTATCAGCCTGGTCGCCTCCCGCTAAGGGAGGCCAGACTGCGGCGTAGGTCGGCTCCCAATGGGGAGCGGGCCTAAGCCATCAGTAGATCATACCCTGAGAGCTCCCAGGATGTGAGAAGGGGCAGCCTGGACTAAGGGACCCTGCCCCAGTGCACAAATTTTGTGCAACAGGCCCCTAATGTAATATTAAAGTTTAGATTATAGAAAATAAGAAATCTTTAAATAAAATAAGTATGCCAGTTATCTAATCTCGTTTCTTAAATCACTATGTAATAAGATGATGATAATAATTCTTAAAATATTTAATGTCATTTCAAAATTTTTTGAAAAATATTAAAATACAGAAAAACTATTCTAAAGGCTTTAGACTGCATTTTTTCTGTTATCTTCTATCCTTTGATACATAGTATTTAAATATTTAAATAGGGTATATTTTTAATAAAAAAGTAAGTATCCCTTTTGGACAATCATACTTTTTATAGTTAGTAAAACGTACTTATTCATTGTTTTACACCTTAAACTTATACAATGTTATTTGTCAGTTATATCTCAATAAAACTTGGGGGGAAAGTCAAGAAAAGCATAAATTGGAGGGACTTTTGATTTTTTACTTTCTTGTACGAAAACATAATCACAGTTTGATTATATCAACGGATACATATACACTTAATGTTTTAACCAGGCCTATTTCCTTTTTCGTAGAGACTCTGGAGTAATGGTTAAACTATATCCAAATATGACTGCAGTACTACTTCATAACTCACAACTTGATCAACGAAAGGTAAAAAAAAAAAAATGACATGATTTTTCAGACTGCCTTAAAGTAATCATAGTGAAATTTACTGACCTAGTGCGAACTGTACACTCTTATCTACTACAGGCCTAATATAGAAAACCAAAACTGATAGATATGCTGCTGACAAAAGGTTTTACATTATTTATCACAGATATTTGTTTCTCCTTCCATGAAGGAATAGAAACAGCTCTGAAATAGCATCTAGAGTTAACACAAAGCAATTACTTAAAATAGCAATAACTCTGTTTTCTCAATTTTCTTGACCAACCAATCATGGCAAGATAATTCTTAGGATGTTTTTAAATGTATTTAATCTTTGTTATAGTTCATAAGCAGAATATTAAAATGCTCAAGAAAATGATGGGACAGAGGGCAGAGGAACAATAGGAGTATTTATTTTTACCATATATTAAATCATAAAGCTATAGAGAACACAACAGTGTATTACTGGCCCAGAAATAGATGATTCATAAAACAGAAATATATCCAGTTATGGACAGGGAACTACATAATACAATATTTACATTGTATTTTCAGTTAATGAAGAATCCAAAATTATTCAATAAATCATATTGGAACAACTGGTTATCATAATGCAGGATCTCTACTATTTTAATACCAAAATCCCATCTGGATCAAGGAGCCAAATGTAAAAAAAAAAAAAATAAGGTGGTGGAAGAAGAAAAATAAAATTGGGGCATGGAAGGCTGTTGAGAGTGGACTAGAATATTTTAATCTTCCTACGGGGTAAATATTTCTAAGCATGGCATCAAAGCCAAAATGTAAATAAAGTAATAATATTATATCTCATTATATGGCAAAATTACAATAACATTGAAAGACAAGCAACAACTTAAAGAAAAATGCTGCCGAAACCCCTTTGGCTCAGCGGATAGAGCATCGGCCTGCGGACTAAAGGGTCCCATGTTTGATTTTGGTCAAGGGCATGTACCTTGGTTGCAGGCATATCCCAGTGGGGGTGTGCAGGAGGTAGCTGATTGATGTTTCTCTCATCGATGTTTCTAACTCTTTATCCCTCTCCCTTCCTCTCTGAAAAATCAATAAAATATGTTTAAAAAAAGAAAAAATGCTTGTAACATGACAAAGATTCATATATTTAGATCTTATATAAATCAGTAAGAAAGATGAATATCAATAGAAAAAGGAGCAAATATGACAGAACAATCATTTTTTAATGCCAACCAAGATATTCAGTGCCTACAGCATTTTTTAATGCAAATAAAGTTATCATTTTTCAACTCTATGATTGTTGAAAATTCCCAATATAGATAAGAATGTGGAAAAGAAATAGGCATTCTCCTACAGTGCTGATAGGAATATAAATTGGAGCCAACTTTTTGGAAGTATTTGGTAAATATATTTCAATACCTTTGGACCTAAGAGTTCTACGTAGGTCTTTGTTCTAAAAGGATAATTAAGAGTAGATGAATACATAAGCATTCCAACACTGCAGTTAATTTTTTGTCAACTTTTTATTTTGGAAAATACATTGAAACCCATATAGATTTCACCTATATTCATCAATTAGCATTTGTAGCATTGGAATTTTAAAACAAAATGACCATATATAGGAAATTGTTTATACAAATTATATCATTTTAGTATTCAACTGTAATGTTTCATTTATTGCTATGAAAAGACAGTAGTAACACATTGAATGAAACAAGCTCAGAAAGGTCCATTTTAATAAATGCAATACAAATACTAAATAAGGAAACATTTGAAGAGATAATTCATTGGCGTGTTAGCAATAATTTATCTACAAGTAGAAGTGTTTTAGATGCTTTTTACTACGGTATCATCTGAATATTTATGTATTATTTTAAATCTTTATCATTATGATTTTATAATCAGAAAAACCACTAAAGCTATTTTCGACTTAGGGAAAAATGTGTACTACTATAGATATTAAGTAATTATAAAATGACAACTAATAGTTTAACATGTTCTCTTTCAGATTCAGCATCCCACTGCCTTAGGATTAGAAGTTGGCCAAGAAATTCAGGTACTTATATTCATCCCTTTAGCCTAGAATTGTAAATCGTATTTGAAGTTTCAAAAAGTAAGCTGAAAGAATCAAATCAACATTTGTTGTTTCACTTATTTGTGCATGCATTGGTTGCTTCTTGTACAATATGTGCTCTGACTAGAGATTGAACCCATAACGGTGGTGTTTAAGGAAGGAAGCTCTAACCAAGGCAGGCGTCTTTTTTTAACCGTAGAGTTGCTTAAAGAGACTCATGAAGGATTTAAGATAATTTGTTGCCTCAAGGAGTTTATAGTTTACAGTTTAGTTATAGTAATAGTCCCATTTAGAGCTTTTAAAATTACATGATCAGGTCAGTGATGGCTATGCAGTTAGTGACTTAGTGACAGGACATGAGAATCCTGATAACTCTGTTGAGGGTCTTGAATGTCATATTTAAAGATTTGGGACTCTTAATTTTTTCTACACTGCTTGAGGCTATAAGTTTTTGAGTTTGATAAAAGCCATATTGTTTAGCTCCAGAATTAATAACAAAATTGGCCTTTTTTAATAGTCCTTTTGGAATTGATAAAAGAACTTTTGGGCCACACCACCTTTTATTCTAGTTATACCTAATACCCATGATCTGAGTAACTATGGCTTCTAATTTATTCCCAGTCTACAAGCCCATTATTCAAGTAGCCTCTGGGAAAAAATGAGAACTAAGACATAATATCTCTGTATAAGACTTTTGTTTTTTTAACATCATAAGGGATTTTAAACACTCCCACAGTTCCCCCTTACTTTCATTGTCTAAGGTCAAGCCAAATAATCTCCAGTGTGATAATCCTTTGAGCCGTAGTCTAAGTGACCTAGTGTAATCCTGTATAGTATATAGCAGTTAGGCTCAAAACCCCTTGTAGAATCATTTATCATGACTTTCACTTGATTTCTGGTGTAATGATCTGTCCTGGAGAGAATAAGAAGGCACAAATGAATCTAACAGAAGATTATAATTTAGGCAAATAATACCCCGTATCTTTTCCTTTGTTATAATCACGACTTAATCAAATTATATTTATTAGCATATACCCTCACATAGCACTGAGCTATGGTTTCAGTAAACAAGGAAAATCATTAAAAGTAAATTTGTTTCTTTAACACAGGTCAAATATTTTGGACGTGATCCAGCTGATGGAAGAATGAGGCTTTCTCGAAAAGTGCTGCAGTCTCCAGCTACAACTGTTGTTAAAACTCTGCAGGACAAAAGCAGTATTGTTATGGAGGAACCTGTTTCACAGTCATCTTCTAATTCTTCCCCATGATGTTTTTTTAAAGAGAATTCTAGAGTAATAATCTGTAGAGCAAAGTTTCAATACTGTCTTCTAATATATAGATTTATATATACTATAAATATATTCCAATGATTTATATTAAAATGCTCATTTACATGTGCCATTTTTAACTTCAAGTGTTACCTAATGCCCTGGCCAGTTTGGCTCAGTGGGTAGAGCATCGGCCTGCGGACTGAAGGGTCCCAGGTTCTATTCCAATCAAGGACACATGTTCAGGTTGTGGGCTTGATCGCCCAGTGGGAGGCGTGCAAGAGGCAGCCAATGAGTGAGAGAGTGATTCTATCCCTCCCTCTCCCTTCCTCTTTATCTAAAATCAATTTTAAAAAATGTTTTTTAAGTTACCTAGCCCTGGTCATGTGGTTCAGTTACTTGAAGTGTCATCCCGTACATCAAAAAGTAGCAGGTTCAGGCCAAAACCAGTTTGGCTCAGTGGACAGAGCATCGGCCTACAGACTGAAGGTCCCAGGTTCGATTCCGGTCAGGGGCATGTACCTTGGTTGCGGGCACATCCCCAATGGGGGGTGTGTAAGAGGCAGCTGATTGATGATTCTCTCTCATCGATGTTTCTAACTCCCTTCCTCTCTGTAAAAAATCAATAAAATATATATATATATTTTTTAAAAGTAGCAGGTTCGGCTCCAGTCAAAGTGAAAATTCAGGTTGCTTGTTCAATCCCCAGTCAGGGCACTAGCAGGAAGCAACCCATGTTTCTCTCTCCCCCTTCCTTTTTCTAGAAATAAAATTTTTTTAAGTAAACCATTCATACATATCTATATATATAAAACTCTAATATCCAAATAGACGAAATGGCAGAACTGAACAATAGGTCGCTATGACATGTACTGACCATCTGGGAGCATGTATGGAACACAGTGGGCATTGGCAACAGGCCACAGAGCATGGAATGTGATGGGTGTCCGCTGCAGCAGGATGATGGAGCAGGTAAGCAGGGGCCCCAGACCATGGCAGGGCTCTAGTTACTGTCATCAAGGCGAGCCTCTGGTGGTTACTGAAATTCTTAGCTCCTGCATGCCACAGTCCTGCCTGGTGCTCGTACCTGCTGCTGGTGCTGGCCCCTCACACCTGTTGCTGGTGCCAGCCCCAACAGCTCCACGCTGTCAGCTAGTGTGAGCAGGGCCTGTGCCACCAGTGTGTGGAAGTGGTGGCAGTGGGAGTGGGACTCCTGGCAAACAGGCAACAAGGGGCCACATCTGGAGAGGCCGGGCAGGGGCTCAGAGGATGGGCCCAGAGCCCGCCCCTGTGCACACCACAGCCTCAGGGCCCACAGGTTACTGAAGGTGCACAAATTTGTGCACTGGTCCCCTCGTACCTTAGAAAAGATGACTAACCTTTACTTCCTGTAATTCTGAAATATCTGCAAAACTTATAAATAGTAGATTACATTTGCTACTATCATGGATCTCTTCCTACATATTTACGGTTGGTCATCTTGTGGCTCACCTCTTTGCCCACTTGACTTTCTTACAACTATTTTACAGACTAGAACTTGCCATATTCAAAGCTCATACCTATTTCCTTCGTATACTTACCAAATATAGTAAGGAGTTGAAGTAGTTACTTTGAGCTGTTTTTAATGATATACTGCCCTTCTACCTGGCTGCAAAACCATAAACATAGTGGAGTAAATATTATAAATGGGAATCTAAAATGAGGCAGTACATTTTTCAAATTTAGAAAATATTTAGGAAATATAGAAAAAACATTTACTCATCAAATAGAGGTCATATAACACCTGGAGGAATCATGATTTTTCAGTTAATGCTTGTTTATATAATTACTAGAGTCCCATGGCACGAAGAGATTCATGCAATGGTCCTTCCTTCCCTTGGCTTCCAGCACTGGTTTTCCTCTGGCACCTGGGACTCAGGCCTTCACTTGGGCCAGAGTCTGCCATCTTCGTCTTTGCTGCAGACTCCAGCCGGAGTCTGCCATGTTTGTTTTCATCTGCAGTCTTGTTTTCACTCTGGCACTCTGCTCCTGTAGATCTCTTCACCCCCACCCCACCCTCCCTCTCATAGCAAGTGTCCTGCCCTGCCTGGCCACTCCATGCCTGGAGCAACTGGGCAGCTGCCATCTTTGGCCTTCTAATTTGCATACTCACTCTGATTGGCTATGGGTACAGTGGAGGTACAGTCAGTATACGTTTGTCTATTAGGTAAGACTAGAGGCCTGGTGCAAGAAATTCATGCACAGAGGGGGGTTCCCTCAACCCAGCCTACACCCTCTCCAATTGGGGGATGTTCCTTCAGCCCAGCCTGCACCCTCTCCCCTTGGAGGATGATCAGGCCTAAGTCAGGAGTTGGACATCCCTCTTGCAATCTGGGGTAGCTGGCTCCTAACTGCTCACCTGCCTGCCTGCCTGATTGCCCGTAACTGCCCTTCTCTGCCAGCCTGGCTGCCCCAAACTGCCTCTACCTGCCTACCTGATTACCCTAACTGCCCACCCCTGCTGGGCTGGTTGCCCCAACTGGCCTGATCTCACCCCCAACTGCCCTCCCTTGCAGGCCTAATCTCTCCCCTAACTGCCCTCCTGCTGACCAATTTGGTTCTGATTGGTTGGTTTCTATGCCAGTCAACATCAAAAGCTCCGCCTGCTAGACAACCATTGGTTCTTCACAGCACCCACATTTGGTTCTGATTGGTTATTTCCTATGACAGTCTGCATCTCTGGTTACAATTTTAAACTGCACAGGTCTACTTAATATAGGCATTGTTCAATAAATACTGTGAATGTATTTTCAGAATATTTTTCTTTAGCTTACTTTATTATAAGAATTCAGTAAATAGCTGAAAACGGTTTGGCTCAGTGGATAGAGCATCAGCCTGCGGACTGAAAGGTCCCTGGTTCGATTCTAGTCAAGGGCATGTACCTTGGTTGTGGGCATATCCCCAGTGGGGGTTGTGCAGGAGGCAGCTGGTTGATGACTCTCTCATCGATGTTTCTAACTATCTCTCTCCCTCTCTGTTAAAAAAATAATAATAAAATATATATTTTTTAAAATAGAATGCAGAAAAATAAAACATAGCATACAAAATACATTAATCGAATGATTGTTATTGATAAGACTTCCAGTTGTTAAACAAAACTCTTCAAAACTGAAAGTAAAAAACAAAAACAAAAAAACAAAAGAAAAACACCAAAGTAATCCTGAAAGAGTTTACTGAGCCGTATTAGTCAGAGAAAGGATCAGGGCTGGGGTTGTGCAGCAGCAGGGCTAGATGGAGTAGACACAAGTCATATAAAGAGTTTGGGAAGATGTACATTGTTTTGGATGAATTTACACTGGCTATAGATAGACAGGGTGGGAAAAGGTGAAGTGGGGAAAGTCCCTAAGAAAGAACTACTTGTTGCTTTATGGATTGGTTGTGGTCCAGAAAGTTCATAAGTAAGCAGGATGCAATATTATCTGGAGGTCAGCTATTCTTTTTAGATTGATCACCTTCAGGAAAAAGTGAGTGAATATGTCAAAAAAACTTTCATAAAAGTTATTTCACAAAAGAAAAAAAAGAAAAAAGAAAGCTTCACATTTCAAGGACATGAGTCAATGAGACTGAGAATCCAGTTTACCCTGTAGAGATTAACAATATATCTTTTTTAAATCCTCAAGAATTCTTTAAAAGTGTAATATGTCCTTAAGGGACATTTGATAATGATGGGAGGTCATTTTGGTATTCACAACTGGAGGAGGGGGTACAGTACCACTGGCATCTGGTGGGTAGAAGCCAGGGATGCTATCAAATATCTGGTAATGCACAGGATGGCCTCTCACAATAATAAATTATCCAGCCCAAAATATCAGTGATGCCAAAGTTTAAAAAACCTGCTCTAGGAATTTAACCTATAAATATATTGGCACACATGACATAACTTCCATATAATCATTTGTTTGAAATACAAACTATTGCAATGACACACATAAACATAAACAGATGGTTTAAATACACTAGGGTTAATTTGTGCAACAGTGAATATGATATTCTATTATTCATGTTTTTTTACAAAGTAGTAGATATCTACACTAATAAAAGAGAAATGCAAATTAACCGTACCTCTGCAATACCCACCAGCCAATCAGGAGTAGGCAAATAAACCCAACAAAGATGGCGGTTAATTTGCATGTGCAGGCGAGGCGCAAAGACTAAAGGCTCAGGCCCGAGTGAAGACTGAAGAATAAAGAATGGAGACTGAAGAGGCGTGGCTTCTCTGCTCCAGCTGGAGAAGAGAAGCCAGGCCTTGCTGCAGCTGGAGTGGAGAAGCCTAACCTCAAAGCTTGGCTTCCCCCCACCCACCCCACCCCCTGTGGCGGAAGCAAAGGCCTGGGTCCCAGGTGCTGGAGGAAAACCAGTGCTGGCAGCCAAGAGAAGGAAGGCCTATTGCATGAATCTTCTTGCAACAGGCCTCTAGTAAATACATAAACACTAAAGGCCCAATGCACGGATTCGTGCACCAGTGGGGTCCCTCAGCCTGGCCTGCGGGATTGGGCTGGAGCTGAAAGCAGCTCTCCAACATCCTCCAAGTGGTCCAGGATTGCAAGAGAGCACAGACCAGGCCGAGGGACCCCATGGGCGCACAATCAGGGGTAGAGAGGGACCATAGGAGGGCTCCAGGGCATGTCCAGCCCATATCAGTCTCAATTGGCCGGACCCCTGCAGCAAGCGTCTGCCCCTTAGTGGTCAGTACATGTCATAGCAAGCAGTTGAGTAGCCTTAGCATATCATTAGCATATTATGCTGAATGGATGCCCAGACACTTATATCAAGCTTTTATTATATAAGATAATATGTAAATTATGTAAATATATCTTAATCCTTGGAGAACTTTGATGACTGAAAAAAATAACCTTTTCTAGGAATAACACATTGTTTCAGTACAGTATTGCCCTCCGACCCAAGTAACCACTGTGTTTTAGAAGGATCTGTTCTGGCTCTGTCCATGCTTATCCCCGGAGGGTGATTAAGTCCATGGAACCAAGGGATGTGTCCACCTCAAAGGCCAAGCCTGCTTCCAAGGTCTACACAGTCCTCTTCCCAAATCCTATCCTCCTGAAGAGTGACCAAGGTGGGGATTGACTATTCAGGAAGTGTAGACAGAGCTTGGGCAAACAGCCTGGGTATCCTATGTGTGCAATTAAGATCTGTCAAACTGCAGGACAGAGCTGAGGAGTGAAAAGGGAAGGATGGCAGACTAGATGGGCCCAGAGGGAGACTCTGGAATTTAAGGAAATCAAGAATTCTATATTTCATTCTGGCTTCCTGGTCATCATGAAAATATATTTTCAAAGTATACCAAAGGTTGGAGAAAATATATTTTAACAGTTTGTTGGCTTGATTTAAAACTTACAAATATTTAGACTTATGGTATATGGTCTTCCATTTGTATACTTGCCCTGGCCTTGCAAATGTCCATCTCTACAAATGTTAGATGGGCCTACTGCAGTAGGTGAGAGTGAATTCCTCTGACCTACTGCAGTGCTTGTACCTGAGGATCTAGTAAGGGGTAGAGATGAATCCTAGGAGTTTAATCTGCTCCTTTATTTCTCAGTCACCAGATCTCAGGGGCTATACCAGAAAAGAAATTCTGAAGAGAAGATGGGAGAGTTGCTTTGAAACATTACTTCAAAACTAAGAGATTTTCAACTCATTCAAAGTAAAATCCAAGGCCCTTCAAAATATCCCGTCCCAATTCCAAGCTTATTTTCCTCCATTTTTCCCCTTTTCCTCCCCACTTCAGTCACCCTGGTTTCCTTGCTATCCCACTCTCATTCAACATGCAACAGCCACAAGGCCTTTGTACTTGCTTCCAGGTTCCTGGATACACACACACACACACACACACACACACACACACACACATATATATATATATATATCTCGTCTCCCTGGGGAAAAGAAAGCTTGGCCCATTGCCTTCCTCAGAGGACTTCCTGAATAAACACTTGTCCCTTCCCAAATTCACTCTTTAACTTTTTTTATTACTCTATTTTTGGTCATAATGTTTATCAGTACCTGGCATATATTTGTTTGTCTTCTTACACTAGAATATACGCTCCATGAAAAGAGGAGCTTTTTCTAGTTTATTCACTATATAGACCAATGTCTACTCTCTAGCATATGCTCAACAAATATTTATTTATTTATTTATTTATTTATTTATTTATTTATATTTTATTGATTTTTTTTTACAGAGAGCAAGAGAGAGGGATAGAGAGTTAGAAACATCCATGAGAGAAACATAGACCAGCTGCCTCCTGCACTCCCCACCACTGGGGATGTGCCAGCAACCAAGGCACATGCCCCTGACTGGAATCGAACCCGGGACCCCTCAGTCGCTGCTCTCTCTATTCACTGAGCCAAACCGGTTTCGGCCACAAATATTTATTGAATGACTGAATAAATTCAGAAAATGATTCATATTATTTCCCAATTTTGTCCAGAGGCTATTAACCTCTTAACACATAAAGTGACTTCTGTATAGTTCTCATTCCTTTGACATATATAAATTTATATAAGTTATTTTAGGCCAGTAACACATTATCACTTTGTTTCACTCTATCCCCTCAGCCTTGAACACCTTTGCAAACTAAACTCCCTCTCAGGCATCCTCTAACATCAGGCTCAAAGTTATCTTTGTGGCTGAAACAGGTTTGGCTCAGTGGATAGAGCCTTGGCCTGCGGACTGAAAGGTCCCAGGTTTGATTCCGGTCAGGGGCATGTGCCTTGGTTGCGGGCACATTCCCAGTGGGGGGTGTGCAGAAGGCAGCTGATGGATGTTTCTAACTCTGTCCCTCTCTCTTTCTCTCTGTAAAAAATCAATAAAATATATATATTTTTAAAAAGTTACCTATGTGAAGCTTGCTCTGACCCAAGACAGAAATGTTTTTTCGGAGTTCAAAATGCCTTTTTTTCCCCATATCAATCATAGCAATTAGTGGGTTCCGAGGTCCTCTTTAAATTTTAAAAAAAACAACCCTGTGTATCCAGATTTTGATAATAGGAATTATTTTTTAATCTGGCGCCTGCTCTGTGTAAAAACATCGTCTCTCATTTTAAAGTGCCTCTGAAGGGTGTCCACACGGAGGAGCCAGTCAAAACAAAAGCACGTTTTGACAAGACCATTAAGTAGTGACTACAATTCCCAGAATGCCCTGCGGGGCGCTCAACACGTGCATCTCGCCCGGTTTTCACATTTCGAGCTAACGGACTGCAGGGAACCGGCGGCGGAGCGAGGTGAAACTGTCTCGCACGTCTTCCCGCGACCCATGTCTGACAACCAACGTGAATGCCCCGAGAATTCCTCCTTCGCTGACTCAGTGCAGTAGACGATCCCGATAGCTAGCACAAGAAATGCCCACAAGAGAAACTTTTTTAAAAAAAAGTCAAAACAATGCTCTTGGATGTGTTCGAAAGGGGGGTTCTCAACCCCTTCCCTAAACCTCTCCTAAGGCTTATTTTCTGAAGTTACCCCACAATAAGGGGGTGTATTTTCATGAAGCGGAAAGTAATGCTTTCCAACGGCCAGCTACCAAAGCTAACGGCGAAACGCTTTGGCGGGAAATAGGAAACTGTCAACACCTTCTCTCTCTCACTCTCTCTTCCCCCCCCCCCCAGGTACGTTACAATCGTCAGGAGATGCAGAAAACAAACACCTCCTGAGGAGATGCTGAACTGTAACAGACTCCAATCTGGTTTTCAGATTGCCTTTCAAAGACTCCCCAAGTTCCTACGTTTTCACGGAAAGCGGTTTCAATTCTTTTTCTCCCGTGGCTGACAGAATGAGCTTCCACACAACGGAGTGCGAGCACACCCCTCCTTCCTTTCTGCTCAGGGTGGGGTAGTCCCACCCCAGGATGCGTACCTCCCACGTTGGCTTTGCTTTTCCTCAGAGAAGGGTCGCACGACTCGTCACACGCCGCGCGCCAAACGGACGAATCGAGACTGAGCCTCAGTTCTCGCGCTGACTACTCAGAAAGTCTCGCGTTACCAGCAGGGAACGGGGGATATCGCGAGAACCACTACTCCTCCGGGCCGAGATCCCGAGCCCGCGGGCGTGGCCAAAGAAAGGAAGAACGCGCACTCGGGCCCTCCCACCTCCGTTCGGCACTCCGCCTCGCGAGAACGCCCGAGTACTGCTGGCCCTGGCAGCGCGCGAGCAGAGGCTGAGCGGCGGCGCGTTAGCCTCGTCGGCCGCCGTAGCCCCTGCTAGGACAGCCCGTGCGAGCCTGCTGGAGGAGGAAGAGAAAGGCAGAGAGAATCGGGTTACAAGATGGCGGACGTGTAGTAGTTACCGCGGCGGCGGCGGCGGGAGAGCGAGCGAGCTCCGGGGGGCCAAGGGAGGGGAGGGTGGGTGTGTGTGTGGGTCCAGTGAGAGGTCCCGGGGCTCCGGCCGAGAGGTCCCGGTGGGCTCTTGTTGCCCCTTCCCGCGGCTGAACATTGAGAGCCATGGTGGACTTGGGCCTCTCCGGAGCCTCCGCCGCTGCCGCCGCCGCCGCCGCCGCCGCCGCTACCGTTTCTCAAGAGTGAGAGGCGAGGACGAGGGGGACGGACGTGGAGGCGTCCGCGTCCGGACCCGGTGGGAACAGCCAGCGGCCACGATGTCGGATACGCGGCGGCGAGTGAAGGTCTATACCCTGAATGAAGACCGGCAATGGGACGACCGCGGCACCGGGCACGTCTCGTCCACGTACGTGGAGGAGCTCAAGGGGATGTCGCTGCTGGTTCGGGCGGAGTCCGACGGTAAGGTTATCGGGACGGTAGGCGAGAGGGGGGCGGGGGGGTGGCAAGGCTTGCCGGTTAGGGCCCAGCCCTGCGGTTTGGGCCGGAGGCGGGGGGACGGGCACTGCCGCCTCGCACCCCGAGCCTTGGTCTTGTTTCTGCACTTCGGTACGGTCACAGCACACTACTCGGTCCGCATTTATTTACCCTCCTCTGCTCCCCCGCCTCCCGGCCCGGTTAAGGATGTTGACCCCTTCCTCTCCAGCCTCTTCTTTTTTGAGGAGGGGAGAGAGAACATGTTGGAAGAGGGGAGGAAGCTCACAGAGAGAAAGAGAGAGAGACACGGTATTGATCTCTGCACGCTGGGGAGCTCGTGCTCCCCTCCTCTGTTCATTTCTATCTCGGCCGTGTCTGATGCAAAAGGTCCCGTGGAACTTTGCTTTCCGAGTCTTTGTTCCCCCCGGAGCCCCCAGTTGCCGCGGCGGACAGGTGCTGGGGGACCGACCAGCAGGCACCGTGGAAAGCCTGGGCGTGTTGCCGGCTGTTGCCACGCTACCCGCACGCCCGGGCGCGTCCCTCCGCCGCCGGGGATCCCTCCGGGCGGCCCGGCGGGGGCGGGGCGGGGCGGGCGCTGGGCCTTCTTCGCCGCCCGAGCAAGTCCGGGCGCCGGAGCCGATAGTAAACACACGAGTTCGTTGGCTCACTTTATTGTACGAGTCCTGTGGCGAGTGCTCTTCGATCGTGAAATGTATTTAAAGCACCTTTTTCTCGTTGTAATCTGGCACTGTGGGCAGATGGTAGAAACGCAAACCGTATTAGATTTATTCGCGATGTATCTTGCACTCTTGTACTTTTCCTTGAAATAGCCGTGGACGTGTGTTTCTACATGCAGTGTGTCCTTGTGTTCTTGAAAAAAGGAGAAAAGCAGTTCTGTAACAATGTGTGTACTTGTGGTCCTTTGTACTTTGTTTTACTTGTTAAACTGGAAATGCAATAAAATAACTGTTTTTAAAAAAAAAGAGTTCGGCTTCAAGTGGTCATTTAGACCTTAAGATTTCGTTTCAATAAAGCTTTTCATAGTCATCAAGTCTCCTTATAGTCTTTTATTTATTTGTTTGTTGTTGTTGTTTAAAGTATTAACATCCTTTTCTTCTTGGTCTGAATGTTTGTCTTAGATGGATTCTTCTCTCCCCCCTCCCCCATTTAAGGGTTTTTTGGAATAGGGTGATACGTTCTAAATTAAATATGAAGTTCAGATCTGGAGAGGGAAATGTGAATTAGAGTACATTTGATTACTGCAGATATCTGGCTGAGTGAAAGGAACATGAGATGATTTTTTTTAATGTGGATTGTTTTATTCAGGTTTTATAAATTGAAACTTATATGTTTTTTTTTTAATTTTTCAGGATCACTACTCTTGGAATCAAAGATAAATCCAAACACTGCATATCAGAAACAACAGGCAAGTAGTTGTTTATCTTTAATTTGAAAGACTTCATCTGTGATCAAGGAAGTATTAATCTGACAAAGATGGGAAAGCTTTCCTCACAGGAAAAAATGTTTGGTAAACAAAGTAACAGACCATATATATTTCCCTTACAGGTTAAAAGTTTCAAACTGAAAAGTGAAAGTTTATGTCCTGGAAATAATTTATTATCTTTTAATTGAGCCATTGTTCGTTTATATTAGAATACAATGTGTTCATTAGTCTCATTTAATTTACAGTTAGCCAGGTCTCTGCTATACCCTGTACACTAAGCCTTTTATTCTCAACCACAGTTAAAGGAAGTGGCATACAAGAAAATTCAAAGGGGTACTCTTTAAAGCAAGGAAAGCCTGTTTGTGGTGTGAAATTAGATCCTCTGACTCAAGCAAAGATAGAGTTTTGAAGTAGAAGCATTGAAATCCTGTTCTTTAATTGTATTTTTTAATATAATAATAAGTGATACTTTTGCAAAAGTGTATATTGTCAATTATATAATGTTTTCTGTTACTATTTATTGTCTTATTTGGGAAAAGAAAACCTGTGTTGTGTTTTAGCATACCAAATTATTTAATCTGGAAATGGCAGCAGTGATTCAACTTTTTCTTTATTCTGTGAATGTTTTTATTTTTATTATGAAAGACTTCAAAATTGAAAAGTATAGAGAACAATATAATGAGTTTCTGTGTAACACCACCAGATTGAACAATGTTAACATATCATATTTGTTTCAAATCTTTTTGTAATTTTCAACTTTGTGGGTAGAGTAAAAGCCCCCTTTGTACCATCTCATTCTATCCATTCTCTATCTTCCCTATAGGTAACCACTATTCTGAAGTTGATGTGTATTATCTCTGTACATGCTTTTATACCTTTTCTGCATATGTATGTACCCATGAATAATATGTAGTCTTTTGTGTGTTTTTAAACTGATACAATTGATCTCGTATTCTTACATGTATTCTGCAACTTTCATTTTTCACTCAACGTTATTTTGGAGACTTGTTCATGTTAATGTAGATCTAGTTGTGTGTTTAAAAAAACAAACCACTGTACAGTATTCTGATGTATGGTATACACCTATTGTTAGACATTTGGATTATTTCCAGTTTTATTTTTGTGTGTGGTATGTAAAGTGAATATGGCAGAGATTTTTGAAGGAAAAGATAAATTATGTTAAGATATTTACATCATCGATGCCTACTTTCTTAAGGGCCAATGAAAATTTCAATACCCAGAAACAAATACTTCCTGTTGGAGGAATGAAACTATGTCTGTTGCACAATGCATTATTAGTAAAAGTCATACTGTTAAACAATTGTTTTGTGTATGCAATATATTCTTAATCAGTTCTTTGAAATATTTTTTTAGTTTTCAACATTCATTTAAACTAAATGATTTAGGAGTTTTTTTCCTCTACTTAGAAAATATTATGTGTCCTTCCTGATGGAGAATCAAACATTTGTCCTGTTTTGAACACTTGAAGATGTTTCCTATACCTTAAACATTTTAAGGTATAACACACTACATTAAATTTAATTTCTAAGCCAGACAGATGGTTACTCTCTCTTTGCCCTGAATTTTGCCAGATAGCCACTTATGAGGTCTTTTGTTTGCTTGCTTGTTTGAGGGGAAAGAAATACTAAAATGTTGTGAATTTTTTTCCCCTAACTGTATGAACATAAAATTCTCAGGAACTGTGGTTTTACATGTGACACCCTACAAACTAGTTATAATATAGATTCTTCTCAAATTGTTTTCAAGATCTTTTGGCTATTGTTACTGTTGGAAAGAACACATTATGGCAGAGGTTGGTATATAAAATAGTCCCCCAGCATTAGTCCAAAAATATACAGTGGTATTTAGAAACTTTGAGACGGTTTTGTTTGTAATGTTACATTACTAGAAAATTGGTGTTGGAGGGGAAAAAATCTTAATTAAAAAAAAAGATTTTGTGCTATTAGAAAAATGTTTTCTGTAATTAATTACATTCAGATAATACACTACTGGACTATATATTTTTTTCTAATTGAGGTACTTTTACTAAAAACATTAAAATTTAAGAAAACTCTTTGGTAATAACAATAATTTGGAAAATCATGAATGTAAGTGATAAACCTGTGTAAATGAGGTCACTTGTTTTACTTTATTTTTGTTTAAATTGAGTGCACTTTTCTAATATAAATCCAAGAGCCAGTTAGAGGTTATGATAAACTTTGAAAGATTTTTCATATTTTCACCAAAATCTTGTTCCGTTTGCACTTTTTACCAAGTTACACAAATTGGGATTTCCGAACACATTGTTATTTTTCTAAGTTCTACCTTTTGTAGAACGTCACTTAAGTTATTCAGTAAATTAGTCTAGAAATTATTATTTCCAAAATTTATATGAAGTATATTGATCATTAGTGGATTTTAGTTTAAAAAAAACTACTGAATGAATGATATATTCAGTTTATAGGATATTTTACTATATTAAAATACATTGAATAAATTCAGAGAGGAATATTTTTTAACATTATAGTTCTAAAATGATTTAAGTAATGAATTGTGTGTTCAAAATAAGAGTTTAGTTGAATGTCAGATACTCAAATATCGGTAGGCTATCATGATTCACATTACTTTTCTTGCATACTGTGGACAATACTGATGTGGTAAATGGGAAAGAGAAGACACACTTACCTGAAAAGAGCCAATACACACTGAAAAGGGAAGAGAATTACCATACAGCTTATTTTAAGTGGATAATAAAGTGCCCGATACATATGCCAACAATTTTTATAAGTTACCTATGTAGACAGCCCCGCTGGTCTTGAAAGTGTCATTGGGATATGTACCTCTTATGTAACACAATTTGTGTTCATTGGGTTTAGGAAAGAAGTATAAGGAAGTTCTCATCCTTGGTTTTATTGGGAGTCAAGACCTAACAGGTGAAACAATTACAGAATGATAAGTTGGTAGAGTGGTTTAACTCCATTGAAATATGATTAAAGAATTTCACAGATACAGCAACTAAGGCACAGAAAGGCTAAATTTAATGACTATACAGTAAGTATATGCCAACACAAAATATGAAAAGCAACTGTATTCCTCAGACTTGGGCAGTAAAAAATTAGAAGGGAGAGATTGATTTTGGCTAGAATCATTAAGAAAAACTTCACTCTGGTTGGTGGTACAGTATTTGCTACAGGAACTGTGATAGAGAAGGGAATAGTACACCTAAAACAATTAAGCCTATTTGCAGCCTAGATTTCTTATTTGAGAGCTTGGTTCACTAAACAAAAGGGAGCCATTATAGGTTTTTGAGTAGGGACCCAACATGAAGAAGTGATACTGTGTCTCAGAAGGTGTATGGCAAAGTCATGAATAATGAATTGAGGGTGTGGAGGGAAACCAGAGCTTTAGGTAGCAAGACCTTTTGCAATAATTCAGATACAAAACAATGAAAGTCTTTCAGTGTAGTGAATGGAATGGGAAAGATTGAGAACTCCAGTATATTTTCAAGAAAGTGCTGGGAGATTTGGTGAATGATTGTATATGAAAGAGAAGGAATCAAAAGTTACTGGTAGTGTTTTTGAATCTTGGAACCAGGAAAATGATGGCTCCCCCCAAAAACTGGGAAGTTGAGAAGAAAGCAGGTTTACATTAATCATTTGGCTAGAGGCTTGTTTTAAATGGATAATACATTCGCATTGTTAAAAAAATTCAGACAATATTTGGTAACGTCTCCCATCCTGGACTCCATCCATCCAGTTTCCCTTGCTAGAAGCTACCAATGTTACCATTTTCTTGTATAGCTGCTTAGAGGTTCTATACATATGTAAAGAAATATGTATAGGCACAGATATTTCTTTCATTGGCATATATGTAGCATGCCATAAACTTATGTGCCTTGCTTTTTTATTTTAATTTAGGCTTTAAAATGATTGTAGAATAAATTGAAAAGTCTTATAAAGAACACCCAGGACTAGAAAATACAGTAGGAATTTGTTGTGGTGGAGATTCTAATTTGAAAATCATTAAATGATATTTTTAGCTGCAAGACAGCCTTTGCTCAGAGCATAGAATAGAACAGAGCTTAAGACTGAGCCTTGTTGAATTGTCCACATTAATTTATTCATCCAGTAATACTTGGGTGAGGGATCTTGTGGGTTAGTCACTATCTTTAGTTTGGTTTTTAAAAAGTCCATTTTAACATTTCTGACCATTTTCATTCAAGGAATGACATGATCCAAAATAGTAACATCAATCTGGGGAATTGAAGAGGGGGCCAGTACCTGGGATGGGATACTAGTTGAGAGATCACAGCATAGTCCAAGCAAGAGATAATGTTGGGTCAGGTTAGCAGTGATGGCAGTGAAGATGGAAAGAGATGGATGGATTTGAAACATGTATTGGAGATAGAATTGACAGGGCAGACTGCTGGATTAGGTGTTTGGTAATCAGGAAGAAGGAAGATTCAGTAACGAGGAAGATGAAGCATTTGGAAAAAAGTAGAGAATCAGGAAAATGTCTTCAAGGAAGAACAGAATTTTGGTAAGGGAAGGACAGCCATTCATTCAACCAATGGCTGTTCCACATCCTGCAAGAAAAAGATTGCAAATATTCTAGGTTTTGGTTAGTAGAATGTCCTCTGAGATGAAGGTATGGATGAAAATAGTCATATATTTATTGTATCCAGCTCTTAATTGGAAAAACAAAACAATAAAATTAAGGGTATTGGGGTTTAGCCTGAGAGTCATTGTGGGGAATGGAATAATGAGTATACAAGGGAGAATGAGATTTCTATAATTTTGAATGATGCTTTAAATGACAGCATGAATTTGAAATGAGTAGACTTCACTCTGTACTTTGAATTATAGATCAGTTGCATGACTAGAGGATGTGAATGATTAGCTTTAAAGGATTGGGTGAGGTGATAGGTAAGAGTTGTGCTCTGGGTGGTGGTTTGTAGTGGGACCAAGGAGGAATCTGGGAATCAGATGGAGGAAGGTTTTTCTTATCTATGTGTTTAGGGCGATGCCTAGATAAACTGTGCCACCCGGAGAAGCTTGGGAAGCAAAGTTGTTAAGAATTTTATAGGGGTTTTTAGAATTTGATCACATTTATCATGTGGCATAGTAATAGAAATGTGGGCTTAATTTTACTTCTAGTTGTGTGATTTTTTGAGCAAATTTTCTCTGAATCTCAACTTTTAAATAGAGATATTACCTACATTGTAGAATAGCTATGAATAGCTAATGTATGAAAAGTGCTTAAAAGCACAGTACCTGACACATAAGTTCAGTGAGAGAACTATATTCACAATAATCTTACAGTAAGGCCAATGCTGGCAGCATTTTCCTTTCTTCAATGGAAATAAGAGCAAAGAGGTGGATAGGCTACAATAATTCATGTAAATAATTCGATGAAAGTCACAGAAATAGAGGACTGTGAAACTTGGAGTTGAGTCCTAATTCTAGTTGAGGATTATTCTACTTGTATTCATATATGTCACTAATTAGGGAAAGATAAACTATTACTACTGTTTATAAGTAGTGTCATCATGTCTATGTTGGCCTATATGTTTTACCATACTGTATTTTAAAAATGCATCTTAGAGGAACTAGGGTAACTTAGGAACTACTAGAGAGTTACATGCTACATTATTTATCTGGATAAACGTATTCATTTTCATGCTTTTAAATTGATTTTTGAATCTTCAAATTAAATTCTGTAAACCTGATATTTATATTTCCCTTTTTAAAAATTCCTTTTGGAAAACTTCAGCTCTCTCTGTATTGAATTTTGTCAGAATTAATAGGGATAGAGATAGGATTGGTCTAACAACTGTAGTGTTCCAGACATTTCATAACATGAGTTATTCATGTTAATGAAGTGGATCAGTACTGGAGAAATAAGCAGACAATCCATTGGTTTGTAAGATCCTTTTTAATGTGTCACAGGTGCCTTTGTAAATATGATACTAAAAACTGGAGGCTCTTTATCCAAAAGAGATGTGATACAGTTTTAAAGTATTGTTTAGACTCTGATTTCAACAATATATGCTCAATAATGTGTATTAATATATAAGATTGAAAATAACAGTTTCTTAAAATAATACTACATTGTGAAAACCTGATTTGGTAAAGATTAAATTGTCAAGTTTCTCTAATTCACGTCTTATTCCCATCCTGGGCTTAGACATAATCACCTTATGTTTTTTTTAAAGGGCGAGACCAAATATAACTTTTTCTATTCTCCCTGCAAGTTTATTTTAAATCTGATTTCCACAGGGATACAGTGGTGATTAAATGTTTTAGTTAATAGTGGAGGAAAAATGCTAAGCTTCTCTTGTTTTAAACAGGCATTAATAATGTCCCAACGATATGTATGCCACACAAATGAGCAAAAAACATATCACAAAGCACAATGGTGAAAAGCAGACCTTACTATGAAAACGAACTTGGCTCTCTCTATGCTTTTTTAGATAGGCTGACATTTCTCATTCTGTTTTATATATTCTGTGCCAACTCTCTGCTCACATAAGAGCTTTTACACTAACCTATGGAGTAAATAAATCTAAGGAGTGCTTCTTCCCAATAATTTTTTCATGCAACAACAGTGTAGAGGAGGGACAAAAGGAAGAATGGTTTTTGTCACCCATTTGGAGTAGATACATAGAGCTGAAAGGTGCCTACTCTGGTGGCACTTCCCTATCCTCGATTTATCAACTAGAGATACATTTAGGTCAGGTTCTCAAATTTGACTTATCCAAAGACTTACCTCGGATCCTACTTAAAAATAAGGGTTCTTGGAGTTCGCTCCAGATTTGCCCCCAAAGAAGGCATTTCCCAAAGTCAATCCTTTTTGCATTGGAAAGGATTCTGAATATAAATCCCATTCAGTTTCAAGGATTTTGACTGGCTTATGGGGAAAAGTTTCCATTAGGAATTGGAAGGAAAGAACAAAAGGAAATGGTGATTAAGAGGAAGTTTCAGGTAACCTTAATTCAGACTTGGCTGCTTACCTGGACTTTCTCTTAGAAGGTAGATTAGAACCAAAATTGAAAAGGCTTTGGTGCCTGGAATAAGGGTTTTGGATCTCATTCTTTCCAAAGTGGAATGCATAGTTTGAAGCACTAGAATTTGAGAAGAAACCCGTTTTCAGAAATTATTTTGCTAAATATTTAATATAAAGTTACATGGTCAAGAGTCAAAAACAGATAAGGTTTTCTGAGAGAAGAGTAATATTTCCATGAAAAGCATTCTTCACCTATTATGAATTATTGTAGACTATCCGTGCAGATAACTGTTTACAAATATTTTTCAATTTAACCTAACCTGTAACCCTAACAAAAGAAGCAAGTGTCTTAAAAATGGTTGCTAACAATAATGTAAATGCAAGTGAACACTTATACTCCTAGTGTATTTGTTCAGTCAAAAAGAAACGATGATAATGTAGATCTTACAAGAAGTTACCCCTCCTAAAAATTCAAAATTATTAAAAAGGTGATGTTAAATACAGATTTGTGTCTGCTGTCATTTGTGAGTATACTGGGCCCTAAATGTATACTGCATCTTAAAATGTTAATAATGGTATAGAGAAATCATAATTCATTTTAAAGTGTTATTTTATCTTTATGTAAACCTTTCTATTTCTGTGTTAGAAGTATTGCTTTATTAATATTTTGTTCCTGTATATAACCTAAGTGATTTGAGCACAGGTGGAAATGTTTTGGAGACCTCTGTCATGAAGCTGTTTTGAAGAGGAATCTGAGACAACTCAGGGACTGAGGAACCTACATAGACCCTGAGCAGCTGTCTTAGTGCTTTAACCTAACTAGCGCTGTTTTTATCTTTTCTTTTCTTTAACATGGAGATTTTTAGTAAATTTTGTTTGTAAAAAGTTTTTTTTTTTAAAAACTGGGTTTGTTTAAAAAAATTTTTTTTTTTCAAAACCTCTCCTGTAGATGGAGGAGCCACTGAGAGTTTTTAAATAAAATTTTATAATCTGGTGGCAAATTTCCCTTCTTCCCTTGCTAGGCAGAAGCTAGAAAACTGATTTCCACCTGTTCTTTTTACCTGATCACACAACAAAATAGGTAGTCACCTGAGGCCTGGGTTAATTAAAGCCTTTTTTTTTTTTATTGGTTAGAACTGTCAAAATATTGAAAAGTTTTTCTTTTGAACACTGCCTTTTTTAATCTGGTCAATTTTATATTTTTTAGTAGGAGGTCAGGTGAACAATTATTAAATAAGGTGTTTTTGTAGATTATATTTTTGCTAATTAGGGTATAAATTCAAATATTCATATTTTGAAAATCACAGTTTTAGCCATATTAAACTTTCATTATGTATCCTAAAAGAATTTTTATTTTGAGTGTTGCTTGAGTGTTGCAGTGATTTTAGTGTTTAAACATGTATGTGTGTTTTAGTTTAAACCCAGATCTTAGTTTTTAATAAAGAGGTTGAAAACCTTTTTCTAAATGCATAACTAACCTTTTGTTGAAGATAGATTTAAGGGCATTCTGGGAAAGTACTTACCAGAACCAGGGGTTCTTAATTTTTCTACAACTTAAGCTGCTGAGCTAGGTGCTATTGATAGTGCAGATAAAACAAGTTATCTTCATTTCACCTGTTTTATATTTCTTAATATTCTGAAGGCTTTTCCAGGTTTTTGTAAAAAAAAAAAGTAGAAAGGGTTAAACCTTAAGATATTTTTAGCTATTAGCCTATTTGCAAGCAGTTGACAACTGGCTTAAGGGAAAAATAAACTTGTAGGTGGTTAGTGAGTGGAACAGCTAACTTTCTGGAAACAATAGAAAGTAGACGATTAGAATATCTACTTACAGTTTAGCCAAGAATGGGTAGACTTTCCATTAAACTTTATCTTGGTAACATGAGCCAGAGCCTGCTAACCTGTTTCAGTCTTTTTTTGTTTTACAATATTGCTCAATATCAGTTTTAGTGTCAAAGCTGCTATTTCATTGCCAGTATATCACTAAAGTGTCAATGGGTAACAAAATAGAGTTATAGGATGTCACTTGAGTGTACATTAATTGCACTTACGGGAGGGTATTTGTCATTGCTGTGCTGTTTCCTGTCTTTTTTATATTTTGTTTCTTTTTAAGTGTGATGATCTAGAAGTCTTTGTTTTTAAACAGGATACGTTAATCGTTTGGTCAGAAGCTGAAAACTATGACCTGGCTCTAAGTTTTCAGGAAAAAGCTGGCTGTGATGAGATCTGGGAAAAAATTTGTCAGGTAAGGGTCTTTGAATAATATTTAACTTAATATATGCTTTCTTGAATTTTTTTTTTCTTTTCACTTAAAAGATGCATATTATAATGTGGAGAGGTAATATCTTCATTGAGATTTTGGTAACCTAATCTAGAATTTTTTTTTACAGCAAAATTTTTTACTTAAACATTTTTTAGTTATAATTTTATCACTTCAGATTTTAATACCCTGTAAAATGTCAAGATCTTTCAACAACAAATAGAAAATTAAACATTTATGTTCTAAAGCTTTAAGATTTTATATATTTCATCACCCATTTGCCTAATATTCATGAATACTATGTACCACACACTAATGATCGAAAGTGTTCATGGCTTCAACTTGTGAAGAACTTAAATGATATAGGTTAAGTGGTAACTCATATAACTGGAATTTTTTTAAAATAAAGTTTTTATTAAAATATTCAGATTTACAGAAAATATGAGCAGAAAATAGAGTTTCTATGTACTCCCCTCCCTGACATCACCACCCCAGTTCTCCTGTTATTAGCATCTTACATTAGTATGATACACTTGTCACAATTGTGGTCAGTGCACTCTCACAGAAGGAGTGCCATTCAGCCAGAATCTGAGTTCACAGCTGGTGAGTGCAGCAGCGGCAGCACTAAAGATGTTCGACTGACAGCTTAGGGCATCCCCTGAGGGCCCAGGCCAAACTGAGGGGCACACACACCTCCCCCACCTGGTGAACAAATTTCATGCACTGGGCCTCTAGTTTCCTATAAAATGGCTGCCTACTGTGATAGCCTATTTAGTCTCTTTTTTTAAAATATATTTTATTGTTTTTCCACAGAGGAAGGGAGAAGGATAGAGAGCTAGAAACGTCGATGAGAGAGAAACATCGACCAGCTGCCTCCTGCACACCCCCTACCAGGATGTGCCTGCAACCAATGTACATGCCCTTGACCGGAATCGAACCTGGGACCTTTAAGTCCCCAGACCGACGCTCTGTCCACTGAGCCAAACCGGTTTCGGCCTATTTAGTCTCTTTTGACTGTTGTCATTTTCATTAACATCATATTTTCTCTCTAGTGATTCTTATCACTGAAGGTTCTTAGTAGCTTTAGGCATCTGACTTCAGTCATTTTTCCCCTTAGGTCTTCCCAATAATAGTGCTACACAGTGAGTAAAGTGGCCAAATAAAGTGTAGTATGAATCTTCTGATTCTCTTATTGGACATATGGCTTGAAATCGCTAGACTTTTCTTAACTTGGAGTAGATAGTGTGTTTGTTTTTTTTTACTTAAGCTCAATGGTCAGTAATATGATTTGCAAAAATTCGAATGAATTTGTATTTTAAGCTAACCAGCTATATTTGGATATTTTCAGGTTCAAGGTAAAGATCCATCAGTGGAAGTCACACAGGACCTCATTGATGAATCAGAAGAAGAACGATTTGAAGAAATGCCCGAAACTAGTCATCTGATTGACCTGCCCACATGTGAACTCAATAAACTTGAAGAGATTGCTGACTTGGTTACCTCAGTTCTCTCCTCACCTATCCGTAGGGAAAAGCTGGCTCTGGCCTTGGAAAACGAAGGCTATATTAAAAAACTACTGCAGCTCTTCCAAGCTTGTGAGAACCTAGAAAACACTGAAGGCTTACACCATTTGTATGAAATTGTTAGAGGAATCTTATTTCTAAATAAGGCAACTCTGTTTGAGGTGATGTTTTCTGATGAGTGTATCATGGACGTTGTGGGATGCCTTGAATATGACCCTGCTCTGGCTCAGCCAAAAAGGCACAGAGAATTCCTAACCAAAACTGCAAAGTTTAAGGAAGTTATACCAATAACAGACTCTGAACTAAGGCAAAAAATACATCAGACTTACAGGGTACAGTACATTCAGGACATCATTTTGCCGACGCCATCCGTTTTTGAGGAGAATTTTCTTTCTACTCTTACATCTTTTATTTTCTTCAACAAAGTTGAAATAGTCAGCATGTTGCAGGTAAGTAAATTAAGGTGCTCGTCATAATTTTGTTTTCAGATGTTTAGTTTCAGTAATAGTTCAAGATGCTCTTTGTTCCTTTGATTTTATCTCATGACTTTCTGAAGGAGAATCTTAATGTGACCTTTCATATTTTTAAGTGTCCTATGATGTAGCTTGGTTTTATTTAACTTTTTTTCTTCTTAAAAATTATGGTAGAATATACATGACATAAAATTCACCATTTTAACCATTATGTGTACAATTCTTAACATAAAGTACATTCACCTCTCCATTTTCAGAACTTTTTCATCATCCCAAACAGGAGCAGCTATTTTCAAACATCTTTTATTCCATTTTATGAGACTTAGATATTATTGGGATATGTATAAGTATGAATGTTTAAAACTGCCCAAATAATTACAATGTGCAGCCAGGATTGAAAAATATTCATTTTTAGGAAATGATGATTAGATTATTTGCTATGTGAGGTTGATTTTATTCTGTCTCCATGAGTTGAAAAATAGGAGTTTTACACAATATTTATCATGTTAATCTTTTATATCCTAACAATGTAATAAACAGGATTTTGAAGAGTTTTCTTCACTTGTGATGGTATAGTATATGCACAGTTTCCTATAAAACTATTGTTATTTCCCTATGAGTCACTAAGTTTATTTGAGCAGCACCTATATACTTAGTGTAATGGTTCTAAAATATGGCCCATGGACCATTCAGGATCCCTGGAGCCCTTTTAGACAGGTCTGTGAGATTTTCCTTTTTCCATCTTCATGGAAGGCTCTATTTTCTTCATTATATTTCAACCAAAACATCACATCACAGCAGGCTGAATGCTGAAGAAGATATGTGAATCGAGCTGTCCTCTGTTAAGGCAAACATTAAAAGATTTGCAAAAATGTAAAAGAGCCATTCTTTCTAAATTTTTTAATTTTGGGGTCATATAGTTTATTCTCATAAAAATAATATTTATATATATATAGATACTGGCCGAACCGGTTTGGCTCAGTGGATAGAGCGTCGGCCTGCGGACTGAAAGGTCCCGGGTTCGATTCCGGTCAAGGGCATGTACCTTGGTTGTGGGCACATCCCCAGTGTGGGGTATGCAAGAGGCAGCTGATCGACGATTCTCCCTCATCGATGTTTCTAACTCTATCCCTCTCTCTTCCTCTCTGTAAAAAATCAATAAAATATATTTTAAAAATAAATAAATAAAATAGCCAGATACTGGAAACTACCTATTGTTTAGGGCAGTGGTCAGCAAACTCATTAGTCAACAGAGCCAAATATCAACAGTACAATGATTGACATTTCTTTTGAGAGCCAATTTTTTAAAAATATATTTCATTGATTTTTTACAGAGAGGAAGAGAGAGAGATAGTGAGTTAGAAATATGGATAAGAGAGAATCATCGATCAGCTGCCTCTTGCACACCCCTTACTGGGGAGGTGCCCGCAACCAAGGTACCTGCCCTTGATCGGAATCGAACCCGGGACCTTTCAGTCCACAGGCCAACGCTCTATCTACTGAGCCAAACCGGTTTCGGCGAGAGCCAAATTTTTTAAAGTTAAACTTCTTCTAACGCCACTTCTTCAAAATAGACTCGCCCAGACCATGGTATTTTGTGGAAGAGCCACATTCAAGGGGCCAAAGAGCCGCCGCTTGTGGCTCGTGAATCGCAGTTTGCTGACCACGGTCCTAGACTAAAGTTATTTAACTATGAAATTAATTTAGTGTGGTCATTGGTTCCAACTATGTATTCTAATACATGTTGAGATTTTCTTTAGCATGATAGAAGCATAATATTTTAGTTCACCTGAACTTTTCTAGTTGTTCAAAACCTCTTGTGCCCAAAATTCAGAAATACACTCTAAAATGTTTTCAAATTAAATTCCTAAAAGCCAAAAGTGTGAGGTTATTTCCACACAGACAGCTACAGATTAAGATCCTTTTTAGAGTAAGTTATAGGACAGCTCTCTCAAATGTTGACATTTTAACATGTTACATGTAATTCCACTATTACATAGATGAGAGTTGAGCTAAAAACAAATCCAATAAGATCAGATTCATTCTTTTTGACATACTTTTGCCTATATCAAGATTTCAGCACTGAAAGAGGTTTTTAACCTTTCATTCCAGTTACTAATTAAATGTGTAAAATCTTTCAATACCTTTTTTAAAACAACTGATGATAAACATGTGGCTCTTCATTTTGTTTTAGAGGTTTTTGGCCTCAAGTATAGGATTTAACATATTAAATGTTACGTATTAGATTTGTCCCATTGTAGTGTGTGTGTGTGTGTGTGTGTGTGTGTGTGTGTGTGGCTTTGATTTGTTTCAAACGTTCAAGTATTTGGGCCTATCTCTAGTTCATTTTATTAGGTGGGAATGACAAAAATCTCATTATGCAAGAGACTTGGATTCTAAATCTATCTCTGTTGCTAGCTATCCACAGTTAAATCCACTCTTTGTAACTCATTCTTATGAAATTTAAAATTGGAGTAGGTAATCTCTTAAAGCCTGATCTAATTCTAAAAACGGAATATGTGTTCGAATGAAAAAGTTATGGTAGTATTTTCATTTAGTTTGTACCCTTACAAATAAGACTCTACACCAACGATTTCAACCTTTTTCCTCTCAATAGTAGGAAAGTCAGTTATTGTAGTCTTTTGATGTTTAATGGTATCCTTGGAGACCACAGAACATGTAAGACTAGACTCTATACCAGTGATTTTCAACCTCTTTCATCTCATGTTACATGTAAACTAATTACTAAAATTCTGCAGCACATACACACAAAAAAGTTTTAATCTGCTGTGGGTTAAAGATCTTCAAACTTGTTTGAATTATGTTTAAATTAAGAATAAATAGACCCCAAAAGGGAGCTGAAAAGGCTCTAAGTCAAAGTAAATGAGTGTTTATGCATGACTTCTAGAATATTTTTGTTTTCCAAGAGTTCTTTATCGTTGATATTTCTAGTTACATGAAATATTAGTGTATGTATAACTAATAGTGAATGGTGTAGTCAAGTTTTGAAAATTAAAACATAATTTGTATAAATCATATAAATGAGTAAAATTTATACTTTTAATATTTCATAGTAATGTTAATTTTAAAATTAATATTTTTTCTCATGTAGGAAGATGAGAAGTTTTTGTCTGAAGTTTTTGCACAATTAACTGATGAGGCTACAGATGATGATAAACGGCGTGAATTGGTAATTTATTCTTGAAATTCAAACCCTTAAAGTGTATTTACTCTTTTGGCATGCAGGCTTTTGATATTGAATTTGTTAAGAGAAAAATTGTTTATAACTAGAGTATGAGACAAAATATATGTACTTAAATTATACTGTAATAGTTATTCTCAAACTTACTGTTTTATATATTTTAGAAATTTCTTAGGATATTTCTCTCTCCATGAGAGAAACTGTGTGCCTTACAAATTCCAAAATCAGATATGTGGTTTATGTTAAGACAGAACTACAAACTCATGCATTTTCTTGATTGTAGATACTCACAGTATAGAGATGCTTTTCTTTTTAAACAAGTGGCAAGGGGGTTGCTTCTTAAGTAGATGAATGATAAATAATTGCTTCTTGGAAATTTTTTTCTTATGAATGTGTTTATAATAACTTTTTTGAGATAAAAACCATGCCTTGGGGAAATAAAATAGTGATTGCTGTTTACCAGAGTTTGTTAATTTTTCAAACATTATAATCAGCTACATGGTGTTTAAGAAGTAATGAAAGATTGCTGACTTAAAATCAGCCAGGTCACTTTTGGTGTAGTTATTTATTAATAGCCTAGTTAGTTTTCTTATTTATGAAATTAGTCCTTTAGATTAGGGAATCTGTAATGCCCTTTCCAATTCTTAAAACCCTAATTATACTTTTTAAAAAATATATATATATATTATTGATATTTTACAGAGAGGAAGGGAGAGAGATAGAGAGCTAGAAATGCCAATGAGAGAGAAACATCGACCAGCTGCCTCTTGCACAACCCCTACTGGGGATGTGCCCGCAACCAATGTACATGCCCCTGACCGGAATCGAACCCGGGACCTTTCAGTCTGCAGACCAACGCTCTACCACTGAGCCAAACCGGTTTCGGCCATAATTATACTTTTGAGGCCTCCCTAGAAACCCAGCCAGTGGGTTTCT
Organism: Vespertilio murinus; assembly: GCA_963924515.1. Lineage (NCBI taxonomy): Eukaryota > Metazoa > Chordata > Mammalia > Chiroptera > Vespertilionidae > Vespertilio > Vespertilio murinus. The sequence continues at coordinate 41,670,192 of OZ004713.1, forward strand.
GTGGAAAAGTTTGCTCTAATTCAAAATATTTGCCTTACATGGCATTTTTACATCTTAGTCATGAATAGAGAATAACATATAAGTATATACATTCCTCAGACTCCACATATAACGTGTGTACACCGTAATATTTTTAGAGAGGTAATTGTTCAAAGCAAGGTTTACTTTTAATGAGCTGCTAACTTCTTTTCTTTCTTTTTTTTCTTTTTTCTTTTTCTTTTTGGGCTGCTAACTTCTAATGTGCCCTATGTAGGTTCTGAGGAGTCAGGATACCCTAAAAAGATCATCTTCGGGAAGGGTGTTGTTGATCACATTACCGTGTGCCTTAAGTTTACTTTTATGTATATCAGTGTCTCACTCTACTTTCTAACATTACAGGTTAATTTTTTCAAGGAGTTTTGTGCATTTTCTCAGACATTACAACCTCAAAACAGGGATGCATTTTTCAAAACTTTGGCAAAGTTGGGCATTCTTCCTGCTCTTGAAATTGTAATGGTAATTATACATGTTTTTTTCTTCATGTTTTTAAAATTGAGATTTGTAAAAGATTTATATTATGGGTGGAAAATATTTATTATAGTAATGCATATTGAATTTTATAATTTAAATTATGCTTCTTTTGATAGTGAATTATACAAGAGTATTTTCAGATTTTTATTAACTTAAATTTATAATATTACTATATAATTACTTGTATATAATATGGCTTCAGATGAATAAAAATCCCGTATAAGACTTTCTCTTCTGTAACCATATTTATTTCATAGAAACAAATAAAATGTCTTTCCTTTATAGTCCAGTGAGTGGAATGAGGGCAGACTGAATCAAAGGTGCTCATGTTCAATATGGGTTAGGGCAGTGGTTCTGATACTTTTGCTTATTAGTTTTATCCATTGATATTTATTACATGAAAAATTAAAACTGAGAGTTTTTTAAGTATTAATTTAAAATAATAACAACCCAATTATATGTTAACATAAATAATATAACTTTTATGAAAAAATAATTTTTCCAAAATAAAATATATTCAGTGAAAAGAATGGCATTGTTTCATGTTTTTTTAAACATTTTTCAAAATTTTTCTTACTGATTTGAGGTGGGGGGGGGGGGGTTTGCAGGGGATGAGAGAGAGAAACATCGATAGTTGTTCTAGTTATTTATGTAGTCATTGGTTGATTCTTACATGTGCCTTGACCAGCAATCAAACCCACAATCTTGGCATATCCAGATGAGCTACCTGGTCGTGGCCTGTTTCATATTTTTTACCAATACCTTTAATGTCTGGCTTATTAGAAAATAGTCTCATAGTAGCTTCAGCATTTAATTTGTCGTGATACACAAGAGGTTGTGTAGCCTCTTGAATACCCAACGATACTTGTGATAGACTGAGAGTGAAGAGGCTATTAATACCCTACTATTATTTATTATTATGAAAATAACTAGTAGTCCTGCACACAGATCCATGTGCCAGTAGCTCTCTGCGGGGCCTTGCCACTCCACACCCGCTGCCCAGAGGTCCATCTGCAGCTGGGCACAGAACACTTGCCTTGTTGCCACGGTGTCGGAGCAAGCATTCCACCAGACCACTCACACTGCCCGCTCTCAGCAGCTGCCCCCCTGGGACTGGGGGACTCCTGTGAGGCTGAGAGGACTGGGCACAACCATCTTGTGGCTATGGATGCCGCCATCTTTATGATGGAGTGACGGTTAGTTTGCATATTACCCTTTTATTAGATGGGATTTTATTTCAAGCACTTCCTGAAAAGAGTCTTAGACTCCTTGGAGGGATTCGCTGCACCACATTTTGAGAACTACTGAGTCATAGAATGTTTTCAGAATCTCTTGAAGATTTTGTAATGTATAAATCATGTTATTCTTCACATGTTGAAAGAGGACAAGCATTCATAATCATTACCTTAGAAAATTAAATTGTGGAAAAGGGTAAATATACCCAAAGTGTTTTCAAAAGCATTCTCTAATAAGAAAATCATAATTGAGAAATCAGTTACTAAGGTGTAAATTAACTGGCAAATCCAGGATCAAAGACAAATTCTATAAGATTTTAAAGGCTTAACTAGGAGACATCATTCACATTTTTACATATACTTAAATCAATAATTCTTCCCTCTCCACCTCCCCCCCCAAAAAAAACAACCTTTTGTTACAGTATTGCTTTATAATCCTGTGCTGATGCTTAACTTTAAATTCTCTGAGTATTTATTTTGTGGTGGAACAGTCTCTAATCTGTTTTCCTTTCATCAGGGCATGGATGATTTGCAAGTCAGATCAGCTGCTACAGATATATTTTCTTATCTAGTAGAGTTTAGTCCATCCATGGTCCGAGAGTTTGTAATGCAAGAAGCCCAGCAGAGTGACGATGTAAGTAGTAATGTTTTGGTTCTATGTGAATTACCTGTAGAATAATGATTGAAAACTATTGAGAGAAAATCATGGCCATTATTTTAATCTTTTATGAAGCAAAATAATAAATTTCTAATCGTCTATGACTATGGCAAGCCCAGAATATTATTCTGATGCACTTCCTGAAAAGAGTCTTAGACTCCTTGTACGGATTTGCTGCACCACATTTGTGCCAATTGATTTGCAGTGTATTCAACTGGCAATTGGATTGACTATTTTTAAAAAAAGCATATTCAAATTAGTATTGAGATTGAAATAAATGATTGTCATAGAATCAAATTCTTACATGTTAGTCTTAAAAAACTTTTCAAGTACTAATGAAATATAATTTCAAGCCTCATAGGTCAGGCACTTACTGAGTATAACTAATAAGTTACTTTCACTATATTCAAATGTGTATTTTCTTTTTAGTGTGGATAAATGTTTAATAATAAGACCAATGTTGTGCTTTCCCACTACAGAAATATTTAACCTTTTCCCTTAAACTATTTTTAAAACAATATGATATAATATTAAGTACTCTTTTTTATTTTAATGTTAAGTAGAAAAATAACCAAAATGTAGTTATGTCCCTTCATTTTTAAAAAATATTTTTTTATTAGTTTCAGAAAGGAAGAGAGAAAAAGATTGGGAGATAGAGAGATGAAAATATCAATGATGAGAAAGAATCATTGATCAACTGCCTCCTGTATTTGCCCCCACTGGGGATTGAGCCTACAACCTGGGCATGTGCCCTGACCCAGAATCGAACCTTGACCTCCTGGTTCCTGGGTGGACCATGTGGACCAGGCTAATAATCTCCCTTCTTAGTGGTTTTGAATCCCAGTGTTAATTTGATCCTTATATTATTGAATTAAACTATAGTTGTTTTATATGTTTTGTGCTTAATCTCTTAACTTGGATTTTTATGTCTGTCTTTCATAGATATTTCCAGTGTTTTTTTTTAAAGCAATTTTTATTTAAAATCGGTTTGGGCTAATGGTGTAGTGTAGGCAGTAGAAAAGAAATAAAAGACATATTTGTGTTATATTTTAAGGTGTTTTTTTCCCTACTAATGCAAATCTGACTTTAAAGAAATAAATATCTAATTTATCTCCCTGTTGATATTACTATTTTAGTGCCATCCTTTACAAAAGATAATATTTTGAAGTTAGTGATAAGTATGATTAAAGGTATTCATTATAAAAATCTCTCAGGCCATGAGAAGAATAAGCAACTAATTCTAAGATTCTTAACTTTCTGTATTTATTAGAACCATTTTATTCCGTGGCTTTTTTAAAAATAATTTTTCATTATGATTTTCATTCAGTATTATTTTGTATTAGTTTCAGGTGTGCAGTATAGTGGCTAGATAATTATGTACTTCCCGAGGTGTTCCCCAATATTTTCAGTACTCACCTAGTATAGTTATTACAATATTATTTTTTAAATATCTTTTTATTGCTTTTTAGATAGAGAAGAAGGGAAAGGGAAAGAGAGATAGAAACATCTATGAGAGAGACACATATATCAGCTGCCTCCTGCATATTTCCCACTGTGAATAGAGCAGCAACCTGGGAATGTGTCCTGACTGGGAATCAAACCCAAGACTTCTTGGTCCATGAAACGTTGCTCAATCCACTGAGCCATACCAGCATGGCAACAATATTATTGACTATATTCCCTATGCTGTACTTTACTAGTACATCCCTGTGACTATTTTGTAACTACCAATTTGTACTTCTTAATCCCTTCACCTTTTTCACCCAGTCCCCCAACTACCCTCTGGCAACCATCAGTCTATTTTCTCTATGAGTCTGTTTAAATTTTGTTTGTTCATTTATTTTGTAGAATTATTTTCTTGTTTATATTCAATTAATGCGTGAGACTTAGAGAAGCTATTACTGATTTTTAAAATATATTTTATTGATTTTTTACAGAGAGGATGGGAGAGGGAAAGAGAGTTAGAAACATTGATGAGAGAGAAACATCAATCAGCTGCCTCCTGCACACCCCCCACTGGGGATGTGCCCACAACCAAGGTACATGCCCTTGACCGGAATCAAACCTGGGATCCTTCAGTCTGCAGGCTGATGCTCCATCTACTGAGCCAAACCGGTTAGGGCTGTTACTGATTTTTAACTATAAAAAGTCTCTTTCTCAAATTTTTTTTCTTCTAATCATAGTCTTCAAGGCCTTTCATTTCCCTGAATTTTATGATATTTTGACAAGAGTATAAATTATATATATATATTTTTTAAATATATATTTTTTATATTTTATTATATTTATATATTTTTATATATTTTATTATATTTTTATGTGTTTTTATAAATATATATTTATATTTATATATAAATTTTTTAAATATATATTTTTATTTTTATTTTTTTATTTCAAAGTAAAGGATCCTACATGCTGAATTCTATATTGGGTTGGCTGCAACCTTTAAAAAGAAAAAATAAATAAGTTACTTGTATATTCAGTGGAGTGTTGATATTTTTATGTTCTTTTAAATGCACAGCATTCAAACTCAAGTTCTTCCTGATATGATGGAGCAGATTTGTTTTTAGGATCACAGTATTAACATATGTGTTTGAAACACTAGGAAATAATAATATTTTTTATTGTAGTCATTTCTGTCCAAGCTGTAAGGGTGGATTTAGCAGTAACTGCTGTCTTCTTTTTGTTATGCCACAGATTTCACATTTTTATGCTAATGGCCTTTGAAACATCCAGTAAAACTTATTTTAGAATCTGACTGAATAAGTAATACAGCTATTACTGAACTGCTTATTTTGGCAAGTATTTTCAGTGTATTTCTCACTTAGGAATAAATTCATGTTAATTTTTTTAGATATGACAATAGCATTGGGATTTTTTATTTATTTAAGTAAGGTTGTTGGGTTTATTTTTTAAGATTCCTTATTTTTATTTTTAAAGGACTCTTAAAACACTTTTAAATACTTTATGCTGAAGTGTTTATAAAATTTTATATATGGAATTTGTTTCAAAATAATTTTGGAGGGTGAAATTTGCCATAATAAAATTTTTTTAAAAATAGATAATCTCCATGAGTTGGTTGACTGTTCAATATTTTATATTGAACATATCACATTTTATTTCCTAAAATTGCATCTGTTTTTTTAACCTTTTATTTAGAAGTAATTTTAAATTTGTACCAAAGTGATAATAGTACAAAGAACTCCCGTATACATTTCTCACAGATCCCCTAGTTATTAACATTTTGTCTCCTATGTATCATTCTTTTTCTTTGCTCATATTTATATAGACACATTTACATATATAATTATTTTTGTTCTGAACCATTGCAGAATAATGTACAAAAATGATGGCACGATATCCCTTTATCCCTATTTACTTTATTGTCTACCAAAAACTCTGCATACATAACCACACTGTAATGATCAAAATCAGGCAATTAAAATTTTTACTTTATTTAACTACAGCCCTAATTTCATATTTTGCCAGTTGTTCCAGTAATATCCTTTTAGCCTCGACAAAACACACACACACACACACACACCACTATAATAATCAAAATCAGGCATTAAACATTTTTACTTTACTTAACTACAGCCCTGATTTCAGATTTTGCCAGTTGTCCCAGTAATATCCTTTTAGCCTAGACAGAAACAAAAAGTTTCTGGTCTAGTGTCCAACAATTTGGATTTGTCCTGATTCGCTTTAGGTTATGTCTTTGTCTCAGGAATAGTACAGAACTAACATTTCGTTCAGTGCGTCATGTCAAGAAAATCCCCCAGTTTTACAAAGAATTTTAGTTCTGTTTTGTCTGTAGGCTGTTTTGCTATTCCACAAATGTGAGGAGTTGGACCATTAAGTTCTTCTAATTTGAGGAGCTATTGTTTCTTTTTACTAACATGTGAGGATGGATTGAAAGAACTATTGGTTCTCTAATATTGGTAGCCTTCATTCAAGTTGCTGCAGAGTAAATTTCATATGCATGACTTTTAAAAATTATTACATTTATATATTTTTTTAAAATGGAAATGTTTCCACAACATCCATCAGTTATTTTTATTCTACTTCAGAATATTCTTCTTGCCCTTGCCATTCTTTCTTCTCTTACTTAATACATATAGCTAATGTTCTCTTGATCTTACTATAAAGTGTCAGTGGAAAATAACTCTGTCATGATTGCCACTGGGCTGATAATAACTGTCTAAAGTGTTTGCTTCTACGAATAGTGTGAGATTGGGGTGTAATGAAATGGGAGTATCATTTCTCTAAAATTTGATTTAGAAATAACTAAAACATTGAAATATCTCCTAGAAACTATAGTTACTCACTAAAATGTTATTTAGGAAAGGAATGCGCAAACTTTTCTGCAATATCCTGAAGGTAACTAAGACTTGCTGGGTCTTATGGTCTTTCAAAACTACTTAACCCTGTCACTATAGTAAGAACTGTCCATAGACACTTTGAAAGTGAGTAGGCTTGGCTATATTTCAGTAAATGTACAAAATAAGCAATTAGCCAGGTAGTTTTGTAGTTTGCTGACTCTGACTTTGACTCCTATGTCAGAACATTTCAGCTAAGTGATGCTGCCATTTACAGGCCGGTTCTCATTTGAAAGTTACAATTGCAGAAGTTACTATGGTGGTATGTATTAAAAGAAGTAAAACAAAAAGAGATCATAGGGATAAACAGTCATTAATGGAAAGGAAGTTTGGGGTTATTTTAAAACTATACATTTAAAAGAGTGTTCTCTAAAATAGATATTGATGCCCCAGCATTGCAATAAATTCATTGCACTTACTCTGTAAAGGCATGTATGTATGTATGTATGTATGTATGTATTTTCCTTACCTGAGGACACTTATTTTTTTATTTTTGGAGAAAGAAACATTGATATGAGAGAGAAACATCAATGTGAGAGAAAAACATTGATCGCTGCCTCCTCTACACATCCCCACTGAGGATTGAACCCACAACCTTGATATATATCTTGAACAGAAATTGAACCCACAGTCTTTTGGTGTACAGAACCAGCTCCAGCTAACTGAACTCCCGAAACATGGCTGAAAATTTTTAGATTAAATTATCCTTTGACATCTGAAGGAATTTTCTGGTAGTTTGTCTTATCATCTTCATTATTTTGCTGCAATTGCTTGAGCATGACTTTTCTAGCCTGAATAATGACATAGTTGGGTAAGCAGATTAAGGAGAATTGGATTTGTGCTTGGGTTTTACTGTCAGTAAAGAACTCTAGTAGACGATTAGCATTGCTAGCTTGGAATTTTGACAGAGTGGTCCCAACTTCGGTGATCTTCTGTTCCCGTTCCCTTGTTATGCCATTAGAGAAACAAGCCTGTAAGAATTAATAGGGCCGCTTAGAGAGCTGGTTATTGGCAGTACTGCATTTAGAGGCTGGGTCTTTTGATTTAGCTATTTATTCAGTTCATCAGGCTTACTCTATTGTGTTAATTAAGAAATGAAACATGCCTTACAGAATCCAGGTGAGAGGTTATAGCACCTTGGTGGAACACAGAAATGAGAAAAGATGCATTGAAGGGGTAATAACAGTTTCACTTTACCCATGTCCTTCCTTCCCCAAGACAACACAGAACAATGCTGAGAAAGATCCCCTGGACAAATGAATTCTCCCTTGAGGGAAAGAAAAAAAGCAAAGTGAGGGTCTGACATCCCCAGCCTTTCAGGGTGCTACCGAGAGAATCACTTTTTTCATGCCTCTGCCAGAACACGAGTGAATCATCTCACAATAACTAAGACCAAACACCACTGCACAGGTCTCCATAGCTGGTCTCAGTACCCAGTAACAGACCCACCTGCTGGCCCAGCAGAACCTCTGGCCAGGCCGACGGGTGAAGGGCTTTCTTTGCCAAAGCTGCTCTGTAAAGACTGGGCAAGCTAACTGCTTCTTAAGATGTGCAGACACCAATGCAAAACTACAGAGATCATGAAGAATCAGGGAAATTTGACACCACCAAAGAAACAACAACAAAAAAATGGAGAACTACAGCATACGGGATATAGTCAATAATATTGTAATAACTATATACTGTGCCAGATGCATACTAGAATTATTGGGGTCATCACTTTGTAAATTATATGATTGTCTAACCACTATGATGTGCACCTGATACTCATATAAAATAATATTAAATGTCAACTATAATTAAAAAGTGACATTTAAAGAATTAAAGATAAATACAAAAGTAAATTTGGGGGGAAATGGAGAACTTTGAACTACCTAACAAGGAATTTAAAATAATTATCTTAAAGAAGCTCAGTGAGCTACAAGAAGACAGTTAGATAACTAAATGAAATCAAGAAAACAATAAATACATAGACAAAATGAATTCAGCAAAGAGACAGAAACTATAAAAAAGAACCAAAGGAATTTCAGGAGCTGAAAATTACAGTGACTGAACTGAAAAAGATCAGTAAATAGCTTCTTCAGCAGACTCAATCAAGCAATAGAAAAAAATCAGAGAACTTCAGAATTAAAAAAAAAAAAAAGTTAAGAAAGCCTACATGAATTAATGGAACACCATAAAGTAAAACTATACGGGATAGGCAAAAGTAGGTTTACAGTTGTAATATAAATAAATAATACAACAATTAAAAAGTAATTTTGTTTCATAATTCCCCTTTGAAGAAATTTCATTCTGTCTCTGTTGCCATGATATAATTTATTTACTAGTGTTCAAATTTGGAAACATGATAGAGGATAGGGTTCTAATATTGTTTAAAGTATATTTTTACTGATTTCAGAGAGAGGGAGATGGAAAAGGAGAGAGATAGAAACATCAGTGATGAGAGAGAATCATTGATTGACTGCCTCCTGTACACCCCCTATTGGGGATCAAGCTCGAAATCCCCTGCATGTGCCCTGACCAGGAATTTAACCAGTGACCTGGTTCATGTGTCAGTGCTCAACCACTGAGCCACACCAGTCGAGCTAGGGTTCCAATTTTAAGAAGTTAAGTTGCTATGACATGGTTTTGTTGGTTCTTTATTGCATTGAGTTTATAAATAAACAATCCACAGGAATATATTATTTTTGGCTAAAAGTATATAGTTTGGACAGGGCTAGCAAAACAAAATAATAACAAAGACTGCTTTATACTGAAGGTATCCAGAATTCTCCCAATATAAAACATTTGACTCATTCCATGCAGTTCCCTTATTTCATCTTCTTCAGTTTCTACCTTTCTTCCTCCAATAATAAACATTTTAGATCCACCGAGTTGATGTCAGAACTTTTTGACATGATCAGTTTGTATCCTAATTTAATGTTTAAGATTTCTACTTTAAAAATACAAGCAGAAGCTGCTTTGTAGCTGCAAGCTGCTTGGGAGCTCTATATGTTAAGACCCAAGAGCATGTTGCTAACATAACAATAAATCTAGGTGGTATTAGGTCATTATATAACACATGTGCATCCACTCACCTGTGGGGAATTGTGTACTGGGTTATTCTCTCTCTCTCTCTCTCTCTCTCTCTCTCTCTCTCTCTCTCTCTCTCTCTCTTTCTCTCTCTTTCTCTCTCTCTCTTCTCTAGAAAGGATTTTCTAGTTAGAAGCTGAGGTAAACTGTGTTTGGGAGTGGAGAAGGTATCACATGTGTAATCTTGCTTGTTTCCTCAACTTCTGAATTCATGCCTGACACTGAACCTAGAATGAGAATCTGTTAAAACCTCCAGTGAACTAGAATCACTGATAAATGACTTTATTTTCCATTTCCTATATTAACGGTATCGTAAGGTGTAGTATGCTCTGCTTTTTTTATATATAAGTGGATTTTTTTCTCTAGTGTGCTTAAATAGAACTTTAAAAAACATTATTAGGGAAAAAAGAGCTTAAATAAGTTCATATATTCTTTGGAGGGTATTTCCTATGTGATTCTGATTTTGTTCTTTCAACTGGTATATTTGTCATATTTCCAACCAGGTCTAATGGAAACTTTTTCTTTCAGGATATTCTTCTCATTAATGTAGTAATTGAACAGATGATCTGTGATACTGATCCTGAGCTGGGGGGTGCTGTTCAGTTAATGGGACTTCTTCGTACTCTCATTGATCCAGAGAACATGCTGGCTACAACTAATGTAAGGAATTATTCTGAGATTTTTTTTTTTTAAGTTTTGATCTAATCAGCTATAGGTGTTTTTTAAATGTAATTGTAAATATAGAAATTTTGAAAATATGTACAATATTGAAAAACAATAAATAGTTACGCATTTGTATAGTTGGTGTTCAAGTAGCAATGGTATTCCTATAGCAGTTCACTTGGCAGAATACAACCTTTTTTCTTTTTTAAAAAGTATATTTTATTGATATTTTACAGAGAGGAAGGGAAAGAGATAGAGAGCTAGAAACGTCGATGAGAGAGAAACATTGACCAGTTACCTCCTGCACACCCCCTACTGGGGATGTGCCCGCAACCAATGTACATGCCCTTAACCGGAATCGAACCTGGAACTTTCCAGTCCGCAGGCCGACGCTCTATCCACTGAGCCAAACCGGTTTCAGCAGAATACAATCTTAGAATGTAGAAAATCTTAGTGAAATGTTAGCATTTCGGTTTATGACCCTTGATCTCTGTATGTTAACTTCTTAAAAATTAACATACAACAATGTGAATATGATTAACATTAGTGAACTATAAATGTAAGGATAGTTAAATGGTAAGTTTTGTTGGGTTTTTATTATAATAAAAAAGGAAAAAATATACCACATCATATAGTACATGTATACAAACCTAAATAGTATAGCCTACAACACACCTAGGCTATTTGGAATATCACCATTGTATATGTTTTTTGTCATTGACAAAATTATCATTATGTAATGCATAAATAAAACATTAAAAATATATCCTGATTATTATTTAAATAAATTATACTTATAAAAGTACTTATAATTGATATAAGCTATAACATGAATTGTTTATTTAATCATTCCTTCATAATTTTTTTTAAAGAAAACAATGTGTACTGAATGGTCTCAACTGCATAGTAAAAAAAAAAGCCAATAAAAATAGAAAGACTGCCAAAACCGGTTTGGCTCAGTGGATAGAGCATCGGTCTGCGGACTGACAGGTCCCAGGTTTGATTCCAGTCAAGGGCATATACATTGGTTGTGGGTGGGCATATCCCCAGTAGGGGGTGTGCAGGAGGCAGCTAGTTGATGTTTCTCTCTCATTGATGTTTCTAGCTCTCTATCCCTCTCCCTTCCTCTCTGTAGAAAATCAATAAAATGTATTTTTATTTTTTTTAAAAATAGACTTAAGGAACTCTCCCAAAATATTAATAGTAATTGTCTCAAACTAATGGGATATTTTTTCTTTATAAAATATCCTCATATTTAGAAAACATGTGCATTACTTTTAAATTATATACAAGTATATTGGGCCAGTTGTATTAGAAAGTAGTAGACTAGAAAATAAAAAATCATTATTTTCCAAATTTCCAAAAGCATTTTGAAAATAGAGCTAAATTCTGTTCTGTTTATAGTGGCTTGATAAATTGATTTGGTGGATTTCCAAAGTTGGATACATTGTGAAATAGGGGTATCAACTTTTAAATAGTTAAGTTGCTCTTATATTGTTTGATAGATTCTTCATTGCATTTCAGATCATAGCATATTTGAAAAACATTATTCTAATTTCCTAAAAACAAATGTTTTTAATACAACTGATCTTTTTCTTGCTTTCATTTTTATTTGAACATGAAATAGATTTGATTTTTTTAATTCTGCAGAAGTAAGATTAAGATGTATATAACTAGTTTTTTCTGTTCTTTCACAGTATCTTAAAGTATCTATTGCTTGTGTATGACCCACACTGCTAATTCTTTTTCCCCCCACACTGCTAATTCTTAAAGATATGTTATTAATAAAGTATTTTTTAAATTCTTTGTTTCAGAAAACTGAAAAAAGTGAATTTCTAAATTTCTTCTACAACCATTGTATGCATGTCCTCACAGCACCACTTTTGACCAATACTTCAGAAGACAAATATGAAAAGGGTAGGGTATCTCATCTGCTTATGATTTCTGTTTTTAAAGAGTGAAATAAGTATTATACGTGACAAGCTGTTTACTTAGTTCTTTATTTGGTATAGTTTATATATTCACAAATCATCAGCTATAATTTTTGGCTTCAGTTTATTAAGTGATAACCTAAAGATTTTTTTAATTAAATCTTTATTGTTGAAAGTATTACACATGTGCCCCTTTTTTCCCCATTGACCCATCTAAAGTTATTTTTTAAGCAGTCTGAGCACAAAACCTTTCATGTACTTCCCATTAATTATTCATAGTTGTGTACATCTCAGTTGGCAACAATTTTTATTGATTTCTACTCTATTTCTGTATTCTGTAAATCTATTGTATTTCATCAGTTTCAATATTTAAATAATATAATTAGCCGAAACTAGTTTGGCTCAGTGGATAGAGCATCGGCCTGCAGACTGAAAAGTCCCAGGTTCGATTCCGGTCAAGGGCATATGCCTTGGTTATGGGCACATACCCAGTAGGGAGTGTGCAAGGGGCGGCTGATTGATGATTCTCTCTCATCAATGTTTCTAACTCTATCCCTCTCTCTTCCTCTCTAAAAAAAAATCAATAAAAAATATTTTTTTAAAAAGTTATTAAATAATATAATCATACTATCAAATATAAGTAGCATAAACAAAACCATTAATTCTTATCAGAATATAACTTGACTTATGAAATGAGATATGTGAAGGATATATTCTCTTAGACTGTTGGTTAATTTGATTCAGTTAAGAGAATGTTTACTAAACTAATAAAGTTGTAGAAGAAGCACACCCACATAATATCAATTCTATTGCTGAGTATATATCCTTGGGAACATTTTTGCATATGCATGACAGATACAAGAGTGCTGTTGCTTTGTTCATGATAGGAAAATTAAAGTGTTGTATATGTATATATTGGCAGTTAAATAATTGAATATATATTGATCTGTCATCTGACTAGTTCTCAAAAACGTAAAGTCAAATGGGTAAAAAAAAATTGCAGAATGATTCCATTTACATAAATTAAAATAAATACCCTTTTAACATTCGATTTAAAATAAAACATTTCCAGCATAGAGAAATATTTAAATAACTTGACAGACATCCATATACATCCTATTGGCTCTCCCGACTCTACCAATATCACTGAAGGAATGCTAAATTTTGGAGTTTATCACCCCTATGTCATTTATGTCATTAAGACACGTATAATGTATTACTTCTCATGTTTTCAAACTTGATATGCATTGATTTCTATTGTGTATGTTTATTCTGCATTTTTTCCCTTTTTACCCACTGCTTTTTGTTTTTTAATCCTCACGGAGTATATTTTTGGAAGGAGCGGGGAGAGAGAAAAATCAATCAGTAGCCTTTTCTTTATTTCAGAGAGGAAAGGAGAAAGAGAGAGATAGAAACACTGATGAGGAAAAAGAATCATGGTCAGCTGCCCCTGCACGCCCCACACTGGGGATCAAGCTCACAACCTGGGTATGAACCCTGACTGGGAATCGAACTGTGACCTCCTGGCTCATAGGTTGACACTCAACCATTGAATCTTGCAGGCTGGGCCCGATCAATTCTCTTTAATCATTGATGTTTCTATATTGTCTCTCCCTTTCCCTTCTCTCTGAAATCAATAAAAACATTTTTTTTAAAGTCAAAGCATAAATCATCTATTATTAACATTTGTGTTATTATAGAACTTAAGAAATATCTATATGGATAGACATTCAGATTGTTGGGGGATGGCTGAGAAGATAAAAGCTGGCATATCGGTCTTATCTCTGGTTGTAATCTCATTTTTATGAGAACATTTATAATTGTCTTTCAATATCTTCTTGTGCGTAACAAGTTCTATAAAAAACTGTAGATAGAGGTATAATATTTGTCTGAATATAATAACAACTAATTCTTAGTGGTTATTATGTGGGTAAAGGAGATTATGTGCTTTATATATTGTAGTGCCAGGGAAGTATGAGATATTACTGAAGTAACTGATTTTAAATTTTTTTATTAGATAATATAGTTGGGCCTAACAAAACCAGCATGATTTGTCCCGGTAAGTATATGTTTTTCTTTTATGAACTAATGCACATAGTAAACTTTTTCCTCCTCAGAGTATAGTATACTTGTACAAAGCTAATAAGAAAGGCATATATTCAACAAAAACTGAATACAAAAAGACACTTTTTTTTCTTTATTACAAAGAAAATATTCCACTTTCTCCAATATTAAAAAAAAAATGGAAAACCATTTGGAATTAAGTTTTTGTTTGTTTCTGTAATTTAGAACTAGTTTTTTTATATTTTTTGAGAAAACGTCTGGACATTGGAGATTTAGTTTGTGCTTATGTTTGATATCTAGTAAACTAAGACCACTTAGTGAGGAATTAGTATTTATAAGAGCCTTATGTTTTAAATTTATTTATAAATCTGAGTGGAAACACTTGATTTAAAGTAGAAAAGATCTTTGAAATACCAGAATTGTATTTTGTATATTTAATGGTCATTCTGTTATTTTAAAAAAAATACTAGTTTATTCCTGAAAAATAAAATAGTTGTACCAAGGTAATGTCAGTTATTTTTTTTTCTATTCTATAAGACTGTGATTCCATAAATTGCTCACAGTTTAATATTTTCTTATCTAAAACTTTTATAATAGGTGTAATTACCTATATAAGCTCTTCAATTATATTCAATTTTGATGCTTAGGAAGCAGTTTGAAATCATTCCAGGAATGTATAAACCAAAGCCTCTTAAAAATAAAGCTAGTATATTTCATTAGGCCTCTCATGAGTAATGGTTTGGTGTTAAAAAGGTAAGTGTTTTAAAAAAAAAACCTGATGTAACATTTTTCACTTGATATTCAAGTAGCCAAAAATGTCCTTTCCTTAAAGATATTCTTAAAGAAAGCATATTAATTTTTCTTGGGGAATTTGCATTGCACCATTTTAGGCAAAAAGTTTGAGGTACATTCTCCTTGATTGTGGACCCATTTATAGATTTATTAATATTTACTACAGTAGTATGTATTAAAGAAACATTATCAAGAAAATCTCAGTTCATTGAGGATTTTTCTTTCTGCCTAATGAAAAAGTAAAAATCTATAGCTTCTTTAATTGATATAAAAATGAGAAGGAAATATAATTTTACTTTTGTTCTAAAATAAAGGATATGAGCTTATTCTTTTTATTGAGATGTATTGCAATATTTGATTTTCATGTGATGACTTTTCTTTGTAGATAATTATCAAACAGCACAGCTGCTTGCTTTAATTTTAGAGCTACTCACATTTTGTGTGGAACATCACACATATCACATAAAAAACTATATTATGAACAAGGACTTGCTAAGAAGAGTCTTGGTCTTGATGAATTCAAAGCACACTTTCCTGGCATTGTGTAAGTAACAATTTAAGTGAACGGTCTAATAAAATGTTTTAAGGAACAACATTTTTAATAGAGATAAAAGCCCAAAGTTACCCATGTGAATTTATTTTTTAGCAGAATATTTGCTATTAAGATGATTATGAGAAATACTGATCTTGTATTTAATGGATAACAGGAATAAGTCGTAGTGTTTCCCCTCCCACATATATTTGCTCACATTTAGATTCAATTAGCTTATTAATTGGGATTCCTGTGCAAAGGTAGTATTTTACTAATAGAACTAGACCTACTACCTTTTACATTTGCTCCATCAAATTGTCATTTAGTAGTGACTATATTTTTTAAATATGGGTCTCTTGATATATTTTTGTTGTGTAACTCGGGTTATTTATTGAACTTGTAAAATATTTGCAACAACGTTGATTTTTGGAAAACTAAATTTTTCTTTCCTCTTCATAATTTCACTTGCAAATAGAAATAAGCTTTCTTCTCCTACCAAGTAAAAAGAGTTAATATGGGTATTTTCTGAGCAAAAATATTATAGTTTAAACATAAGCACTAACTTAATGTATAGAGAAAGGTTAATCTGCCTAATACTTCTTTTTTTTTTTTTTTAAAGCCTTAAAGTCTTCTCTACCTGTACTATTAACTACCTGTACTGTTTATTTTCCATATTTGTACAAATTTACATAAACATATTCACACACGGGGTTTTTTATTTTCTTTTTACAAAAATGGGCTTATACTGACACACTTGTAAGTCCCTTAATATTACTGTAGGTGAGTGGATATGGTGTGAACCAATTTTTGTTTCCTAAACACAGTTGAGTAATATTTCTTAGGGTGGTTCTTCCACATTTATTTTACCATTCTCTAATATATGAATTGCAAAATTTTAGAGTATTTTAAGTATTTTGCCACTCCTAACACTGTAGTAAATCTTTTATGTACTAGTTGATATTTTTCCATAGGATAGATTCCCAATAATGGGATTGCCAAGACAGAAAGTTTATATATTTTAATATGTCCTTTTAAATTTTAATTTAACATATAGCTTCCAGATTTCTTTCCCAAAGAATAAAGCATTTGACATTCTTCTAGCACTTGAAGTTACTGGGTTTTTTTTAATATTATCAAACTAATGATGGAAAATGTGGTATTCCCTTTGCGTGTTAATTTACATTTTTTTGACAAAAATTTTTTTATTTTTTAGTGCTTTTGTATTTTATCTGTTATACACACACTGTTCTGAATATTACCAACATTTGTGTTTTGAGGTTTTTGTGTATTTTTTAATATCTTTCCTATGGAGCTATCTGCCTGGGTAGTTTATTTCTCTTCCAATAGCCAATTATTGGGTTATTATTATTATTATCTCTGGCTACTAATTTGTACAGATTTTGTTTTTTTTGGTTTTTTTTTTAATATATTTTATTGATATTTTACAGAGAGGAAGGGAGAGGGAGAGAGAGCTAGAAACATTGATGAGAGAGAAACATCGACCAGCTGCCTCTTGCACACCCCCTACCGGGGATGTGCCCGCAACCAATGTACATGCCCTTGGCCGGAATCGAACTCGGGACCTTTCAGTCCGCAGACCGATGCTCTACCACTGAGCCAAACCGGTTTCGGCAAATTTGTACAGATTTTGAATGATCTTCCCCTATTTTTTTCAAAGCCAAATAATTTTTAGTGCACAATTTTGCTTTTTATTCTAGAAAACTATATACATTATTTTACTTAAAAATACTTGTATAATGATTAATATTAGTAAGACCATTGACTTATTCCCTGTCTTATTTTTAATTAGGTGCTCTTCGTTTTATGCGGCGGATAATTGGCCTTAAAGATGAATTTTATAATCGTTACATCACGAAGGGAAATCTTTTTGAGCCAGTTATAAATGCTCTTCTGGATAATGGAACTCGGTACAATTTGTTAAATTCAGCTGTTATTGAGTTATTTGAATTTATAAGAGTGGTAAGTTTATATTAAAGGATTCTTAGTAAAGTAGGATAATTTATTTAGTGATGTTAATATTTTTAAATTGTGAAATTTAGCATAGTCTTTGAAGCCATATTTATTCTATAATCTTAGTTCCATTTTTATTTGCCAAGTGTTTCAGGATGAAATTTGGCATATGTGGACATTTTAGTCAAGCATGCCATTCAATGTGATCGATCAATTGTAGGGATAAAAATGAATAGAAAGATTGAAAATAATTTATTTGTTAGACACTCATAGGAGATGCATAAAAATAGGATACTATGGAGTTTTAAGTTGAAGAGATCAGGGAGTTAGATGGATTACTCCAACTGCTTTATTTTACAGATGAAGGACTTGAGATGCCCAAAGTAATTAAGTGACCTATTCAATAGCATCCATTTAGGTAGGAGAACAGTCAGGGTTTGAAGTTATGTTACAACTCAATTTCAGACAACAAAAGATTTGTGATACCAACAGAGAAAGTGGCCACATGATTAGAAAGAACTTGGGGGGAAAAAGTTAAAGCTAGAAATTCATTTTCTACTTTTGTTTCTGATGAATCAGATTTCTAGTGATGACATGCTATTTTCACATGGATATATTTGAGCTACTGGATTATTTTTCTAATATTGGTCACTTGCCAAGAGTATGATATTCAAAAGGATGAAGAGGATAGAACTACTCTCTTTAGCCTTTAGAAAAGAGGAAATACTGGGCTTTTTATTTTGTTTGTTGTTATTTTTCCAAAAATATTAACTAGCTCAAACTCACCAAGTATTGAATCCAGCTTCACAATACACTTTTTAATGAATCAGAGATTAACTTTTACATTTTTTTCCTTTAAAATTTTTAATGAGATACTAATAAATCATAGGGTTGACATACCCATTCCTATTCCTGTGGTTGATTTTATCTTTCTGAAAATACAAATGGTTGATAAATGTACATTGAATCCTAAAATTTATCTTTTTGTTTAGTGTAAACACAGACCATTTTACCTAGATTTCTAATTTTTCTTATTTGCATTTTTTTTTAAGCTGTCCAGGAAAACTCATTTAAAGACTTAAAATCCTTTATGCAATCAGATTATGGTAGATCATTTAAAGATTTGTATTTCTTGTTATAGTATCAATAGTATAGTAAAATAACTTTAATTATTTTAAATAATGAGCCTGTTTTGTACCCATTCATTGCAATGATCATTTAGAAAGGTTCATTTGGAATTTAGAAATTGTCACTACCAGTTTATTTCACATATATTATACCATTGGAAGGAAGACTGGGAATAAACTAGTATTCAAGTTAATAGTTTATTCGATCTGTATAGGTAATGTAGTCTAAGGCATCTTATGTGTATAATTTAGGTAAGGCTTATCCATTTTGATAGATAGGGGTATAATGTTAAATTAGAAGTACTTAAGTAATACCTAACATTTATTGAAAATGAAATTTCAAAATTTGCTCTTCAACTTCTCTCAGAGCCTCAACTTTCCTTTTTTGTAAAATCAATATAATAGAGCTTACTACGTGAAAGTGCTTTTTAAATTGCAAAGTGCTACATAAGTGTGAAAAATGAACAGAAGGCATAAATTAAACCCATTTACTTTTGAAATGTTCTTTATAATCCCCCAGAAGGGCTCCAGTGAATTGCTTCTCCTTTTTTCCAAGTTTTCTGTGGAGTCCTGGCTCATGTTTAAAGAAACTAGAACATTTATTTTTGGAAGGTGATTTTGAAAAATCTTTTTTGATCAGTTTTGGAATTATTTTTTAAATTTTTAAGTCTTTCTCATAACAAGCATTGTATTATATTTGAAATCTAAATTTTGTGCTTATACAGGAAGATATCAAGTCTCTTACTTCACATATAGTTGAAAATTTTTATAAAGCACTTGAATCGATTGAATATGTTCAGACATTCAAAGGATTGAAGACTAAATATGAGCAAGAAAAAGACAGACAAAATCAGAAACTGAACAGGTATTGTTTAAGTATATTGCATTTATAGCATATAAATTTATGTCCAAAATCAAATATAGCTGGATTTGAAGTTTACCCAGGAATTCTATTTCCATCATTAGATAGGACAGGATTATATGTAGGAGAGTAGATAATCCTCTCTATCCCAAATTTTTTATATGAAAAATTACTGCTCCATATTGTAACTCAAGATAAATTTTAATTAATAAATATTAACCAACTAAAGTTATTTCAGCTCCTCTAGATTATACATAATTATCATTTTTAATCATATCATGAATTTTTATGGTATGTTTATGGTATGTTTCTTACAGTGTACCATCTATATTGCGTAGTAACAGATTTCGCAGAGATCCAAAAGCCTTGGAAGAGGATGAAGAAATGTGGTTTAATGAAGATGAAGAGGAGGAAGGAAAAGCAGTTGTGGCACCAGTGGAAAAATCTAAGTCAGAAGATGATTTTCCAGATAGTTATGAAAAATTTATGGAGACTAAGAAAGGTATTAAAATTTTGAATTTTTAAATAGTGCACCCTCTTATAACTAATACAGAAATTACTCATTTGCTGTAAAAGTCTGTCCTTGTTTATAAAGCATAAAAGACAGTTTATGCTGAATCACAATTTTCAAATTATGCACTTTTTCTAAACTTGGGATTTTTTTTTAATGGTTTTTTTTAAGCTTGCCATTTTACGATAGTCTTTATTTTCTACTTAGAAATTGCATTGCCTATTTATGCTTTGCCTTCTATGAACAGTCTTGGCTTCTTTTCTATTCTGAATCTCCAATAATAACAGACACCATGCAGATCCATAGAAACGTTCCAGAGCTCTCCACCTTTCACTGCCAAGGAAACTAAGCTGGAAGTCACTTTGCTCTTCGAAATTTTAAAATCATTATAAACGTTTCTTTTTATTTATTTTTATTGTGGTGACATTGGTTAGTAAAATTATATAGCTGTTAGGTGTACAGTTCTATAATACATCATCTGTATGTTGCACTATGTGTTCACACCCCAAGTCAAGTCTCCTTCTATCACCATTTATCTCCTCTATGCCCTCTTCTAACTCCCCCACGCAAGTTTCATAAAGATACAATATCAAGAGAAATAAAAGTAAAATTTCCCATTTTTCCAGAGAATTTATCACTAATTCTCTGTCCTGAGAAATTACCATTATTGGAGTACTGTCCTACATATGTCATCTAAATGTTTAATAAAAATTTATATCTTAAAAAGGAAAAAGCATTTTCTAGACTTTCTATAAGTTTGTGATTTTGAATGTGAGATTTCTAAAGGTATTTCTTATTTGTTAGGTTTCACTGAGTTATTACATTTTCCCCTGAAATTTGCTCTCAGCCTCATTCATTTTCCACTCATTAATACTATAATTCCATTTATTTTAGGCTGCAGGGGCAAATAGCCTATTAAAATGTCCTAAGGAATAGGCACCTTTTAGTAGCCAGATTCTTCTACCTTTACTCATTATAGGCACTGTGCTGAAAACTTGAAGTACTCTGTCCAGTTAAGAATCCTATATAAGCCGAAACCGGTTTGGCTCTGTGGATAGTGTCAGCCTATGGACTGAAAGGTCCCAGGTTCGATTCCTGTCAAGGGCATGTTACCTTGGTTGTGGGCACATCCCCAGTGGGGGGTGTGCAGGAGGCGGCTGATCAATGTTTCTCACTCTCTATCCCTCTTCCCTTCCTCTCTGTAAAAAAATCAATAAAATATATATATTTTTAAAAGAATCCTATATAATAAATGCTATTATGCAAATGGTTCCCTCATTGGGAGTGCAACAGAGGCAGGGGCCGGGGAGGCTTGCCAGCCACTCACAGCTTCTCCCCCAACTGGTCCCACCCCCCTATCAGTCCTACACACACACACACACACACACACACACACACCCTCTGATTGGGGGCAGGACTGGCTATCCAACCAACTGCAGCCCCTACCCCCAGCCAGCCCATCCCAATCAGCCCCAATTGGGGTAGGTCGGCCACATCCCACCCATGCACAAATTCTTGCACTGGGCCTTGAGTCATATAAGAAATATAGTAGCAACTAATTAAAGGATGGTACATACCTACCTCATAAAAGAAACCCACACAGGAACCTGATATAGTCAGGAAATAAAAGACTGATAGACATGATCCTATCATTTTCTTTAGGCATTTGAAATACTAATTTGTGGGAAAGGTTATTAGGTATTTACAATACAAGTATAGAGTCAGGGAGTGGAAGCTGCAATGAGACAAAGAGTCAGGCAATTAATGAGTCTTTGAAAGTGTCCTGGATCCAACTGTGTATAATTCTAACATAGAATGGCTGATTTGTTATATGATTCTTAAGGTCCTTTCTAATCCTGAGATTTCTAAGATTCCAACCAATAAGACATCACTGTACATATCATACTCTTCTACTCTTCCAGCTCTTCTAAAGACAGTGTTTTCTAAGTTTTTAAAATACTGTTCTTTGGGGATGCTTTGACTTAGCAATATTTACTGATACAGGTTCAAAATTTTACTTTTGTTTTAGCAAAAGAAAGTGAAGACAAGGAAAACCTTCCGAAAAGGACATCTTCTGGTAGCTTCAAATTTACTTTCTCCCACTCGGCCAGTGTTGCTAATGGTGCCAACAGTACAAACGGTAAATCTGTAATGGCACAGGCACCACCAGCAAGTTCCAATGGATCCTCTTCCAAAACGGCAGCCTTGCCTTCCTCAGTAACAGCCACCAAGGTATGTGAACCTTCTCTGCACATAAATAAACTTTTTGTCATCTGTAAAAATTACGTTTAGTGAAGAAAATTTGGATAATAAAAATAATCTCAAAGAAGAAAATGTTGCACAAGTCATCAGATAATATGACTGCTAGCAGGTGATTGATTTTTCTTTAAGTACGGTATGTGGGTTTCTTTATCTGACATACACTAGTAATTGAGGTCTTTCTATAAACAGTTTTCTATCCTGATTTTATGTCTTTTATATAATAATTTGTTGTTAAAACATTGATGACTATAGAATTTCATTTTACTTATCTGCATCATAATATTTGTAAACATCCCCTCCCTCCAGTGATATTTCAGATATCTGTTCATAGTCTTGCCTTTTAAAAGTTAGTTTGTTTTCTTGATATAAATGAATCTTTAGTTAAGGATATTACCTTTTGTCATTAGCATAGCAAATATATTTCCCGTTGGTTACTTTTTTATGAACAGGTTTAAATTTTATATGAAACTTTTATTTTATTTACATTTTTATATGTAACCATCCTTTTCCCAAAAATGGGAAAGAGAAGTCAGCTTAAAATAAAAAGGCATAAACATAGAGCAACTGTTAGTAAAAGGGAAAGACGTGGGAAATGCCATAGTAGAAAACCTAAAATGAGCTTAAACCCGATTGGCTCAATGAATAGAGCATTTCAGGTTCGATTCCCGTCAAGGGCATGTACCTTGGTTGCGGGCACATCCCCAGTAGGGGGTGTGCAAGAGGCAGCTGGTCAATGTCTCTCTCTCATCGATGTTTCTAATTCTCTACCCCTCTCCCTTCTTCTCTGTAAAATATCAATAAAATATATATATTTTTTTATTCTCCAATAGGGAAGTTTGGTTGGTTTAGTGGATTATCCAGATGATGAAGAGGAAGAGGAAGAAGAAGAAACATCTCCCAGGAAAAGACCTCGCCTTGGCTCATAAAATATTTACTGGGGACCTTCAACATGTGGTCTCACTAAAATGCTGCAACTGTTAATGAGCTGAAAATCTGAATCAGAAAGCTTTCTCACTTGAACTTACAAAAATACAAGGAATAGCAACAGACATACAGTGTGTCAGCAAAGAGAGTTTACTTCTGTAAAACAAAAACAGGCTTCCCAGGAATTTGATAGCTTGCTAGTAATTAAGGAGTTTGCCTTATAGGCTGACAAAAAAAAAGGTTAATAGCCAGAACCTGGGAGATAGCTTCTCAGCAAGCAGCTCTCAGGTTTGGGGATGGTTTGCGGGGCGGGACAAGGTTGATAAAATAATATTAACACAGGGTTGCTCCAGGGTGGCATCGGGGTAGAAACAATTATAAAACTTCATTTGAAAACCCAACCTGTATTATGGTGCTGGCTATGTTCTTTTAATCAGTTGCCTCTTTTTAAAAGTTTTTATGAAAAACAGATTCGACTATCATTTAAAAAAAAAATGAAGCTGTTGAGACCATTTCTCTGAAGATTTAACAGAAATTCAGCCTTTCCATGTAGTTGGAGGGAAGTACACCCTGTACTACAGCACATGTTGAGTTTTCTACACCAGGCATTCTCGTATGTATTTTGATAAAAACAAGCTGGATTCAAAATGGACAGTTTTGTTAATGTAACTTGAAAATCAGCACTTTCGGAGATAACAGATGCCAAGAATCGGTACAATAGTATTCCAAAATGATTTTCTCCGGAAATGGAAGTAGATTGAACAAAAGGTTTTCAACTGCCTACCAGTAGTACAGTCTTTTGTAGAAGACACTTTGAAGTTACTTTCTGCTTAAGACTGACACACACAGAACAGTGCTGAATTAAGCAGAACTTCATTACCTAGAGGCCATTTTGATCCAAGCAGTTACTTCAGTGTCAGAGTCAGTATGCAGCACATGAGGCTTTTCCATAAACAAGGGTGTAATATGAAAGCTGCTTTTTTTAAAAGAGTAAAAGCACATTCCATGACATAAATGATTTTAAAATAAGTTGAGGCAAACAGTTAAGAGGTTTTTATTTTTAGAACAAGCAAGTTAACTGTAAATATTTTAATGTTAGTTTGCTCATTTATGATCTGAGATAATGCTGAGGAAAAACATCCCCCAAACTACAATTTAATGCATTGGGGGGAAAACTAAAAATAGCAATTCCAGCTGCAATCTTCAGGTCACCTCTGTAATGTGTTATGGGTCCATTTTTCTTGGAATAGTTTAAAGTAAAGCAGTTTTCCCTGTTTTGGAGATTTTGTAGTTAATTTTAATTTTGGCTATTGTTTGGAAAAGATGGGCTGTCTGTGTAGATATGAAGTATAGTTTTTCCATAAAACAGATGTTTATTTTGTATTAAAAATACCACTGTACTTGTTTTACACCATTTGTATACATGTGGTGATATTAATGCTGAACTGTACAATTCAGGAATTAAAATGTGACCCTGTAATTCTATGATTGTTTTTGTTTGATTTGTTGTAAATATGAGTTAACTCCATTTGAGATATGTCCATTTTACAATTATCTTTTGAAAGGCAATAAATTATCCATATTTATTATAAACCACTAGGTCACACACCAGTCTGAATGAAAGAATTCTAAACAAACAAGGATCAGCTGCACTTTAAATATCACCAACTCTACTTATAGAAGGTGTGCCTATGGCAAATATAGTCCCAGCACCAATGCATCGCAACACGGGGCTATTATAAACCCCTTCTTTGATTATAGGTACACATAATGAAAAAGACCTTCCACCTCATAAGGCAAGTGACTCAAGATCATTTAAACCACGATCAGTTATATTACCATATGAATACATTTTCTTTCAAACAAGTTTACACTTGACTTTTCCTGATTAAGTAATTTTAAGTTCCAATAGGAAGTATTATCTTTATAGCTTATGAAGAGTTTAATTTTCCTTTCTGAAGAACTGCCATGAGTCCTAAACATTTAAATCATCATTGTCATAAAAACCTTTTCTTATATAGCACAAATGTGAATTTTTTTAATTACAGGTTAACACTTTCCTTGGTTCATTTGCTCATCTACAATGATATGAGAACAAGACTTAAAACAGTTCTTAAAAGGATAACTGTTAAGATACATGTTAGCTGCTCTTAAATGATTACCCTCAGGCAGATCAGGGTTTGTCTACCATTACTTTCACTCAGTGAAGCTAGCCAGAGCCCACTTTTGTATGCACAGCCTGAGGTTCTCTTAAAATTATATCTGTAAATATGTATCAAAAAAATATTTTTAATAAAAAAAGTTACATAAAACAGATTTCTGTGTTTTAATCACTAGTTCTTCCTCTTGTCCACTAAGCGATAAAAATGTAACATTAATTTAATACTGGTTTTCTCTGCAGGTTGAAGATTTGTAACTAAAGTAATTTTGGTATCCCTTTTAAAAATTTTATGACTGTAGATTTAAAGAAATAAAATGGAGTTATAAGTCAGACCACAGGAGTGGCCCATAAGTAGGAAAAGGGGCTGTTTGTGGGATGATACAACAGGAAGTTTCTAAAAGAAAAATCTCTTCTACATAGTCCCCAACTTGTGGTTCAACTTTTACTTTACGATGGTGCAGAAGTGATAAGCATTCAGTATAAACCATACCTCAAATTTTGAATTTCAATATTTTCCTGGGCTAGTTCCAGGTAGGCATGATGGATAGTCCCATGATGTACAGCAAGCTGCAGCTCCCAGCCAGCCATGCGATCACAAGGATAAGCAATACTACACTACTGTGTTGCCAGTGTATTTTGGGTACTGTATGTTTTCACATCCCATAATGTTTACAAAACACCCATCTGGCCCTAGCTGGTTTGGCTCAGTGGATAGAGTATCGGCCTGCAAACCAAAGGGTCTGGGAATCGGTTCTGGTCAAGGGCACATACCTTGGTTGTAGGCTCCTCCCTGGCCCAGGCCCTAGTCTGGTGCTTGCAGCAGGCAACCAATATGTTTCTTTGATGGATGTTTCTCTGTCTCCCTCTCTTCCACTGTACAAAAAATAACACCTATCTGTGTCTCATGCTTCTGGTGAGACGCAGAGGAAAGCAATACTCTTAGCATGAAACTTAATTGCCCAACGGTAGAATAAGCGTTCTGAACACATGTAAGGCAGGCAGGGCTAGGCTATGATGTTCAGTAGATTATATTAAACACGTTTTCAACTTACCATATTTTCAACCGGGGTATCGGGATGTAACCCTACTGTAAGTAAAGGAGCACCTGCACCGGTTATCTTTAAGCAGACTAGAAAACCACCAGGATCCCTTCACATACAAAAGATCTACACTCATGACAGCATTACCCCTCATGGGCTCAGTTGATTGTTCCTGATATCTGTTTTAACAGTAGCTTTTCTAGAAAGAGTAACTGACTATTTTTAAGACACATACATACCACCACATCTATTTTCCAAGTCCTGTTTGCTCCTGCCTCAAATGCAAGATGCTAAACCCTATCTTACGACTGTCCAAGATAACTACTCTTATCACTGAATTACCTTAAACCTAGTATACCCACAGCTACACTAACACCAGACTCACCCAATAGTATCCACATAGCAGCTACACACCTTTTTTAAAATGAACATTATGATCATGTAACTTCTCTGCTGTAAAACTTTTCAGTGACCTCCAGTGCCATAAGATTAAAATCCTCATTGTCTGCAAGGGCCTGCAAATCAGTATCCCACCTATCTCCATTTCATGTTAACCCCCTCCCATCTATGTATACTCCAACCATTCCCACAGCTCCTCAGTATGTGCTTTGTAACTTCCTGCTGCAGACCTGAGGGGGGTTTTCCCACCCTCCTCCCTGGCTTCTTTCCAATCACCTTAAACACTGCTTTCTCAAGAAGGCATGGCAAGCCCTGCTTATACCAGTGCTTCTTCCTTCTAACACTTTGCTCTGCGGGCCTTCTTCCCCAGCCCCATAAAGGCAGAGACCCCGTGGATCTAGTTAACTACTGTACCCTTAATACTTAACACAGTGCTTAGCAGAAACAATAGGTGACCAAGTTTGAACGAATGAACACACTATCAATTAGTTTTCTATACCTTCTCTCCAAGAAATTATTCAGAAACTTATATTAAACTGGTCAGCATAAGTAGCTGCCTTCTCCAACTGCCCTTTACCTTAAATGTTCAATGAAACAGTAATAATGAGTTTGAATTTGCATTTATAAACGTAAGTATTGGAAACTAACAGGTTCAGGGGAAGGATTAAATAATTTATTTTTGAGAAAATTTTCATTTCTGTTTTGCTAAATTGGTTTTAAATTTACTTATTAATAACTTCTTCTTTAAGTTTCTCTGCAAGCAATCTCCTCTTTAGTAATGTTTGCATCTCCTCTGCTGTCATTTCTGGTTTCTCTGTCATTTCCTTAAATAAAAAAAAGAAAAGAAAAAGGAAAAAATTGGCTACAATATAAGATGGGTTCATTTGTTTAAAATTCCCAATATACTGCCTTGAACAAAGAGCATTTTTAGCGCAATTTTTTAAAAAGTCACATATGGATTAAGTTCCATAAATCTCTTCCCTACCAAGATCTCTTCCTGGGGAGCCTCTTAAAGGTGGTGGCTAGGATACTGACGCTGCTCTACAGTAAAACATGTCAAAAGGCTCAGGCGAAATGGACTGCTGATCCTTACGCACTCAGAATAGGGCAAGTAAAGAAATAAGAAATGTATAATGAAACTGCTGTCATATCTACCTCACAAAATCCTCAGTACATAACCATCTTACTTCCTAGAAAAGACAGAAGGCGCTCCACTAGCAGGGAGGTTGATATAAGTGGATCTACAAGCAACGTTGATTAGTAAAGCTTTCTTCCACGTATTCTGATTTTGAGAATTCCACCTCTAGATGTACTAGTTCTGACATACTCAGATCAGCCATACCTCTCCTTCCCCAGCAGGTTTTCCCTTCTGCTCTGTAGTTTGCACCTGCTTAGTCTTCAAATCCTTTCTCATGGACATCAACTTATCTCTCTTCTGCTTGAGATAGTGTTCTCGTTGCCGCAGCTCTTCAGTTCCAAGTGTTGATAAATTCTGGGCCAAAAAAAAAAGGAAGTATTTTAGATTCAAGTTCATATAGTAAATGGCAAAGATACCTGACTGATTCAATTAGAAGTTTGAGTTCAAGATAACTAAAGTATATGACTGTTTACATTGCTTGCTCCAAGTACTTTGTCATTTTGTTCATAGTTCTTAAAAAGCAATGTTACTTACTGCTATTGGTCCTTCAGTGCTTGCATATTCAAAGCCAGGAATCTTCAGGCCTTTTTGTGGGAGTGAAGATGTTTCAGGCAACATTTCCAGCTTTCCTGCCAAAGGTTCCGCTGCTGAATCAGCAAAATGCACTTTCGATTCTAGCAGTAGATAGAGACCAAGCAGAATACTATATTAAGTATTAGACTAGGTTCAGCAAAAGAGCTAGTGTTTTTTTAAAATATATTTTATTGATTTTTTACAGAGGAAAGAGAGAGATAGAGAGTTAGAAATCTCGAAGAGAGAGAGACATCGATCAGCTGCCTCTTGCATACCCCCCACTGGGGATGTGCCAAAACCAAGGTACATATGCCCTTGACCAGAATCGAACCCGGGACCTTTCACTCCGCAAGCCGATGCTCTATCTACTAAGCCAAACCGGTTTTGGCAAAATGAGCTAGTATTAATAACACTTGTTTTTCTTTTTCTCACACTCATTCCATCAACATGTATTGATTCAGTGCCTATACTATAGTAAGAATAAAAAACATGGTTTCTGTCCTCAAAGACCAGTTCTTACAAACAATGACATTTTAATACCAAATTTCTGCTGTTTGGTACTACAGCTACAAAAAGATAAAATTCTCATCTAAAAATTAGAACTCCAGCCGAAACCGGTTTGGCTCAGTGGTAGAACGTAGGTCTGCGGACTGAAAGGTCCCGGGTTCGATTCCGGTCAAGGGCATGTACCTTGGTTGCGGGCACATCCCCGGTAGGGGGTGTGCAAGAGGCAGCTGGTCGATGTTTCTCTCTCATCGATGTTTCTAGCTCTCTACCTCTCTCCCTTCCTCTCTGTAAAATATCAATAAAATATATTTTAAATAAATAAATAAATAAATAAAATAAAAA